>CM035161.1:80677486-81325074 GCA_020205615.1 Panax quinquefolius
GGGATCCTTATTCTCACTAGCAAATCTTTAATTAGATTTTTCCTAACTATATAAGTGAAGGTAATATAGTTTGAAGAAAATAGTGGGAGATACCAATTTAAAAACAAGACCTAATTTATTTTGGTAATTAATAAAAAAATGTATGTTAAAATGTTGTTAATTACAAATTCATTTACTGAATTTTGCAATGTCTAAAATTACTATCACTGTGAAGCATATTAGATGCTAAATTAACTGGACCTAATTAAACGGATTGGTTAAGAAATTTGAGAATAGTTCTCATGGTCAAAAAGCTATCTTATGTCCTTAATACGCCTATCCTCGCAATGGTTGCGCATAATGCCTCTGAGGAAGAGATTGCTACTTTTAGAAAGTGGCAAGATAATGCATATTAGCTCAATGCATCATGCTCGTATCCATGAGTAACAAGCTTCAAATCGACCGAAACTATGGATACTTCTACTATACTCCCGCATATCAAGTAGTTGATGGTGAGGAAAGTAGGACCGATAGATATCGATATCTAAGGAGCTCTTCCGATCTAGAATGGCCAATGGCACTATAAAGACGCATAAAAAGTTCTTAACATAATCAATTTGATTGATCAATTAGGACAACCGGTTTTGTCATGGATGGAGAGTTGAGCCAAGATTTGATCTTGCACTCACTCCGGACTCCTTTCACAATTGTTGTGAATTTTCATATGAACAAGCTAGATATCGCCTTTCTTGATTTGCTTAACATGTTGAAAAATGTTGAGAGTCACTTTCCAACCAAGAAAGATCAAGTCTTCTTGGTAGGGGCCAAAGGATCTTCCGAAATAAAGAACGATTCAAAGAAGGTAAATAGAAAGGCATAAACAAAGGATAATAAGAACAAAAGCGATACGGATAGCAAAGGAGTTTGCTTCCACTCGCAATAAGCCTCGACACCGGAAAGAAATCTGCGAGAAACATCTTACGAGGCTAACCAAAGAAGCTTAGTGAAGTTTCAAGCATAATACGCTTTTGTTCATGATTGAAATAAATTTTTCTTTAAGTCAAGGTTCTACTTGGGTATTGGATACCGACTTTGGTTATCATAAATATAGATTTATGAAGGACCAAGCAAGTAGAAAGCTAAACAAATATAAGTAATCCTATATGCGGAAAATGAAGCAAAAGGTTCTTGCATTAGCTATAGAAACTTATAGTTTAGCAGATCGCTTAAGCAAATCTATTAAGTCAATAAGTTGTTATTGTATTCCAATTCTTGTTAGAAACATTATTTCCGCTTTTATTGTTGGACAATAAAATTTTGGTATTATAATTAAGAACAATTGTTGTTCTATTTATAATAATAATGTTTTACATAAATCGAATATTACTTAATAAATTTTGTATACTTGACTTACATGAAAATAATTTTGCATATTGAACAAACTAGTATAAGAAAAGGAGATGATTATTCAAAGAGTTGAATGTATGTATTTGTTGAATACAAGTGTGAATTATTTGAAAGGTTCAAAGAATTCGTGAAGTGAAACAAATTGGAAAAGTATTAAGATTCTTTGATTAGATCAAGGAATGAATACTTGTGAAATAAGTTTCTAGATCATCTTAAATGGTTTTCTCATAATGGACACATCCTGATACGCAATAATTGATTGATGTATCTGAATGAAAAATCGTACCTTGTTGGATATAGTACGGTCCATAATGATTTTACCGACATTCCAGTATCCTTCTGGGATAATGTCCTAGAAATGGCTGCATATCTACGAAAATGGTAACCTCAAAATCCTACCCCCCAAGACTCCATAAAAGTTATGGACACGGAGGATTCCTAATCTTAAGTATGTTAAGATAAGGGGTTGTCCAACTTATGTGAAACGGTTTCAAAGGATAAGCTTGGGACAAGATTTGACAAGTACAATTTGTGGGACATCCTAAAGTAAGTTTAGGGTATATGTTCTATAATCCTACTTAGCAAAAGGTGTTTGTTGCGAAACACGCTGCCTTCTAAGATAAAGGTGTTTATCATTGAAAGGGCTAGTGGGAGGATTATAGATCTTGAAAAGTTCAAGAACCACAAAACACTATAAGTCAAATAAGAGGAACCTGTAGATAGACCTATTGTACCACAACTGAATCGTAAATCTGAAATAGTACCGAAGATACCTGGGAGGTATGGATTCATCATAGATGATGATGATGAGGTACACATAATAGAAGATGATGATCCAGAGTTACATTCGATGAGGTAAGACTTCTAGTGTGTACAAAAGGGTCAGTGGGAGCGTCGTGACATTCCTAATATTATATGTTGATATACTACGGATAAGGAATGACATACTAATGCTACAATCAGTAAAGATAAAGTTGTCTAAACATTCCTCCATGAATGATTTGGGAAGAGTATCTTAATTGGGGATAAAATCTATATAGATAGATACAACAGGATGCTCGACTTAACCCAAGGAACGTATATTCATTTGATGCTAAAGTCGTTTAGCATGACAAACTCCAAGAGATGTCTCATGTCGATGAGCTATGGAGTGTATCTATCTTAATAGTCCCCACAGACTCCTGAAAAGAGAGGTTGCATGAGTGACAATCATGTATGCAATGAAATATACGAGACCTGATGTTGATCAGTCATATTCTGGAGAAGTTCACTGTGAGTCAGTGAAAAACATCTTAAAGTTCTTAACCAGCACTAAGGATGTGATCATATTCATGGTGGGTCTTAATTAAAACAAGAGGGCTTACCGGACTCAAGTTTTCGAGATGCACTAAGATGATGAAAATCCACTTTAAGGTAAAGTGTTACCTTGAACGGTGGTGCGTTGAATCGGAAAGGTTCCAAACAAAGAAAGAGTTGTTGGTTTAGTGATAAAGACAAAGTATATAGCTATAAATGAAGTCGCAAGTTGATTGTTTGGATTAAAAGTTCATTACGTAACTAGGAATAGTTCCCAAGTCTCATCTTGGATCTAAACATGTGTTGTGGCACTTTCATTTGATTATTAGAATCAACGAAGATGGGAAATCACTATAGAGATAGTGGACTCTCATGAACAACATTACATATCCATTAACTAAAGCTTATCCAACAAAGACAGGATAATCGCCACTTAGAGAAGAAGAGTATGAGTTACCATGACGATTGGCTTTAGTGCAAGTGGGAGATTGAAAGTAGTATGCACACAAGCCAATCATGTTTGATGATAAAGCATATACTTTGTAACAATCTTATTCATTTATTAATAAAAGTATTAATTTATTAAAGGCTTTTAATTATCTACATGATGTTTGTTTTATAATATGTGATAAACCCATAGTTTTAAGCAATGCTTTTAGAATAATGATGATGATCATTCTAATGAGATCTAAATTCTTAGAAAGCTTAAAACTAAAATAGTTCCCAATCGTTGGATTACTAAATTGGGGATTAGTGAATCCGGATAGATTGGTACATACGTTGCTTGCTTCATTGATGAGGATGATTGATCTCACGATCATTTGTGTGGAGACACTAAAAGCAAGTATGTAGGTGCTTATTAGAGAATAAGTTCATTTGACGTGGCTCGCTAAGGAATACCTAATGGAGTTTTATTTGCTCATGTCAATAGGAATTCCTCAGTAGTGATAGTAAAAGACAAGTGATCCTTGGACTTGAGATCATCATAGTATCTTGTGTATGATGAGTTATACTTTGACTTATTCCTTAAGACCCTTAGGGTATATCAAAGGGTATGCTTGGGTATAATAAGTTGTATATGGAGATAATGTATGATCAATAAAGAATCTACCACTTCTAATAAAGAAGAGAAATGTCCTATGTGATTCGATAAATGACAACCCAAAGAGTCCTTGTCATCAAGGCGTAATGAAATTAGAAAGGAGTTTCTAATTTGCATTATTTGAGTTGTGCATTTAAGGATCGAAAATACATATAATTAAATAAAATAAGACTTGATGAATTCCATGTCTTATATTTAATTGGGACATTGTATGGTGGAAGGATTGAATTGTATGCAGTAACTATTTACTCAAAGGTTCTTTAATGATTAATGTTGAAATCTATATTATCTGGAAAGTCGCTGATCGCTAGGAGGCTTATCCTATTGTAGAATAAATATTATTTAAATAAATTAATTGTTTAATTTATTTATTTAAATAAGATTAGAATTGTTCTAATTGATTTATTCACAATCTAGTTAATATGGAGAACCTAAAGGGTCACACCATAAAAGGAAGAATAATTATTTAAGAAGTAAATGGCATAATCGTAATAATATGTTATGTATATTTAATTTAATCTATGGTGATAGAATAAATTAAATAGCTTAATATTTATTATTTAATATTTTAGAAATATTAAATATAAATTAATAAGAGGAGTCTTATTAATATTATTACAATTATTATTATTTTAATTTCTAAAAGAGTTTAGGAATTAATTTAATATAAGTACTCTCATTTATTCCTAATTGGATTAGGAAGGAAAATTAGTTAAAGGAGTTTAATTAATTATCCCTAATAAGATTAGGGAGCTTAATTAATTAAATGAATTAATTAATTAAAACCCAATTCCTTAATTGTTAAGGTGGGTTGCCCACATCTATAAATAAGTGGAGTCTTATTATGGGTGGTATGAGTTGTTGACTTTAACAACTACGTAATAATTCCAAGTTGTTGGGAGTACACCTTTTCTATAGAGATAGAAAAACTAGGGTTTAGCCAACCCCACCCTTCTTCTTGAATTTTCTTCTTCCTTGGTGGATCACCTCTAGAGGCCAAACACTTGGGTGGCTAACGTTCATCAAAGGAAGGAACCAAACCCGGTGGATTCAAGTTGAACGCGAAAAGGATTGGAGGTGAACTTGTACCTGAGGAAGCTCGATCTTCAAGGGTATGATTCTCATTCGTTATCTTTTTCGTTTAATTAATAATTGTGCATAAAGGGTGATTCGGGTTTATGGTTTGTAAATTTTTTAAACTCTGATTTTACACGCTTCCGCACTAATTTTCGCAATTTGATTGCGCCCATGAATATTACAAACCTAACAACAGATCTAGAGGAGGATCTTGAGGAAGAGGAAGAAGAGGAGTTCCCACCGAACTCCATTGATGCAGAGATGTATGATGTACTCTATGATCGTAACGTAGAGTTGCAGGATACTGTTTGGGATCTGACTGAGCAGGCAGTTAGTCAGCAGATTACTATTGAGCAGAGGGATAGAGAGATTGTGACTCTTCACACACGTTTAGGAAACATGGAGTGGGATCTGGTTCACGAGAAGGGTCGAATCGAGGATAAGTCCGCAGAAATAGAAGTTAAAGAAGGATCTCAAGGAGAGCTCAGAGAGGCTTGCCATAGCAGAGGAGGGCTGGGTACGAGAGTCACATCGTGCTGATCGTGCAGAAGATGATCACCGTGCGAAGAAGGCTAAACTTGAGGATACGTACTCTACACTACAAAATGCAATGGATGCGGTCCAAGATTGAGTTAGGAAGTATCCAATCCAGTTTGAGGATCTACCATCATATATGCTAGATTGCAGAATGATGTGCCGCATCATGAAGGAGGAACGTAGCAAGGCCATACAGCGCCTTAACAGACAATGATAGTATTAGTTTAAATATGTGAAAACTATTTGATAATTAATGATGTAAATTCTGATATGTTCATATATAAAGGAATATTGTGATGTTTTAAATCCTGTAGATTCTTTATCTCGGGATAGTTGATGTAAATAGCAGTGTAGCTATCTTATGATGTAAAGACTTTTGAATTAAATGAAATGTCAAAGTTTATTTGAAGTAATGTGTTAAGTGAGTTATGATTAAATGTTTAGTTAAGTCTTAAATGTTTTAGAGATTGAGTAAAGATCTAATAAGCGTATATTCTTAACAGAAATATAACGCCTAGAAGACAAAATCGTCAGCAAGCCCAGGAAGGGTCAACAAACAATAACAACGACGCCAATGCTAACTCCGTTCAGCAATTAGTATACCTTTTAGCTGGAGCACTTAATAATCAACCCCAAGCTCTACCAAATACTTCGTTTAAGGACTTCAAGGCGATGGGACCGCCAGAGTTTAATGGTTCCATAAACCCATTCGAAGCTTAGACCTGGGTAATGGAGATGGAGAAGGTGTTCGATGTTGCTAGGGTAATGGAAGATCAGAAGACTGCTTATGCAACGTTTATGCTGAAGTGCGAAGCCAGCTATTGGTGGCAGACAAACAAAGTGAGATGAGGTGAAGGTGTAATATCTTGGGAGAAATTCAAAGAGATGTTTTTCGAGATGTATTTCCCGGCTAGTTCACAAAATCAGATGGAGGTTCAGTTTCTAGAGTTAAAATAAGGGAATATATCAGTAGCTGATTATGCGGCAAGGTTTAATGAGTTGGCTAGGTTCGCCACGCACCAAGTACATACCGATGAGAGGAAGGCGAGACGATTTGAGCAGGGACTGAAGCTTTGGTTGTATAGCAAAGTGTCAATGTTCCAATTGGACACTTTTGCTGGAGTGTTAGAGAAGGCCATACTTGCTGAGGGTGGAAGCGATGCAGTAACGAAGTATAATCAGGAGCAGAAGAAGAAGAAGAGTGAGAAGAAAGGTATTAACAAGACTGGTGGGAGTAGCACTGGGGGTAATCACAGTTAGAAGAGGAAGTGGTCTGATAATTCGTCGGCTGGAAGTCAATAGGGGGACAGAAGAAGAAGATTGAACCATGCCAAACCTGCAGAAAAACTCATATTGGAGCTTGCTTAAAAGGGAAACGAGTGTGCTACAATTGTGGTCAGGAAGGCCATATAGCACCAAACTATCCGAACCCAAAGAAGGGTGCCTGTTTCAGATGTGGCTCAAAGGACCATCTTGCAAGAGATTGTCCTAAGAAGAGATCGGGAGGGACGAGTTCAGGAGGAAATAGAGGAAATACTGGTGGAAGCACTCTGACAATCGCAGCACCAACCGCAACCAACCGACCGACTGCCAGAACATTCAACATGACAGTGCAAGACGCAGTGCAGTCTCGCGATGTGGTGTCAGGTATCATTCCGATCAATAAAGTTAATGCTTATGTGTTATTTGATTTGGGTGCTACTTGTTCATTTATATCCGATGACTTTGCTAAGAACTTAGAATTGCTTAAGGACGAGTTAGAATACCCCATGAACATATAAATTGCAAATAGAGAAATTATCCCTGTTAAGTATATGCACAAGAACTGTAGAGTAGATATTAAGGGTAATATCATGAACGTAGACCTTATCCCTATTCGACTTGGAGAATTTGATGCTATTTTGGGTATGGATTGGTTATCCAATTATGGGGCGGTAATTGACTGCCAGAAGATGCGTATTAACCTTATGACTCCGTCAAAGGTTATGTTTTATGATAGCAAGTCGCCTAGACAAGCGAGTTGTCTGACGATGATGCAGGCCAGGAGATTGTTAAGACAAGGCTGTGAAGGATATCTAGCTTACATAGTCGATAGTCGTAAAGAGAATCCGAAAATTGATGAGATTCCAGTAGTGAGAGATTTCGCAGACGTATTTTCGGATGATTTGCTGGGACTTCCTCCAGATAGAGCAGTTGGATTCGTTAACGATTTGGCTCTAAGAACGGCCCCAATATCTAAGGCACCGTACCGAATGGCACCGGTAGAGATGAAAGAACTGATGGTCCAACTAGAATAATTATTGGACAAAAAGTATATTCAACCAAGCGTATCACCTTGGGGAGCGCCGATTTTATTTGTGAAAAAGAAGGATGGGACGATGCGGCTCTGCATCGACTATAGAGGACTGAATAAGGTCACGATTAAGAATAGGTATCCATTACCGCGAATCGACGACTTGTTCGATCAGTTAAAGGGAGCAAAATATTTTTCAAAGATAGATTTGAGAAGTGGTTATCATCAAATGAAGGTGAGACCAGAGGATGTACCGAAGACAGCGTTTAAAACACGATACGGTCACTATGAATTTCTGGTAATGTCATTTGGTCTAACGAATGCTCCTGCAACATTTATGGGCTTAATGAATGGATTGTTCAAGCCGTTTTTGGACAAATTCGTAGTAGTATTTATAGATGACATTTTGGTATATTCAAAAACCAAGGAAGAACACGAAGAGCATTTGAGGTTGACATTAGAGACATTGAGAAGAGAGAAGTTGTATGCTAAGTTTTTGAAATGTGAATTCTGGATTGAAAGAGTACAATTTCTTGGACATGTGATTTATAGAGACGGAATTTTAGTGGATCCCTCCAAAGTCAAAGCTATGATTAACTGGGATCAGCCAAAGATGCCGTTGGAAGTAAGAAGTTTTCTTGGATTGGCGGGTTATTACAGAAGATTTATTCAGGATTTTTCCAAGATCGCAACTCCGCTGACGAATTTGACTAGGAAATCGGGGAAATTTGTTTGGACGGAGAAGTGTGAGGAAAGCTTTCAAGAATTAAAGAGGAGGTTGAGTTTAGCACCTGTGTTATCTCTTCCAGATGACACAGGAAATTTTGTGGTTTATAGTGATGCATCGCATAAAGGATTTGGCTGTGTGCTTATTCAGAATGGCAGAGTCATTGTGTATGCATCGCGATAACTGAAAGATTATGAGAAGGGGTATCCGACCGATGACTTGGAGTTAGCTGCAGTAGTTTTTTCTTTGAAAATTTGGAGGCACTATCTCTATGGGGAGAATTGTGAAATATATACAGATCATAAGAGTCTGAAATATATTTTTACATAAAAAGACATGAACATGCGTCAAAGAAGGTGGTTGGAGTTAATTAAGGACTACAATTGTGAGATTCTATACCATCCGGGTAAGGCAAATGTGGTGGCCGACGCCCTAAGTAGAAAAGATCAGGAGAAATTGATGATGTTTACCGCTTAGGAGGAGCTAATTTTAGCAATGGAGAAGCTAGAATTAGAAGTGAAGTATCCTATGGAGATTGGCGAGAAGCTGTTCCAGATGCAAGCTGGTATAACCTTACTGGATAAAGTTAAGGAGGCTCAACTTCAGGACGAATAATGTGAGAAAGTGAAGAAGAAGATATCTGAAGGGACTGAACCTAGATTCAAAATAGACAATGAGGGACTACTAAGATTTGAGAGCAGAATTTGGGTACCGCTAGTACCAGAGATTAAGGAAGAAATTTTGATCGAGGCTCACAACTCAAGATATTTGATTAACCCTGGTAGCACTAAGATGTACCAAGATCTTCGACAACACTTTTGGTGGCCAAATTTAAAACGAGAGGTTACAGAATGTGTTTCCAAATGCCTGACATGTCAGAAAGTGAAAGCAGAACATCAGAGATCGAGTGGATTGCTACAACCTTTAGAGATTCCAAAATGGAAATGGGAACATATTACGATGGATTTCGTGGTTGGCCTCACCGACTTACTCGTAAAGGCTACTGACGCAGAGATGGGTTATTGTTGACCGATTGACGAAATCTGCACACTTCCTTCCAATCAAAATCAGATTCAACCTAGATCAGTTGGCAATGTTATATGTGAAAGAGATTGTTTTAAGGCACGGAGTTCCGGTGTCAATTATTTCTGATAGAGATCCACATTTTACGTCGAACTTCTGGAAACGCTACTGAGGAATGCATGGGTACACAGCCATAATGAGCACATCATATCACCCTCAGACAGATGGACAAAGTGAAAGAACAATTCAGACATTGAAAGATATGTTAAGAGCTTGTATAATGAATTTTAAAGGAAATTGGGATGACAATTTACCGCTTGTAGAGTTCGATTACAACAACAGTTACCACGGTAGTATTGGAATGCCGCCTTATGAAGCGTTATACGGTAGAAAGTGCAGAACTCCACTATATTGGGATGAAGTTGGCGAAAGACAATTACTAGGACCAGAATTGGTATAACAAACAGCAGAGATAGTCAAAGTGATTCGAGCGAGATTGATAGCACCAGTTCAAGATGAGAAGAAATACGCCGATCCACACAGTAAGAATGTTGAGTTCGAACTAGGTAGTTATGTGTTCTTAAAGGTCTCTCCTTGGAAGGGAAAGATCAGATTCGAAAAGAAAGGGAAATTGAGCCCAAGATTCATTGGACCCTTTGAAGTTTTGAGAAGGGTCGGAGAAGTTGCTTATGAGGTAGCCTTACCTCCATCTCTAGAGAATGTCCACAATGTTTTTCATGTCTCGCCTTCTAATTCCCTACAAACCCGATTACAAGCACGTGATTGAATATGAACCCTACATTTTGACAAAGACTTGTCTTTACGAAGGAAATTCCTATTCAAATTGTCGACCAAAAATAACAAGTTCGAGAAATAAAGTAATACCTTCACATTAAGGTAATTTGGAGGAAGCACAATATTTGAAGAAGCTACGTGGGAACTCGAAGAGAATATGATGAATAATTATCCTCATTTATTTACTTAGATTATTATATGCAATTAGGGACAAAATCTTTGTAAGGGGGGGAGAATGTAACAGACGACTTGTTCGAGTTATGATTCTGGGGACAGAATCCTTTTAAGAGGGGAAAGATGTTACAACCGTAATTTTGTAATTTAATTTTAATATTTATTTGATTGAATAAATATTTTTCGATGAATTAATTATTAGATTAAATAATTAATTAATGAAGTTGTGATAGATTAATTTAATTATATCTGTTACATTTATTAATTTAATGTGGAGAATTTTATTATTCAAGTATGTGATTATGTGAGCTTATCAATTAAAAGAAATATTTAATAAGCCTATGTTATTTTAATTAATTTAATTATTAATTAGAGATTTAATAATTTGACATTATTAATCAGAGAGAATTTGAATTATGTGACTATGTGTATTAATGAGAAATTATTATATTTTTTTAAAGTAAATTAAATAAGATATTAGATTTATTTTATATGGATGTGACATTATTTAAACTATATGATAATGATTTATTAATTAAATGATTTTAACCCCCATTCTTGCTAGCCAAACATGGCACTAAGAGAGGTTGGGAGCAGTTACCCATGATAGGTAAATGACCTCCATCATGCGCATCAGTTTACCTTATGTATTAGTATACGCCTTCTTTTGTTTTCCTTATTATTTCTAAGTTTGACAAAGTTTAATAGAGAGAAAGTTTGAGAAAGTTTGAGAGAGATTGGGAGAAGCTCTATGATAGAAGTAGAGTGATTTGTCATTTTATTTAATCTACGCTTTGGGTAATTCTCTTCAACCCAAATTCTTATTTTACGTCTTTTAAGTTTTCATAAAAATGGCTTTCATACTTCTGTGAGTTTCTGTATTTGGGAAATTCTGTTGTTATGAGAATTTTTGTAATAATTCGAGTTGTATGGCATGTTTTATATATATATATATTGTGTGTTTCCATATCATCAATTTCATAAGATTACAACGTATGATTATGGCTTGTTATTTCAAAAATTTACAGAGTACGTGATATGGCCATATGGCCTTATATGTGATTTTTATATGTCAAATATAATTTATTTTGCAAAATTCACACATTGATATGATTATGCATGTTAAAATGAACAAAATGAAACTTGAATGGTTGGATTTGGCTTTATAAGGAATCCGTAACATTAAAATCCATGTTTTTGTTCAAGAACTTCAAGAACATCAAGAACAGTCCAATTTGCATGCTTTAATTCTATGATTATGTGTTTTAATGGGTGAAAATCACTCCATAGATGTTAAGTATTGATTATTTATGAATTATAGCATGTGGGCATGTCTAAATTCGTGTAAAAATAAGTTGATTGGAAATTTTTAGTGTTTACGCAATTTTCATGAAATTCGGAATCGAATCTGAGTCTCGCGTCGCGACGCCAACTCCTAGTTCTTTTTCTTTTCATACCAGCCACCCATACACAAACCATAAAGTGTCCTATTGCAAGTATACCACTACCTCAATGAATACCAAGAGAGTTAAGATAAATAGTGGCGCCACAGCACCACTTAGCAGATCGTCTAGAAAATGCAAATGTTTAATGTTCAAGTATAGAAATGAGTTAGTGACCTAGTCTAATGAACATAAAAACTTGTTAAGACATATAATGATATATTAAAATGAGTTTTTACCAAGTCAAGAAGACAATTACATGTTATTTGAATCGTTGATTATGTAATTAACTCGTTGTTCGTGTAGTATTATATTATGTGAAAACAAGTATGGTAATTTGACTAAGTATGGTCATGAAGTCGAGTTTAGACAAAAAATAACTTATGATGTTTAGTACGGTATTATTGACTGGTATTGTGAACGTAATTGATATGTAGGATTTAATTCAAAGAACGAGTTTGTTTAAGTGTAATCTACGCACGAGGCAAGTTTCTAAACCTTATCTTGTTACATTGAGCAAGTTTTCTAACTCTACATTTATGTTGAGCAAGTTTCTTACCCTAAACTTTCATTGAGCAAGTTTCCTAACCTTACTTGTTATCATTATATAAATTGATTAATTCCTCTTTCGATATTGAGCAAGTTCTCATTATTATTGATCAAGCCTGTCTTGGATATTAAAGTTTATTAATCTTCAAGCATGATGTTGTTATACAATAAATATTCTATTGTATACCTTTTGAGATGTTATTCAAGTTAAATATTCATTTCTTCGTAAAACATTATTAGACTAGCGAACCCTTATTGATTCGACTAGTCCATAGTTGATGAGCGCTCTAAATTTCGAAATCCTCGATGAATTATCCAAACCAAACTTCCTTTGGTGGGGACTTGAATGTCAAACCGAGATGAACAACCCAAGATAGGGGATTATTTACGCTTTAGCGTTAAGATATTAATGCATACGATGATGGTACTAAGGGATGATCCCCTAAGTACGCGAAAGAAGAGTTCATAGTCTTTATGATCATTAAAGGTTTCAAGTAAAACACTTGACAACCTAGGACATAGTTCAAGGTCTTATGACCTCGTAATTTCTTTTGATTCTTGTTATCCATTCTTGATTCAAAAGTTGAGCTTTATATCGGGTTATTATTTCTCTCGCATGTTATTATTCATTGTTATATTTTATACTTGTGGCAATCGTGCTCACTCTTGCGTAATAATAAGATTGCGATTAAGAACGAAAAGAGCGATTTAACCTTCCACTAATAAGGGCAAGGGCAAGCTTAAGCAAGTAATGAAGACTGTTTTATTATTGTGGTTATGTGATGTAATTAGAATTGATGTTACTAAGACTTATTTGTTTATGTTTTCTGCACAGATGTTTTAAGCATAATCCTAAAATCAGCACTGGGTGACAGAATTGGTATACGCCTTCTTCTGATATAAAGCTCAACTTTTGAATCAAGAATGGATAACAAGAATCAAAAGAAATTCTGAGGGTCATAAGACCTTGAACTATGTCCTAGGTTGTCAAGTGTTTTTACTTGAAACCTTTAATAGTCATAAGACTATGGACACTTCTTCGCATTTTAAGGGATCACCTTTGGTACCATATCATGCATTAATATCTTAACGCTAAAGCGTAAATAATCCCTTATACATGGTTGTTCATCTCAATTTGACATTCAAGTCCCCACCAAAGGAAGTTTGGTTTGATAATTCATCAAGGATTCAAATTTAGAACGCTTATCAACTATGGACTAAATCGAATCAATAAGGGTTCGCTAGTCTAATAATGTTTAATAGTAAATGAATATTTAACTTGAATAACATCTCAAAAGGTATACAATAGAATATTTATCAGATAACAACATCATGCTTGAAGATTAATAAACTTTAATATCCAAGACAAAGCTCGATCAATAATAATGAGAACTTGCTCAATATCAAAAGAGGAATTAATCAATTTATATAACGATAACAAGTATGGTTAGGAAACTTGCTCAATGAAAGTTTAGGGTAAGAAACTTGCTCAACGTAAATGTAGAGATAGGAAACTTGCTCAATGTAACAAGATAAGGTTTAGAAACTTTCCTCGTGCGTAGATTACACTTAAACAAACTCGTTCTTTGAATTAAATCCTACATATCAATTACGTTCACAATACTAGTCAATAATACCGTACTAAACATCATAAGTTATTCTTTGTCTAAACTCGACTTCATGACCATACTTAGTCAAATTACCATACTTGTTTTCACATAATATAATACTACACGAACAACGAGTTAATTACATAATCAACGATTCAAATAACATGTAATTGTCTTTTTGACTTGGTAAAAACTCATTTCAATATATCATTATATGTCTTAACAAGTTTTTATGTTCATTAGACTAGGTCACTAACTCATTTCTATACTTGAACATTAAAAATTTGCATTTTCTAGACATCTCAAGCTAAGGAGGTATGGCGCCCACTATCAGATCGGGTCTTGAGCTCATGGGCTACATAACATACATTACACATGACACTGCTGCCATGCAATGGCGCTGTGTCGGGGGAAAAGAACTAGGAGTTGGCATCGCGACGCGAGACTCCAGTTCCAGTTTCTGTAATTTGCGAAAATTGGAGAACACGACTAAAAATTTCCAATCAACTTATTTTTACACGAATTTAGACATGCCCACATGTTATAATTCATAAATAATCAATACTTAACATGTGTGGAGTGATTTTCACCCATTAAAACACATAATCATAGAATTAAAGCATGCAAATTGGACTGTTCTTGATGTTCTTGAACAAAAACATGGATTTTAATGCTACGGATTCCTTATAAAGCCAAATCCAACCATTCAAGTTTCATTTTGTTCATTTTAATATACATAATCATATCAATGTGTGAATTTTGCAAAATAAATTATATTTGACATATAAAAATCACGTATAAGGCCATATGGCCATATCAATGCATCAGAAATTTTTGAAATAACAAGCTATAATCATACGTTGTAATCTTATGAAATTGATGATATGGAAACACACAATATATATATATAAAATATGCCATACAACTCGAATTATTACAAATATTCTCATAACAACAGAATTTCCCAAATACAGAGACTCACAGAAGTATGAAAGCCATTTTTATGAAAACTTAAAAGACGTAAAATAAGAATTTGGGTTGAAGAGAATTACCCAAAGCGTATATTAAATAAAATAAAAAATCACTCTACTTCTATCATAGAGTTTCTCCCAATCTCTCTCAAACTTTCTCAAACTCTCTCTCTGTTAAACTTTGTCAAACTTAGAAATAATAAGGAAAACAAAAGAAGGCGTATACTAATACATAAGGTAAACTGATGCGCATGATGGAGGTCATTTACCTATCATGGGTAACTGCTCCCAACCTCTCTTACTGCCATGTTTGGCTAGCAAGAATGGGGTTTAAAATCATTTAATTTAATAAATCATTATCATATAGTTTAAACAATGTCACATCCATATAATGAAGGATAATCCTGCAATCAGCACTGGGTGACAGAATTGGGGATAATGAAGGAGAATCTATAAATCCCAACAGAAAGATGACCCAGCAGTTGTTTCAAAACTGGAAAATAAATCCAACAGAAAATGTCAGAATGATGTCTGAATCCAGTGGAAGGACTTGTGAAGCGAAGGAGTTCGGGCTACCATGGAATATGTCAATTATGAAGGAAACTGATGAAGAAGAAGAAATTAATAAAGAAGATCCCATCGCTTTGGTCAGAAAAAGCAAGGGAAAGAGGAAAATGAAGGATCAGATAACAGAGGAGCCTCAAGGTTTAACCACTGATGCACCTCAAGAGAGTTCAGGCACTGAAACTCTGAAGAAACTGAAAGGGAGAGAACATCAGTCTGAAGAAGAAGAAGAAGAAGAAGAAGACAGAGCTACCATCTCTCAACTGCTTAAGAAGGGAAAAAGAAGCCATAAATAAAAGAAGTCTTCGATCATAGAGTCACTACCGATCGTAGAGTCCAGACCTGACATCACTCCAGAAGTGGATGCTGCAACAGTTTCTTAGGTTGGTTAAATTTTCAGTGCTGAAGAAAAAGAGAATGTTGAGGCTGTGGTTCAGCCTAAGAAAACAAAGAGAATGCTTGTTAAGAAATACATTCTTGTTAATAAAGGAGTATTAAAGGAGGAAGACAAAAGAATAGCTGCTGAGAAAGGGCTACCCGAAGCTAGTAAGGAGAATACAACTCGAGTTGAGGGGGAGTTTCTTGAAGTTCCTGCACTAGAGAATGCCCCAGCTGAGGGGGAGCTGCTTGAAGTTCAAATGGATGATCGAATTGAGGGGGAGCCTTACGAAGTCACTATGACAAACCAGACTACAACTAAGGAGGAACTACAAAATGATTATCATGAAACTCCCTCAGCTCTTCAAGAAGTCTTAGTTTTGAAACTGAAGAAATGAAAAAGGTTGACACTATGGAGGTGGAGAATGTAGAAGAACAAAGAAGAGAAGTGGAGATGATTGATGTAGTGGAAATCTCAAATGAAGACAAGGAAGAAGAAGAGGATGACGAAGTTGGGATTATCACAGTGGGTTGGGATGGATATAGGAGAGCTAACTACAATCAACTATTCTCCTATTTACCTATAATGCCCTTTCACAAAGCCTAAATCCTCAATTCTTGGGATCACATGTTCTGGACCTTCAAAGCTTATCCAACAATCTCAGTGCTAGCTTATGGATTCCCAGGCAACCTCACTTTTGCCCGAAAGCTAATCACTAATGGTTCCTCTTCAGAAAATGGGCGTGAGGTAAAATCCATTCCCATCTCTTTCAGGATTAGTCACTGTCCACCATCAACCTTCAATCAATTATATGAATTACCAAAATGGTTGGAAGTAATATTGCATCCACTAAATAAATTTCCAGTTACAGAATCCCAAAATTCTGTAACTGATGAACCATATATATCTTTATTTTGAACTGATCCAGTCTGCTACCATTTCTCCCTCTACGATTATTGATCCAAATCTAATCGTAGAGTCACCTACTCAAATCGTAGAGTCACCTCCTCTTGAGACTCAACCTCACACACCTGCTCCTCCATCATAAATTCCTTCCTCATCAACCCATAACTATTTTAATCTTGATCTTGCTCTCTACAATTTGCGAGATCAATATACTAGACCCTCTCCTCCAAATAATCAGTAACTCCTTGAGCATAGATCATATCTTCCCACCAAAACTGAATTATCTACAGAATCTCAGAAGGTGACCAAGGACATTCAAGACGATCTTGAAGTTCACTCAGACCTTGTTCATTAGAGGTTGACTCATTTGATCGATGCTGCCAACACCTCCCACAGCAAACTGAGTACTGAGCTTACAAAGAATCTTAGATAGATCATCAAGGAAATGATCCAAAGTATCAATTAAAGGGATCAAATTCATTTTCAAGCTGCCAAGAAGCACAAGGAAGTAGTTCTCCTTTTGAAAAAGACTCAGGAATCTCAAAATAAGCTTATGATGAAGAGTCTCACAAGTCTACGAACCCAAATGAAAGAATTCCAAGCATTCTCCATGGGTTAAATGTAATAAACAGAAATTGTCTTGGCCATCCTACAAAAGAAAGAGTCAAACTAATTCTTTGGTCCAAGAAAATCGTGAAGGCATTGCTCAATCCAAGAATCAGTCCCACGAGCTCGTCCAAGGCATGCATCGACTGTCTGAAGATATTCGAACCCTTGATGCTGACATAAAGGGGAAGTATAAAGGGGAGGAAGGAGAGAAAGGCAAAGGTAGAAGCAAAAGCAAATTCATAGCTTCAAGTTGTCATCAGACTCACGACCTGAATATGAGCAAATTATAATGGCGCAACTGCTAAGGAGTTAAGGGCCTTCTCCCAGCTCACTAGGGGTAACCACTACAGGCCTTAATATGCTAATTGGAGATCCTGCATTCATAAATAGACATGATCATTGGGAAAGGCTAAGTCAAAGCGAGCTGGAAGATATAACAAGGAGAGATGAAGTTAAGAGGAGAAGAAGAGCTGCAGAGTATGCCAACCCTCCAAGGAACAAAAGGCAGAAGAAATAGAGATAATTTGGAACTTATATCTTATTGATGTAACTAAGCTTTATTTTAATATCTGTCTTTACAAACATCAATAAATTCATGCTTATTCTCTAGAGGTTTTAGTTGCTCACTGAAACACTAAGTTATATTTACATTCTAAGAAACTGCATCTAGAAATTGTTAATCATGATACAAATCTCCTTGGTTATGTCACCATCAAATAAGGAGAGATTGTTGGAAGATTGCATATTTAAATTTGATGTTGAAAGTTAATATTCATGATTATATGTAAAGTCCTTAAAGGAACACATGTACAAGGACTTAGTGGTAGATCAAACTTGTTAGGTTGATCTGAGCTTTAATGTTTATCATTATATAAATGAACGTATAGAAGAAAAGATCAAAGCTATTAGGTTGATCTATGTCTTGAGATGTAATAGATAGGCTTCAACAGAATCGTAGTCTATCAAGCTGATCAAAAGATTGCAGAAGCCAAGGTAGAATCCTGGAGCATCGAGGATCGTAGTCTGTTTGGTTTGGAGGGCCTCTCATGGAATCGTAGAGTGGTCCAAACACCTGCCGAGTCAAACTCAAGAATCGTAGATTGCTCTCGGAAGCGTAGAGTTTGCAAGTCAAGCAAGTGAAGATCGTAGTGTGCCAGTACTTAAGAGAAATAGTAGTGTTCTCATCAATCAGTACCAGATAAAGCTCTAAGGTGGCAAGACACCACGATCATGATCGTAGTGTATCATCTGTCTGCATCAGAAGCATCGAGACTTGTCCATTTGCTTAAGAAAAAAAGTCAACAAATGTGAAATGGATTATAGACGTTGATACTATCGGGAGTCCCAATAACACAACAGTCATCCTTAGTATGTAACAATGAAACATATTAAAGAAGCTAAGGAAAGTACTATTGGTCAGCAGAAAACACCTTTTCAAGTGTTAGGTGAGATAGCAGTCTGCAGTGTCAGTGGACCAGACAGTTGGATAGAAGATTTCCAGAAAGTCACCATCAGTGCTCAGAAATGTCAAATACAATTAATGCTTCAATGTATGTCTTCAAACGAATATAATTCAAAGGCATCATATATGCAAAAGTGGAGCAGATGCAAATATTAAGCAAGTAAATAATGAAACGCTGAAGAACATTCAACGCTCAACCCTATGATCAGAAAAGAAAGCTTGCTCAGCTACTCAGTTCTTATGAACACAAGCTTAATGGCAACTAAGTAGCATCATTCAAGAACTCAACCATCTTTAAGTGAAGTAAGAAGTTCCAAGCTATAAGAACTTGAAGAGTTCTAAGTGAACTGTGAAGTACCAAGTCTGCTGGACTTGAAGAGTTCTAAAGTGAACTAAGAAGTTCCAAGACTGCTGGTCTTGGAGGAATCTGTGAGATTCAAAGATTGTAAAGATATCCTTAGTGGATTTCCTACTCAAGGAGTAGAAGAGTGGACTAGGAGCTTTTAGTGCTTTGAACCACTTAAAACACTGTGTCTCTTATATTCTTGCCATAATTGTGATATATGCTATAATTGCTTATCTCCTATCAACTCGCTTTATCTTAAAGGGAAAACAAATAAATCTTAAATTTCGCTGTGCTTAAATCATTATCAAATCTGACTAGTATTTTGAATTGGAAATTTTAAAATATATCTATTCAACCCCCCATTCTAGATAATTATTATGCCTCTGGGAACTAACAATTGGTATCAGAGCAGGTTCTATCAAATAACCTACAAAGCTTAAGTAGATCCAATGGCACATCTAATAAGCGAATCAAAGATTGGAGGAGGCAGCAAACCACCTATGTACAATAAAAATAAATTTGCCAACTAGAAAGTTCGTATGCAAGCCTACATGGATTCAATGGATCAAGATCTATTTGAAACTGTTCAGAATGGGCCCTTCGTTCCTACAAAGCTTGCACCAACTTCAGACGACCCAAACAGAATTTAGATCAAGGTCAAAGTAGAATGAACTGACAATGAAAAGAAAGCTATCCAACTCGACAAAAAGGCCAAGAACATTTTGTTCCAATCTTTAGAAGATGACCTATTTGAAAATGTGCTCAACAACAAAACATCAAAGAAAGTATGGGAAGCATTTCTCATTATGCACGAAGGAACTGAAGAAGTTAGAGAAAATAAACAATCTCTTCTGAATCAACAATACGAAATGTTTGCCCATGTTCCAGGTGAAAATGTCACTTCCACTTTTGAGAGATTCAACGTACTGCTCAACTCTCTTTGAGATTTTGTAAAGATCTATCCAAATAAAGATCTGATCATAAAGTTCATGAGAGATTTACCTAGCAAATGGGATGCCAAAATCACTGCCATTAGAGAATCAAAGAATCTCCATGAAATGTTTGTTCAACAATTATATGGCAACCTTCTCACCTATGAACTGGAGCTGACTCAGCGAGCAGAGACTCTTTCTGAAAGGAAGAAAAAAGGACAAAGGGGTTGCTCTCAAAGAAACAGATGGCATCTCCAAAGCTAACACTAAAAATGAATCTAACTATAATGAAGATGATGATGTGGAAATTTCCATGCTGGTTAGAAGACTCAAAAAGTTCATGCGTAAAGGCAAAGTCAGCAAACCTAAGAAATTCAACAACTACAATAGCCAGGAACTGATAAATGACTTATGCTACAAATGCAAGAAGCCCGGCCATTTCATTGCAAATTGCAATAAACCTCTTAGAGAAGAACTAAAGAGGAAATCAAATTCAAAGAAAGAATTCAAAGGCAATAAGAGGCTCCAGAAGAAAGACAAAGGTCTTGTGGCCAGAGGATCATGGAGTGACTCAGACAACGACTCAACTGCCGAATCTGGAGACGATGAAGATCCTCAAATAGCAAATCTTTGTCTAATGGCCAAACATGCAAATGATAAGAATAGCCCTGACAATCATGGAGTAAGTATAGATGAGGTATTTGACTTTAACTCTCCTGATGTAAATATTGATGATTTAAGAAATGCACTACATGGCATAACATCTGATTTGCATCAATACATGAAATAGTTCAGAGTTCTGTTTAAATATTATTCTCTTCTTCAAAAAGAGAAAGAGAAAGTTCAGGAAGAACTGGAAATAACTTTTCTAAGTACTAATTCTCTCTCCAAATTTGAAGCTGAGAATAAACTCTTAAAACAGACCAATGAACTTAATGCATAAAGAGGGTCAAATCTAACTTCTAAGATTGAGGAACTAGAAAAGACAATCTCTACATGGAATAAATCCTCTTCTTCCATGGACTCCCTTATCTCTAGTCAGAGAAGTACATCTGATAGAACATGATTAGGTTTTAGGAAATCCACCTCAGAATCATATGTGGAAAAGATAAAGGAAACTAGCTCTAGTAATGTTTCAAATTTTAATAGAAGCATTACATTTGTGAAATCCTCACAAAAGGAAGAATCAGTCCATCCTTGCTCTTCTGATCCAATCCATGCTTCAAGGCATAACGGATCCCATGTTGGCCTAAGATTCAGAAAAGAGAAGAGTAACTTAGACATTACTCTCCAACCTCAAAGGGTCGTAGAGTCGAGTAAAATCAACTCCACGAACCAACTGGGTAGGAACAGTAGAGTTAAGTCTCACTCTTCACAAATCATGAATCACAAGGATACATGGAAAAAGAAGAACCAATATAAATGAAGGATTGCTAAGAACCCACATAAGTCCAAATGGAGGAAGAATCCGTATACACAAACAAACATGCATCATATTAGATGTTTTATATGTTATAAGATTGGTCATAAGGTTGCAATATGATACAATAATCCTATGCATATGAGATCCAAGGTCAAGCAAATTTGGGTTCCCAAAGGTACTAACAAAGTAGGACCCATGCAAGTATGTGTACCAAAATGAGAGTTTAATCTTACCACAAGAACAGAGCTCCAAGATCACAACCTTGTATCTGGACAGTGGATGCTCAAGGCACATGACCGGAAACAAAGCTCTCCTGTCTAACTTCATAGAGAAGGAGGGTCCATCAGTCATCTTCAGAGACAATGGATCTAGCAAGACAAGAGGATATGGCTCAGCTGGGAATGGTGCAGTATCCTTTAGTAAAGTAGCTTATGTGGAAGGACTAAAGCACAATCTTCTGAGCATAAGCCAACCCTGCGACAAGGGTCATCAAGTTACCTTCCTCAACAATCAATGTCAAGTCAGAGATCTGAAGACATCCTCTATAAAGCTGACCAAAATAAGAGATGGGAATGTCTATACTGTTAATCTTGGTCAACTAAGTTCTGATGAGACAATATGTTTTTTGGCTAAAGCTTTTGAAGAAATGAGCTGGCTATGGCACAGAAGGCTGTCTCATCTCAACTTCAAAAGCATGTCAAAACTGGCCTCCAAGGATCTAGTAGCAGGCTTACCCAAACTCTGCTTTGTCAAAGAAAGGCCATGTAATGCCTGTCAGCTTGGAAAATAGAATAGAAGCTCATTTAAAAGTAAAACTGTCAACTCAATTGACAAGCCTTTGCAGTTGCTTCACATGGATCTAGTTGGGCCAATTCCAAAAACAAGCCTTGGAGGGAAGAGATACTCATTGGTCGTACTGGATGACTACACCAAATTCACATGGGTGTTCTTTCTAAACTCAAAAGATGAAACAAGCTCCCAACTAATCAAGTTGTTTACACTGGTGATGAACGAGAAAGGGGAGAAAATCAAGGCTATAAGGAGTGATCATGGTAGAGAGTTCGACTTATCTGAAATGGACCAGTTTTGCACAGACAATGACATTAGTCACAACTTCTAAGCTCCATGAACTCCTCAGCAAAACGGAGTAGCTGAGAGAAAGAACAGAACGTTGATAGAGGCGGGAAGAACTTTATTAGCGGCGGCTCGTGCCTGCTTTCAATATACGAGATGAAGTCATCAACACTTTGCATGTTACTTTCGAGCAGATCTCTTGTACACTCAACATTAAAGAAGACCCCCTACAAACTGCGGAGAGGAAGAAAGCCAAGTGTCAACTACTTTCATGTATTCGTTTGTGCATGCTATATTCTCAACAATGGAAAACAATATCTGACAAAATTCTAACCCAAGTCAGATGAATGAATCTTTCTCGGATATGCCACAAACAGTAAGGCTTATAGTGTGTTCAACAAGAAGTCGTAAGTGTAGAAGTCTCGATTTACTTCATTTTTGATGAATTAGACTTGGAAAAAATTGTGTCTCAAGACACTACGAACGATAACTCAGACACTACGAATGACAACTCAGACACTACGAATAATGCAGTCGAGGCCAATACCATGACCGTAGTTCCAGAAAATGAAATCGTCGAGCCTTTAGAGGAGAGATCGTACAAAGAGATATGCCAGACAGTGAACCTCCACATCAAGAAGTAGAGATTGATCTTGAAGAACTCATACAAGAAGGCATCAGGTCAGATGTTCCAATAGGAAACAGATAGGCAAGGGATCACACTCAAGACCTAATCATTAGAGATCCAAATGCAAGAGTCAAGACATGATCTGCCACCCAAAATAAGTGTTTCTATCTAAGCTTTCTGTCACAAATGGAAACCAAGAAGATAAAACATGCTATGGAAGACTCAAGTTGGATAGAAACCATGCAAGAGGAACTAAATTAGTTTGAAAGAAGCAAAGTATGGAGATTAGTTCTAAGACCAAGAAACCACCCAGTCATTGGCACCAAGTGGGTCTTTAAAAATAAGATGGATGATGATGGGGTGATAACAAGGAACAAGGAAAGACTAGTAGCCAAAGGTTACTCTTAAGAAGAAGGCATCGACTATGAGGAGACCTTCACTCCTGTTGCGAGATTAGAAGCGATCAGGATATTTCTTGTCTTTGCTGCACACATGAAGTATAAGGTCTTTCAAATGGATGTCAAGAGTGCATTCCTGAATGGTGAAATTTAAGAAGAAGTATATGTGGAGCAACTTCAATGTTTCGTTAATCCAACTCTCTCTAATTATGTCTATAGATTAGACAAAGCCTTATATGGTCTTCAACAAGCACCTAGAGCATGGTATGAAACACTCACTAACTTTCTTATTGAAAATAGTTTCACTAGAGGTAGAGTAGATACCACATTATTTCTTAGAAAGCACAAAGACAAAATCCTATTAGTTTAAGTATATGTTGATGACATTATCTTTGGCTCTACTGATGAAAATTTGTGTAAGAGATTTGCTAAGCTTATGCAGAGCAAGTTCGAAATGAGAATGATGGGTGAGCTAAATTTCTTTCTTGGATTACAAGTAAAGCAGACTGATGAAGGTATCTTCATAAACAAAGCCAAGTACATTAAATATTTACTTAAAAAGTATGGCATGGAGTCTGCCTCTCCTATGAAAACACTAATTGCTCCAGCAACCAAGCTTGACAAAGATGAGAAAGGTAAAAGTATTGATATAACTTAATACAGAGGTATGATAGGCTCTCTTCTATATCTAAATTCCAGTAGACCAGACATAGTGTTTGCAACATGCATATGTTCTAGATTCCAAGCTAATCCTAAGGAATCACACTTAACTGCTGTAAAAAGGATTTTTAGGTATCTCAAAGGCACGCCTCACTTTGGGACTTTGGTATCCCAAGGAGTCTTCCTTTGAACTAACAGGATATACAAATGCTAATTTTGTATGCAGCAAGATCGATAGAAAAAGTACCAGTGACACTTGTCAGTTACTAGGAAACAGACTTGTGTCCTGGTTTAGCAAGAAGTTAAACTCAGTATCTACCTCAACAACAAAAGCTGAATACATTGATGCTGGCAGCAACTGTGCTCAAATCTTATGGGTGAAAAATCACCTAGCAGACTATGGGTTTGATTTTAAATCTATACATGTTCATTGTGATAACACAAGTGCCATAGCAATAATACACAATCCTGTCATGCATGCATATAGAAATAAGATATCATTTCATTAGGGATCATGTTCAAAATGGAACTATATCTTTAAAATACATTCCTACTGAAAATCAACTTGATGATGTTTTTACAAAGCCTCTAGATGAATCCAGATTTAATAAATTGATAAGAGAGTTAGGCATGCTAAATCTACAACCATAAACTCTATGCTCTATCTTATGCTAACCATGTTGATATAAAAGGCTATGTTCAAAATTGTAGAGATGACTGAAGAAGGACCACGATCGTAGAGCTGCCTCGACATGACAAAGAAGCATCATGTGATGAAAACATTTCCAATAAATCCAAGAAATCCCTCTGATGAGCGCCTCAGGTATAAACCTGACCCTTAATTCAATCTAAGAGGTTGGCCCTTCCTGAGCTACCTTAACCCAGAAAGAATTCTAAGTCAAAGTTCAACAACAAGGACTAGGGCAGACAACGTTCGTAGAGCAGATTCAGAAGTGAACTCAACGATCGTAGTGAAACCTCAACAATCGCAGTACAACCTCGACGATCGTAGTCCTCCCAAAGGATACATTAGCTCAGGGGGAGCTAAGGGTAGATCAGTACTTTCCAAATCATTAAAAATCATGAAGCCAAGCAGGACTTGACACATGCTCCACTATGCAAATTGAAAGGAGGGAAGTTACAAGTACAGTTTAAGAAAGACTTTTTGAAAACTATCCTCAAAAGTTCAAAAAGATTATTCCTCTCTCTCTCTACCAGCAGAAACCCTAGCTTTCAGAAATGCTCAACCTACCTCAATGCAAGGAAATCAATGGCGTCTTCAAACATTATCATTGGTTACCGAATCTTCTTCGACGAGTTCAAGATAGCTGACCCTCAATTTTACAAAATTTTATCTCTATTAGAGAAAACTGGTCTTGAAGAAGCTCTGGGCACCAGCACATGGATCTACCCAAAGCTGGTGAAGGAGTTCTTTAGCAATGGAGTCTTTGAGAATGACGTCATCACCACAAGGGTCAAGGGAGTACAAATTAAACTCAAGGATGAAGATATAAACCTAGCCCTAGGTTTCAAATCAAAGGAACTTTATCTATGGAGGTCATCGACTTTCATGAAGGACCGAAGAAGATGCATCACAAAAAGTTTTAGATCGTAAAGGGATACAAGAAGAAAGAGTTTCCCTAAAAGTATGAGTTTTTTGCTGACATTATTGGGAAGTGCATATGCTGTAAAAGCTCTGGCTATGACTCTGTGAATGAAGTTCAACTAAAGCTAATGACATCAATCTACTTTGGAATTCAACTTAACCATGGGGCTCTACTCATCGATTGGATCGGGAAGTGGATACTCAGTTTAAAGAAATCAAAGAGCTTGGGAAAAATGCTTTATGGGCTATTTATAAGCATAATCCTTCAATCAGCATTGGGTGACAAAATTGGGGATAATGAAGGAGAATCTATAAATCCCAACAAAAATATGACTCAACAGCTGTTTCAAAACTGGAAAAGAAATCCAACAGAAAATGTCAGAATGATGTTTGAATCCAGTGGAAGGTTTGGTGAAACGAAGGAGTCCGGGCTACCAGGAAACATGTTATTTGTGAAGAAAACTGATGAAGAAGAAGAAATCAATAAAGAAGAACCCATCACTTTGGTTAGAAAAAGCAAGGGAAAGAGGAAAATGAAGGCTTAGACAATAGAGGAGCCTCAAAGTTCAACCACTGATGCACCTCAAGATAGTTCAGGCACTGAAACTCTGAAGAAAATGAAAGGGAGAGAACAACAGTCTAAAGAAGAAGAAGACAGAGCTACCATCTCTCAACTTCTTAAGAAGGGAAAAAGCAGCCATAAATCTTTGAAGTCTTCGATTGTAGAGTCATTACCGATCGTAGATTCCAGACTTGACATCACTCCAGAGGTGGATGCTGCAACAATTTCCCAGGCTGGTCAAATTTTTAAAGCTAAAGAAAAAGAGAATGTTGTGGCTGTGGTTCAGCCTAAGAAAATAGAGAGAATGTTTGTCAAGAAATACATTTTTATTAATGAAGGAGTATTAAAAGAGGAAGACATAAGAATAGCTGCTGAGAAAGGGCTACGCAAAGCTAGTAAGGAGAATACGGCTCGAGTTGAGGGGGAGTTTCCTGAAGTTCCTGCACTAGAGAATGCCTCAGCTGAGGGGTAGCTGCTTGAAGTTTAAATGGATGATCGAATTGAGGGGGAGCCTTGCGAAGTCACTATGACAAAGAAGACTACAACCGAGGAGGAACTACAAAAAGATTATCATGAATCTCCCTCAGCTTTTTAAGAAGTCTTAGATTCTGAAACTGAAGAAATGGAAAAGGTTAATGCTATGGAGGTGAAGAATGTAGAAGAACAAAGAAGAGAAGTGGAGATGATAGATGTAGTGGAAATCTCTAATGAAGACATGGATGAAGAAGAGGATGACGAAGTTGAGATTATCGCAGTGGGCTGGGATGGATATAGGAGAGCCAACTACAATTAACTATTCTCCTAATTACCTATGATGCCCTTTCATTGAGCCCAAATCCTCAACGCTTGGGATCACATGTTCTGGACCTTCAAAGCTTATCCAGCAATCTAGGTGCTCACTCATGGATTCCCAGGCAACCTCACTTTTTCCCGAAAGCTGATCACTAACGGTTCCTCTTCAGAAAATGGGCGTAAGGTACAATCTATTCCCATCTCTTTCAGGATTAGTCACTTTCCACCATCAACCTTCAATCAATTCTATGAATTGCCAAGATGGTTGGAAGTAATACTGCATCCACTAAATCAATTTCCAGTTGTAGAATCCCAACATTCTGTAACTGATGAACCATACATATCTAATTTTGTACTGATCTACTCTCCTACCATTTCTCACTCTATGATTATTGATCCAAATCCAATCGTAGAGTCACCTACTCAAATCGTAGAGTCACGTCCTCTTGAGACTCAACCTCACAGACCTGCTCCTCCATCAGAAATTCCTTCCTTATCAACCCATAACTATTTTAATCTTGATCTTGCTCTCTACAATACGTAAGATCAATTTACTAGACCCTCTCCTCCAAATAATCAACAACTCCTTGAGCTTCTATCAGATCTTCCCACCAAAACTAAATTATCTACAACATCTCAGAAGGTGACCAAGGACATTCAAAATGATCTTAAAGTTCACTCAGACATTGTTAATCTGAGGCTGATCCATTTGATCGATGCTACCAACCCCTCTCCAGCAACCTCAATACTGAGCTTACAAAGAAGCTAAGAGAGATCATCAAGGAAATGATCTAAAGTAATAATGAAAGGGATCAAATTCATTTTCAGGCTACCAAGAAGCACAAGGAAGAAGTTCTCCTTCTGCAAAAGACTCCAGAATCTCAAAATATGTTTATGATGGAGAGTCTCACAAGTCTACGAACCCAAATGAAAGAATTCCAAGCATTCTCCATGGGTCAAATGCAATAAACAGAAACTGTCTTGGCCATCCTACAAAATAAAAAGTCTTGAACTGATTCTTTGGTCCAAGAAAACTGTGAAGACATTGCTCACTCCAAGAATTAGCTCCACGAGCTCCTCCAAGAGATGCATCGACTGTCTGAAGATATTCGAACCCTTGATGCTGACATAAAGGGAGAGAATAAGGGGGAGGAAGGAGAGAAAGGAAAATACAGAAGCAAAAGTAAATTCATTGCTTTAAGTCATCATCAGACTCTACGACCTGAACAACAACAAATTATAATGGTGCAACTGCTAAGGAGTCAAGGGCCTTCTCCCAACTTACAAGGGATAACCACTACAGGCCTTTATATACCAATTGGAGATCCTGCATTCATGAATAGATACGATCATTGGGAAAGGCTAAGCCAATGCGAGCTGGAAGATATAGCATGGAGAGACAAAGCCAGTAGGAGAAGAAGAACTGCAGAGTATGCCATTGCTCCAAGGAAAAAAAGGCAGAGGAAATAGGGATAAGTTGGAACTCATGTCTTATTGATGTAACTAAGCTTTATTATAATATCTGTCTTTACAAACATCAATAAATTCATGCTTATTCTCTAGAGGTTTTAGTTTTTCACTGAAACACTAAATTATATTTACTTTCTAAGAAACTGCATCTAGAAATTGATAATCATGATACAAATCTCCTTGGTTATGTCAACATCAAATAGGGGGAGATTGTTGGAAAATTGCATATTTAAATTTGATGTTGAAAGTTAATATTCATGATTATATATAAAGTCCTTCAAGGAACACATGTACAAGGACTTAGTGGTAGATCAAACTTGTTAGGTTGATCTGAGCTTTAATGTTTATCATTCTATAAATGAATGTATAAAAGAAAAGATCAAAGCTGTTAGGTTGATCTATGTCTTTAGAGGTAATTGATAGGCTTCAACAGAATCATAGTCTATCAAGCTAATAAAAAGATTGCAGAAGCCAAGGCAAAATCATAGAGCATCGAGGATCGTAGTCTATTTTCTTTGGAGGGCCTCTCATGGAATAGTAGAGTGGTCCAAACGCCTGCCAAGTCAAACCCAAGAATCATAGAGTGCTCTCGAAAGCGTAGAGTCTGCAAGTCAAGCAAGTGAAGATCGTAGTGTGCCAGTACTTAAGAGAAATCATAGTGTTCTCATCCATCTGTACTAGATCAAGCTCCAAGGTGGAAAGACACCATGGTCATGATCGTAGTGTATCATCTGTTTGTATCAGATGCATCGAGCCTTGTCCTCACTATTCTATGAAATAGTGTGATAATAAATGTATTGAGAACTCCATTTGAGTTGAATACTCTCTAGAAGACAATATTCATATTAAAACTTTCAATATATATTTTGTCGTATTTCACACGATAGTTGTATTATTAAGTTGTATTTAAATTTTGTACCATGTATTTGGCGACTGAAGATGGGTGATGTATACCTATTTTGGGGGCGTCACAGTTGGTATCAAGGCTTAGGGATATGATCCCTGGCTGAGATGTGAGACAAGAACTAGGAGGGGAGAGAATGGGAATTCCTTCGCTAGTATGACCTACCTAAGTTTAATTGGTATTTAATTGGTCGGTCAGAGTATAGGGATAATATGTGGCATGTCAATTAACCCTTGTTTTGTGGCAGTATTTGAAATTGACATCCGAGAATGTTGAGAATAACAATGGAGCACAGGAGACCGTTGAGTCTCCACAGATCAATAATCAGGATAATGTACATTAAGAAGGCGACAATCCTCATGTAAACAACAACACTAACCAAATGATGAATGATGGAATGTTTAGAGGCTTTATCCAATTCATGCAACATCAGGAAAGAGCGGCTCCTGTCCAAAATACAGGTGGAAACACTGGCAACTCTCGGACGATCACTGCTAAACAGTTCAAGGAGCTGGGACCATCGGAGTTTTTTGGAGAGCCAAAACCGCTTAAGGCGGAGATGTGGATAAAGTAGATTTGCAAGATATTTGATGTCTTGGGATGCTCTGAGGAGAAAAAGGTTCCCTTTTCCACCTTCATGTTTCTGACGGAGGCGATTCTTGGTGGGAATCAGTAAGCGTACTCAACACCGCCACAATTGAAGATGACTTGGGAGAAGTTTTAAGAATTATTCAACGACGAGTACTTTCCCAAAAGTTTTCATCACATGAAAGAGGTAGAGTTCATTAAACTGGAGAAAAACAACATGACCGTGTTATAGTACGAAGCCAAGTTTGCCGAGTTTTCCCGATTTGCATCCCACTTAGTTAATAATGAGGAGAGAATGACGCAGATGTTTCTAAGAGGTTTGAAACCCGAGATACGTCAATACCTTATCTCTCAAAAACTTTGCTTGTATTCAGATGTTGTTAATAGGGCTCAGTTATTAGAGTGCGATAATGAGTTAACTCAACCAAGAGAGAGCAGCCGGAAAAATTATAATACCAGTGGTAGCAGTCATCGAAACGGTGACAACAAACGTGGAGGGAATCAACATGCTAGAAATGGTAACCACTTCGGTGGTAATCATGACCAAAACAATAAGAATGGACATTTCAAGAAGAGGAGATTCAACAATGATGGAAGGACGTCAGCATCAGTACCCATCGTTAAGGAAGGAGAACGACCACCTATCATATACTTCAAATGCGGAGGGGAGGGACATATCAGTCCAAACTGTGCGCAGCAGTCCAAAAAGTGTTATAATTGTAGAAGAGAAGGTCACCTAGCTCAATTTTGTCGTATGGGAAAGCCAAGTTCAGCTGGGATAGAGGCACCAAAGGCCATCCCAAAAAAGATAAAGCTGGTAGTTCAAGGGAGAGCGTTTGTTGTGACCTCCCAGAAAGCAAGGAACCCGAACGAGGTCATCACGAATAAAGAATTCTAGGGATTGATTGGTTATCTCATGTTAAAAATTAATTGATGATAAAGCATATCTTTTTGATGATAACAATCTTATTCATTTATTAATAAAAAGTATTAATTTATTAAAGGCTTTTAATTATCTACATGATCTTTGTTTTATAATATGTGATAAACCCATAGTTTTAAGCAATGCTTTTAGAATAATGATGATGATCATTCTAATGAGATCTAAATTCTTAGAAAGCTTAAAACTAAAATAGTTCCCAATCATTGGATTACTAAATTGGGGATTAGTGAATCCGGATAGATTGGTACATACGTCGTTAACTTGCTTTCATTGGATGAGGATGATTGATCTCATGATCATTTGTGTGGAGACACTAAAGCAAGTATGTAGGTGCTTATTAGAGAATAAGTTCAATTGAATATGGCTCGCTAAGGAATACCTAATGGAGTTTTATTTGCTGTCGATAGGAATTCTGTAGTGATAGTAGTCTGAAGTAATCCTTGGACTTGAGATCATCATAGTATCTTGTGTATGATGAGTTATACTTTGACTTATTCCTTAAGACCCTTAGGGTATATCAAAGGGTATGCTTGGGTATAATAAGTTATGCATGGAGATAATGTATGATCGATAAAGAATCTACCACTTCTAATAAAAGAAGAAATGTCCTGTGATTCGATAAATGACAACCCAGTGAGTCCTTGGCGAAGGCGAATGAAATTAGAAAGGAGTTTCTAATTTGCATTATTTGAGTTGTGCATTTAAGGATCGAAATACATATAATTAAATAAAATAAGACTTGACGGTAATTCCATGTCTTATATTTAATTGGGACATTGTATGGTGGAAGGATTGAATTATCTGGTAACTATTTACTCAAAGGTTCTTTTATGATTAATGTTGAAATCTATATTATCTGGAAAGTCGTTGATCGCTAGGGAGGCTTATCCTATTGTAGAATAAATATTATTTATTTAAATAAATTAATTGTTTAATTTATTTATTTAAATAAGATTAGAATTATTCTAATTGATTTATTCACAACCTGGTTTAATATGGAGAACCTAAAGGGTCACACCATAAAATGGAAGAATAATTATTTAAGAAGTTAATGGCATAATCATAATAATATGTTATGTATATTTAATTTAATCTATGGTGATAGAATAAATTAAATAGCTTAATATTATTATTTAATATTTTAGAAATATTAAATATAAATTAATAAGAGGAGTCTTATTAATATTATTACAATTATTATTATTTTAATTTCTAAAAGAGTTTAGGAATTAATTTAATATAAGTACTCTCATTTATTCCTAATTGGATTAGGAAGGAAAATTAGTTAAAGGAGTTTAATTAATTATCCCTAATAAGATTAGGGAGCTTAATTAATTAAAAGAATTTAATTAATTAAATAAAACCCAATTCCTTAATTGTTAAGGTGGGTTGCCCACATCTATAAATAAGAGGAGTCTTATTATGGGTGTGGGGTTGTTGACTTTTTACAATATACGTAATTCCAATTTGTTGGAGAGTACGCCTTTTCTATAGAGATAGAAAAACTAGGGTTTGAGCCAAATACACCATCTTCTTGAATTCTTTATTTTTCCTTGGTGGATCACCTCTAGAGGCCAAACACTTGGGTGGCTAACGTTGATCGAAGGAAGGAACCAAACCCGGTGGATTCAAGTTGAGCGAAAAGGATTTGGAGGTGAACTTGTACGAGGAAGCTTCGATCTTCAAGGGTATGATTTTATTCTTTATCTTTTCGTTTAATTAATAATTATGCTTAAAGGGTGATCCGGGTATATGGTTTGTAAATTTTTTAAACTCTGATTTATCTCGTTTCCGCTTAATTTATGCAATTTGATTGCGTTCATGAATATTACAAACCTAACAGTGGCATCAGAGCCAAACCTTTATGTGAATTATTAATTGTTTTAATTTGATATGTATATTGATATGTGTTTAGAACAATTTTAATTGGGCATAATTTTGTTGTATAAAATTTAATAAAAAAAAAATAGAAAAAAAAGGAAAAACCGTTAATCTTATTACCTACCAGCTCCTTAAAATCCGTGAGGCACTCTCCTTTTTTTTTTGAAATTCCCGAATATCATATATATATATATATAGTAATATGATTACATTCTAATGTTAAAATAAAGGAGCTTGAATGTAATTGCATGTAATCCGGTCAATCTTATTATATTTTTTTTTTTGAATGCTGCTGATTCACGGATTGGCAGATCATGGAATTTCGGATTTCAAGGGATGAGGAGATTATATGATTATAACTCTTATATGATTATAACTCTTATATGATTTATGAAAATCAAGTAGCAAGATTCTTGAAATGGCCACGTACTTCTCTTTTTGGAATGTACGATTTTCATGGAATTTTTTTAGTAGGAAGATACGATTTTTGTATAATATATATATATATATATATATATATATATATATATATATATATATATATATATATTCTAATTATTTTATAATTAAAATAAAATGTTTATTTTAATTTTAAAATAAAAAGTTTATTTTAATATTAAAATAAAAGGTTTATTTTAATTTTAAAATTAAATTTCATGCTAACTAATTAGAGTTGGAATTGGATTCCATGATAACTAATTAGAGTTGAAATTGGATTGCCTAATTTCCTTAAATAAAGGAGTTTATTTAGATATGAAATAAGATTTCATATTATTCAAAATAAAAGAGTTTATTTGTGAATAGGAAAGAGAATCCATGTTTCCTTAAATAAAGGAGTTTATTTAGATATGAAATATGATTTCATATTATTCAAAATAAAGGAGTTTATTTGTGAATAGGAAAAGAAAATCCGTGTTTCCTTTAATAAAAGATTTTTTTTTTTTACATTGAATTGGATTCCATAATTAATTAAAATAAAAGAGTTTATTTTAATTAAAGATTTTTTATATATATATGGAATTGGATTCCATAATTAATTAAAATAAAGGAGTTTATTTTGATTAAAATTTTGATTAAAATAAAATAGTTTATTTTATTCAAAATTGGATAAATTAAAATAAAATAGTTTTATTTTGATTTAAATTTGGATTAAAATAAAGGAGTTTATTTTGATTCAAAAATAGATTTTATACTAACTAAATTTTGCCCATTAAATGATATCAATATATATATTAAATGTTTATTATTCATAAGATGAATGTTATTTATTGATGCATATGGTGATGTGTATGATAATAAATGGGATTGATTATGGACTATTGACCAATGCGATTGGATTTTATTTTAGTTGGATGCATGAATGTATGAGTTTTATTAAATGGGGTCTACGTACCTAAATCTTCTCTAATTTTTCTAAATATAAATTCTATCTCCTCCTATGTACTTCCCCTTGGCTCGGCGATCAAGGTTTCTATTTATTTTAAATAGTTTTGTAATAGGAATAGTTAGAATTAATTTTGAAGAATTAGAGATCAAGGAGTAAGAAGCGCTTGAAGACCCGTTTGTAATGGAGCCCAGTTTAAATGTAATAGTTATATTTAAATATTATTTCTTGCACCCCTAGGGTTTGACCTTTTGGTTCACTTGGTGGCTCTAGTGAACCAAACTAGAATAAAAAGTCGATAATCAATCAAGAATATAGAATATAGTATTCTATATGTGCATGCTTATACTATATATATATATATATATATTATGCAAACATGCTTAGCATGTTCATTAATATAATATATATTTTATATATATATTTGTATCTGCGCGCTAAACAAGATGAGACAAATTAATAACAAACCCCTCAATTTTTTTTATTAAGTCTTAAGCGTTCAAAGATATTTGGAATATCGAGCGTCAAGCCTTCTAGCATGATAAAATTAATAGAGTATTAAATATTTAATATGAGTTTGTTGTGTCACCACAAGGCAAGTATTAAGTATTTAAGATGTTAATTTATCACATTTGATGCTTATAAAGAAAATTGAACAATATTGTTTTGTTGTGTCACCACAAGGATGCTATTTTTCTTTTTTGAATATATGGAGTGCTAGGTCGGACTTAACTTGGATAATTTTGATCCGGATGTGCCACCACTTGATCAAAATAATCTAAGAGGCAAAAGAAAAGGAGTTGCATAGTTGATGTAATTGACAAAAAGTTGTCTACCTATTTATTTGTATATAGTTTGTTGTGTCACCACAAGGCAATATACATTTGAAATGGGATCCTTATTCTCACTAGCAAATCTTTAATTAGATTTTGCTTAGAACTATATAAGTGAGGTAATATAGTTTGAAGAAAATAGTGGGAGATACCAATTTAAAACAAGACCTAAATTATTTTGGTAATTAATAAAAGAATGTATGTTAAAATATTGTTAATTACAAATTCATTTACTGAAATTTTACAATGTCTAAAATTACTATCAACTGCGAAACATATTTGATGTTAATTAACGGGCCAATTACACGGATTGGTTAAGGAATTTGAGAATAGTTCTCATAGTGAAAAAAAAGCTATCTTATATCATTAATACGCTATCCTGCAATGGTTGCGAATAATGCCTCTGAGGAAGAGATTGCTACTTTTAGAAAGTGGCAAGATGATGCATGATTAGCTCGATGCATCATGCTCGCATCCATGAGTAACGAGCTTCAGCGTCAGCATGAAACTATGGATGCTCCTACCATATTCCTGCACATCAAGTAGTTGATGGTGAGGAAAGTAGGACTGATAGATATCAGATATCTAAGGAGCTCTTCCGATCTAGAATGGCCAATGGCACTACAGTACAGATACATGTCCTAATGATAATCAATTTGATTGATCAATTAGGACAACGGGTTTTGTCATGGATGGAGAGTTGAGCCAAGATTTGATCTTGCACTCACTCCCGGACTCCTTTCACAATTGTTGTGAATTTTTCATATGAACAAGCTAGATATCGACTCTGATTGATTTGCTTAACATATTGAAAAATGTTGAGAGTCACTTTCAACCAAGAAAGATCAAGTCTTCTTGGTAGGGCCAAAGGATCTTCTGAAAGAAGAACGATTCAAAGAAGTTATATAGAAAGGCATAAACAAAGGATAATAAGAACAAAAGCGACACGGATAGCAAAGGAGTTTGCTTCCACTTGCAATAAGCTTTGGACCTTTGGAAAGAAAGCTGTGAGAAGCGTCTTGCGAGAGGCTAACCAAAGAAGCTTAGTGAAGTTTGGTTATAAATACAAATTTGTTCATGATTTAAAATAAATTTTTCTTTAAGTCGAGGTTGTACTTGGGTATTGGATCTGAGACTTTGGTTATCATAAATATAGATTTATGAAAGGACCAAGCGAGTAGAAAGTTAAACAAAGATAAGTAATCCTATGTGTGGAAAATGAAGCAAAGGTTGCTGTATATTAGCCATAGAAACTTATAGTTTAGCAATGCCTACGGGCAAATCTATTAAGTCGATAAGTTGTTATTGTATTCCGGTTCTTGTTAAAGAAACATTATTTCCATTTTATTGTTGGACAATAAAATTTTTGGTATTATATTTAAGAGCAATTGTTGTTCTATTTATAATAATAATGTTTTGTATAGAACTGAAATATTACTTAATAGATTTTGTATACTTGACTTACGTGAAAAATTATTTTGTAAATTGAACAAACTAGTATAAGAAAAAGAGATGATCATTCAAAGAGTTGAATGTATGTATTTGTTGAAATACAAGTGTGAATTATTTGAAAGGTTCAAAGAATTCAGAAACAAATTGGCAAAGTATTAAGATTCTTTGATTAGATCAAGGAATAAATACTTGTGCAATAAGTTTCTGGATCATCTCAAATGGTTTTCTCATAATGGACACATCCTGATACGCAATAATTGATTGATGTATCTGAATGAAAAATCATACCTTGTTGGACATGGTGCGGTCCATAATGATTTTACCGACATTTCAGTATCCCTCTAGGGTCATGTCCTAGAAATGGCTACATATCTACGGAAAAGGTAACCTCAAAATCCATTTAAGACTCCATAAAAGTTATGGACGGGGAGGATTCCTAATCTTAAGTATGTTAAGATAAGGGGTTGTCCAACTTATGTGAAAAAGTTTCAAAGGATAAGCTTGGGACAAGATTTGACAAAACAATTTGTGGGACATCCTAAAAGTAAGTTTAGGGTAAATGTTCTATAATCCTACTTAGCAAAAGGTGTTTATTAAAACAACACGCTTGCCTTCTAAGATAAATGTGTTTATTATTGAAGGGGCTAGTGGGAGGATAATAGATCTTGAAAAGTTCAAGAACCACAAAACACTATAAGTCAAATAAGAGGAACCTATAGATAGACTGTTGTACCACAAAGAATCGTAAATCGGAATAGTACCAAGATACCTAGGAGGTATGGATTCATCATAGATGATGATGATGAGGTACACATCATAGAAGATGATGATCCAGTTACATACGATGAGGTAAGTGTTGTAGACACTCAGAGAAATGGATTGAAGCAAGTTTCTCAAATATGGAACATTCGTTTTGATGAGGCAATCAAAAAGGTTTGATTTTATCAAAAATAAGAATGAACCTAGTGTGTACAAAAGGGTCAGTGGGAGCATCGTGACATTCCTAGTACTATATGTTGATATACTACGGATGAGGAATAACTTATCAATGCTACAATCAGAAAAGATAAAGTTGTCTAAACATTCCTCCATGAATGATTTGGAAGAGTATCTTAATTGGGGATATAAATCTATATAGATAGATTTAAAAGGATGCTCGACTTAACCCAAGGAACGTATATTCATTTGATGCTAAAGTCGTTTAGCATGGCAAACTCCAAGAGATGTCTCATGTTGATGAGCCATGGAGTGAATCTCTCTTAATAGTCCCCACAGACTCCTGAGAAGAGAGATCGCATGAGTGACAATCATGTATGCAATGAAATATACGAGACCTGATGTTGATCAGTCATATTATGGAGAAGTTCACTATGAGTCAGTGAAAAACATCTTAAAGTGCTTAACCGACACTAAGGATGTGATCATATTCATGGTGGGTCTAAATTAAAACTAGAGGGCTTAACAGACTTAAGTTTTTCAGACAGACCAAGATGACAGAAAAATCCACTTTAAGGTAAAGCGTTACCTTGAGCAATTGGTGCGATGAATTGGAAAGGTTCCAAACAACAAAAGAGTTCTTTGATTTAGTGATAAAGACAAAGTATATAACTATAAATGAAGGCTGCAAGTTGATTGTTTGGATTAAAGTTCATTACTGAACTAGGAATAGTTCTAAGTCTCATCTTGGATCTAAACATGTGTTGTGGCACTTTCATTTGATTATTAGAATCATTGAAAGATGGAAATCACTATAGAGATAGTGGACTCTCATGAACAACATTACATATCCATTAACTAAAGCTTATCCAACAATGGGGATAATCGTCACTTAGAGAAGAAGAGTATAAATACCATGACGATTGGCTTTAGTGCAAGTGGGAGATTGAAAGTAGTATGCACACAAGCCGATCATGTTTGATGATAAAGCATATACTTTGTAACAATCTTATTCATTTATTAATAAAAAGTATTAATTTATTAAAGGCTTTTAATTATCTACATGATCTTTGTTTTATAATATGTGATAAACCCATAGTTTTAAGCAATACTTTTAGAATAATGATGATGATCATTCTAATGAGATCTAAATTCTTAGAAAGCTTAAAACTAAAATAGTTCCCAATCATTGGATTACTAAATTGGGGATTAGTGAATCCGGATAGATTGGTACATCGTTGCTTTTCATTGGATGAGGATGATTGATCTCATGATCATTTGTGTGGAGACACTAAAGCAAGTATGTAGGTGCTTATTAGAGAATAAGTTCACTTTGAATATGGCTCGCTAAGGAATACCTAATGGAGTTTTATTTGCTGTCGATAGGAATTCTGTAGTGATAGTAGTACAAGTAATCCTTGGACTTGAGATCATCATAGTATCTTGTGTATGATGAGTTATACTTTGACTTATTCCTTAAGACCCTTAGGGTATATCAAAGGGTATGCTTGGGTATAATAAGTTTATACATGGAGATAATGTATGATCGATAAAGAATCTACCACTTCTAATAAAAGAAGAGAAATGTCCTATGTGATTCGATAAATGACAACCCAGTGATCCTTGGCGGCGGCGAATGAAATTAAAAAGGAGTTTCTAATTTGCATTATTTGGAGTTGTGCATTTAAGGATCGAAATACATATAATTAAATAAAATAAGACTTGTGATAATTCCATGTCTTATATTTAATTGGGACATTGTATGGTGGAAGGATTGAATTATGCGGTAACTATTTACTCAAAGGTTCTTTTATGATTAATGTTGAAATCTATATTATCTGGAAAGTCGTTGATCGCTAGGAGGCTTATCCTATTGTAGAATAAATATTATTTATTTAAATAAATTAATTGTTTAATTTATTTATTTAAATAAGATTAGAATTGTTCTAATTGATTTATTCACAACCGGTTTAATATGGAGAACCTAAAGGGTCACACCATAAAAGGAAGAATAATTATTTAAGAAGTTAATGGCATAATCGTAATAATATGTTATGTATATTTAATTTAATCTATGGTGATAGAATAAATTAAATAGCTTAATATTATTATTTAATATTTTAGAAATATTAAATATAAATTAATAAGAGGAGTCTTATTAATATTATTACAATTATTATTATTTTAATTTCTAAAAGAGTTTAGGAATTAATTTAATATAAGTACTCTCATTTATTCCTAATTGGATTAGGAAGGAAAATTAGTTAAAGGAGTTTAATTAATTATCCCTAATAAGATTAGGGAGCTTAATTAATTAAAAGAATTTAATTAATTAAATAAAACCCAATTCCTTAATTGTTAAGGTGGGTTGCCCACATCTATAAATAAGAGGATTCTTATGGGTGGGTGTGGGGTTGTTGACTTTACAACATCGTATAATTCCAATTTGTTGGAGAGTACCCTTTTCTATAGAGATAGAAAAACTAGGGTTTGAGCCAAATAAACCATCTTCTTGAATTCTTTATTTTCCTTGGTGGATCACCTCTGAGGCCCAAACACTTGGGTGGCTAACGTTGATCGAAGGAAGGAACCAAACCCGGTGGATTCAAGTTGAGCGAAAAGGATTTGGAGGTGAACTTGTACACGAGGCTTCGATCTTCAAGGGTATGATTTTATTCTTTATCTTTTCGTTTAATTAATAATTATGCATAAAGGGTGATCCGGGTATATGGTTTGTAAATTTTTTAAACTCGATTTCTACGCTTCCACTTAATTTATGCAATTTGATTGCGTTCATGAATATTGATTACAAACCTAACGCTTATTTTTCATATTCCAACCAACCTATTATTCGAATTCAAGCAACCAAACCATTAAAATCAATCACTGTCATCTCAAGCCATAAAGTTATTCGTTTATTGAAAAATGGATGTCAAGCTTTCTTAGCCCATGTCACAGATTTAAACAAAAATAAGTCAAATTTGAATGATATTTCTATTGTTAATAAATTTCCTAATGTATTCCACGAGAACTTCTGCCTACCCAGGCGAGAAATTAAATTTTGTATCGACCTTGAACCCTGTACAAAACCCATTTCCAAAGCTCCATATCGAATGGCTCCAATTGAACTTCAGGAGTTAAAGACCCAACTGCAGGAATTGTTAGACATCGGTTTCATTTTTCCTATTATTCTCCTTGGGGTGCTCATGTTCTATTCGTGAAGAAGAAAGATGGGAGTATGCGACTTTGTATTGATTATCAGGAGTTAAATCATGTCACCATCAAAAATAGGTACCCATTCCCACATATTGATGCCCTGTTTGACCAGTTGCACGGCGCCAAATTCTTTTCAAAGATTGATCTTCGTTCCGGATATCATCAGTTAAAGATTAAAACTGAGGACATTCCAAAGACGGCTTTCAGAACTCGGTACGAACATTATGAATTCCTAGTCATGTCTTTTAGATTGACTAATGCTTCTGCTACCTTCATGGATATGATGAACCGAGTATTCAAGGAATATTTGGATCACTTTGTAGTCGTCTTTATTGATGACATCCTTATATATTCCAAAAGCCGTGAAGATCATGAGCAACACTTGAGGTTGATATTCCAAAAGCTTTGTGAAAACAAGCTTTATGCCAAGTTGAAGAAATGCGAGTTCTGGCTTGAGTAAGTAGCATTCCTTGGGCACGTGATATCAAATCACAGAATATCTGTTGACCCATTGAAGATTGAAACAATTCAAAGCTGGGAGCAACCTAAATTAGTAACTGAAGTATGTAGCTCTCTGGGCTTAGCTGGTTATATATCAGAGATTTGTGGAAGGATTTTCTCGAATCGCTACTCCATTAACTCAGCTAACTTAAAAAGATACAAAATTTGGTTGGAGTGAGGAATGTTCGAAGGGTTTTCAAGAACTCAAGAGGAGACTCATTTTAGCACCTGTTCTGACAATACCATTTGTCTCGGAGGGATTTGTCATCTACAGTGATGCTTCGGGCAAAGGTTTAGGATGTGTTCTCATGCAACATGGAAAAGTCATAGCCTATGCATCACGACAACTCAAAGAATATGAGAGGAATTATCCTACTCATGATCTAGAGTTGTCAGCTGTTGTCTTTGCACTTAAAATTTGGAGGCATTACTTGTATGGGGAGAAAGTGGAGATCTATACGGATCATAAAAGCCTCAAATATTTCTTCACTCAAAAGGAACTCAACATGCGACAACGACGTTGGCTTGAACTGTTGAAATATTATGATCATACCATTGAATACCATCTTGGAAAAGAGAATGTAGTAGCTAACGCATTGAGTATAAGATCATATGCTGGTACAAGTGCGATATTGTCAACACAAAGGCCCATCTTGTATGACTTGCAAATGCTGAAGATAGAAATAAAGACTCCAGGGGCCCATGTGATGATTGTGAATATGCTAGTAGAACTGACTTTAATCGATAAAGTTAAAACTGCGCAAGTTAAAGACCTGGAGCTGATGCGTATGAGGAAGAAAGTGCAAGAAGGTGTTATCCTAGAAGCAAGAATCGATGAAGAAGGAATACTTCGAGTCAACTCCAGACTTTGTGTTCCTAATGACTCTAATTTAAAGTATAAAATCATGATGGAGGCGCACAACACACCATTTGCAATCCATCATTGGAATACCAAAATGTATCATGATCTTCGACATACATTTTGGTGGAGCAATATGAAGAAAGAGATAGCAGGGTTTATCTCAAGGTGTCTAACTTGTCAATGAGTCAAGGCGGAGCATCAAGTGCCAAAAGGTCCGTTGCAACCACTTGAAATTCCAGGATTGAAGTGGGAGCACATTACCATAGATTTCGTTACTGGTCTTCCCAAGGTTTCTCAAGGTATATATGCAATTTGGGTCATTGTTGATAGATTGACCAAGTCTGCTCATTTCTTACCTATACAAGAAATTTATACACTTGAACATCTTGCTCGTATGTACTTAAATGAGATTATAAGACTGCATGGTATGCCAGTATCCATAGTTTCTGATCGAGACCCAAGATTCACTTCACAATTTTGGGTTAGTTTGCAGAAAGCTATGGGCATGGATTTACGATTTAGCTCGGTATATCATCCTCAGACGGACGAGCAGTCGGAGAGGACTATTCAAACTCTTAAAGATCTATTAAGACTCTGCGTCCTTGAATTCAAGGGAAGTTGGGATAAGTTCTTACCATTGGTGGAGTTTTCCTACAACAACAGTTATTAGGCAAGTTTTGGCATGGCTCCATTTGAGGCGTTGTATAGAAGAAAGTGTTGTTTTCCAGTATGCTGGGATGAGGTGGATAAAGCAACGTTGTTGGGATCAGAGTTGGTACATATGACTACGGAAAAGATTCAAACGATCTGACAACGTATAAAAACCTCACAAGATCGACAAAAGAGTTATGCTGATCTTCATCGAAAGGACGTGGAATTCGATATTGGAGATCATGTGTTGTTACGTGTTGCTCTATGGAAAGGAGTTATGAGATTTAGAAAGAGAGGAAATCTCAATCCTCGATTCATTAGCCCATTTTTAATCCTCGATCGAGTAGGAACAGTGGCCTATAAACTCTCTTTACCGCCAAGTATGTCTCGTGTTCATAACGTTTTTCACATATCCATGTTACGTAAATACGTGGAAGACCCGAACCACATTATTGAGTTAGAACCAGACAAAATAGCGGAAGATTTAACATATGAAGAGGTTCCTATTAAAATCTTGGATAAGAAGGAACATATTCTACGCTCCAAGGTTATACCTCAAGTCAAAGTCTTGTGGAGAAACCACGATGTTCGAAATGACACAGGGGTTAGAATCAAAATGAAATCAAGGTATCCTTACCTCTTCGACATACCAGGTATGTACCCTAATTTCGAGGGCAAAATTTCATAAGAGGGGGAGGTTGTAAGGCCCCAACTTTTATGAATAAAGATGAATTTTCTATAAATATCATTTTTGAATATTATAGAGTGAATTTGATATAATGTTTTAATTATGGGTAATATTTATAAATTTTGCAAAGTACGCAAGTTGTTATATAATATTCGATTGGTCGGGGAATATTCGTTTTAACAGGGAATATTCGTACGACGACACAATCATTGGTGGACCCCACAATGGAATTATTGTCGGATTGAGAAAATGATATAAATATCTTTTTATAAAAATAACGGTAAAAGTTTTACCATTAACTGTTGAAACACTCGGTGTTAAAAGTACAGTAATATGTGTTGTTTCATAGCAGCACATGGTATTGATTATTGATGCTTACGTGAGAAGTCATTTAGTTTTGTTCAATTATTTCTAGAGTAATTGTTGCATAGTATCTCATGTTATTTAATTCAATTATTGTCGCTATTTTTATATATTCTTAATTCGATAATTGAGACGATAAAGTTATTAATATTATTATTTGCAATATTGACGATGTCTAGAAGTTCTGTCAAGGAGAGGTCTGGTCACCTAATTGCACGCCAATAGGGAGAAATCCTTGTTGGAAAGCCCCCTCTTTCCTGGGAACGACCTAGTTGTTAAATATTACGAATTATAATAATGATGATAAATGTTGTTAAAAATATTGGGGGAATTTTTATGAAGTATTTTTCGTAAATATTACTTATTATTTGGACCACCATTTGCCCAATTTTCAAATTAATCGGTAGAAAGTTATTCATTATAAGAGGTGGAGCCCACATGTGATGATGACATGTGAGGCCCACATGTGATAAAATTGTCACGGGGGGAGGGGAATGGAATTGCCTGCAAAGGAGGTTATGTATATATATAATTATATTTTATAAGTTTTTTTGTTATATATATATATATATATATATATATTAAGTATGTGATATTATGTGGGGGATCAGGTGATATCATGGGAATGAGTCCCGTGAATTTATGTAAGCAACATGTGTTATATATATAATATATATATATATATATATATATATATTATATTTTATTTTAAAGATTTTGTTTTATTTGAATATTTTATTGCATAGTGCTGCATAATAAATTAAGTTTTTCAAAAAATCATTCGAACGAATTTGGCGCCCGTGACCCACTGTGCAATCAGTGAAAAATTTCTAAATAGTATCCTTCCATTCTCCTATAAATAGGATGCTTAGTTAGAATTGGAAATCACACCAGAATCAGAGAATTCTTCATCTATAATATTGAGCGTATTTTTTTCGAGTTTTAGAAAGTTTTGAGCGTAGAAAATAGTGAAAGTTTTCTTCAAGAATATCCCCGCTATACCAGTTGGAATACTCTTCTTTTCAAGGTAAGGGATGTTATTTTTGTTCAATATTCACTTGAAATAATATTTTCTTCCATACTCTGTAGTATGTAAGTAATATTATTTCGTTTCAGATTTCGAATTCTATACTCGTTTTGTTAAAATTTTGGCTTCTAAACTCCATGAAATTAGTAGAATATCCTTGATAGTTGCGCTTCATCCAGTATCTTTTCATGGAAATATAATTCTAAAAATTCTTGATAAGTTTTAACTTTTTCATGCCAGCGTACTATTCACGGTGTTACTATTCCCAAAGTACTATTCACGGGGTACTATTCACTCGAGTAATATTCATCCGGAGTACTATTCATGATAAAAATTGATTTGTTTTCAGTCCAAATTTATTTTGGTACAATATTATTCTTGAATTTTACTCCACAAAGCAGTATCATGTTGACAATTTGAACGTTATTAATTTTTGGATAAATTAAATTATAAATCTTTAAAAATTTATCCTTGAACTTGTTTTATTGAATTCTTATATCATTGTCATCATCCTCATATTTATATTATGATGAAAGTCATATGTGCCCTGTAGTGCATAGATGGACTTGGTATGATTATGACCACGGATTATTCAGTATAATCATGACCGTAATGTTACAAATGGTGTGGTAAAAGTCCTCATTGGCCTGTAGTGCATTGATGGACAGTTGTTGGCATGATCATGACCACTAATGAATACACGAATATCCTTGGTCGTAGTGCATTGATAATTTGTGGTCGTGATACTAAAGAATATCCTTGGCCGTATTGCATGGATGATGTGGATTGTTTATTAAGCTGAGTCTCAACGATAAAAGTGATGAAAATCTTTTTAAATCATAGAAGATAATAGATTTTATTCTCTACTTGACTCTTTTAATGGATTGCTTGTTTCGCTGTAGTTAAACTTGATGTTTATTATATTTTATCAGTTTAACCCTGTTGAAGGCTAACGATAAATTATTCTGCATTATCTTAGTCATAATATTTCTTACTGGGCTAGTTGAGCTCACCATTTTCCTTTCATTGTTCTCTTTAGGAAATGAGAACGTAGTCGGGACTAGTCGGGGAACGAAGTGATGGTCCAGATGATAGCATTAGTAGTCCTCACTGTCTAGAAATAGCCGAGAATAGTATTCTATGAAATAGTGTGATAATAAATATATTGAGGACTCCATTTGAGTTGAATACTGTCTAGAAGACAATATTTGTATTAAAACTCTCAGTTTATATTTTGTTGTATTTCACACGATAGTTGTATTATTAAATTGTATTTGAATTTTGTACCATGTGTTTGGCGACTCAAGATGGGTGATGTATACCTATTTTGGGGGCATCATAGTTTGTAAGAACAAACAAATATATTTTTCACCGATTATTCGATGTGCACGTGAGGTTGCCAAAACTTAAACGTAAATACGTTTGACGGATTAGTGTTGATCAACATAGAGTACTATAGGCTGATCACCTAGAAGTGCTCATAAGAAATATTGGACGTACGGACTTAGTGTCGGGATGTCCTTTTTCATGTTTAAAAACCAAAAAGAGAATGTTCATGGTCTTCTGACCAACTCTGAATTCCTGCACTACTATATGTATTACGAAATTTTCATTATGTAATGAGAAGTGCTATTTAATGTTTCATAGTTCTTCATAGGTACTTATTCATGTATGGAAGATAATCATATAATTCTCGATGTGGTATTTGTATTATCTTTTGCTAGACTTGTTGAGCTAGTTATGCTCACTTCTTGCTTGAATTATATGATTGCAGCTAAGGCCGAAAGAACTGGGGATCCCAGTAGGGATAAAGGCAAAGCTAAGATGGATAAATAGATTATCCTGTAATAGATTAGTATGTTGTAAGAATCATAATATGATAAACAAAGAATGTATCAGTTTCAGAACCTGCAAACAAATTTATTATTATTATTATTTTAATAAGAATGTAGTAAGTATGTTCATTTTGATGTTGTTTCAATGGAATGAATGTATAGTTGATGAGTGAGTTTTATACTCATAATTGAGTGCGTTTGAGCTTAATCTTTTGGTTGATTTTAAGTGTTTGTGTCTATTCATGTATGTTTTACGTTATTTTGTAAGAATTGGGACAAAAGTTACTTGGATCGACGTTCGGGGTGGCTAGATTCGCGTTTTCGGCTTTCAATTTACAAATCAGTCATTTCAGAGCCAATTTGAGTATTTCTCCGGACCTTATTTCAAAAAATTTAAAGAATGAAAGTTGTAGATCTACTATTCTTCTTTCCGGATCATCTTGAATCATCGAAATTGGAGTTCGAACGAAGAAGTTATGGCTATTTTCTCAAAGGACGTCGGAGCAGAAAATGTCAAAACTTGGGGCCAGTGCGGGGTCTCCCAAAATAGGCCTATGCCCAGCGCCGGGGCACTGGGGGCAGGGTTTGAGCGTCAAGCCTAGCCCTGGGGCGTTGGGGAAGGGCTTGGTGATGGCCTGGACGTGTTTTTGAGCGAATTTTGACATCTTTTTGACTCCAAATTGGATTGGGTTTGTTCTTAAGCTAAAAATTGGACTTGTAACCTATAAATACACGATGTAAGGCATAAAATAAAGAGACATTACATAGATTAGACTAGAGATACACTCCATTAGATTAGAACATAACCCTAGTTCTTAATTAGCCATTGGAGATTGAAGCAAATTGAAGAACATTGAAGATCAAGAGCAAGAGCAAGAGAGGAGCATCAAATTTGCTGACAATAGATTCTATTCTTTTCTCTTATCATACTTTTATCTTTTAATGTCTATTCAATTGTGGATTCTTGGTTTTAATTCATTAATTATGAACTAACTCTTTTATTAAGATTTCAATTGAACCTTTTATGGCTGTAAATTAGTTATTTAATTTATTCCAATTATTTATGTCAAAGTGAGTTGTTTATCTTGCATTATGCTTATTGATTAATTATCTGATCAGTAGTTACCTTGTTACTCTAGAAGGAATTGAGAAAGGAATTCTAGGGTTAGAACTGGGCATGATATCATGTGACTTAGTTATTTGCACAGTGAATAATTAGGTTTGTGAATAGAATGAGAATATCTATTTGCCGCATTTAACACATAAGGAATTGAGATTGTAGCGAGTTTAATTCATTTGTTTTGCATAGAGATATAGAAAAATTAATCTGGGTTAAATAGAAGGTAAATGATCGCTTGAGAAAGGGCTTTTGGCATTTGAGAATTCCTGTTAACAATTCAGTAGACATAATAATTGGGATAATTGGATAATTGGTTTATAGTTCATAATTGGGGATATTGGAGTCTTAACTTTTATTTATTTGAATTTATTTATAAAGCAATTCAGTGTAATTAGTTAATTTAGTTTTCTTAATTAGAAAAATCACACTTTGCAATTGTTTAAATAAAATTGATTTGGTTAAGAGTTAGTACTTGGTGATTTTTATTAAATAATTCCTCGTGGGAACGATACTCTACTTTCACTTTATTACTTGTTGACCGTGTATACTTGCACGTATTCATTGATTGCGAAATCGATCAACAATAGTGATGAGTACTGTGTAGCACCATATATGTGGGTTGAAAGTACCCTAATTTGGGGGCGTCATAAGCACATATAGTCTTTTATTATCTTCAATGAATTAAGAAATTCATTTTTTAGAACTCGATAAGAGTTTTTCACCACTATGTTCTCAATCTCCTATAAGGTTACTACCTAAGGTTTTTCCCCCACCTAAGGTTCATAACCTACAGCTTTGATACCAACCCGTGACACTCCCAAATTCTGGTACTTCAATTCCCATTGGATTTGGTGTTCACTGTCCAAACATCATGTATCTATCTACCCATAATAAATGAAAAACCATAAATAGATAGAAATAAATTCTCTCCTTATGGAGTTACAACATCTGAATGTAAATAAATCAATCCTAGGTCATATTAACCTTAAATCTCAAATACGGAAGCATAATAATTAATAAGTCTTACACAACATTAACATAAGTCTGAAACATAAATATCTCAAATAAACAACAAGTCTTCATCACTTTTTGAATTTAACTTTGCCTTTGCCTTTGCTATAAGAAGGCTTGTCGGACCCTTTGTTCTTAACTGCAATGTTATTATTATGCAATAATGAGCACGATTGCCCACAAATATATTAATATAACAATAAAATGATAACATACGAGTGAATCAAAGACTTCTAAAATAAGAAACTCGACTTTTGAATCAAGAATGAATAATAATAATCAAAAGAACTTCTAAGGGTCATAAGACCTTGAACTACATCCTAGGTTGTCAAGTGTTTATACTTGAAACCTTTAATAGTTATAAGACTATGGACTCTTATTCTCGTACTTAGGGGGATCAACCCTTAGTACCATATTGTGCACAATATCTTAATGCTAAAGTATAAGTAATCCCCTATAACAGGGTTGTTCATCTCAGTTTAACATTAGAGTCCGCACCAAAAGAATTTTAGTTTGGATAAGCTTAACAATGATTCTGAATTTTTTTAAAACGTTCATCAACTCTGGACTAGTTGAATCAATAAGGGTTTGCTAGTCTTATAAGGTTTAACAATAATTGATATTCAAGTTGAATAATAAAAATCAAGAGGTATACAAACGAATAAGTTTTGTATAACAAGAATCATGCTTTTAAAGAATGATAACATCTAATATGAAATCTCAAACTTGAACAATAATAAATAAGATAGAATAAAGAACTTGCTTTATATAAAGAAACAAGGTTTAGAAGCTTGCTTAGATAAAGTTAGGGTTAGAGAACTTGCCTCTTGCGTAGGCTAAACGATTACTACTCCCGTTCACCACAAGTCCTACACACATACCATATGTGTTCACGACGTTCATTAGTTATATTAATACTAACCATATAGGTTTAGTTCCCTCTTTTAATACAACTGGTTAACTTTGTTTAAATTCTGCTCATTACCATCATTCACATATACAAGATTGAAATCTCAAATCTTAAGTTTAAACAATATCATATCATCTCATGTACATCATTTTTTTAAAGTGGTTTAACCAATTACAAAACATATCAGTTATAAGGTCACAAGACCTTTTTTAATTTATTTTTATAATTCTCTTATTATATTGTCCATTAGTCACATTTTTACTTAATTATTTAATATAAATATAAACTCTACTTTATTTAACAAATCATTACCCTTCTAATTTAGTTACTTAATTAAATTAGAATATTTTTATTCCTCACTATTATTACACTCGAATAAATTATTCCATACTAATTTCTATCGAATATTTATTTTATTACATAAATATTTTAACTAAAATATTTATTTTATTTGATAAATATTTTAATAATAATTTCCATCGAATATTTATTTTATTTCATAAATATTTTAACTAAAATATTTATTTTATTTTATAAATATTTTAATAATAATTTTCATCGAATATTTATTTTATTCCATAAATATTTCAACTAAAATTTTCATTTTATTTTTAAAATATTTTAATAATAATTTCCATCAAATATATATTTTATTCCATAAATATTTCAACTAAAATATTCATTTTAATTGATAAATATTTTAATTAATTATTTTTTATTTTTTATCCTTTTTTTTTTTACCGGTAGGAAGTGGTAATTTAGCTTAGTAACGCTTGGCATGGGTGGGGTTACCTGTATTCGATTTACAGTAGTTTCGCAGTTAAGTGAAGAACACAGAACAAGACCAATTTAGGCCAAAATCTCACACAAGTTCAACCATATGTTCTAAACTTGTAGTTCATGAAGAACATAGAACATGGCCATTTTAGGCCAAAACTTCACATATACAACGAAAATAACTTCACCCATATGTTCTAAACTTAACAGAAACATTTAATGATATTCTTAGCACACTTTTAACATCTTGAGTCACATAAACGACAAGATTTAAAGCCATAATTTTTATGTTCTTGCTATTTTTCAAAATTTTGTTAAATTTCATGAAATCATAAATCACAGATTCGTTATAACACCAAATCAGTCCATTTAAGTTTTGTTCTTTTCATTTTTATATGTATAAACATAATCAATCATCAATTCACCGATTAACATACAATTAAGGCATCGATTTTTGTACTTATGGGCCACATTTAAACATTATTTCTCTATAACCTTCAATATTCTAACTTAATCTTAATTTCATAGATTAATTACTCTAAAACACATATAAATCATATATAATTGGACTATACATTTTAATAAACATATACAACATCATAGATTTAACAATTAGCCATAAAAATTCAATTATAGAAAACTAAAAGCCAATCTTCATGAAAAGTTTCTAAGTACGTAAATTAAATGTTGGGTTAAGGAATTACCCTTCTAGTTTGCGTATATGATTCAAAAATGATAAAAATTTTCTCTTTTTCTTCTCCATTTCACACTTTCTCCCAATTTCTCTCTAAACTCTATTTGTTTTCTCAGACATAGGTCTCAAGAATAAAATGCGTAAATGAAAAAAATATAAGACTGATATAACTCACGCACACTGGCAACTATGATGGTCATGGTCAGTTAATCCCTTAGTGGGTTAACTGGCTAACTCCAAAATACTCTTTCCCTATTAATTTAATTAAACTCTTATTATATAGTTTCATAATGTCACACCCATCTACATCGAATATATATTATTTAATTTGATTAAATAAAATAGAAAACTTCTATATTAAATCACATAGTTACATAATTAAATTCTCATTTATTAATTATGTCAAGTCATTAAATCTCTAATTAATTATTTAAATTAATTAGAATAACTTTATGCTTATTAAATAATTCATTTAATCAAATAAGCTTAATTAAATACATACTTTTGAATAATAAATTCTCCACATTAATTTTATCAATGTAACACATATAATTAAATTAATCTACCATAATTTTATCAATTAATTATTTAACCTAATAATTAAATCATCAAAAAATATATTTATTTAATTCAATAAATATTCAAATTAAATTATAAAAATCTTGTTTCTCACAATTGGAGTATTAGAATTTAATTAAATAAAGTGTGACAATAAATTATACAGTAAGTGAGTTATTAAAATAAGATAAAAAGATTTTTAATTTAGTTTTACCAAACAAGGCTTAAGGCTTTTAAGTCTTTATTTTGATTTAGTTTTGCCAAACAAACCTTAGTGGCTTTTGAATTTTTTAAAAAATATAAATGATATGTTATTAAGTTTGGCTTATTATTATACTAGTCAGTTTTTTTTATTTTACGTTAACATGTATTATATGTATACACCTGTTATACATTAAGTTAGAAGAGAGAAAGAAACAGAGAAGAGAAAGAAGAAAAACACAGAGTAGTTTAATTCATGAAGTATGTTTTAATATGAAGAAAGAAGAAAGAGAAGTTAACTTGTATATATAAATTGTTTTTACACAATTTGTATGTGATTTAGAGTAGTTTAATTCATGAAGTATGTTTTAATATGAAGAAAATCATATTACAGTGAGTTTACAGTGATATATATACATAATATGGTTTATTTTAGAATAAAATTGATACTCAATCCATATTTTTATGTGTAAATTGATTATTGATTGTGTAAATACATGAAGAAACGAAAACAATGAGTTTTAAATGGGTTGTTTTGGATGAAAAATGAAGTCACGGTGATTAGTTTTGCTAAGGGTATTTAAAAGTGAGGAAATAGCAAAAATAATGAAATTTAGAGGTTTTAATTCGTTGTTTATGTTGTTTATATGGTTAGAAACATGTTAGAATCCTTAGTTGTTGTTTATGTAAAGTTTATACAATTTGGATAAGTCAAAATTGTTGTTAGAAAGAAGGTTTTAAGCCTAATTGGCTTTGTTCTGTGTTCTTCGCGAGCTGGAATGGCAAAAAACTGTGTTGAGGCAATCTTCAATGGCAAATCATAGCATGCAGCCCAAAGATCGCAATGCGGCTACGACGTAGTCTTGACAATGCCGCTCAAGGCCTATGTTGAGTCTTGGCAATATACCATTGTTGCAGCTCTCAGGTCCTCGGTCAAATTAAATGAAATAGTGATACCGCCAAATAAGCGCCCGAAATAAAATATGATTTTTAGTATACAACACAGTAAATGTTAATGTAGCATGATCTTATGACTATAAAATGTGATTAATCATGTTGTGGTGTTGTTATAACATCAAATATGAAGATTATCATTAGTAATTAATGAGTTATATGAAAATTAAAATTAGTGTTAATGAAATTAGAAGTGTGGTTTAACCATGTGGTTAAACCTAAGACTACAAGTTGTAAATAAAATAGATATTTAATTATGTACTATGATCATGTGGTAACTAATTATGTCATGATGACATGTGTATATGATATTGAGAATCAAGTTATATTGTTTAGCTTACACGCAAGGCAAGTTTCCAAACCCTTGATGAGTGGGATTTGAACCCACGAATCGGGTACTTTATGACTTAAATAATTACCCGAATTCATAGATTTTATATAGTTTTATATGATTATAGTGTTATTGCGCTTAACCGACGTATTTTAGGGCTTAACAGGACTTTCCTAGCTTTAAGGGGGCAAAACAGACAATTATATACACTAGCTAATCTCACCACGTGGCGCCGCAAAGCTTCCCGGTCTTCTTGATGATGTCACCATGGTATTTCTGCACTTCCACTTATACTTCTTAGACTCATGATGCAGCTCGAGCTCCCATTTTTCCAAGCAAATGTGGCGCTGTAGTGCCACCCATAGGTCTATTGCACGTGCCACAACGCGAGCTCCGGTGCTCAGGCAGAGAGGGCTTGTGTTTAACCTAGCAAATAAGGGAAACTATTATAAAAGGAAAGAAAGCCTCTGCAGACAGGGGGAGATATCTCATATCTGATATCTCATATATCAGAGAATACAATAGCTTAGGATATTTTAGTTTTAGTTTTTCTCTTCTTTTGTACTTTCTCTCTCTAGTTCTTCGTAAACGTCTGTAAATATAGATTAGGGAGAAGTATGGGATTTCTTTGGAGCGAAAAGAGTAGGGAGCTACACGGATTGAAAAGCTTGATTTGAGCGAAATGCTTAGAGATTGAAGGGCTTTAACAGAGTTTCCTCTTATCTATTTATTTCCTCTAATTTTATAATCCATTAATGTTGTCTTTATTGCTACTTATATTTTGTTCAATAGCTATGAACTAAGTATTTGCTCTAAGGTTATAATGGATACCTTTGTTATTTAAACCGTCTGTCTTATCTCTTTGATTGACACCATATGATTTGGTTTAATATATTTATGCTTAATGATTCTTGCTAAGACATTAGTAATGATTTTGGTAATTTACATGATATTGAAAGAAGCATTGTAGATTTACACTATAATATATTAGCATGTGATTATGGGTTTCAACTACATAAGTTGTGCGTAGAATAGACATATCTCTTTGTGCCACGTGTGACCTATTTGAGAACTTATGCTTAAATCGTTGTTATATTTAATTCGCATAGACATATGTAGGATTGTATCTAGCTTGAACATTCTTTTCTATTCTATTCCCTATCGGGTGGATCTGGAAAGGATATGTTTGTGCATACCTCGATAGAGGTGTATGAGCACCTGTGTGTTCTCGGTCGACAAATTGTCGTGACCATTAAGACCAAAGAGAGAAGGGTAGAAAGTTTAATGAAGTATAGCACGCCAGGTGTTCGACAGAATTCTTGTGTGGGGTGAAGTTGTAACCTTAGCTTGTAATTCCTTCGATTACCATTCGTTATCCATTTACTTGCTTTGATAATTAGTTATAAATAGATTAATCACACTTCCATTTATTGCTGTTCGAATAAGACTTTAGCGATACAAAGTCGGTACTTGGTAAATATTAGTGATTGTTCCTCGTGGGTTCGACAATTTCCTTATCACTGTATTACTTGTTAGACCGCGTATACTTACGCGTGTTTAGTGATCGATTTTTCGACCAACAACCCTACTCTTATTTTAAGAAATTTCTTTAATCATAAACTTTATTTAAGTTTATCCTACTTTGATTACGATTATGCAAGTTTGTTATCCTCTAATCCTTATAAATTACACAAATTCTTGAATTCTATTGAGCAAAGTTTTTAACTTTGTTTCCTTGTTGAAATTATAACCTTAGCTTACCACTTCGCTCAAGTAAGGTTTTTATATCTTTTCAATGCTTTGAACTTTATTCTTAAAGCATGACTTTGATGCATTACATTATTCATTTATGGTTCATAACCACTCTGTAGTATGTCATAGTTGAACCCTTGCATTGTCATTAAACTTTTGATTTAACTAATCCTTAGTTAATGTACATTGAACTCTAAATTGAAAGTATTATGCATACAAGCCAATCATGTATGATGATAAAGCATATACTGTGTAATCAATCTTATTTATTTATTAATAAAAGAATTATTTATTAAAGGCATTTATTATCTACATGGTGCTGTTTTAATAATATATGATAAACCCATAGTTTTAAGCAACGCTTTTAGAATAATGATGATGATCATTCTAATGAGATCTAAATTCTTAGAAAGCTTAAAACTAAAATAGTTCCCAATCATTGGATTACTAAATAGGGGATTAGTGAATCCGGATAGATTGGTACATACGTTATTGCTTTCATTGGATGAGGATGATTGGTCTCATGATCATTTGTGTGGAGACACTAAAGCAAGTATGTAGGTGCTTATTAGAGAATAAGTTCACTGAACGTGACTCGCTAAGGAATACCTAATGGAGTTTTACTTACCTGTCAATAGGAATTCTTGTAGTGATAGTAGTACAAATGATCCTTAGACTTGAGATCATCATAGTATCTTATATATAATGAATTACACTTTGACTTATTCCTTAAGACTCTTAGAGTATATCAAAGGGTATGCTTGGGTGTAATAAGTTATATATGAAGATAATGAATGATCAATAAAGAATCTACCACTTCTAGTAAAAGGAGAAATGTCCTATGTGATTCGATAAATGACAACCCGTGAATCCTTGGCGAGGTGGAATGAAATTAGAAAGTAGTTTCTAATTTGCATTCATTGGGAGTTGTTCATTTAGGAATCGAAATACATATAATTAAATAAAATAAGACTTGTGACAAGAATTCCATGTCTTATATTTAATTGGGACATAGTATGGTGGAAGGATTGAATTGCATGCAGTAACTATTTACTCAAAGGTTCTTTTATGATTAATGTTGAAATCTATATTATCCGGAAAGTCGTTGATCGCTAGGGAGGCTTATCCCTATTGTAGAATAAATATTATTTATTTAAATAAATTATTTGTTTAATTTATTTATTTAAATGAGATTAGAATTGTTCTAATTGATTTATTCACAACCTGGTTTAATATGGAGAACCTAAAGGGTCACACCATAAAAGGAAGAATAATTATTTAAGAAGTTAATGGCATAATTGTAATAATATAGTTAAGTATATTTAATTTAATCTATGGTGATAGAATAAATTAAATAGCTTAATATTTATTATTTAATATTTTAGAAATATTAAATATAAATTAATAAGAGGAGTCTTATTAATATTATTATAATTATTATTATTTTAATTTCTAAAAGGTTTAGGAATTAATTTAATATTAGTACTCTCATTTATTCCTAATTGGATTAGGAAAGAAAATTAGTTAAAAGAGTTTAACTAATTATCCCTAATAAGATTAGGGAGCCCATTTAATTAAAAGGGTTTAATTAAATAAATAATACCTTATTTTAATTAAAATAGGGTTATATAATATCTTTATAAGAGGAGTCTTATATTAGATATGAGAATACGTAATTCCAAGAGTTGGATAGTACACCCCCTTTTCTTATTCAGATAGGAAAAACTAGGGTTTGAGCCAAATCCCTTCTTCTTGAAAAATTCCTCTTCCTTGGTGGATCACCTATAGAGGCCACACACTTGGGTGGCTTACATTGATCAAAGGAAGGAATCTACCCGGAGATTCAAGGAGATCGCGGAGAAGTAGGAGGTGAACTCGCACTGAGAAAAGCTCGCTTTACAAGGTATGATTTCATAATTTCTTATTCTTCGCTTTAATTAATAATATGCATAAAGGATGATCCGGGTAATTGGTTTGTGAAAAAATTTAAAATCTGATTTTATCTCGCTTCCGCTATTTTTGCAATTTGATTGCTACTTTGATTTTCACGAAAACCTAACAGTGGTATCATGAGCCAAACTTTATGCGAATTATTAATTATTTAGATTCTAAATATGTATGGGTATGTATTTTGAATAATTTATTGGGCATAAATTGTTGTATAAAATTATTTTTTTTAAATTGCCGGAAAATGTTTTTGATTTAATCCGTGCGTGATTTAATCCGTGGGTGAGTCATGATTGGGTCACGTGGTGGTTGGTTTGTAACAAGGATTCTCGATTTGCATGAATCAGCAGATTTTACCGAAAAAAAAAAATTAACAGACATGGCAATCATTTTTATTTACAAGGGGCGGTTGTTTTTTTTTTTTAAGATACAAGGCCATCATTCACGTTGACTGAAGAAGCAAAGCAAGGTTCCTGTTTTTCTTTCATTGACCGGACAGAAGCAGTTTTTGTCCAGCATATTAAAAGCAAGTGGTTCGGCTATTTGTTTAAAAGAATTCAAGCTAACAGGTCCGGAAATTTTAGTCATCATTTTGAATTTAGTATATCTGGCTTGTGTCCCATGAATTATAATAAAGTAGGACTTTTATTATATTTTATTATATATATATATAATTGTTATATATATATATTAATCTTAATAATTTTATAATTAAAATAAAAGAGTTTATTTTAATCTTGAAATTGGATTTCATGCAACATAAAATTGCCCATTAAATGATACTCATATATATATGGAATGATTTAATTTATTGATACATATGATGATATGTATGATAATAAATGGGATTGATTATGGACAATTGACCAATATGATTGGATTTATTTTAGTTGGATGTTTTGAATGAATGGGTTTTATTAAATGGGTCTCACGTGATTTACCTTTTTTCGATTTTCTTCTTGATGTAAATTCTATCTCTCTCCTATGTACTTCCCTCGATCACGATCAAGGTTTCTATTTAAATTAAATAGTTTAATGTAATAGGATTAGTTAGAATTTTTAGAAGAACCGAAGACCAAGATCAAGGAGCGCTTGAAGACCCGTTTGTAATGGAGCCCGGGTTTAAATGTAATAGTTATATTTAAATGTTTATTCTTTGCACCCTAGGGTTTGACCTTTTGGTTCACTTGGTGGCTCTAGTGAACCAAACTAGAATAAAAGTCCATAATCAATCCGGGTAGAATATAGTATTCTATATGTGCATGCTAGTATTATATATATTATATATTATGCAAACATGCTTCGCATGTTTAATAATATGACGCGTATTTTATATATATATTTGCATGCGCTAAACAAGATGAGACAAATAATAACAAATCCCTCAAAGTTTTTTATTAAGTCTTAAGCGTTCAAAGATATTTAGAATATCGAACGTCGCCTTCTAGCATGATAAAATTAATAGAGTATTAAATATTTAATATGAGTTTGTTGTGTCACCACAAGGCAAGTATTAAGTATTTAAGATGTTAATTTATCACATTTGATGCTTATAAAGAAAATTGAACAATATTGTTTTGTTGTGTCACTACAAGGGCGATATTTTTCTTTTTTGAATATATGGAAGTGCTAGGTTGGACTTAACTTTAATTAGATTTTGCCGAACTATATAAATGAGGGTAATATAGTTTGAAGAAAATAGTGAGAGATACCAATATAAAATAAGACCTAAATTATTTTGGTAATTAATAAATGAATGTTTGCTAAAATATTGTCCTTTTACATGCAAAATTTTGAAAATGTCACATTCACTAATTTCACTGCGAAGCATACTTGATGCTAACAAACCCAATTTTACCAAACTACTACGGATTTGGTTGAGGAATCGAGAATTGTTCTCACCTTTGAAAAGATTTTTATATCCTAAATTACCTGCATCACAAAAAGTTGCGAGAGCGACCTCTCCGAGGAAGAGATTGCTACTTTTAAACAGTGGCAAGATGATGCATCTGTGGCTCAATGCATCATGCTCGCATCCATGAGTAACAAGCTTTAGCGTCAGCATGAAAACATGGATGCTCCTACTATGCTACTACACCTTGGAGAGTTGTATGGTGAGCAAAGTAGGACTGCTAGATATGAGTTATCTAAGGAGCTCTTCCGATCTCTTGGATGACCGAGGGCACTACCGCTTGAGACTCATGTCCTAAAGATGATCAATCTGATTGAACGTCTTGGGCGACTTTGGTTCGTCATGGATGGGGAGTTGAGTCAAGATTTAGTCTTGCAATCACTCCCGCACACCTTCTCACAATTTGTTGTGAATTTTCACATGAATAAGTTGGATGTCGACTTGCTCAATTACTTAACATGTTGAAAATCTGGTCAAGGTCACCTCCCATCCAAGAAGAACCATGTCTTCTCGGTGGATGATTCTTCCAAGAAAAGGAAGAGGCCCAAGGTATCTTCCGAAGGAAGAAATCCAAGAAGGCTAAGGGAAAGGCGAAAGTGAAGGATCAAAAGAAACCTGATCCAGCTAGCAAAGGAATTTGCTTCCATTGCAATAAGCCGGGTCACTGGAAGAGGAACTGCAAGGATTATCTTGTAGAACAAAAGCAGAAGAAGCTTGGAGAAGCTTCGAATCCTAATCATGGTTTGTTTATGATTGAAATTAATTTTTCTGAAAGTCAATCTTCTACTTGGGTATTGGATATCGGATGTGGTTCTCACATATGTAATAATATGCAGGGACTGGTCAGAAGTAGAAAGCTGAACAAGGATGAGGTCGTCCTACGAGTGGGAAATGGAGCAAAGGTTCTTGCATTAGGCAGTAGGGACTTATTGTTTAGCACTTTCTACACGCGAAGTTCATTAATTTAAATAATTGTTATTTTGTTCCAAATATCATTAGAAACATTATTTCTATCTCTCAGATTGGATATGGATGGTTTTAATATTATAATAAAGAACAACAGGTTGTTCTATTTATAATGATAATGTTTTATATGGTGTTGGTAATTTGCGAAATGGACTTTATATACTTGACTTGCATGAAAATATATTTCAAATTGAACAAACTAATAAAAGGAAAAGAGATGATGTTAATTATACCTTCATGTGGCAATTTGAGACTCTGGCCATATTAATGAAACAAGATTATCCAAGTTGCATAAAGATGGGCTCCTAGAGCTATCTCGATTATGAATCATATCCAACTGTGAATCTTGTCTCATGGGTAAAATGACTAAATCTCCTTTTAGTGGAAAAGGAGAAAGAGTTACTGAGTTGTTAGCGTTGGTACACACGGATGTATGTGGACCTATGACAAAGACCGCATTTAGAGGAGGGTATTCTTATTTTATTACATTCACCGATTTACCACTCAAGATTTGGATATGTGTATTTAATGAAATACAAATCAAATCATTTGAAAAGTTCAAAGAGTTCGTAAGTGAAGTTGAGAAGCAAACCGGTAAGAGTATTAAGATTCTTCGATCTGATCGAGGAGGAGAATACTTAAGTGGTGAGTTTCTCAATTGTCTCAAAGAAAATGGTATAATCTCACAATGGACTCCACCAGGGACGCCACAAATGAATGGTGTATCTGAAAGGAGAAATAGAACATTGTTGGACATGGTTCGATCTATGATGAGCTTTACCGACCTTCCAGTTTCCTTCTGGGGATATGCCCTAGAATCGGCTGCATACCTACTTAACAAGGTACCTACAAAATCCGTCCCCAAGACCCCATATGAGTTATGAACAGGGAGGAAACCAAATCTTAAGCATGTTAAGACTTGGGGTTGTCCAGCTTATGTCAAAAAGTTTGAAAACGATAAGCTGCAGACTAGATCTGACAAATGTAGATTTGTGGGATACCCTAAAGAAACATCGGGGTATTATTTCTATCATCCAACTGATCAAAAGGTGTTTGTTATGAAACATGCCTTCTTGAAAAAGGAGTTTATCCTTGAAGGGGTCAATGGGAGTAAGATATATCTTGAAGAAGTTCAAGAACCACAAAATACTACGAGATCAAAGTGAGGTACCTAATCAAGTAGAGATTCCTTCATACCACACCCTATTCAGTAAATCTGGAGAGTACCAAAGATACCAGACAGTATGGACTTGTCATAGAAGATGACAATGAGGTACGATCATAGATGATGATGATCCATTGAATTACTTAACAGTGCTATGAGTAGTAAAGACTCGAGAAGTGGCAAGAAGCCATGAAATCGAGATGGACTCCATGTATGAGAACCAAGTATGGACTTTGGTCTCACCACCAAGGCATTAAGCCTATTGGGAGTAAATGGGTCTTTAAAAGAAAGACTGGAGCGTACGGCAAGGTAGAGACCTATAAAGCCCGATCGGTTGCAAAAGGTTTCAAACAAAGACAAGGAGTTGACTATGACGAAACCTTCTCACCAAAGAGTAATGCTGCTCAGTCCATTCGGATTTTGCTTATGATTGCAGCTTACCATGACTACGTAAATCTGGCGGATGGACGTGAAAACGGCCTTCCCTCAATGGGAAACTTGAGGAGGATGTGTATATGACACAACCGGGGATTTGTTTCAAAGGTTGGAACAAATCAAGTTTGTAAGCTACAACGATCCATTTATGGATTAAAGCAAGCTTCTCGTGGGTGGAACATCCGCTTTGATGAGACAATCAAAAGTTTGATTTTATCAAAAATGAGGATGAACCATGTGTGTGTACAAGAAGGTTAGTGGGAGCGCCTGTTTCATTCCTTGTATTATATGTTGATGATATATTACCGATAGGGAATGATATTCCTATGTTGCAAACAATTAAAAATCGTTATCTAAACACTTCTCCATGAAGGACTTGGGAGAAGCATCCTATATTTTGGGGATAAAGATCTATAGAGATAGATCTAATAGGATGCTTGCTTATCCCAAGGAACGATGACGACATGATGCTAAAAAGGTTTAGCATGGAAGATTCCAAAAGAGGTCTCATGCCGATGAGCCATGGAATACATCTCTCCAAGAAACAAGCCCCAAAAACACTGAGGAGAGAAACCAGATGAGTAAGATTCCTTATGCTTCAAAGAATAGGATCTATCATGTACGGTATGATATGTACTAGACCAGATGTCGCTCATGCACTTAGTGTAACAAGCGAGATATCGATCGAATCCGTGAGAAGAACACCTTTGGAAGGCGGTGAAAAATATCCTAAAGTACTTAAGAAGAACTAAGGATGTATTTCTTGTCTACGGTGGTCCGAATTAAAACTAGAGGGCTTCACAGACTCAAGTTTTCAAAGCACTCCAAGATGACAAGAACTGCTTGGGGTATGTGTTTACCTTAAACGGTGGCGCAGATGAGTTGGAAAAGTTCCAAGCGAAGAAACGATTCTTGATTCAAAGGATGAGGCAGTAGGCATAGTGCAAGTGAAGTCGCAAAGGAAGTCGTTTGGATGAAGAAGTTCATTCTATCAACTTGGTGTGGTTCCTAGCATTAAAGGACCAAAGCCTTTATTCTCGTGACAACACTGGAGTCATTATTGTAAGCTAAGGAACCCGTGTCTCATCGTAAATCCAAACACGTGTTGCGGCGATTTCATTTGATCGAGAGATCATTGAAAGAGAGACGCGTCACCACAGGCGTGGACTCTCAAGACAATATTGCGAGATCCATTTACTAAAGCGTTAACACAACAGTTTGATCGTCACTTAGAGAAGATGGGTATGAGATACCACGGCGATTGACTTTAGTGCAAGTGGGAGATTGAAAGTATTATGCATACAAGCCAATCATGTATGATGATAAAGCATATACTGTGTAATCAATCTTATTTATTTATTAATAAAAGAATTATTTATTAAAGGCATTTATTATCTACATGGTGCTGTTTTAATAATATATGATAAACCCATAGTTTTAAGCAACGCTTTTAGAATAATGATGATGATCATTCTAATGAGATCTAAATTCTTAGAAAGCTTAAAACTAAAATAGTTCCCAATCATTGGATTACTAAATAGGGGATTGGTGAATCCGGATAGATTGGTACATACGTTGCTTGCTCATTGGATGAGGATGATTGGTCTCATGATCATTTGTGTGGAGACACTAAAGCAAGTATGTAGGTGCTTATTAGAGAATAAGTTCACCGAACGTGACTCGCTAAGGAATACCTAATGGAGTTTTACTTACACCGTCAATAGGAATTTCACGTAGTGATAGTAGTACAAATGATCCTTAGACTTGAGATCATCATAGTATCTTATATATAATGAATTACACTTTGACTTATTCCTTAAGACTCTTAGAGTATATCAAAGGGTATGCTTGGGTGTAATAAGTTATATATGAAGATAATGAATGATCAATAAAGAATCTACCACTTCTAGTAAAAGGAGAAATGTCTATGTGATTCGATAAATGACAACCCAGAATACTTGGCGAGGTGGAATGAAATTAGAAAGTAGTTTCTAATTTGCATTCATTGGGAGTTGTTCATTTAGGAATCGAAATATATAATTAAATAAAATAAGACTTGACAAAGAATTCCATGTCTTATATTTAATTGGGACATAGTATGGTGGAAGGATTGAATTATACGGTAACTATTTACTCAAAGGTTCTTTTATGATTAATGTTGAAATCTATATTATCTGGAAAGTCGTTGATCGCTAGGGGAGGCTTATCCTATTGTAGAATAAATATTATTTATTTAAATAAATTATTTGTTTAATTTATTTATTTAAATGAGATTAGAATTGTTCTAATTGATTTATTCACAACCTGGTTTAATATGGAGAACCTAAAGGGTCACACCATAAAAAGGAAGAATAATTATTTAAGAAGTTAATGGCATAATTGTAATAATATATTAAGTATATTTAATTTAATCTATGGTGATAGAATAAATTAAATAGCTTAATATTTATTATTTAATATTTTAGAAATATTAAATATAAATTAATAAGAGGAGTCTTATTAATATTATTATAATTATTATTATTTTAATTTCTAAAAGGTTTAGGAATTAATTTAATATTAGTACTCTCATTTATTCCTAATTGGATTAGGAAAGAAAATTAGTTAAAAGAGTTTAACTAATTATCCCTAATAGGATTAGGGAGCCCATTTAATTAAAAGGGTTTAATTAAATAAATAATACTTTTATTTTAATTAAAATAGGGTTATATAATATCTTTATAAGAGGAGTCTTATATTAGATATGAGAATACGTAATTCCAAGAGTTGGAGAGTACACCCCTTTTCTTATTCAGATAGGAAAAACTAGGGTTTGAGCCAAATCCCTTCTTCTTGAAAAAATTCCTCTTCCTTGGTGGATCACCTATAGAGGCCACACACTTGGGTGGCTTACATTGATCAAAGGAAGGAATCTACCCGGAGATTCAAGGAGATCGCGGAGAAGTAGGAGGTGAACTCGCATGCACGGAAGCTCGTTTCTACAAGGGTATGATTTCATAATTTCTTATTCTTCGCTTTAATTAATAATATGCATAAAGGATGATCCGGGTAATTGGTTTGTGAAAAAATTTAAAATCTGATTTTATCTCGCTTCCGCTATTTTTGCAATTTGATTGCTACTTTGATTTTCACGAAAACCTAACATAAATTACCCTTGAAATTTATCCAAATAAAACTTGTTTTTGTACCGATTCGTATGTTAAAACTGAGATGAATAACCCTATTATAGTGGATTATTTACGCGAAAGCGTTAAGATGTTTATGCATAATACATGGTACGGAGGGCTAATCCCCCCTAAGTACAAGAAGGAAGGTCCATATAGTCTAACGACAGTTAAAGGTTCAAGTAGAAATACTTATAACATGGGACATAGTTCATGGTCTTATGACCCTCAGATGATTTTCAATTTCAGTTCTTGATTATCGATACTAAAAAATGTTATTCAATTCTTTTAAGCTTATTCATTGTCAGTTATTATGTTATTTTAAGTGAGCATTTATTTTGCTCACTCTTGCATATATATAACCATTGCAGCTTAAGTTGAGAAGGTTGACGAGCCAACTACTAGTAAAGGGAAAGGTAAGATGAACAAATGTTGAAGACTTGTTAATTTGTTGAGACTTATGTTTTCAAACTTAGTTTTAATTATGTGATATAATTATTTAATTTTCCGCGTTAGATGAATGTTTTAAGGTTAGACAGCCTGGGATTTATTAGTTTAAGTTATGTAACCCTTTAATGGGAAGATTTATTACCTCAGTTTTATTTAACTTGGGTAGTTAGAAATGAATGTTTGGATAATGAACACCAAATTCTGTGAGAATGAAGTACCTAGATTTGGGGGTGTCACAGTCTGCTTAGAGTCTAAAATTGGTTGTCAATCCATGTTTAAGGACTAAAATTGGGGGTTGAACTCATCGGTGCGCTTGCATTATTGAGGCGCCAAAATGACTTGGGGTCTAGCCACAGTCATCAAGGTGCGTCGTGGTCAATCAACTAGGGCGAGGCGTTCTTGGCGCCAGATTGCTAGTCTAATCAAGGCTGACTGAAGTGCAATGCTCAAGCGCACCCAAGAAAGAGCATTCTACAAACATGGTTTAAAGGATTACTTTATAATCAATTCTAATTAACATAATACACTTAATAAGGTATTATGGAAAGTTTAAAATACCTAATTGAAAGATGAAATATAAATATTTATTTGAAAGTTAATTAGATTAACTTAATTAATTTAATTAATCTAATTTACATTTAAAATAATGTAAAAGGGAAAACATAGTAACTTAATTAATATTAAGTAACTATTTAAGTGAGGTATTTTAAAGGCATAAAATGAAAGTTATTTAATTAACTTTAATAAAAGTAATACATTTAGTATAATGTAATGACAAGTTATAAGGACTTAACTAAAAGTTAAGTAATGATTAAAAGAAAAACACGAGATAGAGGTTGACTTAATTAATGTTAACGAGTATTGTACATCTAAGGTGATGTAAAGAAATTGTTTCAGACTTTACTAAATGTTAAGTGTCAATTAAAGTGGAATGTAATGAGAAGAAAAACGAATTTTAATGTATTAAATCGATTGAATAGAGAGATGTCGTAACAATACTTAAACACTTGATTTGAACATCGAGTGATGATTAGAAGTAAGTGTTTTGAAATAAAAGGATAAGACGCAGAGTCAATGCTGTGACGACCCGAGAATTTAGGAAATTAATTAAACCTTAAATGATGGATTAAAGGTTGAATAATAGACCTAGACAGAAAATAAGTGTATGGATTTGATATTTCTGCGAAGAAATTTTAAGGATTTCAAAATTTTGTGTATGATTTTGGTAGGTTTAAAATCTTTTGGTGAATTATTCAGGATTAAGTATATAAGTGTATATGTTCTGTGTGTATGGTCATCTATATGTACAGAATGTGGTTAAGGGTCAAAGATTGACCAAATAAATATTATCAGTGTCCAAACCCTATTATATTAAGAACATCGACTTTCAGTTAGAAAACCCGAACATGGGATCTCAGAGACTCAAGTGTATTGATTATAAGATTAATTATGGTAAAGCCTAAAGAATTAGTTAGAAAACCCTAATTTTAAAGTTTGAAACCCTAATGTACAATTATGGACTAAATTGCTAAATTAGCAATTTTAATGAGGAAATATTAATCCTAATTAGCAAGCTTGAATTTATGATTAGAAAATCTTAGTATAATTATAGAATCCTAATTATAATTTAGAAATATTAATTTTCAATTTTGAAAACCCTAATTAAATAATGAGGGTAAGATAAAATTTGTGTATTCGGCCACGCTAATTTACATGGCCCAAACATGTTAAGTAGAAAGCCCAAAAGAATTAAAAGAATGGCCTAATTTTTAGCCCAAGTGGGAGAAGACTTTTTGGACCTTTAGTAAATCAAAGAAAGCATTTAAAACAAAATAAATATGAGGAGTTAAAGGCCATATGGCTAGCCACACGGCTGACCACACAAAAGGGAGAGAAAGGGGGGTGAATGAAATGATTTCATTACTTTATTTGGTCACCAACTTTGCTTAGGTGTCAAACCTTGGATGGAGACAACAACTTTGGTTAAATTTGTAAGAAACAACTTACATAATGAGAGAGAGAGAATACAAGTCTGTGGTGAGAATGTATAGATATATGCCATATATCTATACTTTTTATTTTATTTTTTAGCAAAACAAATATAACTTTTCATCTCATTTTATTTCCTACGCTAACTAGAAAGAAAGAAAGAACAAAAGTAACTAAGAGAGAGAGAAATCCTAGGGAGTTCGGTAGCTCCAAGAGGAGAGGGAGAGGAAATTTTGATTTTCATACAACCAAGATCCATCTCATATTTTAGAAGGAGAATAAGGAAAAGTTAAGGTATAACAAAATTTCTACTTATGTAGTCTAATTTCCTTTTTGGGTTGAGTTGATTTTTGATAATATGAAGTTATGATCTTAAGGTTTAAATCCTTAGATCTATGTGTTTATGGGTGTTTCATGTTTAGATATACCCATATTGGGTGTTGTTTTAGTTGGAAATCAAAAATAAAGAAAAGTGATTTTCTAGTTTATAAACCATAAAATTTCTATGTATTTTGGATTTTCACCATTTTTGATCTACGCCTTCTTTTTGTGATCAGTCAAAGGGAGGTGCTAGATATATAATTTATCTACTAAACCCAAGTGGTAGCACTCAAAAATATTGAGTACACAATCTGTAGTGACTATTTTAGCGAAAACAGTTCCGACTTTTGAAAGGAAAATAGACTACTTTTGGACAGTCAAGGGTAGGGGTAGTTTTGTCCTTTTTCTGACATGAAAAAATTATGGAAACATTTTTAAGGATACTATGATAAGTTTTCTAACATCTCCAAGTGGAATCACTGAAAAAGGAGTCGTAGATTTCCATATGGACTATTTTTAACAAAGTAAGAAAAAACCCGTTTTCTAAAAAAACTACTGTCAAAATTTTGGAAGGGCTGTTTCAGACACTTAATTTGTGAGAAAAATTCCAGCCTTTTGGGACATGAAAATATATGGTATTAAGTCGCTCTAGTCCAAAAATGAGCTCATTCCAACTTAAAATGACGAAGTTATGACCATTTCAATTTTTGTGATTTTCCGACGAAAACGGCTATAACCGGAGTTCTATAACTCCGATGGCCACGAAATTTAAACTGGAGGCTCACATTAACACGTACAAGATTGTGTCAAGATATGGGAATTTTTGGAGTTAAGTATGATAGGGCTAATTTCTTAAGCTACGCACTAAAATTTATTTTTGAAAAATACTAAAGGAAGTTGAAATTTTTTGGAAAAATACTTTTTGTGTATGAAATATATGTATATGTGTTTGGACAAAGGATAGAAAAATAATAAGCTGATTTCATATTTTTGTGAATAGTGTATTTCAGCTTCCTGAAATGAACATTTCAGGTTACTGAAATGAGAAACCAAAATGTCAGAAGAGATGTCCGTTTCGTTTTAGCTTGCTGAATTAGAAACTGAAATTATATATTAAGTTTTCTAAAGTCATAAATAGTTTAGCACATTATATTAAGAACTTATAATCTATAATATTAGAGTATTTAAATCATATAAATATGATAGTAATGATTAAAAAAAAATCATGATAAATGATAATTATTATGTAAAAATTATTACGAGACTTAGAAAAATTATTTTGATTGATAATATAATTATCTAAGTTAATGGTTAAGCGTTTAGGCAGAGTTTAATTGAACCTAAACTCGATAATTTTTCGACTAGACCGTCGGGGTGTTAGAATTTTGTCGGATTCAACTCAGACTTGAATAGTTTGACTTAATATCGAGTCTTAGTAGTTTATTGGACTGATAGGGTTATGTGTTATGTGTTTAGGTTATTCTATGAATATATATATATATATATATATATAATAGTATTATACTATGATGATATTATTCTAATTTGTATATCAAAATTATTTATATATTAGGTCTTTAGACAAAGCTTAATAAATTGAGTAACAGTAATCGACTGAACATGCATGTTTTCTTAACTTGACCTCGAGTTGTTTCATTTAAATATACTTGTGGTTAATCATTGCTGATTGCCATGTCTATGATTTGTTAAATCGTACTCTGTACATATTGTATGTTTCATCAGGTATGAAAGGCTGATCACCTTCATTACCATTCGGTCCAGATATAATTGCTATGTTCATATTCAATGTTCGTTTAGTTGTGAAAGTGTGTTCATGCTAGTTCACAATTATATTGTTGAATGTTAGCCAACTATTATTCAAATTTTTTCAATCATGATATATCCTCAAATAAACTTATACTTGTTGGGCAAACCTGTTGCTCACCCTTGCTATATCATGATAAACATTGTAGATTAAGACGAATACGTCGGATACAAGGAAAAGTTAAAGACAAGTCCAACTAGGGAATTATGTGTGCAGTTAGATTTGTAACTTGAATGTATGATAATAACATTGTTTATTAGATAGGATATTGATTCAGGTATTATGTGAAGGTTTTCGACCTTGGGGTTATGTGTAAATTATATTGTATAAATAATTTATTTTTATATCTTTCGCAAAAGTTATAGAAATAGTATACCAGATCCTTGGTGATTAGGACCAAGATTTGGGGATATTACAAATGCAATCCAATTGATTTCATTGTATATATGTAACTAATTCTTGTATATATGAACTTCTAAACTATTGTAGGATAAATGAAAGGCAGTAAGCTGTAGTTGGTAAGCAATGAATCAAGAAAGTCTTTCAGTTCCTATTTGCTATGTGAACTTGATGATGAATTATTTTAATCTGTTTTGTAAAGATTTTATATATGTTGTGAGCATAAAGTGTTAAAGTCAATTTATGACTACATTGATTGAGTAAAGAATGTTGATTGAGTACGAAACTCAATCTTATTACTTGTTTTGTGAATTGAAGCATGTATGAAATTTTAGCCTAACGATTATGTTATATAATTATTTATGTATTATGTGATGCATGAAAGCTACTAGATTTTCTGGGCTGTCGAGCTCATTCTTGCAAACAACCATTTTAAAAGTTAAGGATTTAAGGTAACGTTATGTGCTACTAGAATGATATGGATCAAAAGTTAAGAGTGAAGATTTAAATATTTTAGCTGTGTTGTTATTATGTTGGAATTATGTTTAAGATTCCGGAAGATGTATTTGTAAATGTATGATGTTTAATAGATGTTGAGTTAATAAGTTTAAGTTTTATCCGATGTATAAAGGGTATTGAACCTGGACATAAGTTTTATTTATTAACCATGATAAAGTGAACCATGAAAATAAATCTGATTCAAAGAAATAATGATAAAGGTTGTGATTCAGGGAAGTTAATATAGAAAGAAGATATAAAAGTTTAAATTATTCCGCATTTTATTAATTATAACATCTAATAATGATGTAAAGTTAGAATAAAGACGTATTGATAACGACTGAGGTTAAGAGTTGAATTGTATGAATTTTGGGGTCGTTACATTGTTCACCTCCATCGATCTAAAACCAGTCTTGTTTCCAGGCATTTAGGTGACGATCCTAGAGCTTTTGGGTGATTTGAGTCGACACCCCTCGGTTTACTTGCATGCAAATGAGGTACAAGCTGCATTTGATCTTCTTTTTTCCTATTGATGAGGAGCAAGGATTCTGATGTTGATTTGTTTTATGATGTAGGTTTCAGACTTTACGCAGCCTCGAGGGAACTGGTTCATTATTCACTCTACATTCAGGCTCTGCATCCCGATTATAGAGTAATTATGCATGGCTGGGGCTTTGAGGCGTTCTTTTCCATCCTCCCCTGTCGTTGTCCCTGGGGTTATCTCAGGGTGTTATCTGAGCGTTGGTTTCACCTGACTTAGTCTCTCCATTTGTTAGACTGTGAGGTGATGATGACGCCGATGGATTGGCGGTTTATCACAAGTGTAGAGTTTGGAGGGGTGCCAGTGCCTTGTACGGAAGATATTACCCCGACGACCATTAGATCCTTGTTAGGAGTCCTGACTGAGGCGCTCAAGGGTAGGACAGTTCATACAGGTCCTTTGAGCGTAGATGCTATGAGTGGGCTGTTGAGTGAGCCCATACCCGTTGATGTGAGAGTCAGGGATCGCATTCTTCGGCGATTGTTCCTGATAATCATTAGGGGCAACTTCATAGTAGATAACTCTTCCACAGTATCATTCGCTTTGGTCAGCGGCACACAAGATGTGGACCGTATTGGATAGTATGACTAGGGTTCATATACCTTCTCCTATTTCCTTAGGGCATGCACATGCGTTCACAGGGCTTGACAGAGGCTTGGCTAGGATTTTATCCATTTCTGCTGGTGAGTATTTCTCTTTTGATTTCCCATGTACATGTTAAGAGTGTTGACTGACAGAACATGTTTGCCTTTGTGTTCGCAGTTCTGGGCCTATGAGAGGCTCTCATATGTGCGTCCTATGAGTGTATTAGGTTTAGATTCCTATCCACGAGGATGGCGATGGCAACACTCCATACTGGCGGAGGTTCCTGTAGCTGAGGGTTTCACCCATTGTTGTCTACACTTGGAGTTGTTGATAACTTATGCTATCACTTGGATTCCCTATTCTGGGGAGAATTTGACCGTTCGGTTTGAGGATGGGTACCCGACTGGTGTCGAGTACGTGATATCCACCCGTAGGATTCCTCTCTTCATAGATGGAGGATGGGAGCTCTATTTGGGAGAGTGTGCTATTAGGAGCACTACAGGGGAGATTCGTGTACCAATCTTGCCTCCTGCTAGGCGTTATTGGCTTGTGTCGCAGTCGCCTATTATTGATATCCCATTGATGGGTGTTAACGGCTTTACATTGTTAGAGGGTCCATATGCTTAGGATATATTCCATCGCTGGTGGTCCCCTCGTACCATCGGAGTCCAGACCCGCACCACTCAGTTCTTGGGGGATATGGTTCCTAGATCCGTGATGATGACAAATTGGATGGCCTGTGTCCAAGATTCGACTCATTTGACACAGATTGACAGTTTGACCCGATAGTTAGACCGGACACATTTTTTTATCCGGCACTTGGGCAGAGATCCTTCAGAGGCAGATACTTTTGATCCTTCCAACTCTGGGGCTGGCCCTTCAGGTGACCCATATGGTTTTGTCGATGCAGATCCTCCATTGTATAGGCCTGATATCCCACTTGGCGGAGATCCAGTGACTCAGGAGAAGTTACATAAGGTGAACATGATTGATAATGTAGACATTGATACTAGTGTCTTCTTCTGATGTGTATTCTCGCTATATCTTTTGATAGGTCTCTGTTAGATATTGGGTGGCTATGCCCCGTTTTCGTTATATCTTTTGATAGGCCTCTATTAGTTGTTGGGCGTCTATGCCTCATTTCCCTGTATTTTTAGCTATACAGAGGTGATGTGTTAGATGATGATGTACTTAGGAATGTATGTACTGTTTTCTATTCCTTACATCATATTGTCATCTATTGTTTATTATGTATGTATTATGTTATACATATGTATGTCCAGAGATTTTTAGCATTGACCCCTGGATGGTCTTATGATACGGCCTACACAGATGTCTTCTTCAACAGTCAGCCACATTGATGACACCTCACCAGTATTGGTAGCCTCCCGTTTGAGGTCATGGTATAATATTTTGTCACCTCCAGATCGGGTGACCGTAGATCAGTTGTTATAACATTCCATTACCCTCCTAATGATTCAGGTTCCTGTAGGCTTTGTGGATAGTATGCTGGAGCAGTGGGTATAGGAGAGGCAGGTTTTCTGATTTAGGACCTAGGAGTTGACTCCCACCTTATAGGAGTACGAGCGGTTGATGGCATTGCCACTGGACATGCCTTATGCTCTGATGGCTATCGACGATATTAGCCGGTAGTTTATGACCCTCACCAGGCTGAGGCGTAGAGTAGTACAGGATGAGATTACATCCGGCCATGTGGTGTCCCAAGATTTTCTGATAGATAGATTTGGCTTAAAGAACAGTTATGTATGGCACTCCAGGGATTTCACCATGTCAGAGGATCAGTGGCATACGACTAGGGCAGATGTACTCATGATGTGCGTAGTGGCTTACGTGTATATGCCACTATATATGGATGAGCTGGACATAGATGTTGTCATGGCAATGAGAGCTCTCAGGGAGGGTCATACCATTGTGCCGATGATTGTGACAGAGACATTGAGATCCACCATGTACTGTCACACCTATCCTGCAGGGGTATTCATAGTTAGCTTGGTCATGTTGTATATGTGGTTCATGTCACACGTGAGACCGATTGGCACTTTCTGACGGCATGGATATTGCTTTTCCCATGAGATATCCATGTCTTACTCCTTTTAGCCAGCGGAGTGCACATATGCTGTATCCTGGTCGGTGTTCTTGGTTGGGATAAAAGATTTGTTTGACATTTTTCTGTGTACAGGGCTTAGTTCACCTTATAGCTTCATTACTCATGCACCTGGCATGGATTATCTCCCTCTAGCTTGTTTGAGGGGCATGACTACTTACCACTCACTGGTTGTGATGTCATAGTTTGACTAGTTTTAGGACGTCCATCCTTTTGAGGGGGCATTAAGTCAGCGTTTGGCTTCTTGCCTTTTGTCATCAGAGGATAGATCCAGGGTGTATGTCTGTTGGGATGAACGTGAGCTAGCTGAGTTTTCTGTTATCCATTCGGGCTGTTCTACAGAGTACTCTGCATGGATGGAGGCAGAGACCACATTGGCTGCGGTTGTATCCACAGTGTCGGGGATTGATTCTGATGGTGGAGAGCCCATAGAGGAAACTGATTCTCATGCTGTACAAGAGCTATTTGTTGGGCTGCCAGCAACTGTGATGGATTCTCCCAGTATGACTGCTACTATGACCCCGCATTCTGCAGAGTATTTAGAGTAGAGCCTTCATCTGATGACATTTGAGAGAGATCAGGCTAGGGCCTTGATGTTGATAGCTCTTGCTGGGAGAGATGCCGCTCTATTAGAGAGAGGTGATGCTTTGGCTCATAGAGACACCGCTATTGCTGAGCGGGATGAGGCTAGATCATCTAGAGATGCTTTAATTGTTAAGCAGGATGGCACTATATTTGCCCGGGATGTAGCTGTAACGACCTAGAAATTCACTTAGTTTAAAAATTAAGTTTTTAAATATTATTTGTATTGTGTTTTTAAATGTCATTTTATGACCTAGGATGGTGATAATACTGTAGTATTTATGTTGCGTGCAAGGATAAATAATTAAGAATTTTGAAGACGAAAATAAAAATTTTTTAAGAAAGTTTGCGTAAAAACACTATTCACATAAAGAATGATACTAGTTAGGTTTTGACCATAAGTTCTTTTGAGAGATCCATACGTCGTATTGACTTTTTGTTTCAAGATCTACCGGTAATACGTCGTGAAAAGTTGTATTGTCCAATAAAAAATTTTCTTCGAAAAACGTCTTGTTTGACACGTCGTGCTTAAAAAATTTTCTTCCGCCTATGGACTTTTCGATATATTTGTTTTGACAAGCTGCTTTGTCGTGCTTACATTGACAAAATGCTTTGTCGTGCTTATAATAACAAGATGCTTTGTCGTGCTTACGCCTGATACATGCCTGACACACGCTGACACGCGCCTGACACATGCTTGACACACGCCAGTACACGCCTGGCACACGCTGGGTACTAAAGTGTAATTAACATAGGTACCAAAATGTAATAAGCTGGTGTAAAGTGTAAATAACATAATTAATCTAGGTACTAAAGTGTAATTAACCTAGGTACCAAAGTGTAATAAGCTGGGTGCAAATTGTAATAAGCCAAGGCCCTAACGTGCAATTAGTGAAACTATGTTTTTCTATAAATAATAAGCTAAATTCATTCATTTCCTACCAATTCACAAGGAATTCAAGAGAAAAAATACTTTATATTTATATTCTCAGAGATATTGTGAGAAAATAATTACTTTCAAAGCATCGAAGCGCTACGCAATTGGAAGTAAAGCTAGCAACTACAAGAGGTATTACTTTAGTGGTTATTATTTTCATTCTTTCTTTATATATATAGTAAAAATATACTTTTACAAGCAGTTATAATGTCCAAATTATTTTAAGTATATATTATAAAAGTCCTATTTATAAGTAGTTATAATGTCCGATTTATTTCTCTTATAAAGAAGAAAATATACTTTTATAAGCGATTCTTATGTCGGGTATAATGCTCGATTTATTTTAAACGTAGTAGCGAATATTCATTTTACAAGCGGTTATAATGCTTAAATTATTTTAAATATAGTTGATTAATATTCATCTTATAAGCAATTATAATGAAAAAATTATTTCATATATAGTACAAAGAGTTTTTGTTATAAACAGTTATAATACCTAAAATAAAATTTAAAAGATTTAATCATCTAACACTTAATTAGTTTACGTGAATTTATAATTATATAGATCGATCGAGAGACACAAAATTAGCGTAAACGATAGAGGCGAATCAGGCAAGTCTACTTATTTGTTGAAATGCACTCCGTGCCATAACGTGTCTTATTTATGCAGTTTACTGTTATACAAGTATTATTTCTTTTGCACCCCGTGCATTAACATGATTGTTATTTGTCATTCACAACGTGATAGTAATTGTTGAATTTCAATTGAAAATCATGTTAGTACCTGAGTTAAACAACTCTCATTTATGGGCAGGAGTTTAAGATGTGTTAGTAAACCGATCGAACAATACTGTAGGTACCAATGATGACCATTCAATGTGATTGTCAGAAAGAACAATAATTTATTGTCAGAAAGTATAATGCACAATTATTTGGACATTGGTAGAAGTATTGATAAGACGAGGAACGAATTCATTAGTTTACGGGTTAGGAACCACTTAGTCTACTATATTGATAATTGTTGAAGTTTTGTGTCAACTTATTCGCTATATATATCTTGAAAAGGTGATTCTCTTCTCATATATATATATATATATATATATATGTTAGACTTGTTGGGCATTCTTATGCTCATTCTTGCAATTATCTTTTAAAAATTACAGAAAAGAAGAATTGTCAGAAAATTCTAGAGATGAAGAGAAAGTTGAAGAGATATTTTATTATTGTCTTCATTCTGTGCAATTAAATTAAGTCGAAATGACTTTTGTAATGGAAAGAGACCATGCTTAGACTAGTTTAAATTATTGTCTAGTGTAATGTTTATCTGATAAGACATTTGTAATAAAGAAATTTTTATGAAGAATCATGTAATCAAATCTTAATATATATATATATATATATATATATATATATATATATAACATCCTTTATTTCTGCAACCGTGTTTTCTTTACATATATAGATGTAATTAGAATCTTTAATTTAGTTGAGATCCTTGGGAACTATTTATCTGAGTGAGGGTATTAATGACATAGATTGTTCATGTTGTTGTTGATAATCTAGACTTTAGATAGATAGGTATTACCGATACGATAGTGTAATCCGCATGATATAGACTATACATCTGAGTGAGGGTATTGGTAATATGGACTGTTCATGTTATTACTGGTACTCTGAAATTTGGATAGATAAATACTATTCGTTGATACAGTCTATACATTCAAGTTAGGATATCCAAACACAGCAATAGTTCTGACGACAACTATTATCTGTTATGGGATATTGTGAACCCTGGATATATGGAAATTGTATCTTGTAATAATTGTATAGTCACTCGATTAGATATAAGCATAAAATCGGATACCATGGGTGTATAGATTTAAATGTGTTATATTAATTGATTAGTCATGAGCACCAAATCGGATACCGCGGGCGTATAGATTTGGGGGCGTCACAGTAGCCATTACAGATAGTACTACAGTGAGATCCCTTACCACTGATATTATTGTCGAGATGAGCGCATATATTGATGAGCACCATGTCACCATGCAGTTGGCTGTGGATCTGTTGGCTCATGTAGATACCCTTGGGCAGGAGCTCACAGCGTTACCTCATTCTTCGAAGAGAGATTCCATTTTAGACTTGATAGCTCGCATATACACTAATTTGTAGATGGGCTTGTATTTTCCTACTCAAACTAGCTTAGCCATTTTGTCATGTATAGTACATATTGTATATATAAAACAACATTATATATGGCAGGGAAATATATTTTGATTCACTTCCCTTTTAGTTGTGCCTTGTTACTTGCTTAATATTTGCCTATTTCTTTAGGACTTGTGATCTTGATGTATTCTGAACTCCTCCTTGATGGGTGGACATTGAGATGTCTCGAGATCATTCAGAATGGATTGTTAATCTGTGTGTATCCCTACCCTTTGGGGACTTGGGACTGGTTTTTGTATGTAGTAATGGAAGGAAGTTTGGCTTTCCTCTTTGAGGTTGACTGCACCACAGATGGTCGCCGATACTCCTTTGTATAGGGAACCCAGGTAGTTCCATCTCTTATGGATTGATATTTCTCTTTTAAGACTCAACCGCAGCTTAGATGGTAGCCAATTCCCCATTTGATTGGGGAGATTAGTTAGTTCCATCCCTCTAGTCTTAAGTTGAGGAAATGTAGTGGATTGAAGGTTGATCCTAGTACCATAAGATAATTTTTTGTGTTTTGGTAGGGGGTAAGAACGAACCATAAATGGCTACCTACGTACTCCTATTGTAGAGGAGATCAGGTTTACGTAGTTCAAACATGTTGTAAGAGGTTCAACGCTGTATGTGAAAGGGTGTAGAAATGTGTTTATTTTTATTTTTTTTATGTGGTGTGACCGGGCCATTAAAAATGGTAGCCTACGTTCTCTCGTGTATTATCCTTGGTGGGACAAAACTACAGGTGTGAAGGTTCAATCCCTGGTGGGATAACCTGAAAGGTTTGAAACAAAGTGGAGTGAAAGATTTAATGATCCAAAAACCAGGCTGCTGGTTTAAAAAGTGTGTTTATCCCTAATGGGGCAGATGGATATGAAGAAAGTTTGTATGTAGTGAAGGGTTAGAAAACCTGAAGTGATTGGGGATCAAGTAACCCAAAACTAGGATGTTTGCTTGATGGTAACTTTAGACATAGTACCGTTTCATGGTGTCCGAGTTGATGAGTAGTAGAAATTCATCACCGTCCATTTCTTGTAATCTAAGAGCACCTCCTGTCAATACCTCCTTGAGAACAAGTGAGCCTTCCCAGTTTGGGGCGAATTTGCCCTTGGATTGATCTTGGTTATCAATAATCTTCTTCAAAACCAAGTCATGTTATTTAAACAGCTGTAGCCAGACTTTCCTGTTGTAGGATCTGGCAATCCTTTGTTGGTATAATTGACTATGGAAGATAGCAGCGGTTAGCCTTTCGTCTATTAGAGACAATTGGTGGTACCTATCTTGTAACCATTGGTCTTCATCCAGCTGAACGTCTATCAACACTCTGAGGGATTCCATTTCCACCTTTATGGGAAGCACTGCTTCCATCACATAGGTTAATAAGTAGGGGGTTGCCCCAGTGGAAGTACGCATTGAAGTTCTGTAGGCTAATAGAGTCAGAGGCAAGAGGTCATGCCATCATTTGTGATTGGCGGACATCTTTTGCATGATCTTCTTGATGTTCTTATTAGTCGCTTAAATAGCACCATTCATCTTTGCACGATAGATGATGGAGTTGAGGTGTTAGATCTACAATTTACTGCATAACTCCTCCATCATTTTGTTGTTGAGGTTCTTAGCATTGTCTGAACTAATTACCTCTGGTTGTCCATATCGATAAATGACATTGTTTCTAATGACACCAATGATGACTTCTTTGGTAACCCTAGGGAAGGAGGCTGCTTCTACCCATTTGGTGAAGTAGTCGATCATGGTGAAAATAAACCAATGCCCATTACTGGATTTGGGCTCAATGGGCCCGATCACGTCTATTCCCCACATTGAGAAGGGCCAAGGTGAACTCATATTATGGAGCTCCCTTAGAGGGGCATGGATATCATTCCCATGAATTTGGCATTGATAACATCTCTTGACGTGATCATCACAGTCAGCCTTGAGAGAGAGCTAGTAATGCTATGTTCTGAGGATCTTTTTAACAAGTAGAGAGCCGCTCATGTGTGGGCCATATACTCCACCATGGATTTCATCCATGAGCCTCTTAGCTTGGTCCTTATCCAGACATCTAAGGAGTCCTAGTCCTGCATCTCATTTGTAGAGTGCATCTCCGCTTAGGTAGAATTTCATAGCCATTCGATGGATCCGCTTTTTCCTAGCAGAACTCACTTCAGCAGGTGTAGATCCATCTCATAGATACTCCTTGATATGCTGATACCAAAGGTGCTGGATGGGAGGTAGCTCATCTGATACATCTCCAATGTAATTCCCATAGGCTGGAGCCTTTTGAAGGGAAATTGTGATGATTGGCATGTTTTCCTTGTTAAGTATGTTGATCAAGGAGGCCAAAGTTGCTAGCGCATCCGTAAAATCATTCCTATTCCGAGGAATGTAGAGGATGGTTATTTCTTCAAATTCCGAAGCCATCTGGATAACGTGCCGTTAGTAAGGAAACAAATGTAGCTCTTTGGTGTTATAGATCCCAGTGGTTTATCTGATTACCAATTCGGAATCTCCAAATATAGTTAATCGTCTGATGCCTATTGATTGGGCAAGTTTTAGCCCCATGATACAGCCTTCATTCTCAGCTATGTTGTTGGTCCTGACAAACTATAATTTGACGACGACGGGTACTGCTCCCCCGTAATGGCTACTAGAACTGCTCTAGCCCCAGAACCTTCCATATTAACAACTCCATCAAAATACATCTTCCATGTTTGGTGTGTATCGTCCTGATGGTGTTGTTGAACTGTCATTACCTCTTCATCGGGGAAGTATATTTCCATGGGTTTAAAATCCCCTGAAGGTGCGATGACTAGTTGATCCGCAATTCCTTAACCTCTGATAGATTTTTGTGTCATATAGACGATACCAAATTGTTGTAGGATCAACTGCCATCTAGACAGTCGATAATTCAACATGGGTTTATTGAACACGTACTTGAGAGGATCCACGTGGGATATGAGATAGGTTGTGTGACCATGGAGGTAATGATGTAACCTCATGGAAGCCCATGCTAAAGCACATCAAGTCTTCTCAATCAGAGTGTACTTGTGTTCACTGCTGCTGAATCTTTTGCTAAGGTAGTAGATAACTCGCTCTTGGCATCTATCGTCTTTCTGTCCGAGCATGCAACCCATGGCATTGTCATTAATGGATAGGTTCATGGACAAGGGAAAACCATCCCTGGGAGGTACCAAAATAGGAGCTTTGACTAGCTACTTTTTGATTATAAGGAAGGCTTTCTGACACTTATCATTCCATTTCATGGAGGAGTTCTTCCTTAGCATCTTGAAGATAGGCTCATAGGTTGCTATGAGTTGGGAGATGAATCGACTGATGAAGTTGATCCTTCCCAAAAATCTCTGTATTACTTTCTCTGTTTGTGGAATGGGCATTTTCGTGATGGCCTGGATTTTGGTGGGATTCAGGTCAATCCCTTTATGGCTGACTAGGAAACCTAGAAACATGCCTGATTTAACGCCAAAGGCGCACTTGGCTGGATTCAACTTCAATTTTTACTTACACAACCTGTTAAAGAGCTTTCTAAGATGGTCTATGTGGTCTTCTTCCCTTTGGGACTTGACAATAATGTCATTCACATAGATTTCTATGCCTTTGTGCATTAAATCGTTAAAAAGAGCCATCATGGCCCGTTGATAAGTAGCTTCGGCATTGATGAGGCCGAATGACAACCGTCTATAGCAAATGGTTCCCCAAGGCATAATGAATGCAGTTTTCTTACGATCCTCTTCAGCAACCACAATTTGATGGTACCCCACAAAATAATTAGCAAAGGAGTACATGTCGTATTTAGAAGTATTGTCAATGAGAATGTGGATAAATGGCACAGGAAAGCTATCTTTAAGGCAAGCTTTATTCAAATCCATGTAATCCACGTAAACTCGCACCTTTCCTCCCGGTTTAGGCACGGGGATTATGTTGGATTGCCATTCAGGGTATGTTGACACCATGATGATGCCAGCTTGAAATTATTTCACAATTTCTTCTTTAACCTTTAAAATCCACTGAGGTTTTAATCACCTGAGCTTCTGCCTAACTGGCTTGAATCCCTCTTTGATGAGGAGGCAATGAATGACAATGTCAGTGGACAAACCCACCATTTCTTCATGAGACTATTAAAACACATCCTAGAATTGGGTTAATAGAGTAACCATGTCATTCCTTTGGTTTTGAGTAATGTCTGTACTAATTTGGATTAGTTTGGGGTTTTCTAAGGTTCCTAAGTTGAAAGAGGAGGTTTGATCAAGGTTTGGCTTGGGTTTTTCCTAGACCCATTCTTTGTTCTCCTGAGGTATCTCATAGTCCTCTTGTATTTCTATCAAGTCTGAGTCCAACTTTACATCAAAGTTACAGTCCTTGTGGAGAATAGGCACCGCATCCGCATATTTAGGCACATCTAAATTTAGAGTCCTGAAAACAAAAATGCTTTCACTTAATATATGAAAATGTTCAATCATACAAAGTGTTAGCATGTAATGACAATCAACAACTAATTCTGTGCAGAAAAGTAAACAGTTATTGCTATCTATAGGGCAAAGAGATTTTCTTCCCTTTTTACCCTTATCGACAAATGCATGGAATGCTACTCGAATTGCCAAGGGTTAAGTCTTGTTGGACAACAGTGATGAAGGGGTTGTCATTGTCCTCCTTCTCCCGAATGATGATCATGATATCTGGAAAATCATCATTTGAGATGTCTCTATTCATGCCCTCAGTATGGATAATTATGCGTATGTTTGACAACCACCTGGCAATGTCTTGTTTACGTCTCCGTTCCCTTTCTTCCACTTCAGGATCTGGAATCAAGACCTCTTTTCCTTTGACCGGTATCAGTTTGGAAATAACATAGCCATTACATGGGCAAGCACCTTTACTAGAGACCGTACAGGCTAAAGATATGTAGGTTTAGATAATCGTCGTATAGCTGAAGCTGAAGGAATCTGTTTGTGCTTATGAGGATTCTTGTGACTAGAGCTGACAGAATATTCTAGTCTGGCTATTCCTGTTTGACTAGGAATTTAAATTGGGCACTTAATTCCCTGATGATCTTTCCCTAACCCTTGTCCAAGTTGATAACCCAATGACATCATCTTTTGAATTGCCGACATTACCTCGGTAGAAATCCTGGGTATCAGAGGTAGTGCCCTGAGAGGATGATAGTGAGTGTTTCTCACCTCTAAGGTATGGAAACTGACCTGTTCAACTTCTGAATTGAAGCTAATGAGTGGTATGTCACCTTGTTAAGGACATTCCGGCTCAGCATTAACAGTGACTAGGTTATTGTTAATGATGTATTTGAGTTGCTGATGAAGGGTGGAAGGGACGAATCCAACCATGTGAGTCCACGGTTTTCCCAAGAGCAGGTTGTATCATGTGCCTATTTTGAGCACGTGAAAGGATACGCAGAAGGTATGTAGACCGATCTCCACAGGTAGTTCAATATCTCCAACAGCATTACGTCGGGATCCATCAAAAGCTTTGATAACCGTATAGCTGCTTTTGATCCTATTGAGATTGATATTCATCTTCTCCAAAGTGTCATAAAGGCATATATTTAACAATTATCCTCCATCTATCAAAACTCCTCCCACCATGTATCCAAAGGACAGAGCCGCTATGTTCAATGGTTTGCAATGACCAGTCTTCGGGAGGCATGTCATCATCAGTGAAAGATATCACATTGTTGTTAAAAATGTGATCAACCAGGTGTTGGAACTTTTCAACATCCACTGATTTCGGAAAGTGGGCTTCTTCTAAAACCTTTAGCAAGACCTTCTTGTGATATTCAGAAGAGAAAACCAAGTCCAGTATGGAAATTTGTTGTGGAGCTTCTTTCAAGCTTAAAACCACCTTGGCTTTATTATGGCCCATAGTACGGAGGATCTTTTCAATCTTCTCCATGAGAACTTTCCCCTTTGATCTGATGGTAGGCTTCATCACCCGTTGGGGAAGATATAGTGGATTCTCCTTCAACACTACAACAGTTATGTGGGATATGGATCCTTTAGCCTCTCCATAATTCCATTGCACTTTTTTCAGGTTGACAATAAGATACTTTGGTCTGTATGGAAAAAGAATTGGCTTTGGTGCAGCCACTTTCAAAGGATTGTCAACACCTTTGAGTTGAATTGCTTGTATTATGGGTGGTCTGGCAGCCAAATCATCCTCAGCGGATATAACTGCTACGACTTCCTTCCATTTTGTAGGAAATGTGTTCCCACTCTCGAGTAATACAGTGTCATTATCTGTCAGCTGTAGGACACCGCTGTTAATGAGGTTCTAAATAAGGTGGAAGAGTGCCCAACATTCTTCATTGATGTGTCCGCGAGAGTGGGAGTGGTACTGACATACTCCATTAGAATTAAACCGTCTTGAACGGGGATTGATTGGAGGTAGCAGAGCTATGATTCTTCCTTCATTGATCAACATCTAAAATATCTCATCCATCGGTTGGCCCAGACAGGTAAATTCCCTCTTGTTGGTAAAATCCCGATAGGCTTTGGCACTTACTCTTTTTGAAATTTTATCCTCCAGCGTTTCAATTTTTGGAGTCAATGGAGTATTCGTAACAAGAGGAGGGAGACTGGCATGCTCCTGGCTAAATAATTGGTGTGTGACTTGGTGCTGATGGATCACCAATTCTACCAATTGGTTAACTTGCTCACACAGAGCCTTCAATTTTTGTTCCATCATAAACTAGAACTGTTCATAATCCCATTTGTCAGCATTATCCTTGCTGGTTTAGGAGGATTCACTACCACAATTGGAACTCTATACATTGCTCCAATTAATCATATTAACCTCCTCTTCTTTGTATTGGGGAAGAGGGTTATCTTGCATATGGGTTGGTTGAGTTTAGTCACCACGATCTCACCATTATCCATCAAATCTTGGATCTTATGTTTCAAGTCCCAGTAATCATGAGTATCATGTCTTAGAGCTCCAGCATGATAAACACACTTCCTATTAGCATTGAAACCCTTCTCATTCAGGTTGGCTGATGGAAGAAGATGCATGGGTAATTTTCTTCTGAGTTGTTAGAAGATTGAGAATGTTCTCGAGTGAGTCCCCTAAGGGCGTGAGCACTCGATCGCGTCGGACTTCTCCACTTTTTGGCAATGGAGGGTTTGAAAGTTGTGCTTGAAAGGGGGAGTAGTTTCTCCTCTAGATAGGCATGTTCTGACGGCCTTTCTATCCTTGTAGTATTAAGGAAACATCCTCCTCTTTCTTCTTATGGACCCTCCGGGGGTTGTTTCCATAACTTTCAGACTGGATGTGCTCAACAACATCTTTCAGAGCGGCTAGGTTTTGAATATTTCCTGACTTCAATCCCATCTCTCCATGTTTAATCACTTCAGAAAATAGTTTGCCAATGCCAGCTAAGACTCTCTCATAGAAGGGAGCTTCTTGTATGTCTATGAAGGTCATCACCATTTCAGACTCAGTCATAGAGGGAACAACTTGAGCAGCAAGGCGCCTCTACCTTTGAGCATACCCTCTAAAAGACTCGTTGGCTTATTTCTTGACCTTGGTAATTTGGTACAGGTCTGGAGCCATGTAAGACTGGAAACTGTACTGGCTGAGGAAGGCATGAGCCAGCTCTTCCCAACTATGAATCTTGGAGTTGTCTAATCTGGTATACCACGATCGGGCTTCTCCAGTCAGACTTTTCTAGAATAGCTTCATTCTGAGCTTGTCATCCTCAGCATAAGATCTGAGTATCCCCCAACCCGTCATACTTTCCAAAGTCAAGAGTCTTGAACTTTTCTGGATAATGAGCCCCAGGGAAGATGCAAAGGTCTGCATATAAAACACTCATGTGTGCTCCAATCCCTTTGATAGACCGAATGGTCTATTCTATTTGAAGGACTTTCTTTCTGATATCACCGGTGTCTGGATCTTCTTTGAGATGATTGATTTTAGGTGTTTTGTTGGTTTTGTCCAACTGAGACTCAGGTACGGGAGTTTCCCTGTCCGGACCCTGGGTTCCTCCATATGCAAAGGATTTTGTATATATGGGTATTCGTGGACCTTGAGTAGACTGGTGTAGTTCTTTAAGAAAAACAACCAAATATGTAATTTGTTTGCTTAATACTTCAAACTCCACATGAGAGACAAGAGTAGGATTAGACTGGTCAGATGAAGAAATAATTGGTTGTAGGCTTGTTGCTTTTTTAGACTTTGAACGAGTATCAGGCCCAATTGTTTTCCTATAAAAAACTTATATAGTTTAGTCTTAGGGAATGTATAAATGTTACATGTTATGTGATGTGTCCATTTTTAGGAGTATTATCCTGCAAAACGGATGTTAGCTGTTTGTAAGATAGCATGTCATGTTTTAATATAAGAGGGAATTCATGTACACATATTCCTTCATATTTTTCATTACAATGAGATTGACATGGAATGAAATTACAAGTAATTGAAATGGGAAGGTATGAAGAGACTTCCCTCCACGTTTTGTTTATCAGAGGTTGACCTATCTTAGGTTACTCTCGCAACTTTTCGGCATTAAGGTTCCCAGATCATCGCAATTTACTCGATGGGAAGTTAATCTGGTCTTTCAACTGGAGCGAATCTGGGTGGTGCCTTTCCTGAGCCTTGTTGGAATTAGTCTTCCTACGAGTCCAGTAATCAAAAACCGATAGGATAGCCTCCTGGTGGAGGGACCACACAACATACATTCACATACAACGTGTCTCACCATTTATGGAAATGATGACATGTGCGAAGCACTTTAATATCACAAGTAGATATAGTGCGAAGCACTAAGTGTAGTAAGTAAATGCATTCATACACATTCATTCAAATGTAAATGCAACATCCACACACAAGCTTATAAAAATTTTGAAAAGCTTGAAATAGCGACGTAAACCCTCTTACTGGATGTCTCCAGCAGAGTCGCCACTTGTTGACGTCGGGATTTTTACTGTCCCTTTTCTGTTCTTGTCTTTTGGTGTTCTCATGTTAGGTGAGATTTGTTTGAAAAAATATGTTATGAAAATATCCGACATGTATATGTCGACAATTGGACTGTAAGAGTAGCTAGTTGGTATTTTTAAATGGTTGCACCAACTCAACCAGAAAAGGTTTGCACATTGACCTAGTGATGTAACACTGCTTAACAGGTCTGTGAAATTAAGATTCGTTAAGGTCCAGGGGCTTGATTATGTAGAGGGAAGGTGTTAGGCACACCCCGACATCCGTGTTACCACGATGACTACCACTTTTCAATTAAACTGTTATATGAATGTGTGTGTGGGTGTGTGGGTCAATGTGCAATTATCTAGAAGTAGTGTTATGCCTCGTTTGCACCTATATAAAAAAAGTTTGAATTTTATATATAAGTTCAGTTTTAACAAGATATAATAATGATGTTTTGTAAAAGATGTTTTTCAAACCTTTATGCTCAATAGTAATTGAGGCCTTTGATACTTCCATTTTATTATGGTCAGCTTTATTGCTTTTATTTTCCAGATGCGATGCATCTTTGAGAAAATAATACACATAGCAGTGTTGAACTCCTTGTGGGCACGAGAGTCATCTAAGGAAATTCAAACACCATGAATAATGTACAAGCTGATTATAGCCGAAAATGTCCACCACGGGAACCGAATCTAGATTTAGGAGGCTGAATTTGTTATCACATGATTCTTAGGCTCACATGATGTTGAAGTTTATATGAAAGTTGTAAGCAGTTATATATATAAAAGCTGTAAATATATATATATATATATATGAATGATCGACCACCACGAAGCAACTCCATGGGGGATTGGAAATGTAAATATATAAAAGCTGTAAATATATATAGAAATGATCAACCGCTACGAAGTAGACTCCAGGCGACAAAATGTAAAGAAAGCAGTAAAAGGCCAAGAAGTAAACTCCAGGCCTGACAGAAATATAAACTTTGTTTGATTGAGCCTGGATATTATATCCGGTGCGGTAAACACACCGGATATAATATTCAGGCTTAATCAAACAGAGTTTGATGGTAACAATATATATAAGTATTTATATATATATAAAAGTAGTAAACGCACCGAATATAATTCCAGGCTCACCAAACAGAGTTCGATAACAGTTTATATATAAGCAATAAATGCTCCGGACGTGAGTCCAGGCTCAATGGAGGCTTAACTCGATAATGTTAGTACAAATATATATAAGTGTATATATATATATATATATATATATATATATACAAAAGAAATAAAAAGCCACGGACCGAAGTCCGGGAATACGCACACAACACTACTCCCAACGTGAATAAATGTGTGTGCAAAAAGTGGAGAAAGGCTTTAAGAAATGTAAGAAGTCTTACAGTGGGCTGCCAAGAAGACTTCAAATAGCTTTAATTGAATGAACACTAGGTTTCCACTGGTAAAATATAGCACAGTATAAGCTCACACGTGTTTAAAATGAGAAATCACCAAGTTTATAATGTGTACAGAGCAAAATGGACATGGCCTCCTCGCCTTTTGTCTATGCAAAATGGCGACCCCAATCACCTTATTTATAGAGGGGGGAGCTACAGGTGTACCTGCGGCAGTCGCAGATGCACCTGTGGCTGCCCGGGGTGCCCCAGGCTCTGCGGATCCTGCCGTTTCAAAGTACGTGCATGTAGCAACGCGATGTCCGCTTGAACTTTCAGAACTTTAATTCAGGCATCTGATTGAGGTGTATAAGATATTTTTTAGAATGTTGTTGTTGAGAGCTACACAATGACATGTGATTAGAGATTGTACGAAGTCAGGAAGTTGGAACCAAGCTCGGGTCTTCAGGTCTTCAAATTCTATCCGGTGTGTTGTCTTTTATAGTAGTCACTCGGGATTAGAGCTATGGTTCTTGGAGGACACTTCTATGTGTAATGTATGTTAAAATGTTGTTGAGATGGCGTAATGTGGGATCGAGGTGACAAAATAACGATTTTGCCCCCATCGGGGTTATCTGCAGTTTGGGTTGATATAGCAGTCGTTGCTCAGGGTTATCTCTGAGATTGGGCTGTTATGAGTATTGAAGGTCCTCAAGGTTGTCTTTGAGGTGTGCCTGACCTCCCGGGGCTATCTCTGAGGTTGGAACTGAGGGCCTCGGGGTTATCTTCGAGGTTAAAGTTGACTGCAAGGGGTTGAAAATGAGCTTTTCCGGGGTTATCTCCGGAACAACAAATGAACTCCTCGGGGTTATCTCTAAGGTTGGAACTAAAACTCCCATGGTTATCTCCGGGACTGAGTATCTTAGGGTTATCTTCGAGATGGAAAACTAATGATTCAGGGGTTATCTTCGGAATTGGAACTACGCTCCTCGGGGTTGTCTCTGAGGTTGGAACAGAAACTCCCGAGGTTATCTCCGAGACTGGAACTGGTTATCTCAGGGTTGTCTCCGAGATGGTAAGACTGATAATTCAAGGGTTTTCTCCAGAATTAGAGCAGCTTTGTCCTCCAGAGTTATCTCCGAAAGACGATTATGCCCTCCTACAATATTAGTAACAGGAATGCAAATTTTCGAGTGTCTACAATCCTTTTAGCATATTATTAATTAAAACGAAGAACAAGAAGTTATGGAATCATACCCTTGTAGATAGGAGCTTCCATAGGTACGAGTTTAACTCCTACTTCTCCGCGATCTCCTTGAATAACCGGGCATATTTCCTTTCTTTGATCAATGTTAGCCACCCAAGTGTATGTCCTCTACAGGTGATCCACCAAGGAAGAAGAATTTTCAAGAAGAAGGGTGTATTGGCTCAAACCCTAGTTTTTCCTATCTCTATAGAAAAGGGGCATACTCTCCAACTTTTAGAATTACGTATCTCTGATATTTGATATAAGACTTCTTTTATAAAGATATCAAGTAAGCCTATTTAATTAAAATAAGGTATTATTTATTTAATTAAACTCCTTTAATTAATTGGGCTCCCTAATCTTATTATGGATAATTAATTAAACCCCTTTAACTAATTTTGCCTCTTAATCCTATTAGGAATAAATGAGAGTACTTATATTAAATTAATTCCTAAACTCTTTTAGAAATTAAGATTAATAATAATTGTAATAATATTAATAAGACTCATCTTATTAATTTATATATAATATTTCCTAAATATTAAATAATAAATATTAAGCTATTTAATTTACTCTATCACCACAGATTAAATTAAATATACTTAATATATTATTACGATTATGCCATTAACTTCTTAAATAATTATTCTTCCTTTTATGGTGTGACCCTTTAGGTTCTCCGTATTAAACCGGTTGTGAATAAATCAATTAGAACAATTCTAATCTTATTTAAATAAATAAATTAAACTATTAATTTATTTAAAAAAATAATATTTATTCTACAATAGGGATAAGACTCCCTAGCGATCAACGACTTTCCAGATAATATAGATTTCAACATTAATCATAAATAACCTTTAAGTAAATAGTTACCGTACAATTCAATCTTTCCACGATACAATGTCCCAATTAAATATTAGACATGGAATTACTGTCAAGTCTAATTTTATTTAATTATATGTATTTCGATTCCTAAACGCACAACTCCTAATGAATGCAAATTAGAAACTACTTTCTAATTTCATTCCACCTTGGCCAACGATTCTTGGGTTGTCATTTATCGAATCACATAGGACATTTCTCTTCTTTTACTAGAAGTGATAGATTCTTTATTGATCATTCATGATCTCCATACAGAACCTATTACACTCAAGCATACCATTTGATATACCCTAATGGTCTTAAAGAATAAGTCAAAGTATAATTCGTTATATATAAGATACTATGATGATCTCAAGTCTAAGGATCATTTGTACTACTATCACTACAGGAATTCCTACTAGCAGATAAGTAAAACTCCATTAGGTATTCCTTAGCGAGTCACGTTTAGTGAACTTATTCTCCAACAAGCACCTACATACTTGCTTTAGTGTCTCCACACAAATGATCATAAGATCAATCATTCTCATCTAATGAGCAAGCAACGTATGTATCAATCTATTCGGATTCACTAATCCCCTTTTTAGTAATCCATTGATTGAGAACATTTTAGTTTTAAGCTATCTAAGAATTTAGATCTCATTAGCATAATCTCATCATGATTCTAAAAGCATTGCTTAAAACTATGGATTTATCACATATTATTAAAACAGCACCATGTAGATAATTAAATGCTTTTAATAATTAATTATTTTATTAATAAATAAATAAGATTGATTACAAAGTATATGCTTTATCATCATACATGATTAGTTTGTATGCATATTACTTTCAACCTCCCACTTGCGCAACAGCTTCGATGTTGTCACAGAATAAAGGTATTGGTCTTGTAATGCTAGGAACCACATCAAGTTCGGTTATGAACTTCTTCATCCAAAAATTTCCTTTACGACTTCACTTGCGCCTATGCACTCTGCCTCTGCTATTGAATCGAAAACTATTTGTTTGTTTGGAACTCTTCCAACTCAACATGTGCCACCGCTTAAGGTAAACACACATACCTCAAACGCAGTTCTCATCATCTTGGTCCGCTTGAAAACTTGAGTCTGTGAAGAGCTCTAGTTTCAATTCAGACCCACTGTAGACAAGAAACACATCCTTAGTTCTTCTTAAGTACTTTAGGATATTTTTCTTCGACTGATATCTACTTGTTACACTAAGTCCATAAGCGACATTCGGTCTAATACATATCATACCGTACATGATAGATCCTATAACAACCGAGAAAATCAAATTAATTATAAAATGATTTTATTTGAATAAATAATGTATAAATTATATTATATGTTATTTATAATGAGTAAGTGTGATGAAGGTTGTTCCATAACCTAAAAGAGGAATAATGTAGTAGTATTCTAGCTAAGTGCTAGGATTAATGTGTTTGAATTTCCAAGAAGAAAATTAAAATTTTCCTAGAAATTCTCTGAAAAACGCTATTCATCCATTTTTAGTCGGGAATTATTTTTGAACTTCCGGGAAATACGTAATGATAGAATGATAAGGAAGGATAGATTATCTGATAATAATTCAATTATGACAAACACATTTTATCGCCTGCGTACTAAGTCCAAGAATGTTAAGGAAAGTGAAAATTCGAATAAATAATGATCGTATGAGAAGAAAGTTATTATATAAAGGAATGAATACGAGTATAATACGAGGTATTGTACAAGTATATATGAAAGATAACATAACATATATGATGAATGTTATACGAAATAGTATAGAAGAAGAATACGAGGATTATACGTTAAAAACCTTAAACCATTCTTAATGGACTAGTAGGATTTGGTTATGTATTTGGCAAGCCCAAGTGAAATATGTTAAAGCCCAAAGATAAGTAAGGCAAGCCCAACGTTAGGCCCAAAGCTAATTAAACCTAAGCCTGAACTGAGAACCGAACCCGTGGATTGAACCGATGGGTTATCGGGTGAGAAAAATCCATGGGGCAACCCATGGGCCCCCATGATGAGTCATGGCTGGCCACTTGGTGGCCAAGTAAGGGAAGTGGCTTAGCTTTCAAGTATGGAATAGTAAGGAGGTGGGACAATGGACCATTTTTCCCTCACTTTGTAAATCTATAAATAGGAAGCTTATGTTGGTCATTGTTGTTTGATTAAAATTACCAATATCATAAGAGAAATTATATTGAGAGAGAAGTGAGAGCTATTTATTTAATCTAAGAAGAACAAGAAAAGTTAGAGCATCAAAGGTAATGAATCTTTAACCATTAATCTTCATTTCTTCATTTATAGATATGATAAAGAAGTGGATATTGGTGGAACATGTATTATAAGGAGGAACAAGGATGGCTATTAGTGGACTTGAACATTAATAAACCATGTTATAAGTGGAATCATAATCATAGAAATATGAACTAATGAAGAACAAATGAAAATTTATCTTATATTGATTGATGGACAAGTTTAAAACCATCATTGGTAGACTTAGATGATATATGTTTGTTTAGTATGATGGATGTATGGATAATGGAATGATCCCATTTTGAACGGAGTAAAAATTTCAAGTATCGAATTTATGGCGAAATTTATGAGATTAAATGATAATCGTCGAAACCGTTAAATTCTCGAAATGAAAGATAAAAGTCGTTATTTAACTCAAAAATCTTAGTTTTCGATGGCGTATCGTAGAATAATGCATTTAAGAGTTGAGGACTCAAGAATGGTTGAATTCTGACTTAAAACGAAGAAATGAGCTATGAACGTTAACGAATGTTTAACGAGCGTGTAATAAGGATCTTAAAATATGAATTTAGTGTTAACGGATTTAGAAATGTAAGTTGTCCTAATGAAATCATAGTATATAAGATATATGAGATAACGACTTTTGAACAAGCCAATTCTGACTTATAACGATTAAGTTAGGAGCCCGGAAAGGATTTGAATTGAAAAACTTAAAAAAAATTCAAAGGCTCAAGGCCGGCGCCGCAGCACCACCCAAGCCTATGAACATGGCGCTGCAGTGCCATGGCTAGATCTCAGACACTGATGAGTCACGCTGTAGTACGACATAGAAGAAGGAAGTTGGCGCCGCAGCGCCAATACTAGACAAGAGGCAGTGAATAATGAAAATAAATACAAGGAAAGGGAAGTTGATTGAAGGTGAATTATGACCTTAATTAAACCTAAAATAACATCATAAATGATGATTAAAATCTTAAGATTAAAAATTAGAAGTTAACGAAAGGTTACGAAAACATAAACACAAAGTAATACGAACACCGTACGCATGTTAAACGAATGTTTGAGTTTACTTAAAATGTAATTACTTAAACATTGAATGAATAAGATTACTTATAACAAAACATGTTATAAAGTCATAATGAATGTTAACTAACCTAATGAATGTTAGTAAGTTAAGTAAATGAATAGCAAACCGAGAAGAAGGAGAAGATAGGTTAATGACAATACTTATTAATTGTTTATGACCTAATGTGGCATGCTATGTAATTATGTGCTGTAGAATCTATAAAGACTCAAAATAGAAGTGAATTAATAGTAGAAGACGCTAAAGGCAAGTGTTCTAAACTCTTGTCTATGTTCATTTTGGACAAGCTTTATGATTCATGTATCTTACTCATGAATTTATGTATAAAGAAGTCGAAGCCAATTCTTTCGGCTAGACATAAAGTATTTGGCGGTTCCTTACAATCTATCAAAATGTTATTGGTATTGCTATCTTATGCCAACTGTTTGGTATGGATTTCAAAGAAAGACTGAGTATGAATAAATAAATGTTTTATCGTCAATCGACGGACACATGAGGTTACCAAAACTTAAATGTAGATACGTTTAATGAAGTAGTGTTGGACAACATAGAGTACTATAGGTTGATCACCTAGACGTGCTCCAAAGAAATTTCAAACTTACGGAATTGGTGATGGGTTGTTCTTTTTAAATAAAGAATTAAATGCTCAAGGTCTTGGACTAAAATAAAGGTTTAACAGTTGTTGTTCATTGTTAAACATTTTAAAGAAAAGAGAAGTGCTATTTTGGAATTATATATAGTACTTCATAACTATTGATTCAGTTATAGAAGATATATGTTCATATGATTCAAACATATTGCTTAAATGAAGTTGTTATATTTGTTAAGCTAGTTATGCTCACCCTTGCTTGAACCATATGAATGCAACTAAGAACAAACGTACCGAAGGATCCAGTAAGGATAAAAGAAAGACTAAGGCAGACAAGTAGTTGTCTTGAAATAGCATAGTATGAATTTTATATTTATTTGATACTATGATGAAGAACATATGTAATGGTTACAAAGAACCTGGAAAGGGAAAATATTATATTGTAATATATAGAAGTAATATTCACTCTTTTGAGGTATTTCAATTGAATGTATGTGTGAACTGTAGCACTATGTAGCACCATCTATTGAGTTGTAAGATACCCAGATTTGGGGGCGTCATAAATCCTATTACTGAAGCATAAAGAATCTTACTCATACTGTTTCTCTCCTCAGGTGTCTTTGGGGCCTTTTTCTTAGAGAGATGTATTCCATGGCTTATCGACATGAGACCTCTTTTGGAATCTTCCATGCTAAAACTCTTTAGCATCGAGTCAGTGTATGTTCTTTGGGACAAGCCATGCATCCTTTTAGATCTATCTCTATAGATCCTTATCCCAAAATATAGGATGTTTCTCCCAAGTCCTTCATGGAGACGTGTTTAGATAACCAGATTTTAATTGATTGAAGCATATGAATATCATTCCCTATCAGTAATATATCATCAACATATAATACAAGGAATGAAATTGTGACGCCCCCAAATTCAGGTATCTTCCAACCCGACATATGGTGCTACACTATACCCATAACTATGCAATCATTCCATTGAAATACAACATAATGAATGTAATTACTATCTTCTTATTACAATCAAAGTATAATCCTTCCCAGGTTCATAAAATGATTACATGTTTGTTATTCATTACTAATCAATTACACGATGGCTAACTATCTATCTTAGCCTTGCCCTTATCTCTCTTAGCATTCTCAGTACGTTCATCCTTAACTGCAATCATATAATTCACGCAAGAAGTGAGCATAACAAGCTCAACAAGTTTAACAAAGGATAACAGTAGTAACACATTCATGAATTATATAACAATTCATACATAAATGAACAAATAGTTATGAAGTATTATGAAACAATAATACGTTAACATTTAATAACATCAATTCCCAAAGTATAGAGTAGATTAGGAATTCTAAACCGGTCGATAGACCATGAACAATAGCTTTCTATTTTCATACTTGAAAAGGATATCACAGCACTAAGGTTGTACATCCGCATTACGTACGAGCACTTCTTGGTGACCAACCTATAGTACTATATGTTGATTAACACTCATTCGTTAAACGTATTTACGTTTATGTTTTGGCAAACTCGTGTGCCCAACGAATAAACGATGAAAAATACTTTTATTTTTTCATAGACAAACCTTACCTTCACATCCATACCAATTAATTGGCATAGGATAGCGTTAACATTTCTATATATAAAGATATGAATATCAATCAATCTATATCTTACAAATAGTCTAGCCGAGTTAAATCTGACATTGACCCTTTCTTTAAAACCAGTAGTGCAATTCAGTACAATTAATCACATAAAACTTAGCTAACTTGAAAGTTAGACAAGCGTTTAGAAAACTTGACTTTCAGCGTCTTCAAATAACTAAATCAACTGACCACAATCTTTACAGAATCTACATGATATATTCACATAGCACACTATAATTAGCTATCAAACAAATAGTCACATTGTTCCTACCAACTTCTTTCTCTTCTATGTCTTTGTTAACTTAATATCATTACTAAAATCAATTCGACTTATTACTCTTCGTCTCGGCTTATTAACCAACTTACGTTATTAACCGGACTCTATCATCATTGGCGAAGTACCAACATTGTTCCCCGACTAGGGTTTATTGATAACACTTTGTGTTCTTCCTTCATAACTTACTAACATGCATTCAATTCCTAATTTTCAATACCATATACCTTAGTATATGTAGTATAGGAATAGTCTTAATACACTTCTAAAGTGTATAAACTTTACTCTTACAGGTCTCTGAACAATTACAGTTCTAAACCTAAGTCATCTAACAAATACCCTACACCCGCGCCACGACGTGAACTTTCTATTCAAGACCGTGTTCATGCGGCGCCAGCTATTAGCAATACCTGTGTCCTTTGAATCGGCGCTTCTGCCGCGAGACTTCCTTCTATCAAGTGGTCTTTGCGCCACTTTCCCAAAGAGATGCTAATAACATCGTATTTGGCCGCCACTGGCATACAGACTTTAAAATCATTGTCTGCGCCACATTTCTGAGACCTCATCACCATAAAATTTTTAAGAGATAAAATTTTAGTGAGTTTCTCGGAGCCATAACTTCTTTGTTATAAGTCCGATTTGGTCCGTTCAAATGCCTACACATAATAAATGACATACTCTACGCGTTTATATAAGAATTCACCACTTTAGAATCTATTAAATAAAAATTCACTATTGAGTTCATTTTCTAAGCATTCGTAAATGTTAATGAGCGTTCAATGCTCGTTTTCTTCGTTTTAAGTCAAAATCTGACGATTATCAAGCCCACGACTCTTAAATACCCTATCTCACGTGTTGACATTGAAAAAAACAATGTTTTCAAGTCTCACGAAAACTTTCGACTACCAATCCAGAATTTCAACGTTTTCGACGTTTAACATCTATTTATGTGAAATTCACCATAACATCATTACTAACATTCTGAAATTCTCCATGGACTTCATATCTACATCCTAACCAAGCAAGATGCACATATTTACGTATTGATGGAGTTCAATTATTTATCAACAATCAATCTCAACAATCAATATTTTCATGATTTTAAACTATAACAGCCCTTAGGATTTCTATGATTACATGACTTATAAAGATTGAATCTCTAATAAACCATCCTTATTCCACCATACTAGCCATACACCGCCCATTTATGATTCTCCATACTAAAAGAAAACTAAAAGAGATGGAATTAGAATTAAGGAATATTACCTTAAGAACTCTTAGGTAATCTAGAAAACCTCTTAAGCAAAGATTCAAAGTAGACGTTTTTGGTTTAGTCTAGCTCTTACTCTCTCTCAAAATATAAGTTGGCAATTTGAAAAACTCTCAAAATACCAATTCTAGCTTTCTATTTATAGGCAATGAAATGGAGGGCAATCTAGACATTTCACCATCACCTCCTTACTATTCCACAATTTGTCACAACATAAAATACTTGGTGACCAAGTAATTTGCTTTCCTTTCACAACAAGTGGCCGGCCCACCATGCCCATGGGTCATCCCCATGGGTTGCCCCATGAGCTTTACCAATTCGGTGACCCACCGGTTCGATCCACGATTCAGTTTTCTTACATTTGGCTTAAATCAATGTAATATTGGGCCTTGACTTGGGCTTAGCACATTAATTCCTTGGGCTTGCTCATTCAATTATTTGGGCTAAACATAATCCAAACCAAATGAATTAAGTCTTAACCTAATTCCATAATACTAATCATATTTTATACGTACAATTCACGTATTCTTTCTGTATAATACTAGTACGATAATCGTATTGTACTTCGTATTAACTCATCGTATTATACATAGATACTAAATAGTATCATAATTGTATAACACATGCTTTAACTATAACGTAATTCCTTCTACGCATTTCATTTCCTTCTCGGAAATCAATATACTCAACCCTTAGGTTTTAAGTCCACAGGCGAAAACTTCGTATGCCATAAATGAAATATTATAAGATATTTAATCTTATCTCGATATTCTATCATTTTGCGTTTATCGGAATTTAAAAATAATTCCACGAGCAGAAATGGATGAATAGTGTTTTTACAGAAATTTCTCAGAAAATATTTATTTTCGTCTTGAAAATTCTAAATAATTAAATCTAGCACGTAGCCAGATTACTAACCATATAAGCACATCCTAGGTCATAGAACGACCTTCACATAGTTTACTCACAAAATAAATCAATTAAATTCATTTAATTCACATAATCAAATAAAAATTTAATTGTCATAAAAATCTGATTTTCTCGGGCGTTACATTCTCTCCCCCTTATAAGGATTCTGTCCCCAGAATCTAGCTTATAATTACATAAACAAATGAGGATAATTTTCCTTTATTTTACTCTCGAGTTCCCACGTTACTTCTTCAGCAATGTGGTTTCTCCATAACACCTTCATCGAAGGTATTACCTTATTTCTTAATACTTGTTCCTTCTTATCAATAATTTAAATTGGAAGTTCCTCATAAGACAAATCTTTTTCTATCTGGATAGATTCATACTCTATTATGTGTTTATAGTCCGGTTTATAAGGACGCAACACTAACACATGAAACACATTATGAATGCATTCCATTTCTGGAGGTAGGGCTACTTCATAAGCTACCTCTCCTACCCTTCTTAAAATCTCAAAAGGTCCTACAAACCTTGAACTTAGCTTCCCTTTCTTTCCAAAATGTATCTTCCCCTTCCAAGGCGATACTTTCAGAAAGACAAAAGATCCTACATCGAATTCTCTCTTTTCTCTGTGAGGATCTGCATACTTCATCTGCCTATCTTGGGTCGCCACTAATCGAGTACGTATTATCTTCACCAAGTTCGACGTTTTCTATACCATCTCAGGTCCCAACATCTGACGTTCACCCACCTCATCCCAACACAATGGAGTTCGGCACTTCCTTCCATAAACTGCTTCGTAAGGCGGCATGCCTATACTAGTGTGAAAACTATTATTGTACGAGAATTCCACCAACGGTAGATATTCGTCCCAACTCCCTTTGAAATCCATAACGCAAGATTTCAACATATCTTCAAGCGTTTAAATTGTCCGCTCACTCTGACCATCCGTCTGAGGATGATACACCATACTCAATCTTAACTGTGTTCCCATTTGCTCTTGGAAACTCCTCCAAAAGTTCGATGTGAATTGTGGATCACGATCTGACACAATCGTAACAGGTACTCCATGTCTGGAAATAATTTCCTTGACATACAACTTAGCTAATTGATCTAGATTATATCTAACTCCTATTGGTAGAAAATGAGCCGATTTTGTCAATCGATTCACTATCACCCAAATAGTATCGTATCCTTTTCTTGTTATTGGAAGTCCCACCACAAAATCCATTATGATGTGCTCCCATTTCCACTCTAGAATTTCTAACGGTTGCAACAAACCACTAGGTCGTTGGTGTTCAGCTTTAACTTTTTGACAAGTTAAGCACCTACTAATATATTCTGTTATCTCCCTTTTCATATTCGGCCACCAAAAGTTTTGACGAAGGTCTTGATACATCTTCATACTACCGGGATGTATCGAGTACCTCGAACTATGAGCCTCCATCATTATCTCCTCCTTCAATTCAGAATCATTTCGAACCCAAATTCTTCCTTCAAAACGAAGTAATCCCTTCTTATCGAGGTTATACTTAGTCTTTTCTTCATCTTCTATCCTCTTCTTCATCTGCTCGCATTCCTCGTTACTCAATTGTACTCCCCTATCCCGTTCCACTATGGTCGGTTGGGTTTCTATGGAAAATAACATTTTCACCGCTTCCTCCGGTAACTTAACTTCTATCTCCATTCTGGCCATCGCTGTTATCAACTCATTCTAAGTTGTTAACATTGACAGTTTCACTCTACCCTTCCTACTTAGCGCATCGGCTACTACATTTTCTCTTCCCGGATGATATAAAATATCACAGTCGTAATCTTTTATTAACTCTAACCACCTTCTCTGTCTCATGTTCAACTCCTTCTGTGTAAAGATATATTTCAGACTTTTGTGGTCCGTGTATATCTCACACTTCTAACCATATAGGTAATGCCTCCATATCTTCAAGGAAAAAACTACAACTGCCAATTCCAGATCATGAGTAGGATAGGCCTTCTCATAATCCTTTAATTGACGTGACGCATACGCAATGACTTTGCCATGTTGCATGAGCACGCAACCCAATCCTTTATGCGAAGCATCGCTATACACTACAAAGTTCCCTGTATCGTCGGGTAAGGAGAATACAGGTGCCTCACTCAACCTCTTCTTCAACTCCTGAAAACTGTTCTCACATTTTTGAGTCCACACATACTTTACCGACTTTCTTGTCAGATTTGTCAACGGAGTAGCTATTTTAGAAAAGTCCAGAATGAACCTTCTATAGTATCCAGCTAACCCCAGAAAACTCCGAACCTCGGTTGGCATTTTTGGGTTTCTCCCACTCATTAACTGCTTCTACTTTTGCTGGATCCACGGAAATGCCATCTTTATCAATAACATGTCCTAGAAACTACACTCGGTCAAGCCAAAATTCACACTTTGTGAATTTCGCAAACAACCTCTCCTTCCTTAGTGTTTCCAACACTATCCTTAAATGTTCTGCATGATCTTCTGGCGTCTTTGAATATACTAGAATATCATCAATGAACACTACGACGAACATGTCCAAATACTGTTTAAACACTCTGTTCATCATATCCATAAATACGGCTGGCGCATTAGTCAACCCAAACGACATCACCAGAAACTCGTAATGACCATAACGAGTTTTGAATGTCGTCTTAGGTACATCCTCCTTCCTTACCTTTAATTGATGATAACCCGTGCGTAAATCAATCTTATAAAAATACTTTGCCCCTTTCAACTGATCAAATAGATCATCGATCTTGGGCAACGGGTATTTATTCTTAATCGTTAACTTGTTCAACTCTCGATAGTTGATGCAAAGTCTTAACGACCCATCCTTTTTCTTTACAAACAATACCGGTGGTCCCCAAGGAGGCACACTCGGTTGAATGTACTTTCTATCTAATAGTTCCTGTAGTTGAACCATTAACTCTTTCATCTCAACTAGTGCCCTTCGATATGGTGCCCTTGAAACTGGTGTCATACCCGATAATAGATCAATTATAAACTCAACCTCCGTGTCCGGTGGAATACCCGGTAACTTATCCGAAAATACATCTGCGACCTCTTGCACTATAGGTATCTGGTCCAAGGATGTTCCCTCTCTTTGGGTATCTACAACATGGCACAGATAACCTACACACCCTTTCCTCAACATCTTCCTAGCTTGTGTCATTGATAGTCAACAAGACCGTCTCGGTGATTTACTACCGAAGAACACTACCTTGGTTTTCTTAGAAAGCTGAAGGTTCACACTTTTCCTATGGCAATCTATTATCGCCTTATGGTTAACCAATCAATCCATACCAAGAATTACATCAAATTCTTTTAACCTTATTGGTACTAAATCTATCGATAACTTATTCCCTCTAATATTTACGCAACAATCCTTATGAATATGTTCAATGGAGATTATCTCTTCATTTGCTACCTTAACGTCTAAAGGTATTGGTAGCTTTTTAGGGATTAAACCTAATCTCTTAGCAAATTCACATGCTATAAAAGAACAAGTAGCACCCGAGTCAAATAACACGTAAGCATTTATTTCATTGACCGGAATGATACCTACTACCACATCCATTGATGCAACTGCATCTTGGACAGCCATATTAAACGTACGAGCTGAGGGTCTACCCACTAATGGTGTTAGTCCAGTAATGACTAATTTACCAATACCAGAACCCGTATTTTCCTCTAATCCTTTCTTCGGGCAATTCCTTGCCATGTGGTCCAATGACCCACAGACAAAACACGCATGGTTCTTCTTAGGGTTAGGACAGTTGGGTGACAAATGCCCCTCCTGTCCATAGTTGTACCAAACTGATTTCCCCTTGAATCAGACTCCTATATGAGTCTTTCCGCATGTCTTACATGCTTCCGTCCTACGCTTAGGATCTCCCTTCTTTACCCCAGTATTCCCAGGGTTGAAACTCTTCCTCTTAGGCAAGTTGCCACTTCCGCTGGCAACTTCTACCTTACTACTATTCTCTACCTTATTCTTGTTCTTCTGCTCTTTGTGGTATTGGGACAATGCCTCACCACCACCTTTAGCTATTATCGCCTTTTCCAGAATGGTCCCGTACGAAGCACTCTGAAAACCGATATTCTACTGTAGAGCCAGGGTTTTAAGCCATGTTCAAACCTACGCGCCTTTCTCTCTTCCGTGTCCACCTGATGTGGAGCAAACCTCACCAATTCATTGAATTTGGCGGCATACTGGGGAACTATCATATCCCCCTGCTTAAGTTCTAAGAACTTAATCTCCATCCTACCTTGCATACTAGTAGGGAAGTAGTTCTCGAAGAACACCTTCTTCAACTGTTCCCATGTAACTGCTTCTCTTCTAGCCCCACCCTGGTGAGCCTCCCACCAGTAGTTGGCTTCCCCCTTTATCATGTAAGTCGCAAAAGAAGTCTTTTGTGTCTCACCTACGTTTGTTATCACAAACGCCTTTTCAATCTCCTTTACCCATATCTAGACCCTCTAGTGGGTCCGTCGTTCCTCGGAACTCAGGAGGACCCACACTCTTAAATTCCTTGAAGGTAGTTGTTCTTACTACCCTAGGAGCTACAGTAATCGCTCCCCCAACTTGGTTAATTGCAACCATTAATTAATTAACGAACTCTTGCATAGGGTTATTAGGACCCCCTGATTCTCATTATGAGATTGGCCTCTTGGTTACGTTGTCTCCTTCTTGGCGGCATAATTCTAATTAAATAAATAAAGTTTCGTTATTATCTATTTAACTACTTGGTTATCATTCTCAAATAACAACTCATACCACAACAAGCACATTAAAGAAAAACTTCATTATATAAATATACTTTCCTAGTCAAAACTATTTACATCATGTTTCCTTAGCCAAAAAGCTATTACATACTATCGGACGATTGACTTCTACAAAATTGGGATTTACAAAATGACTACCCTTTAATTATACAAAAGAGGGCTTTACGTCACTACTTATATACAAAAAGATCTAACGATCTACTAACACTGTCGTACGACATTCTCCTATTTCTGATTTGCCAGTATCGACACAATATCTCGACTTATGGTATGTCGAGTCTGCCCGAACTCAATTGAATAACAAGAAATTTTCAGCTTGAAATCCTCATGAGCGCATTCATGGATGTATGACATCCTAACTATTTTCTGGTCTTTTTCAACCAGTTTCTTTCGAAGCTCTACGGCTTCTTCCTTATAGTCCCTTGCCTTATCCGTCATAAGCACTTTCTCATCGTGCTCTGACTCAAAATCCGCCTCTGTAGATTCCTTCACCTCATATAGGGCGATTATCTCTTCGTTCCGTGTCTTCACTACAGTGCACAGATGCACATTCCTATCCAACACAGCCAGATACAATGATCCCATTGCATCCGGAGGTGTTGGCTCTTGAGTAGGCACCGCCGTATTAATCGATGTCACCTCCATCTCCTCTTCCACGTCAATCATCATGTTAAGATATGACGCTATTCCCATCGTCTCCTCGAAGTATTCCTCCTCAGAGATGTACTCCTTAATGTCTGAGTCTTCTAGAACCACTAACGGTACCTCTGCCATGGGCATTGGTAATATCTCCACTTGGTTCACCGACTCCTCACTTATCACTTCATTGTCTCTAAATATCAAGCTATCGTTTGACATCTACAAAACACATAACACGTTGATTAGTACATAATACACAATAGTATAAGCACAAATCACATTTAATTTATTTAAGATTAATTTCAATCTTTGAAATCTTTTGGTACTGAGTTTTCTCAATACCTCATTAATCCAATTTACTTGAATTTCATTCTTCGGACTTTACCTTCCTTACGAGGTTATTAGCTTAAGGGTTTTGCCCCCTTAAGTTTTAAAACCTAATGCTTTGATACCAACCTGTGACGCCCCCAAATTCGGGTATCTTCCAACCCAAAATATGGTGCTACACTGTACCCATAACTATACAATCATTCCATTAAAATACAACATAATGAATGTAATTACTATATTCTTATTACAATCAAAGTATAATCCTTCACAGGTTCATAAACCGATTACATGTTTGTTGTTCATAATGTATACTATATACAAACATACTAATCTATTACACGATGGCTAACTATCCATCTTAGCCTTGCCCTTATCTCTCTTAGCATTCTTAGTACGTTCATCCTTAACTGCAATCATATAATTCATGCAAGAAGTGAGCATAACAAGCTCATCAAGTTTAACAAAGGATAACAGTAATAACACATTCGTGAATTATATAACAATTCATACGTCACTGAACAAATAGTTATGAAGTATTATGAAATAATAACACTTTAACATTTCATAACATCAATTCCCAAAGTATAGAGTAGATTAGGAATTCTGAACGGGTCGATAGACCATGAACAATAGCTTTCTGTTTTCATACTTGAGAAGGATATCACAACACTAAGGTTGTACATCTGCATTACTTACGAGCACTTCTAGGTGACCAGCCTATAGTACTCTATGTTGATCAACACTCATTCGTTAAACGTATTTACGTTTAAATTTTGGCAAACTCACGTGCCCATCGAATAATCGATGCAAAATTCTTTTGGTTTTTCATAGACAAGCCTTACCTTCACATCCGTACCAATTACTTAGCATAGGATAGCGTTAACATTTCTATATAAAAAGATATGAATATCAATCAATCTATATCTTATGAATAGTCCAGCCGAGTTAAATCTGGCATTGACCCTTTCTTTAAAACTAGTAGTGAAATTCAGTACAATGAATCACATAAAACTTGACTAACTTGAAAGTTAGAAAATCGTTAAGAAAACTTGCCTTTCAGCGTCTTCAACTAACTAAATCAATTGACCACAGCCTTTACAGAATCTACATGATATATTCACATAGCACACTGTAATTACCTATCAAACAAATACTCACATTGTTCCTACCAACTTCTTTCTCTTCTATGTCTTTGTTAACTTAATATCATTACTAAAGTCAATTCGACTTATTACTCTTCGTCCTTGCTTATTAACCAACTTACATTATTAATCGGACTCTATCATCATTGGCGAAATAACAACGTTGTTCACCGACTAGGGTTCATTGATAACACTTTGTGTTCTTCCTTCATAACTTACTAACATGTATTCAATTCCTAAGTTTCTACCATATACCTTAGTATATGTAGTATAGGAATAGTCATAATACACTTATGAATTGTATAAACTTTACTCTTACAGGTCTCTGAACAATTACAGTTCAAAACCTAAGTCATCTAACAAATACCATGCACCCGTACCGTGGCCTAAACTTTCTATTCAAGACTGGCGCTTCTGGCGCCGCTTAGCAGACCAGTCTCTGTGTCCTTGGTCTCGGCTGCATGCATGAGAATTCCTTCTATCAGTGGCGCTACTGGCGCCCACTTTCCAGACCAGCTAATAACACTGTGCAAAGATTAAGCACAGAAGCACTTAATGCAATCGTCTGGCCATGACGCCATACCTCAGCACCAAAAAAAATTTTAACAGATAAAATTTTGGTGAGTTTCTCGGAGCCATAACTTCTTCGTTATAAGTCCGATTTGGTCTGTTCAAAAGCCTACACGTCATAAATGACATACTCTACGTGTTCATATAAGAATTCGACACTTTTGAATCTGTTAACTCAAAATTCACTATTGAGTTCAGTTTCTAAGCGTTCGTAAACGTTAATGAGTGTTCAATGCTCGTTTTCTTCTTTTTAAGTCAAAATCTGAAGATTCTCGTGCCCACGACTCTTAAATACCCTATCTCATGTGTTGACATTGAAAATAAACATTTTCAAGTCTCACTGAAACTTTCAACTACCAATCTGGAATTTCAACGTTTAACGTCTATTTATGTGAAATTCACCATAACTTCATTACTAACATTCTCTAAGCCAAATCACATCGAATACTCCATGGACTTCATATCTACATCCTAACCAAGCAAGATGTACATATTTATGTATTGATGGAGTTCAATTGTTTATCAACAATCAATATTTTCATGATTTTAAACTATAACAACCCTTAGGATTTCTATGATTCCATGACTTATAAAGATTAAATCTATAATAAGTCATCCTTATTCAACCATACTAGCCATACACCACCCATTTATGATTCTTCATACTAAAAGAAAACCAAAAGAGATGGAATTAGAATTAAGGAATTACCTTAAGAACTCTTAGATAATCTTGAAAAACTCTGAAGAAAAGCTTCAAAGTAGATGTTTTTGGTTGAGTCTAGCTCTTACTCTTTCTCAAAATATAAGTTGGAAATTTGAAAAACTCTCAAAATACCAATTCTAGCTTTCTATTTATAGGCAATGAAATGGAGGGCAATCTAGACATTTCACCATCACCTCCTTATTATTCCAGAATTTGTCACAAAGTAAAATACTTGGTGACCAAGTGATATGCTTGCCTTTCACACCAAGTGGCCAGTCCACCATGCCCATGGGTCATCCCCATGGGTTACCCCATGGGTTTTACCCATTCAGTGACCCACGGGTTCGATCCACGGTTCGGTTTTCTTGCATTGGGCTTAAATCAATCTAATATTGGGCCTTGACTTGAGATAAACACATTAATTCCCTGGGCTTGCTCATTCAATTGTTTGTGCTAAACATAATCCAAACCAAATGAATTAAGTCTTAACCTAATTCCATAATACTAATCGTATTCTATACGTACAATTCACGTATTCTTTCCGTATAATACTAGTACGATAATCGTATTGTACTTCGTATTAACTCGTTGTATTATACATAGATACTAAATAGTATCATAATTGTATAACACATGCTTTAACTATAACGTAATTCCTTCTATGTATTTCATTTCCTTCTCAGAAATCAATATACTCAACCCTTAGGTTTTAAGTCCGCAAGCGAAAACTTCATTTGTCATAAATTAAATATCTCGATATTCTATCATTACATGTTTCTCGAAATTTCAAAATAAATCCCCGAGCAGAAATGGATGAATAGTGTTTTTACGAAAAATTCTCGAAAAACATTTATTTTCATCTTGGAAATTGTAAACAATTAAATCTAGCACGTAGCCAGATTACTAACCATATAAGCACATCCTAGGTCATGGAACGACCTTCACATAGCTTACTCACAAAATAAATCAATTAAATTCATTTAATTCACATAATCAAATAAAAATTTAATTGTCATAAAAATTCGATTTTCTCGGGCGTTACAGAAATAGCGCTCCCACTAACCTTCTTGTACACACATGGTTCATCCTCATTTTTGATAAAATCAAACTCTTTGATTATCTCATCAAAACGGATGTTCCACCTACGAGAAAATTACTTTAATCCATAAATGGATTGTTATAGCTTACATACTTGATTTGTTCCAACCATTGAAGCAAATCCATATGGCTGTATCATATACACTTCCTCGTCAAGTTTCCTAGTGAGGAAGGACGTTTTCACGTCCATCTACCAGATTTCGTAGTCGTGGTAAGCTGTAATCAGAAGCAAAATCCGAATGGACTTGAGCATCGCTACTGGTGAGAAGGTTTCGTCATAGTCAACTCCTTGTCTTTGCTTGAAACCTTTTGCGACCAGTCGGGCCTTATAGGTCTCTACCTTTCCGTCTACTCTAGTCTTTCTATTAAAGACCCGTTTACACCCAATAGGCTTAATGCCTTCAGGTGGTGAAACCAAAGTCCATACTTGGTTTCATCCATGGAGTCCATCTCGGATTTCATGGCTTCTTACCACTTCTCTGAGTATTTACTACTCATAGCCTATTCTTTATTCAATGGATCATCATCATCTACGATACATACCTCATCATCATCCTCTATGACGAATCCATACTTATCAAGCATCTTTGGTACTCTTCTAGATTTACGAATAGGGTGTGTTACAATAGGTTCATCCACTTGGTTAGGTGCCTGACTTTGATCCGTAGTATTTTGTGGTTCTTGAACTTCTTCAAGATATATCTTACTCCCATTGACCCCTTTAAGGATAAACTCCTTTTCCAAGAAGGTAGCATGTTTTGCAACAAACACCTTTTGATCAGTTGGATGATAAAAATAATACCCTGATGTTTCTTTAGGGTATCCCACAAATCTACACTTGTCAGATCTAGTCTGTAGCTTATCGTTTTCAAATTTTTTAACATAAGCTAGACAACCGCAAAACTTAACATGCTTAAGATTTGGTTTCCTCAATGTCCATAACTCATATGGGGTCTTAGGGACGGATTTGGTAGGCACCTTGTCAAGTAGGTATACGGTCGATTCTATGGCATATCCCCATAAGGAAACTGGAAGTTCGGTAAAGATCATCATGGATCTAACCATGTCTAACAATGAACGATTTCTCCTTTCAGATACACCATTCATCTGTGGCGTCCCTGATGGAAATAGTTATATCTTCCACAAATAGTTATAGAATGATTCAACCGAATCCGCGGTGATTTGGGACCCGGATTTGGGGCTCTCACGGTTGGTATTAAAGCTGTTGGTTATGAAGCTTAGGTAGGAATATCTGAGACTAATAACTGCAGTGACTAGGATAATATCTAACTCACATAGAGTTAGTTGATCGGTAAGATTCAAAGACGAATCTCGGCGAGTTGTTAAGACACAGAGTTCCCTAACTCTGATAATAAAGTTAAACAATAGTGGTGAATAGATCGAGTCTAAAAGACTGAAAGTACAGGGATAGGAGATAATAAAACAAAACGATCAAGACATAGAAATAAATCATAATATATACGATGAGATCACTCCGTGATCTGATAAGGTTATAATATGGGCAAAGAATCAATCTGATGATTGGAAGTTTACAGCAAGATTGTTGTGTGAATTGGTACAGATTCAAAAAAGGATTATGAATACGGATTAAATAAAATTCGTATTGAGAAGGGAGTTAAGATTGGGTGGGGATTTCAATTGAGGACTCATGTCGGCAGCTGAGTTGTATGATTCCTTGTATGGGCGAGGAATTGTACTTGGTGTAAAAACCACTTAGTTTCTGGCACTGATAATCATTGAAATGTTTGTGTCGCACTATTTGCTATATGCATGTTAAGAGGGTGATTCCTTTCTCATGTGTATAACAGATAGATAGGTAATGGGTAGAGAATATAGGGTTAAGTACGAGTTCTTAAAACTCATACTTATATGACATTCTTGACTCATAGTTATATGAAATGTTTATGAACCCCTCAGCGAATGGACGCCAAAGGTTTGACTAGGACAAGTTCTTAAACTCATATGATTGTGGCAATTTATGAACTCATAAGTGTGGTTTGATGAACTAGGTATAGTTATGTGTGAATGGAGTACTAAGGATAATAGGAACAGATAGATTGTTAAGCAAACGATTGTTAGTGGAGACATAAGTTTTCCAAAACTCCTAGCTATGCTAGACTTCGAAATTTTGACATCAAGCTAAATACGCACTATGTGCTTTTTTTTTAAAAAAAAGTGTAGACTCGTAATCATTTTTGAAACTGTTTAAAGTATAGTCTATGCTATTTATTTTGGCTAGACACAAATGATTTGAAATATCAAAATTTATTTTATTTATCACTCATGTACCATGTAACCTGGTGCAGAGATGATAAAAAGGTGATGGAGTTGTAAATACAGGAATACTTAGTGTGAATTTGATCTAAAATCGCTATTCCACTATTGTATGATGTGTTACGACGAAGTCATACAATGACAGCATCCTCAAACGGATTGATAATATAGTACGACATAATGATGTCATTCTAAAAATGTTTTCAAAAATTTAATTTGTCAACGGGGTTTGGCTACACCTAAACAATTCGATTGAATTGAATTATGGATATGAGTCTACGCTATTCGATTCAGCTAGACTAATGTTTATGAAAACTCTAAGTGTTCATTGAAAGAAATTTCCCAAACCAAATTGTTTTGGTGCAGAATCCTATGATAAGATTGAGGCGAACTATGTTGTTTAGATAAATAATCCAATCAAGTAGCGTAAATATTCGCTAGACATGATTAATACGTTATGCATGACGTAAGGGTACGATAGGCTAATCACCTAAAGTACTAGAAATGGTAGTTTACCTTCTATGTGATTGTAAACATGCCAAGTAATGTATCATTTTGAGGTATGAATACCATTAAAACTATGGGTTCATGGTCTATATGACCCCTCAGCACAAATTTGAAAACTTTTGCTCATGTGTGTGGTGTATTGGGTAACATGTGATGATGTGTATGAATGGTGTATAGTGCATGGTATAAGGAGTAAGGTGTAAGGTAAATTTCGGGGACGAAATTTTTAGAAGAAGGGGTGAATGTGACAACCTGAGAAATTAGACAATTTATTAAAATCTTAAATGATGGATTTAAGGTCAAATAATAGACCTAGACAGAAAACAAGTGTATGCGTTTGATATTTTTGGGAAGGAATTTTGAGGATTTCAAAATTCAGTGAAGGAGTTAGGTGAATTATTCAGGATTAAGTGTATATGTGTTTATGTTATGTGAATATGGTATTATGTTTTCACAGTATGTGGTTAAGGGTCAAGGGCTGACCATATAAATTTCATCAGTGTCAAACCCTAATATTATTAAGAGCGTCAACGTTCAGTTAGAAAACCCTAACGTCTGATAAGAAACCCTAGAAATCGGTTCTGAAACCCTAATTTCAGTTCCGAGAATTCGAAACCCTAATTTGGAAATTGAAAACCCTAATTTTGGAATTTAAATGCTGTGTATAAGGTTTAAACGTCATTAATTATAATTTATTAGGGAAAACCCTAACGAATTACTTGAAACCCTAATTGCTTATTAGAAAGCCCTAATATCAAATCTGGGAAATCTAATTTCAAATTTTGGGTATTTGAAAACCTAATCTGGGATCTTAAAGGATGATTATATTGCTTAAGTGTTATTAATTATAATAGTAATTAGGGTAAAGCTTAATTAATTAGCAAACCCTAATTTCAAAATTTAAACCCTAATTATTCTATCAGGAACCCTAATGTACAATTATGGATTTAATTGCTAAATTAGCAATCTTAATTAGGAAATATTAATCCTAATTTGTGTTAGCCCTTATGTGATTAGGAAAGTATACTGTAATTAGGAAACTCTAATTATAATTTAAAAATTTTAATTTTCATTTTTTGAAAACCCTAATTTAGAAATCCTAAAATGTGAATTATAGAAAGCTTAGGTTTTAACCCTAAGGGTCAAACCTTAAGGGTTTGCAACAAATGACAATTCTAGAAATAAAATGGTATAGAAATGACAAGTTTACCCTTATTGCTTTATTTAGTAGATTGCTTGTAGATCTAGCCCAAAAATGAGTTGGTACACTACTCTAACTCTAGACCTAGATGTGTGTCCAAATATCAGCCACAACTTGCTAGCAAATATCTTGAATCATATCTATTATATAGATCAAAGAGAGAGAAAAAGGGTCACTTTACTCTCATTTTCTCCCAAGCTTTTCTCTTTCTTCTAAATCCGAAATATAGAGTGAGAGAGAGTGGTAAGATAAGCTAATATCATCTCTTAGCTTAACAAGAACAGATTCAAGGATCAGAAATTAAAAATCCAAGTTTTAAAGGTATAAAAACCCTAACTTAGAAATTCTTAGATCTGATGTTTGATGTTGTTGTTTGTTGGTTAGATATATGTTAGAGGGTGTCATTTGATGATCTGGGTTGCCAAAACCTACATCCATATCACTTAGATGCATGAAATGGCCTGACAACCATATATCAGTGGCCTTAAATCTTTATGTGTGTTAGATGTTTTGGATATGTTCTATGATATGAGGTCTTTATTCTGCAACTTGAATCAGGGTCATAGCATGTCTAGATCGTATGTTATAGGCAGTCAAACTGCGTTGACCGGTCACGGGAATGGGTTTTGGGCAACCCGAAACCCAGATCCTATCTCGACAACGATTTTCAAGCCTTAAATCTTGTTGTTTTTGCTTTGTTTGGCCAAATTTTTGTTTTCAAAGTTGTAATCCGGTATAAGTACTATAATATCAAGCCTTTATAACACTTAGATCGTGCATAGAAACAAAGTTAAGGTGGTCAAACAATCATTGATTAAATCGCCAAGAACATTTCGGGTTTTCCGTAAATGTTCAAGAACAGCTTATGACCCATAGTTCAATTTCTTTGAATCATGTGCATCTGTTGTGTTTATGATGATCGGTTGTTATAACATTGTACACTTACATATATATTTCATACTGGAACCATCATATCACATAAACCAAGCCTGGAAAGCAAAGATTTAGTGGCTCAAAATAAGCACCTTGACTGTTCTTCAATTTCTGGAAAACCCAGAAATTGAAGAACATGTCGGATAAGGTTTTCTGTTAATTAGATCTTGCAGATTTGATGTATTTTGGCTATGAAACTTGCTGTATATTATAGTATTACATCAATACTACAAAAGTATTACAATTGGTTACCTAGAAACTTTAAGATCAAGAAATTATATGTGGTCAAACCTAGCCTCTCGAAGTCTGACATGAAGATCTGGGTTTGCTCAAGAACATCCCAAGAACACAATCAGCGACAGATTCGTCGCCTAAAGTCCCTATAGCGACAATTTAATTAGGAAATTAATTAATTAAATAAATAAATAGAAAAAATTATTTTTAATTATTAAAATACATAATAAATTATGAAAAATTATTTTAAAGCCCTAAAAATAGTTTTTTTATTATTTTGAGTATATTTCAAATATTTAATATTTTTGAATATAAAAGGTATTTATTTATTTAATTATAATATTAAATAAAATATTTAAAAATGGTTTTAATTAATGAAAAATCATGAAAAATTATTTTATGATAGAAAATATTTGAAGTTATTTTTGATGACTTTTAATTTTTTGTGATGAATTTCATTAATAATTTATTATTAATGGTAATTAATTTATTTAATAAATATATTAAATTAATTATGGAAAAATAGAATTAATGTTTTAAAAAATCATATAAAAATGATTTATGTGTTATAAAAATATTTGAAGTTATAAAATATAACTTTTGATATTTTGGCATGAAAATATTAATATTTTAATATTTATAGCAATTATCGGATAATGAATTTAATGGTTTAAAAATCATATAAATATGATTTTAAGGTATTAAAAATACTTTGATATATTATAATATTATGTTATGATTTTCATTAATATTTAATGATAAATAAATATTAATGATTAAGGAATTATGTGGTACTTAATTCATATAAATACAATATTAATGATTGAAAAATTATGATAAATGATATTAATTATCTGATAATTATTACAAGTATATGAAAATTGTTTTGATTGCTAAGAAAATTATCTATGATAATTGTTAACTGTTTAGGCAGAGTTTAATTGAACTTAAACTTGATATTTGTCCGACTAGACCGTCGGGATGATAGAATTGTGTCTGTTTCAAGTCAGACTGAAATAGTTTGACCTGATACTAAGTCTTATGTGTATTGTAAACTGATAGGATTATGTGCTATGTGTTTAAGTTATTTTATGTGTGTGTATATATATATATATATAATATTATATTATAATAATATTATTCTAATATAGGAGATCTATATTACTAATATTGTCTTCGGATAAAGCGTTATAAATTACGTAGCGGTAATCAACGGTTCAGGCAAGTTTTACTTAACTCTACTAAGAGTTGTTTTATTCAGTTATGCTTATGGTTAGTCATTGTTGATTGCCATGAAGAATTGTACTCTTATATTATCAGATGTATAAGTCGTATGAAAGGTCGATCACCTTCATTACCAGTTGGTCCAGATATATTTGTTCATTTTCAATACTTGTTCAGTCAAAAGTTTGTTCGTGCTAGTTCTCAATTATATTAATAAATTATAGCCAGCTTATTATTCAGAATCTTTCAATTATGATATATCCTTAGATTGTATTTAAACTTGCTGGGAAAATTTCATGCTCACCCTTGCTATATCATGATAAAACATTGCAAATAAGGCGAATGCGATCGGATACAGGAAAAGGATAATGCCAAGTTCTGCTTGGGATAAAATGTACAGCTAGATTTTAATAGTATAGTTTGATAATAATATCATGTGTTAGATAGTTTATGATTTGTGTATAAGTAAGGTTACTCAATTTTTGGGAAATGTGTGTAAAGTGTATTATATAAATAATTTATGTTTATATCTTCCGCAAATAGTTATAGAATGATTTAACCGAATCCGCGGTGATTTTGGACCCGGATTTGGGGCTCTCACAGAATGACTGCAAGATCAAATCTTGACTCAACTCCCCATCCATGACAAACCCAAGCTATTCAAGACGTTCAATCAGTTTGATCATCTTTAAGACATGAGTTTCAACGGTAGTACCCTCGGTCATCCGAGATTGGAAGAGCTCCTTAGATATTTCATATCTGCAGTCCTACTTTGCTCACATTACAGCTCTTGCAGGTGCATCAACATAGTAGAAGCATCCATGGTTTCATGCTAACGCTGGAGCTAGTTACTCATGGATGTGAGCATGATACATTGAGAAACAAATGCATCATCTTGCCACTATTTAAAAGTAGCAATCCCTTCCTCTGAGGCTGTCTCTGCAACTTTTGTAGGTACAGGCGAATTTAGGACAGAAGAAATCTTTTCAGCATTGAGAACAATTCTCAAATTCCTTAACTAGTACGTGTAATTCGGTTGGGTAGTTAGCATCAAGTATGCTACACAGTGAAATTAGTGAATGTGACATTTTCGAATTTTGTATGTTAAAAGACAATATTTTATCAAATATTTATTTAATTAATTACCAAAATAAATTAGGTATTATTTTAAATCGGTATCTCCCACTATTTTCTTCAAACTATATTACCCTCATCTATATAGTTCGTCAAAATCTAATTAAAGTTTTTACTAATGAGAATAAGGATCCCATTTCAAATGTATACAGCCTTCTGGTGACATAACAAACTATATATAAATAAATAGGTAGACAACTCCTTGTCAGTTACATAATCATGTAACTCTTTATTTTTGCCTCTTTGATTATTTTGATCAAGTGGTGGCACATTCGAATCAAAATTATCTAAGTTAAGTCTAACCTAGCACTTCCATATATTCAAAAAAGAAAAATATTATCCTTGTGGTGACACAACAAAATAATATTGTTCAATTTTCTTTATAAGTATCAAATGTGATAAATTAACATCTTAAATACTTAATACTTACCTTGTGGTGACACAACAAACTCATATTAAATATTTAATACTCGATTAATTTTATCATGCTACAAGGCGACATTCAATATTCTAAATATCTTTGAACGCTTAAGACTTAATATATAAAAACTTTGATGGATTTGTTATTATTTATCGCATCTTATTTAGCGCAAGATACACACATATATATATATATATATATATATATATATATATATAATATGTGTCATATTATTAAACATGTTAAGCATGTTTGCATTATATATATATATATATATATATATATATATATATATATATATATATAATACTAGCATGCATATATAGAATATTATATTCTACCCGGATTGATTATGGACTTTTATTCTAGTTTGGTACACTAGAGCCACCAAGTGAACCAAAAGGTCAAACCTTAGGGTGCAAGAATAAATATTTAAATATAACTATTACATTTAAACCTGGGTTCCTTTAAAAACGGCTCTTCGAGCGCTCCTTTTCATTGATCTCCGATTCTTCGAAAAAAATTTGTAATTAATCCTATTACATAAACTATTTAATTTAAATAGAAATCTTGATCAGCAGTCAAAAGAAAGTACATAGGAGAGAGATAGAATTTACATCAAGAAGAAAACTAGAAAAGACGAGGTACGCTTACGTCATTTAATAAAACTCATTCATTCAAACATCCAACCAAAATAAATCCAATCACATTGGTTAATAGTCCATAATCAATCTCATTTATTATCATACATATCATCATATGTATCAATAAATAAAACATTCATCTTATGAATTAAAATCATTCCATATATATGAGTATCATTTAATGGGTAATTTTTAGTTGCATGAAATCCAATTTCAAGATTAAAATAAATTCTTTATTTAATTATAAAATTATGAAGAATATTATATATATATGTATATATATATTATAAATATATATAATAGTTATTCATTGAATCATCGAATCTCTTGGTCCCTGTATATATATATATATATATATCACCACCACGCGAATCTGCAGCTTATTCACGCGAATCACGGTACCTTTTTTAAAATAGGCTTCGCGATTTTTTTTATAAAATAATAATTGTATACAATAAATTATGCCCAATAAATTATTCTAAATACATACCAATACATATATAGAATCAAAACAATTAATAATTTGTATAAAGTTTGGTTCTGATACCATTGTAAGGTTTTGTGAAAATCATAGACGCAATCAAATTGCAAAAATTAGCAGAAACAAATTAAAAATCAGATTTTAAAATTTTCACAAACCAATTACTCGGATCATCCTTTATGCATATTATTAATTAAAACGACAAACAAGAAGTTATGGAATCATACCCTTGTAGATACGAGCTTCCACAAATACGAGTTCAACTCCTACTTCTCCGCGATCTCCTTGAATCTCTACGTAGATTTTTTCCTTTGATCAATTTTAGCCACAAAAGTGTATGGTCTCTACAGGTGATGTTGGTTTGTATATAGCGTGAACATACAATCAAATTACACAAAAGGTGATGAAGCGTGATAAAATAAGAATTTAAAATTTTCACACAAACCCATCACCAAGATCATTCTATGTGCATAATTATCAATCAATAGAAAAGAAATGGAGATTAGATTCACACCCTTATAGAACTAGCTTCCTCAGGTACAAGTTCACCTCTAATCCTTTTCGCATTCAACTTGAATCCACTAGGTTAGATTCCTTCCTTTGATCAACGTTAGCCACCCAAGTGTTTGGCCTCTAGAGGTGATCCACCAAGAAAGAACAAATATTTAAGAAGATGGGTACTTGGCTCAAACCCTAGTTTTTCTATCTCTATAGAAAAATAGGTGTACTCTCTAACAATTGGAATCACGTATATATTTTCCACATTGATATTTGATATAAGACTCCTCTTATAAAGATATCAGTTAATCATTCTAATCTACATAGAAATTAGGGTATTATTTAATTAATTAAATTCTTTTAATTAATTAGGCTCCCTAATCGTATTAGGTAAATTAATTAAACTCTTTTAATTAATTTGCCTCTCCTAATCTTATAAGGAATAAATGAGGGTACTTATATTAAATTAATTTCCAATCTCTTTTAGAAATTAAATAATAATAATAGTAATAATAATAATAAGACTCATCTTATTAATTTATATTTAATATTTCCAAAATATTAAATAATAAATATTAAGCTATTTAATTATTTCTATCACCATAGATTAACTTAAATACACTTAACTTATTATTACGATTATTCAATTTACTTATTAAATAAATATTTTTCTTTTGCGGTGTGACCATTTAGGTTCTCTATATTAAACCGGTTGTGAATAAACCAATAAAAATAATTCTAATCTTATTTAAAAAAATAAATTAAACTATTAATTTATTTTAATAAATAATATTTATTCTACAATAGGGATAAGCCTCCTTAGCGATTAACGACTTTCCTGATAATATAGATTTCAGCATTAATCATAAAAGAACCTTTGAGTAGATAGTTACCGTACAATTCAATCATTCCACCATACAATGTCCCAATTAAATATAAGACATATATTTACTGTCAAGTCTTTTTTTATTTAATTATATGTACTTCGATTCTTAAATTCACAACTCCAAATAATGGAAATTAGAAACTCCTTTCTAATTTCATTTTGCCTTGCCAAGGACTACTGGGTTGTCATTTATCGAATTACATAAGACATTTCTCTTCTTTTATTAGAAGCGTTAGATTATTTATTTATCATAGATTATCTTCATGTACAACTTATTATACCCAATAATACCCTTTGATATTCCCTAAGGGTATTAAGGAATAAGTCAAAGTATAACTCATTATACATAAGATACTATGATGATCTCAAGTCCAAGGATCACTTGTACTACTATCACTTTAGGAGTTCCTATTTACAGTAAAGTAAAACTCCATTAGGTATTCCTTAGCGAGTCACATTCAGTGAACTTATTCTCCAATAAGCACCTACATACTTGCTTTAGTGCCTCCACACAAATGATCAAGAGATCAATCATCCTCATCCAATAAGTAAGCAACATATATACCAATTTATCCAGATTCACTAATTCCGTTTGTAGTAATCCATCGATTGAGAACATTTTAGTTTTTAAGCTATCTAAGAATTTAGATCTCATTAGCATGATCTCATCATGATTCTAAAAGCATTGCTTAAAATTATGGGTTTATCACTTATTATTAAAATAGCACCATTTAGATAAATTAAATCCTTTAGTAAATGAATACTTTTATTAATAAATGAATAAGATTGTTATAAAGTATATGTTTTATCATCACCATGATTGGCTTGTGTGCATACTACTTTCAATCTTCCACTTGCACTAAAGCCAATCGTCATGGTATATCATACACTTACTCTATTAGTGACGATCATTCTGCTGTTGGATAAGCTTCAATATAGTTATATAATGTTATTCTTAAGAGTCCACTATCTCTATAGTTATTTCCAATCTTTCAATGATTCCTCTAATCAAATAAAAGTGTTGCAACATATGTTTAGATCCAAGATGAGACTTAGGAGCGATTCCTAGTTCTGTAATGAACTTTTCATCCAAACAATCAACTTGCAGCTTCATTTAAAGCTATATACTTTGTCTTTATCACTAAACTAGCAACTCTTTACTGTTTGGAACCTTTCCAATTTAGTGCACCACCGTTCAAATTAACAACTTACCCTAAAGTGGATTTATTGTCGTCTTTATAAGTCTGAAAAACTTGAGTCTGTTAAGACCTCTAGTTTTAATTCAGACCCATCATGAATTTAATCACATACTTAGTGTCGGTTAAGTACTTTAAGATGTATTTCATTGTTTTACAGTGATCTTCTCCAGAATATGACTGATCAACATCAGGTCTCATACATTTTATTGAATGCATGATAGTTACTCATGCGATCACTCTTTTAGGAGTCTATGAGGACTATTACGAGAGATACACTCCAGGGCTCGTCAACATGAGACATCTCTTGGAGTTTTCAATGTTAAACGACTTTAGCATCAAATGAATATACGTTTCTTGGGTTGAGCCGAGCATCTTATTAAATCTATCTATATAGACTTCTATCCTTAATTATGATACACTTCCCAAATCATTCATGGAGAAATGTTTAGACAACTTTATCTTTACTAATTGTAGCATTGGTGTAATGCCCCATAAAATCGAGCAAGTATCGGTAGTTAAAGTACCGATAAAGTTGGGAGAATTTGAAGTAATTCTTGGTATGAAGGACTTAATTAACCATAGAACATTAATAAATTGTTGTAAGAAAAGTGTAAATCTTTGGATTTCTCAAAAAACCCAAGCTAATAAATCACCGGAACATTATTGTTGTCTAACCATAACGCAAGTTAGGAAGATGTTAAAGAAGAGGATGAGTCGTTACGTTTGTGTATCGAATATCGTAAGTAGAGTAAGTTAATAATTTAGAGTAAATACCCATTGCCCAGGAACGATGATCTATTTGATCAGTTGAAAAGGGGCAAAATATTTTTCTAAGATAGAATTGTATACGGGGTATCGTCGAATGAAAGTAAAGAAGGAGGATGTACCTAAGATGACGTTTAGAACTCGTTATGGTTATTATGAGTTTCTGGTTATGTCATTTGGGTTGATTAATGTACTGAAGTTAGACTTTCTGTTAGGGGTGCCGAGCAAGTTGGTGGTAAGATGATAGGTACTCTTGTGAGGTGCTATGGTTGAAAGTACCATTAACGTCACAGAGTGTTCAAATAATATTTGGACGAGTGTGTTGTAATGATCATAGGTGATATTCTAGTCTATTTTAAGACGTCAGAAGATCACACTGAACATTTGAAGATAGTATGGAAAACACTACGGAGGGAGAAGTTAGATACATAATTCACTAAACCTGAATTTTAGCTTAAAATATATACAGATTTGTTATTAATAAGTATGTTGGGAATGAGAAGTGAGAAAAAGAGTTTTCAAGAACTAAAAAAAAAGGTTAAGTGAGGCACCTATATTATCTTTATCAGATGATACGAGGAACTTTACAATTTATAGCGATGCTTCACATAGAGGACAAGGTTGCGTGCTCTTGTAGCATGGCAATGTCATTGCGTATGCATCACTCCAGTTAAAGTTATGAGAAGGTTTATCCTACTTATGATCTATAATTGACAACAGTGTAGTTTTTGAATAAAAAAAAGATGAGGGACGAAGAGAAGATCAAGTATCATCTCGTTTGAAGGAGGAAAGAGTGTAATGCCCCAGAAAATCGAGGAAATTGTAAAATAATTTTATTTAATTTAATAATGAATAAAATTAGATTATATGTGATAATAAGATAAAGGTCGTTCTATAACCTAGATACGTTGGAACGTCGCAGTATTTTGGCTACGTGGATGAATTAAAGTATTTGAATTTCCAAGACAAAAATAAAACCATTCCGAGAAATTTTCCGAAAACACTATTCACGCATTTCTGCTCGGGAATTGTTTTTGATATTCCAAGAAATGCGTAATTATAGAATTCTAAGACGGTATGGAATATCCAATAATATTTTAGTTATGGCAAACGCAGTTTTTCGCCAGCAGACTTAAAACCTAACGGTTAGGAAAAGTGATTTCCGAGAAGGAATTTAAATGTGTATAATGAATTTAAAGCGATGATTGTATAATATGTATGTATTATACGAGGTAATGAATACAAGTATAATACGAGGTATTATACGAGTATGTATGAATGATGGTATGTTGTATATGAATAAGTATACGAGTTGGAATACAAGATTAATATGTATATTATACGTTATAAGGCTTTAAGCCAAATGGATTGGACTTGCAGAATTTGTTAGGAATTGTACAAGCCCAAGTATAGGAATTTCTAAGTCGAATTAGAATTAAAGGTTAAGGTCCAATGTGAATTAAATGCAAGCCCAAAGTATAAGTTAAGGTAATTAAGCTAATTGAATATAAAGCCCAAAGTAAGAACCTATGGGTTAATTGGATGATTAAAACCCATGGGGCAACCCATGGGTGATCCAAAGTGATATGCAAGTAAAGTTAAGGACTAAGTAAAGGATAAGTTAAGTGGTGAACAAGCAAATAATGTGATGGGCAAGTAAAGTGCTTATATGTGATGAGCAAGTAAAGTGCTTATGTATGATGAGCTAGTAAAGTGCTTATGTGTGATGAGCAAGCAAAGGATAAGTTGAGTAATGACCAAGTATATGTGGTGATCAAGTAAACTTGATGGTTAAGCTAGGAATAGTAAGGAGGTGATTAAGGAGGTGGAATGGCTTATTGACCATTAAGCCCTCATTTAGGATTTCTGATAAATAGCAAGCCTAGGATTTCATTTGTTGGTTGTTTCATTTCATCCAAACATTATAAGAGCTTATTGGCTTGAGAGAAAAAGCTAAAAAAGCTAGAAAGTCAGACTTTTCAATTCAAGAAGCAAGAAGAAGAAGATTAAAGCTTAACCAAGTAATCTTGAAGGGTAAGAACTTAAACTATGAATCTCTTTCTCTTCATTTGCTAGAGAAGTGAGTAGTGGTAAGATTTGTATGCTAAAAATAAGTAGGAATGATGAATCAAAGGACTAAGTCTTAATAAGTCGTGAATAAGCACTTTGTTCGTATATAAGGTATGAACTAAGGAAGAACTTGTAAGAAATTGTAATATGTTTACATAAATGAAATTTGTATGATTAAAAGATGTGAGGATGATGGTTAAAAGATTTAGACCATAATAAATAATGAGAAATGGAATCATAAGTAGGTTATACTTTTATAAGTTATAAACTCATGAAGAACAATTAACAACCTTTCATGAATATAAGTTAATGGTATATGTACGTTAAGATGTTAGTATGATGGATTGAATCCATTTGAATCAGTTTAAAAATCATAAGTAACGAAGCTATACCAGAATTCACACGATTAAACGATAATCGTTGAATTCGTGAAATTCTCGGAATAGAAGTCAAATTTTGAGTTTGAGCTCAGAAATGTTGGTTTTTGATGGAGTATAGTCTCATTTGGTATTCTAGAGTTGCTAACTTGAAAATGACCGAATTCCAACTTAGAACGAAGAACCGAGCGTTGAACGTCCATGAACGTTTATCGTTTTCATTAAAATCACCTAATAGGTGAATTTTTAGTTAACTGATTTAAAAATGGAAAATTCTTGCATGATCACGTAGAGTATGTAATTTGTGAGCTAAAGGATTTTGAACGAGCCAATTCAGACTTACAACGAAGAAGTTATGAGCCCGGGAAGTTCATTGAAAAATGAATATGTCAAATTTTTCTCGATCGAGATCTGGCGCAGCAATATTGCTTGCGAAGGAAGGAGTGGTTATCGCAGAGTCGCGCTTACGTAGCTACCACTCAAAGGTATAACACTCGCTACCAAGAACAAAGATGAACAGTTAACGGTATCGAAAAGTGGCGTCAATACCACTAGTACAAAGTGATGCCATGCCGCGACGTCGACAGTGGAATTTTGTTGACCAAGTTGTTTTTAAACCCAATGGGTGACAAGGAAAGTACGGGACATGTAATTACTGAATGTACATGATAAAAACATTTCCTAAATTACTTTTATAGTGATGATTGTAGGAATTTAATGTTGTTTAATAAGTAGTTAAATGACGAACGTAAAGTATAAGAACGTTAACTGTATTCAATAATAATGATGACTATAACGTTTAGAGTTACAACTAAAAGTTGTTGAGTAATATGTGAACATGAACGGTATGCAATAAGTGTACTTATCCAATGATGATCGAGTCTCGGATAGTAACGTAGGAACGATAGTAAGACGTAAGGGAGGATGATTAACTCGAAATGAGTTGTATTAATGAAGTAAATCCACATAAGACATAGAAGAGAAATAAGTTGGTACGAACGATGTAAATTATAACGGCAAGCCGGAACCAATAATAACAAATCTAATGAACAATTAGATTGAGAAGAATGATAAGATTCATTAGGAACCATATATGTTCATTCATGACCTAATGTGGTATGTTATATGGTTATGTGTTGTAGAGACTGTAAAGACTCAAAGAGAAAGTAATTTTACTGTAGTAGACGCTGAAGGCAAGTTTTCTTAACGCTTAACTAACCTTCGTGTTAGCCAGGTTTTCAATGATTTATGTTATGAGATGCATGAATAGTTTTAAAGAAAAGGGTTGATGCCAGTTTTAACTCGGCTAGACTAATCTTGAAAGATTATTTGATTTATTTACAAGTCTTTCAATATAGAATTGATAATGCTATCCTACGCCAAATGTTTTGTACGGATTCAAGGTAAGCCTACGTATGAATAAACAAATGTATTTCACATAGATTATTCGATGGGCACGCGAGGTTGCCAAAAACTTAAATGTAAATACGGTCTTAGTACATTTGTTTATTCATACGTAGAGTTGATCAACATAGAGTACTATAGGCTGATCACCTAGAAGTGCTTATAAGAATGTCAGACTTACGGTCTTAGTACCGGGTTGTCCTTTTCATGAATAAAAGCTAAAAAAAATATTGTTCATGGTCTATGGACCTACTCAGAATTTCCAAGCTACTATTTGTACTTCGAAATTATGTTATGAGATGAGAAGTGTTATTCAATGTTTCATAGTACTTCATAACTATTATTCAGTTAATGAAGAATAATCATATGATTCTCGAAGTGGTATCTTTATAATGTATTGTTAGACTTGCTGAGCTAGTTATGCTCACTTCTTTCTTGAATCATATGATTGCAGCTAAGGTCGAGCGAATCGAGGGTTCCAGTAGAGATAAAGGCAAGGCAAAGATGAACGAGTAGTTTATTCTGTAATAGACTAGTATGTTTGTATGAATTATATTACAATGAACACAGAATGTAACGGTTTCAGAACCTGGGAACGGGATGTATTATTATTAATGTAATAAGAATGTCCTTGATACACATACTTTAATGTTGTTTTAATAGAATGAATGTACAGTTATGAGTACCATGTAGCACCATCTGTTGGGTTGGAAGATACCCGGATTTGGGGGCGTCACAGGTTGGTATCAGAGCATTAGGTTATAAAACTTAAGGGGGGAGAACCTTAGGCTAATAACCTCATTAAGGAAGGAAAGGTCCGAAGGAAGTGAACGCGAGTCAAATGAGTTAATAAGGTATTGATGAAACTCAGTACCGAAAGATTTAAAAGATAGAAATTAATCCTAAATAAATTAAATGTGATTTGTGCTTATAATATTGTGTATTATGTACTAATCAATATGGTATGTCTTATTGTAGATGTCAATCGATAGATTGAGGTATAGAGATATACACGTGGTGAGCGAAGAAACGATTAACAGAGTAGAGCATGTACCTATGCCAATGGCGGAGGTACCATTAATGATTTTAGATGGATCAGAGCCAGAGGAGTACTTTTCTAAGGAGAACTACTCTGAGGGAGAAATGGATATACCATCATATTAATATGATGATGGATGTTGAGGAGGAAATGGAGGTAACATCAGTTAATATGGTGGTACCTGCACAAGAGTCAACATCTCCAGATGCATTGAGAGCATTGTATCTGGCAGTGCTTGACAGGAATGTGCAACTAAGTATAGTTGTGCAGAATCAAAATGAAGATATTAGTTATCTCTATGAAGCAAAGGAGTCTGCAGAAGCAGATTTGGAGTCAGAACATGATGAAAAGGTGCTTATTACAAATAAGGCTAGGGACTATAATAAAGAGGCCAATGAGCTTCGTACGAAACTGATTGAGAAAGATCAGAAAATAGCACAGATGTCCTATATCCATGAGAGTGCTTATAAGGATTTCAATCTAAAAATTTCTTGTTATTCCACTGAGTCTGGACAAACTCGATATACTATTAGTCGAGATATTGTGTCGATACTTGTGAATGAGAAACATGAGGACGCTGTTATGCATTATTAGAAGTCTTGAGTGTTAAATATGGGTGTAGTGATGTAAAACCCTCTTTTGTACAAAAGGGTAGTCTTTTTGTAAATCCCAACTTTTGTGAAGTTCAATTGTGGGATAGAAATGTAATAGCTTTTGGCTATGGAGACAAATTTTAAATAGTTTTAAACTACGAAGGAGCATATGAATATAATGAAGTTTTCATTTAATATGCTTTGTATGGTACGAGTTATTGTTTGGCAAATAATAACTATGTTAGTAAATAGATAATAACAAAATTTTATTTATTTAGTCAGAAAATGCCGCCACGGAGAAGACAACGTAATCATGAGGCTGAGTCACATAATGATAACAAAGGGGGTCAGAATGACCCTATGCAAGAGTTCGTTAATTTATTAACGGTTGCATTTAAACAAACCGAGGGTAGAGCACCCGCGGGACCTACGGTAGCCAGAACGACTACCTTTAAAGAGTTTAAAAGCGTAGGTCCACTGGAGTTCAAAGGAACGACGGACCCAATAGAGGCCTAGACATGGGAAAAAGAAATAGAGAAGGTGTTTATTATTACAAACGTAGCTGAGGTGCAAAAGATTTCTTTTGCAACTTACATGATGAAAGGGGAAGCCAACTTTTGGTGGGAGGCTCACCGGGAGGGCCTAGAACAGATGTGGTAACGTGGGAACAGTTCAAGAATGTTTTCTTCGAGAACTATTTCCCTACAAGCATTCAAGGGAGAATGGAGAATAAGTTCCTAGAACTTAAGCAAGGGAACATGACGGTTCTCTAGTACGCGATCAAGTTCAGTGAATTGGCAAGGTTTGCTCCACACCAAGTGGACATTGAGGAGAGGAAGGCTTGTAGGTTTGAGCAGGGCCTGAAACCCTGGCTCTATAGTAGGATTTATGTGTTTCAGAGTGCTTCCTATGAGACCATTCTGGAGAAAGAAATTATTTCGGAAGGTTGTAGTAATGTGTTGACCCAATACCACAAAGAGATAAAGAATAAGAGCAAGGGAGAGGGAGGAACCAAAGCAGAGAGTGCCAGTGGTAGTGGCAGTATGCCAAAAAGAAAGAAATTTAACTTTGGGAATACTGGGGTGGGACAAGGGGATCCTAAACGTAGGATGGAAGTATGTAAGACATGTGGAAAGACTCATCTAGAAGTCTGTCTGAAGGGAAAGTCATTTTGTTCTAACTGTGGATAGGAGGGTCATATATCACCCAATTATCCTAATCCTAAGAAGAACCATGGCTATTTTGTATGTGGGTCGTTGGACCACATGGCAAGAAATTGGCCAAAGAAGGTGTCGGAGGAAAGTAAAGGTGTAAGTAGTGGTAAGTTAGCCATTATTGGACCACCATAGTCGGGTAGACATTGGGCCCGTACTTGTAATATGGCAATCCAGATGTAGTTGCATCAGCGGATGTAGTAACCAGTATCATTCCAGTCAATATAATGAATGCTTATGTGCTATTTGATTGGAGTGTTATTCTTTTATAGCATGAGAATGTGCTAAGTGATTAAGTTCATTCCCGAAAGGATTATAAATACCTTTAAACGTTAAGGTAGAGAATAAGAAAATAACTGTCATTGATTATATTCGTGGAAATGGTTTCATGGATAATAAAGGTAAGCAAGTATCAGTAGATAAGTACCAATAAAGTTGGGAGAATTTGAAGTAATTCTCGGTATGAAGGAGTTAATTAACTATAGAACTTTAATAAATTGTTATAAGAAAAGTGTAAATCTTTGGATTTCTCAGAAAACCCAAGGTAATAAATCACCGGAACATTATTGTTGTCTAACCATGACGCAAGTTAGGAAGATGTTAAAGAAGAGGATGAGTCGTTACGTTTGTGTATCGAATATCGTAAGTAGAGTAAGTTGATAATTAAGAGTAAATACCCATTGCCCAGGAACGATGATCTATTTGATCAGTTGAAAAGGGGCAAAGTATTTTTCTGAGATAGAATTGTGTACGGGGTATCGTCGGATGAAAGTAAGGAAGGAGGATGTACCTAAGACGACGTTTCGAACTCGTTATGGTTATTACGAGTTTCTAGTTATGTCGTTTGGGTTGATTAATGTACTAAAGTTAGACTTTTTGTAAAGGGCGCCTAGTAAGTTCAGTGGTAAGCTGATATGTACTCTTTTGAGGTGCTATGGTTGAAAGTACCATTAGCGTCACAGAGTGTTCAAATAATATTTGGACGAGTGTGTTGTAATGATCATAGGTGATATTCTAGTCTATTTTAAGACGTCAGAAGATCACACTGGACATTTGAAGATAGTGTGGAAAACACTATGGAGGGAGAAGTTGGATACGAAATTCACTAAGAGTGAATTTTAGCTTAAAAGATATACAGATTTGTTATTAATAAGTATGTTGGGAATGAGAAGTGAGAAAAAGAGTTTTCAAGAACTAAAAAAAAGGTTAAGTGAGGCACCTGTATTATCTTTATCAGATGATACAAGGAACTTTATAATTTATAGCGATGTTTCGCATAGAGGACGAGGTTGCGTGCTCATGTAGCATGGCAAGGTTATTGCGTATGCATCACGCCTGTTAAAGGATTATGAGAAGGTTTTTCCTACTTATGATCTATAATTGACAGCTATAGTTTTTGAATAAAAAAAAGATGAGGGTTGAAGAGAAGATCAAGTATCATCTCATTTGAAGGAGGAATTTGAGTTTCATATTATTTCGAGTTAAAAGAAGTACTAATAAAAGGAAGATATTGTAATATGTTAATAAGTGTTTAACTTCCAACTCAAATTATTGATACGAAGTGACAAGTCATGTAAATTAAGATAATACCTTCGGTGAAGGTGAATGTGAGGAACCACAATGCCAAAGAAGCAACGTGGGAACTCGAGATTAAAATGAAAAAAAAAATTCCACATTTGTTTTTGTGTGGTAGCGAGATTCTAGGGACAAAATCCTTATAAGGGGGGAAAAGTGTAATGCCCCAGAAAATCGAGCAAATTATAAAATAATTTTATTTGATTTAATAATGAATAAAATTAGATTATATGTGATAATAAGATGAAGGTCGTTCTATAACCTAGATACGTCAGAACGTCGTAGTATTTTTGCTACGTGAATGAATTAAAGTGTTTGAATTTCCAAGATGAAAATAAAACAGTTCCGAGAAATTTTTTGAAAAACACTATTCACGCATTTTTGCTCTGGAATTATTTTTGAACTTCCAAGAAAAGCGTAATGATAGAATTCTAAGATGGGGTGGAATATCCAATAATATTTCAGTTATGGCAAACACAGTTTTTTACCTGCAGACTTAAAAGCTAACGGTTAGGGAAAGTGATTTCTGAGAAGGAATTTAAATGTGTATAATGAATTTAAAGCGATGATCGTATAATACGTAGGTATTTGTATGCATAAATGATGGTATGTCGTATATGAATAAGTATACGGGTTAGAATACGATATTAATATGTATATAGTACGTTATAAGGCTTTAAGCCAAATGGATTGGACTTGTAGAATTTGCTAGGAATTGTACAAGCCCAAGTATAGGAATTGCTAAGTCGAATTGGAATTAAAGGTTAAGGTCCAATGTGAATTAAATGCAAGCCCAAAGTATAAGTTAAGGTAATTAAGCTAATTGAATATAAAGCCCAAAGTAAGAACCTATGGGTTATTGGATGATTAAAACCCATAGGGCAACCCATGGGTGATACAAAGTGATAAGCAAGTAAACTTAAGGACTAAGTAAATGATAAATTAAGTGGTGAGCAAGCAAATAATGTGATGGGCAAGTAAAGTGCTTATGTGTGATGAGCAAGCAAACTAGATGGTTAAGCTAGGAATAGTAAAGAGGTGATTAAGGAGGTGGAATGGCTTATTGATCATTAAGCCCTCATTTAGGATTTCTTATAAATAACAAGCTTAGGATTTCATTTGTTGGTTGTTTCATTTCATCCAAACATTATAAGAGCTTATTGGCTTGAGAGAAAAAGCTAGAAAAGCTAGAAAGTTAGACTTTTCAATTCAAGAAGCAAGAAGAAGAAGATTAAAGCTTAACTAAGTAATCTTGAAGGGTAAGAACTTCAACCATGAATCTATTTCTCTTCATTTCCTAGAGAAGTGAGTAGTGGTAGGATTTGTATGCTAAGAAGAAGTAGGAATGATGAATCAAAGGACTAAGTCTTAATAAGCTGTGAATAAGCACTTGGTTTATATATAAGTTATGAACTAAGGAAGAACTTGTAAGAAATTGTAATATGTTTACATAAATGAATTTTGTATGATTAAAAGATGTGAGGATGATGGTTACAAGACTTAGACCATGATAAATCATGAAAAATGGAATCATAAGTAGTTTATACTTTTATAAGTTATAAACTCATGAAGAACAAGTAATAACTTTTCATGAATATAATTTAATGGTATATATACGTTAAGATGTTAGTATGATGGATTGAATCCATTTGAAACGGTTTAAAAATCATAAGTAACGAAACTATGTCGAAATTCACACGATTAGACGATAATCGTCGAATTCGTGAAATTCTTGGAATGGAAGTCAAATTTTGACTTTGAGATCAGAAACGTTGGTTTTTGATGGAGTATAGTCTCATTTGGTATTCTAGAGTTGTGGACTCGAAAATAACTAAATTCTAACTTAGAACGAAGAAACGAGTGTTGAACGTCCATGAACATTTATCGTTTTTATTAAAATGAACTAATAGGTTAATTTTTAGTTAACGGATTCAGAAATGGAAAATTCTTGAATGAACACATAGAGAATGTTATTTGTGAGCTAAGGGCTTTTGAACGAGAAAACTCGGACTTATAACGAAGAAGTTATGAGCAGGAAGTTCACCAAAAAAATTTATCTGCACAAATTTTTCGATCGAGGTCCAGCCATACATACCAGATATAGCTATATAGGTCGCGGCCAAGATGATGTTCGGGCTAAGGGAGGGCCATCCCTTGAGTCGCGTTGTAGCGCCACTCAAAGGTATAACACTCAAGGCCAGAATACCATGAACGATTAATGGGTAGTATCAAAGTGAAATTGCAAATACCACTAAAGTAAAGGGATATCGCGCCGTGGCGCCTGTAGTGGACTTTTGTTGACCAAGTTGTTTGTAAGCCCAATGGGTTGCAAGAAAAGTACGGGACATGTAATTACTGAATGAACATGATAAAAACTTTCCCTAAATAACTTTTATAATGATGACTTTAGGAATTTAATGTTATTTAATAAGTAGTTAAATGACGCACGTAAAGTATAAGAATGTGAACTGTATTCAATAATGATGATGACTATAACGTTGAGAGTTACAACTAAAAGTTGTTGAGTAATATGTGAACATAAACGGTATGCAATATGTGTACTTAACAAATGATGATCGAGTCTCGGATAGTAACGTAGGAAAGGTAGTAAGCCGTAAGGGAGGATGATTAACTCGAAATGAGTTGTATTAATGAAGTAAATCCACATAAGACATAGAATAGAAAGATGTTGGTAAGAACGATGTAAATTATAATGGCAAGCCGAAACCAATAATAACAAATCTAATGAACAATTAGATTGAGAAAAAGGGTAAGATTCATTAGGAACCATGTATGTTCATTGATGACCTAATGTGGTATGTTATATGGTTATATGTTGTAGAGACTATAAAGACTCAAAGAGAACATTATTTTACTATAGCAGACGCTGAAGGCAAGTTTTCTTAACCCTTGACTAACATTCGTGTTAGCCAGGTTTTCAATGATTCATGTTATGAGATGCATGAATGGTTTTAAAGAAAAGGGTCGATGCCAGTTTTAACTCGGCTAAACTAATCTTGAAAGATTGATTGATCTATTTACAAGTCTTTCAATATAGAATTTGTGATGCCCCCAAAATAGGTATACATCACCCATCTTGGGTCGCCAAATACATGGTACAGAATACAAATACAAACTTAATTATACAACATGAGCTGAGAGTTTTTACACGAATATTGTCATATAGACAATATCCAAAGTCAAATAGAGTCCTCAGTACATTTATTGGCACACTATTTTATAGATTAGTGAGGACTACTATAACACCATCTCGGGCCATCACTCCATCCCCCGACTAGTTCCGGCTACGTTCTCATTTCTTGAAGAGAACAATGGAAGTAAAAGGGTGAGCTCAACTAGCCCAGTAAGAAATATTATGACTAAGATAATGCAGAATAAGTTATCAATAGCCTTCAACAATGTTAAACTGATAGAATATAATAGACAACAAGTTTAACTGCAGCGGAACAAGCAATCCATTAGAAGAGTCAAGTAGAGCATGATATCTACTATCTTCTATGATTTAAAAAGTTTGTCATTAACTTCATTGTTGGGACTCAACTTAATAAATAGATCACATCATCGAATCATCCCTGCACTACGGGCCAAGTATATTTATTAGTATCACGTCCACAAATTATTCTTGCACTACGGGCCAAGAATTATTCGTGTAATCATCAATGGTTATGACTATACCGAATTATCCGTGGTCATAATCATACCAATCAACAGTCCATCTATGCACGTAAGCCAAATATAACTTTCATCACAATATAAACATGAGGATGATGACAATGATATAAGAATTAATTAAAAAAAAAGTAAAAGATAGATTTTTAAAGATTTATAATTTAATTTATCTATAATTTCATAATGTCCAAATTTTCATCATGATACTGCTTTGTAGAGTAAAATTCAAGAATAATATCCATGTATCAAAAATAATTTGGACAGAAAAGAAATAAATTTTTCTGTGAATAGTACCCCATGAATAGTACCCTATGAATAGTACTTCAATAATAGTACCTGATGAATAGTACCCCGACATGAAAAGTGCACCAAATACCCGAGTGTATAATATTTGAGTGAATAGTAATCGGGTGAATAGTAACTCGTGAATAGTACCCCGACATGAAAGTGCGTCGAATACCCGAGTGAATAATATTATAGTGAATAGTAATCGGGTGAATAATAACCCATGAATAATAACTCATGAATAGTACTTTGGTTAAAAATATTGATATGTAATAAGAAAGTTCATATCAATATTCCAATAAAATGATACAGGATGAAGCAAAAATCTCACGGATATTCCACTAATTTCAAGGATTATAGAAGAAATTCTTACCATAGTAAGTTTAGATTTAAGAATATGAAAAGAATTAACATACCAAAACTACAAATGGATTTTCACCTGTAATACGGTACGTAATCCACATAGACAAGTTATTTCGACATTCTAAAGGATGAATACGAAAAATAGTATTCCTTATGAATACGAAAGAAATAATACCCCTTACCTTAGTAGAAAGTTGGATACTGCAAAAGTGAAGTAGCAGAATACTCTTCTTCTTGCTCTCTATAGTTTCTCTCTCTATAGTGTCTCTTGTGAATCTCAGTGAATTGGTGAGAATGAAAGAGGAATTGAGCTTCTATTTATAGGAGAATGGACTAAATAGTAACTAATTCACGAACGGTCCAGATTGATTCACTATTAGATAGGACGGTCCAAATTGATTTACTTTTAAAACCAGCACCGACGGTTCAGAATGATTTAATTTTAAAACCACCACCGACGGTCAACTTGCTTACTTTGCAAAATTTTCCAAATATTATCCACAACTATAACATTATATCATATCCACACCATAATATTCAAAAATATATTTCGAGAAAAAATATTCTTTATTCAAAAAAGTTGGGGTCTTACAACCTCCCCTTCTTATGAAATTTTGTCATCGAAATTTGGGTACGTACCTGATATGTTGAAGAGGTGAGGATACCTTGATTTCATTTCAGATTCTAACTCCCATGTCATTTCCTCCACATCATGGTTTCTCCACAAAACTTTAACTTGAGGTATAACCTTGGAGCGTAGAATATGATACTTCTTATACAAGATTTTAATAGCTACCTCTTCATACGTTAAATCTTCCGCTATCTCGTCCGGTTCTAATTCAATAATGTGGTTCGGGTCTTTCACATATTTACGTAACATAGATATGTGAAAAATGTTATGAACACGAGACATACTTGGCGGTAAGGCGAGTTTATAGGCCACAGTTCCTACTCGATCAACGATTACAAATTGGCCAATGAATCGAGGATTGAGCTTTCCTCTCTTTCTAAATCTCATAACTCCTTTTCATGGAGCAACACATAACAACACATGATCTCCAATATTGAATTCCACGTCTTTTCGATGAAGATCAGCATAACTCTTTTTTCGATCTTGTGAGGTTTTTATACGTTGTCGGATTGTTTGAATCTTTTCCGTAGTCATACGTACCAACTCCGGTCTCAACAACGTTGCTTCACCCACCTCATCCCAGCATATTGGAGAACGACACTTTCTTCCATATAATGCCTCAAATGGAGCCATTCCAATACTTGCTTGATAACTGTTGTTGTAGGAAAACTCCACCAATGGTAAGAACTTGTCCCAACTTCCTTTGAAGTCAAGGACACAAAGTCTTAATAAATCCTCAAGAGTTTGAATAGTCCTATCTGATTATTTGTCCGTTTGAGGATGATACGCTGAACTAAATTAAATCCGTACCCATAGCTTTTTGCAAACTAACCCAAAATCTTGAAGTGAATCTCGATCAGAAACAATGGATACTGGCATACCATGCAATCTTATAATCTCGTTTATGTACATACGAGTAAGATGTTCAAGTGTATAAGTTTCTCGAATCGGTAAGAAATGAACAGACTTGGTCAATCTATCAACAATGACCCAAATTGCATATATGCCTTGACAAACCTTGGGAAGACCAGTAACAAAATCCATAGTAATGTGCTCCCACTTCCATTATTGAATTTCAAGTGGTTGCAATGGAACTTTTGCCACTTGATGCTCCGCCTTAACTCGTTGACAAGTTAGAAACCTTGAGATAAACTCCGCTATCTCTCTCTTCATATTTCTCCACCAAAATGTATGTCGAAGATCATGATACATTTTGGTACTCTTGGGATGGATTGCAAACGGTGTGTTATGCGCCTCCATCATAATTATATACTTGAAGTCGGAATCATTAGGAACACAAAGTCTGGAGTTGACTCGAAGTATTCCTTCTTCATCGATTTTTGCTTCCGGAATAGCACCTTCTTGCACTATCTTCTTCATACGCATTAGCTCCAGGTCTATAGCTTGATCAACTTTAACTTTATCGATTAAAGTCAGTTCTACTTGTATATTTACCATCATCACATGGGTCCCTGGAGTCTTTAACTCTATCTTCATCCTTTGTAAGTCATACAAAATGGGCCTTTGCGTTGAAAATATCGAACTCATACCCGCATATGATCTTCTACTTAATGCATCAGCTACTACGTTTGCTTTTCCAGGATAGTATTGAATGGTATGATTATAATCTTTCAACAGCTCAAGCCATCATCTTTGTAGCATGTTGAGTTCATTTTGAGTGAAGAAATATTTGAGGCTTTTATGATCCGTATAAATCTCCACCTTCTCTCTATACAGGTAATGCCTCCAAATCTTAAGCGCAAAAACGACAGCTACCAACTCTAGATCATGAGTAAAATAATTTCTCTCACATTCTTTGAGTTGTCGTGAGGCATAGGCTATGACTTTCCCATGTTACATGAGAACACATCCTAAACCTTTGCCTGAAGCATCACTGTAGATGAAAAATCCCTCCGAACCAGATGGTATTGTCAGAACAGGCGCTGAAATGAGTCTCCTCTTGAGTTCTTAAAAATTCTTCTCACATTCTTCGCTCCAACCGAATTTTGTATCTTTTCATGTCAGCTGAGTTAATGGAGTAGCGATTCAAAAAAATCCTTCCACAAATCTTCGATAATAACCAGCTAAGCCTAGAAAGCTACGTACTTTGGTCACTGATTTAGGTTTCTCCCAGCTTTGAATAGCTTCAATCTTTGTTGGGTCAACAGATATTTCATGACTTGATACCACGTGCCCAGGGAATGCTACTTCCTCAAGCCAAAACTCGCACTTGTTCAACTTGGCAAAAAGCTTGTTTTCACGAAGCTTTTGGAGTATCAGTCTCAAGTGTTGCTCATGATCTTCACGGCTTTTGGAGTAAATAAGGATGTCATCAATAAAGACGACCACAAAGTGATCCAAATATTCTTTGCATACTCGGTTCATCATATCCACGAAGGTAGCAGGAGCATTAGTTAATCCAAAAGACATGACTAAGAATTCAAAATGCCCGTACCGAGTTCTGAAAGCAGTCTTTGGGATGTCATTGGTTTTAATCTTTAACTAATGATATTCGGAACAAAGATCGATCTTTGAAAAGAATTTGGAGCCTTGTAACTAGTCAAACAGGTCAATAATGCGTGGCAACGGGTACTTATTTTTGATAGTGACATGATTCAACTCCCGATAATCAATACAAAGTCGCATACTTCCATCTTTCTTCTTCACAGATAGAAAAGGAGCACCCCAAGGATATGTACTAGGATGAATGAAACCGATGTCTAACAATTCCTGCAGTTGAGTCTTTAACTCCTGAATATCAACATGATCCATTTGATATGGGGCTTTGGAAATGGGTTTTATACCGAATTCAAGGTCGATATAAAATTCAATTTCACGCTCTAGGGGTAGTGTGAGACCCCGAATTTTATAAAATAAAATTATTCAATTTTTCTATTTTAGTAAATGGTTAAATTGATAAAAGGTTAAAGTTAAGGGTGATATGTGAAAAATTTTCAAAGTAGACAAGTTGTCATAAAATACCCGGTTACAATTCACTCTAGTATTATTCACTCGGGAATTTGGGGCACTTTTTGTGTCGAAGTACTATTCACGAGTTACTATTCATGAGTTACTACTCATGAGTTACTATTTATAGGGTACTATTCACCCGAAAAATATATTTCTTTTCAGTCTAAATTATTTTTTAGTACAATATTATTCCATGAAGAGATGTGTTAATTTTTCAGACCGTTGGTTGAAATTATAATAGTAAAAGCTTTTTATATAAAACATAATACTTTTATAAAGTTATTCTATAAATAGAATATATTATATTCTATTATTCATAGTGTTTTGCATAGTAAATTTTTTTATATAAAATAGAATACTTTTATAAAGTTATTCTATAAATAGAATATATTATATTTTATTATGCATAGTGTTGCATAAATGCACTGCATAGTATTTTGCATAGTAAAATCTTTTTATATAAAAGTGAATACTTTTATAAAGTTATTCATTTTATTAGATTATAAATAGAATATATTATATTTTATTTGAAAAATTTTCCTTTTAATATGGATCTGCTAGATTAAAAGTAAATCAATCTAGAGCGTTCATGAATTAGTTACTATCATGATCCATTCTTACATAAATAAAGCTCACTCCTTCATTATTTTTTACTTAATTCAATTGAAATTCTAGAGAGAGAAACTATAGAAAAATTCTTCTTCTATAATCTCGAGCGTATTTCTTTAGAGTTTAAGAAAGCTTTGAGCGTAGAAGATAGTGCAAGTTTTCTTCAAGTATATTCCCGCCCTACCGGTCGGAATAATCTTCTTTCAAAGGTAAGGGATATTATTTGTTGTACTCATAAGGGATATTATTATTATAGTAAAGACTATTATTTCTTTCGTATTCATAAAGAGAGCTATTGTTATTCCATTATTTATTATTATGTTGGAATAACCTGTTTATGCGAAGTACCGCATACATGGTGAAATTCTTCTATTATTCCATTCTTTATTATTATGTTGGAATAACCTATTTATACGAAGTATCGCATACATGGTGAAATTCTTCTATTATTCCATTCTTTATTATTATGTTAGAATAACCTGTTTATGCAAAGTATCGCATACATGGTGAAAATCTTCTTTATTATTATGTTAGAATAACTTGTCTACGCGAAGTACTGCATACATGGTGAAATTCTTCTATTATTTCATTATTTATTATTCTGTTGGAATAACCTATCTGTGCGGTCTATCGCATGCATGGTGATTTCTATTGTTATTACATTCTTTATTATTCTGTTGGAATATCCTGTCGATGCATATTACGCCTAACCTAGTTCCATTATTTATTATTATGTTGGAATAACCTGTCTGTGCGGATTACGCACGCATGGTGAAATTCTTCTATTATTCCATTCTTTATTAATATGTTGGAATAACCTGTCTATGCGAAGTACTGCATACATGGTGAAATTCTTTTATTATTCCATTCTTTATTATTCTGTCAGAATATCTTGTCTGTGCGTTACACATGACCTGGTTCCATTCTTTAATATTCTATCGGAATATCCTGTCTATGCAATTACGCATGACCTGGTTCCATTATTTATTATTTTGTTGGAATAACCTGTTCGTGCGAATTACGCACGCATGGTGAAATTCTTCTATTATTCCATTCTTTATTATTATGTTGGAATAACCTGTCTATGCGAAGTATTGCATACATGGTGAAATTCATTTATTATTCCATTCTTTATTATTACGTTGGAATAACTTGTCTATGCGAAGTACCGCATATATGGTGAAATTCTTTTATTATTCCATTCTTTATTATACTGTTGGGTATTGGTTTTACAGTTGTATCTGTAGTCCAAAGATGATATGTTGTTGAATATCTTTGGCCTGTAGTGCAAAGATGATCTGTTGTTTTATAGCTTTGACCCGTAGGGCAAAGATGGACAGGTGTATGACATGATCATGACCACTAGTGATACAAATGAATATCATTAGCCGTAGTGGATGGATAATTCAATGATGTGATTGGTAGGATCATGACCATTAGTTAACAGTTGAATGTCTTTGGTCGTAGTGCACTGACAGGCAATTGATTAGTATGATCATGACCATTATTTTTAATAGTTGAATATATTTGGCTCGTAGTGCAAAGATAGATAACTAATTTGTATGATCATTGTTATTACATTTGAATATCTTCAGCCTTTGGGGTAAGGATATTGAGTAAACGTTCTATTAAGCCTTTGTGGCAAGAAGAAACTGTTAATTCACATTATTATAAATATGAATTGTGAATTTAACTAACATCTTTAGTGGTTCAGGTGAAGACAAGTTTTGAAAGTTCTATTTGTCTTAAGTATAACAAAGAACTGTTAATGACTATTACAGGAATAAAACATCAATGATAGACTTTTAATTTAGAGGAGATAGTACACATTATGTTCTACTTGACTCTTCTAAAGGATTGTTGGTTCCACTGCAATTATGGTTGAAATCTTTTATTATCTACCATATGTTATAAAACTCTGATTTATTCTGATAAAGGTTGTTGATAAATTAATTATCTTAGCCATGATATTCTTTACTGGGCTAATTGTGCTCACTCTTTTGCTTCACAATTCCTTTCGTGTAAGAAGTGTAAATTTTGGGTCGAAAGCGAGGATAACAGGGAAATAGTGGGATGGTCCGAGACTGTCGAAATTTCTCAATACATTATAAAACGGCATGACATGCAACAGATAATTGTATTGAGGACCTAAGATATCTGTGTCATATTTTATATGTCACTTAATAATTGATTTTGGTGAACAACAATAGGGAGATGAGAAACCAACTTTGAAAGCGTCAAAAGTGCACCTCATTAGAATGAATATGATAGTAATCTTCTCGTTCTTCTTTGGGGTCTTAAAATATTTGATGTTGTATTTTATATGGCATTGTAAGAATTTGAGTTTGGATACTGTCTACGAGATAATATTGTATTAAAACTCACTGTTAACTGTGGTCGTATTCTATACGACAGTTCAACAGTTGTATAAATAAAGTTTGTATTTGATATTTATAGTGTGATATCTGGCGACTCAGAATGGGTCGTGTATTCCTATTTTGGGGGCGTCACATTTGGTATCAGAGCTTAGGAATATGGTCGCTGGCGGAGATAAGAGTTTAGAATAGAAGGGGAGAGACGAGTTATATACTTCGCAAGTGTGTGACTTACCTAAGCTGAAATTGTTTAATTGATAAGTTGACAAATTGTGATATGTCAATTAACCTTTGTTTTGAAGCTATATTCTAGAATGATATCTGAAATATAGGAGATGAGAAATGGGAAAATCATGATAGCAAGGAAATTACCGGGAAGGTACAATCTGAAAAGAAAGCAAGGTATTCTCATTTCTTCGAATATCAGGTACGTACGTAAATTTCGAGGGCAAAATTTCATAAGGAGGGGAGATTGTGAGACCCCGAATTTTATGAAATAAAATTATTCAATTTTTCTATTTTAGTAAATGGTTAAATTGATAAAAGGTTAAAGTTAATGGTGATATGTGAATTTTTTTCAAAGTAGACAAGTTGTCAAAAAATACCCGATTACTATTCACTCTAGTATTATTCACTCGGATATTTGAGGCACTTTTTGTGTCGGAATACTATTCACGAGTCACTACTCATGAGTTACTATTCACGAGTTACTATTCACAGGGTACTATTCACCTAAAAAATATATTTCTTTTCAGTCCAAATCATTTTTGAGTACAATATTAATCCATGAAGAGATGTGCTAATTTTTCAGACCGTTGGTTGAAATTATAATAGTAAAAGCTTTTTATATAAAACATAATACTTTTATAAAGTTATTCTATAAATAGAATATATTATATTCTATTATGCATAGTATTTTGCATAGTAAAATCTTTTTATATAAAACAGAATACTTTTATAAAGTTATTCTATAAATAGAATATATTATATTTTATTATGCATAGTGTTGCATAGTGCACAAGATAGTGTTTTTTGCATAGTAAAATCTTTTTATATAAAACATAATACTTTTATAAAGTTATTCGTTTTATTAGATTAAAAATAGAATATATTATATTTTATTTAAAAGATTTTTCTTTAAATATGGACTGTCCGATTAAAAGTAAATCAATCTGGACCGTTCATGAATTAGTTACTATGCAGTCCATTCTTCTATTAATAAAGCTCATTCCTTCATTATTTCTTACGAATTCACTGAAATTCTAGAGATAAAAACTATAGAGAGAATTCTGCTTCTGTAATCTCGAGCGTATTTCTTTAGAGTTTAAGAAAGCTTTGAACATAGAAGATAGTGCAAGTTTTCTTCAAGTATATTCCCGCCCTACCGGTCGGAATACTCTTCTTTCAAAGGTAAGGGATATTAATTGTTGTACTCGTAAGGGATATTATTATTATAGTAAGGAGTATTATTTCTTTCGTATTCATGAAGAGAGCTATTGTTATTCCATTCTTTATTATTATGTTGGAATAACCTGTTTATGCGAAGTATCGCATACATGGTGAAGTTCTTCTATTATTCCATTGTTTATTATTATGTTGGAATAACCTATTTATACGAAGTATCACATACATGGTGAAATTCTTCTATTATTCCATTCTTTATTATTATGTTAGAATAACCTGTTTATGCGAAGTATCGCATACATGGTGAAATTCTTCTATTATTCCATTCTTTATTATTATGTTGGAATAACCTGTCTATGCGAAGTACTGCATACATGGTGAAATTCTTCTATTATTTCATTATTTATTATTCTGTTGGAATAACATGTCTGTGCGGTCTATCGCATGCATGGTGATTTATGTTGTTATTCCATTCTTTATTTTTCTGTTGGAATATCCTGTCGATGCGTATTACGCTTGACTTGGTTCCATTATTTATTATTCTGTTGGAATAACCTGTCTGTGCGGATTACGCACGCATGGTGAAATTCTTCTGTTATTCCAATTCTTTATTATTATGTTGGAATAACCTGTCTATGCTAAGTACTGCATAGATTGTGAAATTCTTTTATTATTTCATTCTTTATTATTCTGTCGGAATATCCTGTCTGTACGTTACGCATGACCTGGTTCCATTATTTATTATTCTATTGGAATAACCTGTCCGTGCGGATTATGTAACGGCGAAATATCCAAAAATATTTAGATTCCGAGAATCGCAGTTTTTAAAACTGTCGGACGAAAACCCGAAAGATAGAATCACGTTACTTAAAGGCTAAGTAGACTTAAGGACTAAGTTAACTTAACACTTAAGTCATGAATAGTAAGGAGGTGTGAATAGTAAGGAGGTTTGGGGTTAAATGACTATTTTGCCCTAGCTTTGGAAAATCTATAAATAGGAAGCTAGATTTCATTTAAATGAGATTTTGAAAAATCCTACACTAGAGAGAGAGAGAGAATTCAGATGGAGAGGAAGAAGGAAGAGTATGAGCATGAATGTTCGGATCGAAGATGTTCGTGAAATGGAAAAGCTAGCAAATCGCCGGTTTTGTCTAGCGGAAGAAAAATAAAGAGGAAAGGTATTAAAACCTAACTTCTATATTAGATTTTCTTTAAGTTTTATATGTTTTAAACATAACTTAATGAGAATAAGAAGTAGATAATGTTAGGGATGATTTCATATGGTTGAAATCATGAGAAATAAGAAAAATAAGAATTTGAAGTTTAGTAAATAAATTTCTGAAGGAAGTATAGGATTCGTAATGAATTAGAACGATCTGAGTTGATTATATCAATAAGTAGATGAAATAAGTAAAAAATAATGTTCTATAACATCAAATTCCAATAAAAAGTGAAATCGTAATCCAAAATATCGATTAAAATGAAGAACGAACGAAGAACACGAAGAACGTTGTTGATGGACAAATTTAAAACCATTGTTGGATATTTGTTGTTGATGGACAAGTTTAAAACCATCGCGTATATGTTTGATGCATATTGCTTGGTTAGGAACGGTAGAAACGTTCATGAAGAACGGATTAAAACTTAGCTATAACGAAGTTATAGCGAAAATTTCGTAAAAGACAAACGAGAATTAGAAAGTTAGTAAATGAACCCGAACATGTAGGGTTTCATAAGAATGTAAGAGAACATAGAAAATGTGAGTCGTGAACTCAAGAACGAACGAATTCTGAGTCCAGATGACCAAATTACGGACGAATAAACAAAGAGGGTTAAAAACGTAAAATAAATGAAGGGTGAAGATCAAGCCAATCGAATGGAATGTTAATGGATTCAGAATGAAGTTCTGTCCAAGGGGGATTGAAGTACGTAAGATAAGGAAGAGAATGGCTTTGGAATGACCTCATTACGAGTTATAACGTTATAACGAAGGAGTTATGAGATCGGGAAGTAGCGTCTCAAAATAAAGTTAACACTTAGAAGAAATTATCAAGAATTAGGGCTTGGCATGCTAGCCAACCACGCCTTTAATAAGATGAAATGCATTTGCAGCACTGAGAGCCAGTCTCATGAAACTCAGTCACGCAAATACGAAAATAAAAGGGAGAGTGTAGGGAAAAAGCCAAAGAAGAGCTTTTAACTGCTCAACTCTTGGGGGGGAAACGTATGGGAAGATAAAGAACATAAGATTCGTCAAATGTAACACCTAATTTAGTGAATTAAACCTTTAATGAAGGTCGAACAAAAAGATTATATGAGAGTAAAAGAGAAAGAATGTAAACGTGGATTACGGAACCGATATTCGGGGACCGTAGTTACGATAAACGAACGTGGAGGATTGCTATGGTTGTGATTCCTTAAACGTTGAGCGACGAGGGTAATGAATAACATTTTGATGTTATGTCATGATAGTGAGAGATAAGTGTAAAGCGTATAGGCGCTAAAAAACGCCTTGTCATTTGACGATATCTGACGGTCTTAGCATACAACGAACGGTATGGCTTGGACATTAAGAATGACTAATGAACATGGGGTTCAAGTAATGGATAACGAAAGTATTAAGTAAGATAAAAATGGTAACAAGAAAGCCGTAATGAATGGTAAAAAGATTAATGGAAGCCGAATGTAAGTCAGATGAGAAAGTTAGAATAAAATGTAAGCGTTGAACACCTTAACCGACGTGAAGGTTGAGGGTACGCAAATATTAAACGGATAGAACCTACACCCCGTGTATGGTTTGACCGTAAGATGATAAAGATCAATGATTAAACCATGAACGGTAAAGAAGTTGAATTAATGATAATAACGTTTAACGTAACGAAGCCGAGTTAAGGAATAAAGGGAATGATCGCTCTGAGTATACAAAAGACTGTATGACTTGAACGATAAAGAGTGAATACTGTGGTGTGACATTTAGTTGCCAGGAAGCCATAAGGAATGAGAAGTTAACTTAACGAACATATAGTTTAATAGTTCGTATAAGTTAAGATATGTTAAGTTGTAGTACAATCGTAACCTTTGATGGTTGACATATGGGAGTTGGGCTAAACAATTCCTTCAAAGAGCGAAGGTATATATAAAACTGGCAACCGATCTAACTCACTGTTATGGGCAGTGTAGACGAGACGGGAACTTGTTTGTGGGAAACCACTCAGAGTACCATATGGACAACTAGCAGAGAAATGATGTGTGTTGAGTCCTAGAGAAGTTATAAGAAGAAGATAAGATGTAAAACATCAAAGATGATGAACGTATAAGTAAGACATCTCCGTATGTCATGAAGCCGTAGAACGGTAGCCTAAGAAGTAAAGTTAAGTAAACTAATGCATAAGTCAAAGATGTATAACTAATTGGTGTATGTGGTGTTTTCTTATGTGTTATATAGGAATTGAGATGAGCAGTTCGGCGTAAGCTGTAGCTAGGCGTAAGGCAAGTTTCCTAACTTCATTCATATTTCAAATGAATGCTAGTTTCTTAAACTTCTCAGATGTTGAACTTGAGAAGTTTCGTCTATGTGTTAATGTGCGATATTTGTACAAGGTGGTAGAACATATGAGGCCTTGTGCCACAATGTGAACACTTCGGTATTTCTATGGGATGAACTATTCTGTGATTTAACTGTTCAATAAGAGAATGCTCTGTTCATACATGATCCGTTATTGTTAAGTCTGTGCTAATGATTCTAGCCAGACAGAATGTGTATGAAAAAGGTAGAAGAATGAAAGTATTTTAAAATGAAAGTAAATATTGTTTTAAAATGATAGGAATTGAAATTATTCCTATTATTCAAGCTGCTTCATAACCTTTGTTCGGTTATTGAAGTCTTAAAAGAATGTTTGAATTCTTGAAGATGTTTGTTCAACTATGATGACTTGCTGGGCAATTGAATGCTCACACTTGCTTTAAATGAAAAACATTTTCAGCGAACGAGGTTAGAAGAACTTAAGGATCCCGTAAAGATCAAGCTGACGGTATCCAGATGAAGTGCCATTCAGAATGTGAATGAGTGAGAAGATCAAGTGAAGACTTGTAATATAGAAATATGAAATTGAACTATAGACTAGTTTAAGAAACTGTTATGTATCCTTGGTGGCGGATAAAAGTCACTCTTGTAAGATAAAATGAATAATGTATTTATCATTATTTGTAATGAAAAAGGTTATATGGTTTTTAGAACCTGGGATTTGAGAGTGTATGTTGTTATATTTCAGTATATAATGATCTATGTTTGGAAGAAGATGGGATCGTGACGTATGGAATCCAGGTGTGCAGATAGACCGGATTTTGGGGTGTTACAGGTTACGCACGCATGTTGAAATTCTTCTGTTATTCAATTCTTTATTATTATGCTGGAATAACCTGTCTATGCAAAGTACTGCATACATGGTGAAATTCTTTTATTATTCCATTATTTATTATTATGTTGGAATAACTTGTCTATGCAAAGTACTGCATACATGGTGAAATTCTTTTATTATTCCATTCTTTATTATACTGTTGGTTATTGGTTTTACAGTTGTATCTATAGTGCAAGGATGATATGTTGTTGAATATCTTTGGCCTGTAGTGCAAAGATGATCTGTTGTTTGATAGCTTTGACCCGTAGTGCGAAGATGGATAGGTGTATGACATGATCATGACCACTAGTGATACTAACGAATATCATTGGCCGTAGTGCATGGATAATTCATTGATGTGATTGGCAAGATCATGACCATTAGTTAACAGTTGAATGTCTTTGGCCGTAGTGCACTGACAAGTAATTGATTGGTATGATCATGACCATTGTTTTTAATAGTTGAATATCTTTGGCCCGTAGTGCAAAGATAGACAATTAATTGGTATGCTCATTGTTATTACATTTGAATATCTTTAGGCTTTATGGTAAGGATATTGAGTAAACGTTCTATTAAGCCTTTGTGGCAAGAAGGAACTGTTAATTCACATTATTATAAATATGAATTATGAATTTAACTAACATCTTTGGTGGTTCAGGTGAAGACAAGTGTTGAAAGTTCTATTTGTCTTAAGTATAACAAAGAACTGTTAATGAGTATTACAGGAATAAAACATCAATGATGGACTTTAAATTTAGAGGAGATAGTAGACATTATGTTCTACTTAACTCTTCTAAAGGATTGTTGATTCTGCTGCAATTATGGTTGAAAACTTTTATTATCTACCATATGTTACAAATCTCTGATTTATTCTGATAAAGGTTGTTGATAAATTAATTATCTTAGCCATGATATTCTTTACTGGGCTAATTGTGCTCACCCTTTGGCTTCACAATTCCTTTCAGGTAATAAGAGTGTAGTTGGGTCGAGCGGGGATAACAGGGAAATAGTGGGATGGTCCGAGACTATCGAAGTTTCTCAATATATTATAAAATGGCATGACATGCAACAGATAATTGTATTGAGGACCTAAGATGTGTGTGTCGTATTTTATACATCACCTAATAATTGATTTTGGCGAACAACAATAGGGTGATGAGAACCCAACTTTGAAAGCGTCAAAAGTGCACCTCAATAGAATGAATATGATAGTAATCTTCTCATTCTTCTTTGGGTTCTTAAAATATTTGCTGCTGTTGTTACAACCTAGAAATTCGGATTGTCCAGAAATTAAGAGTTAAAGAATTAGTTATTAATAAAATGAATTTTATTAATACTATTATGTGCTATTGATTTAGTAATCGTTCTATAACCTAGAGTGATAATTAATCGGGTGGATTCTGGCTATGAGCTAGACTGAACGAGTAAGAATTTTCAAAACGAAAATGAAAATTTTCCGGGAACAAAAATATTTTTGGGGAAAAAGATAAAATAAGCATTATTCTCCCGACGAAACCTAAGGGTTAGGGTTTGAATAACCTAAGCCTTTCCGAGAGTTCGGTATGTCGAAATGACATTCTGTCGAAAGATTTGACGATAATATATCGTGAAATGTTAAGTATGCCAATAGAAGTTTTTCTCGAAAAACGTGCAGAAATCGAATAAAATAAAAATGACGTAAAGTATTGTTATGTACTTTTCACTCGTTTAGCTACGTTAGGGGAAAACGTGAAGGAAAACACTTAACGTCAAAAAGTGTTTTTCAGTTTTTCGGAAATCCGAAGAATACGTAAAAGTTAATCGGTAAAGGAAAGACGAAATATCCAAAAATATTTGGATTCCGATAATCGCAGTTTTAAAAACTGTCGAACGAGACCCGAAAGACGAAAATACAAAACTTAAGGGCTAAGCAAACTTGAGGGCTAAGTTAACTTAGTCCTTAAGTAATGAATAGTAAGGAGGTTAGGGTACGAAAAGACCAAAATGCCCCTAGCCTTGAAAATCTATAAATAGGAAGCTTAATCTAATTTGAATGGGATTTTGAAAATTCTATCATTTGAGAGAGAAAGAGAGAGAGTTCGGATGGAAGATGAAAGGGAGAAGAAAGAGGAAAAGTTGGCTCGTGAGCAAACTTTGTCCGACGGAAGGAATTTAAGGATGAACGGTAATCCGAATCCTAGTTTCTTCTAATTTTCTTTAAGTTTAATATGTTCAATACATAACTTAATGAAGATAAGAAGTAGATAATGTTAATAATGAATTCATATAGTTGAATTCATGAGAAAACGAAGAAATAAGAATTAGAAATTTAGTTTATAAATTTCTTAAGGAAGTATAAGATTCAGAAGGATTTTGAAGCGATCCAATGAATCTTATGAATGAAATAGGTCAAATAAGTAAGGAATGATGTTCTATAACATCAAATTCCAAGAAAAAGTGAAATCGTAATCCAAAATATCGATTAAAAATGAAGAACGAACGAAGAACACGAAGAACGCGAAGAACACGCGAAGAACGTTGTTGATGGACAAATTTAAAACCATCGTGTATAAGTTAGATGCTTATTGCTTGGTTAATAACGTTGGAAACGTTCTTGAAGAACGAATTGGAATTAAGATATAACGAAGTTATGGCAAAATTTTTGGAAAAGAAGATCGAGAATTTGAATATTAGTAAATGAACCCGAACGTGTTGGGTTTCATAAGAATGTAAGAGAACATATGAAATGTGAGTCGTAGACTCAAGAACGAATGAGTTCTGAGTTCGAATGACCAAATTACGGACGAACGAACGAAGAACGTTAAAAACGTTAAAATGAACGAAGGGTGAAGATTAAGCCAATTGAATGGCATGTTAACGGATTCAGAACAAAGTTCTGTCCGGGGGTAATCAAAGTACGTTAGATAGCGAAGATAATGGCTTTGGAACTATCTCGTTCCGAGTTATAACGAAGAAGTTATGAGATTTCGAAGTACGCGTCTTAGAACGACCAAAGACCTAGGAAAAATTTTTCGAGAAGAAGGTCTTGGCCGCTGGCTGATCAAATATGCCTAGAATGGTGGCGCTGTAGCTCCGTGCCGAGGTTCTCGTCTCGCTAACTCAAATAGCAACAAGAAGTCTTAGTTCTGAGAGTGGCGCCGCGGCACCAGTGCAGTACAATGCCAGAAATGAGATTTTTAACTACTCAATTTCTGGGGGATGTGCAAGAAAGAAATACGAACATGTAGTTCAACTAATGTAACACTTAATCGAGTTTTTTAAACATTTAATGAAGGTTGAATGGAAAGATTAAACGAGATTAAAAGAATGTAATTATGGGTTACGGGACCGATAGCTGGGGACCGTAGTCGCAATAAATCGAACGTGAGGGATTGCTATGATGGTGATTCCTTAGATGTTGATGGACGATAGTAATGTATAACATTTCGATGTTATGATATGGTAATGAGAGATGAATGTAAAGCGTATAGACGCTGTGAACGTAATGTTGTTGCAATGAACGATCGGTCTTAGCATACAACGATCAGTATGGCGTCGACATTAAGAAAGAATAATGAACATGGGGTTCAAGGGATGGATAACGATCGAAAGCGATTAAAACCTTGAGTAAAGGTTGAATGACAGATTAAGAGACGAGCAACATGAACGTTGAATACGTAAACGATCCTTGTGAATCGTATTCGTACTGGACGAACGTTCTAAGTATACCCTAGTTGTATGACTTAGACATTGATGAAAGTAGTAAGTAAGATACGAATGGTATCAAGAAAGTCGTATCGAATGTTAATAAGATTAATGAAAGCCGAATGTGAGTCGGATAAGAATGAATCCTGAGGTATGACATTTAATTGTCAGAAAGACATAAGGAATAAGAAATTGACTTAACGAACATTATATTTAATAGTTCATATAAGTTAAGATAAGTTAGGTTGTGGTAAAATAGTAACCTTTGATGGTTGACATATGGGAGCTGAGCTAAACAATTCCTTCAGATAGCGAAGGTATATACAAAACTGGCAACCGATCTAACTCACTATGTGGGTAGTGTAGACGAGACGGGAACTTGTTTGTTGGTTGTTTGTGGAAAACCACTCAGAGTACCATATGGACTACTAGCAGATAAACGATGTGTGATGAGTCCTAGAGAAGTTATAAGAAGAAGATAAGAATGTAAATCATCAAAGATGAATAACGTTTTGAGTAAGACATCTCTGTATATCATGAAGCCGTAGAATGGTAATGAAAGTTGGTCGCATAAACTTAGATTGCAAGAACGCGAACCTTAAGAAGTAAAGTTAAGAAAACTAAAGCGTAAGTCAAGTATATGACTAATTTGTGTATGTATTATTTCCTTATGTGTTATAGGGAATGGAATGAGCAGTTCAGAGTAAGCTGTAGCTGTGTGTAAGGCAAGTTTCTTAACTTCATTCATATTTTAAATGAATGCTAGTTTCTTAAACTTCTCAGATGTTGAACTTGAGAAGTTCTATCTATGTGTGAATGTGTGATATTTGTACAAGGTGGTAGAACGTATGAGGCCTTGTGCTACAATGTGAACACTTCGGTGTTTCTATGATATGAACTATTCTGTGATTGAACTGTTCAATAAGAGAATGTTCTATTTATACATGAACCGTTATTGTTAAGTCTGTGCTATTGATTCTAGCCAGAAAGAATGTGTATGAAATATAGTAGAGAATGAAAGTATTTCAAAGTGAATATGACTAATGTTTTAAAATGATAGGAATCGAGATTATTCCTATTGTTCAAGCTGCTTCATAACCTTTGTTCGGTTATCGAAGTTTCAAAGGAATGTTAAACTCTTAAAGTTGTTTGTTCAACTGTTAAGACTTGCTTGGCAATTGAATGCTCACACTTACTTTAAATGAAAAACATTTTCAGCGAACGACGTTAGAAGAACTTAAGGATCCCGTATAAATCAAGCTATCGATATCCAGATGAAGTGCCATTCAGAATGTGAATGAGCGAAAAGATCAAGTGAAGACTTGTAATGTAGAAAGATGAGAATTAAACTATAGAATAGTTTAATGAACGATTATGTACCCTTGGTGGCGGATAAAAGTCACTCGTGCAAGATGTAAAGAATAATGTAATTATCATTATTTATAATGAGAAAAGATATAAGGTTTTTAGAACTTGGGATTAGAGAGTGTATGTTGTTATATTTCAGTATATAATGATGTATGTTGGATGAATGATGTACTAGTGACGCACGGAATTTGGGTGTGAAGATAGACCGGATTTTGGGGCGATACAGTTGTATTTTATATGGCATTGTAACAATTTGAGTTTGGATATTGTCTACAAGACAATATTATATTAAAACTCACAGTTAACTGTGGTCGTATTCTATACGACAGTTCAATAGTTGTATAAATGAAGTTTGTATTTGATTTTTATAGTGTGATATCTGGCGACTCAGAATGAGTCGTGTATTCCTATTTTGGGGGTGTCACAGGTAGGCCATGAAGTTCTTCAGGGAATACGTTAGGAAATTTATTAACAATGGAAATATCATTCAAATTTGACGTATTTTTGTTTAAATCTGTGACATGAGCTAAGAAAGCTTGACATCCGTTTTTCAATAAATGAATAGCTTTATGGCTTGAGATGGCAGGGATTGACTTTAATGGTTTGGTTACTTTAATTCATATAAAAGGTTGGTTAGAAATATGAAAGCTAACAACCTTACGAAAATAATCAATTTTAGCATGATGAGAATTCAACCAATTAATTCCTAAAATCACATCGAATGAAAGTATTTTTAAAGAAATGAGATCGACAGGTAACGTGCAGTTACCAATTTGAACCAAACAAGACTTATAAATAGTGGATGTTATGAATGTTTCTCTCAACGGAGTTTCAACAGATAAATCAAAGTCTAATTTATCCGGAGTCAAATTTAAACGTTGAGCGCAAGTAGAAGAAATAAAAAAATGGGTAGAACCGGTATCAAATAAGGTATAAGCTTCGCAAGAGTTTATGATTAGCTTACCCGTGATCACCTCATTCGGATTCCACGCTTTTTGGGAGGCTACAACAAACGCTCTCCCTTGAACTACCAGTTTAGTATTGTTTGGGACGACCTTTTATGCCTCCATCCCAGCTAGACTTAACTTTGGTGCATAACAAAATCGGGCTAGGTGACCTTCTCTTCCACAATTATAACATGCTTTGGACTGGTGCGTATAGTTTGGACTGATGTGTCCCTCCCCTCCGCATTTGTAACATACGACCGGTGGTCGTTCTCCTTACTTAACAATAGGTGCTGGTGCTGACGTCCTTCCATCATTATTGAATCTCATCTTCTTGAAATTTCCATTTCTATTATCTTGGCCATGATTACCACCGGAGTGGTTACCATTTCTTGTATGTTGAATCCCTCCACATTTGTTGTCAACGCTTCGATGACTGCTATCACATGTATTATCGACTTGTTGGCTGCTCTTTCTTGGTTGGGTTGACTCATTATCGCGCTCCATAAACTGAGCCATATTTATAACATCTGAATACAAACACAGTTTATAAGAAATGAGGTATTGACGTATCTCGGGTCTCAAAACTCGTAGAAACATTCGCGTCATTCTCTCCTCATTATCAACCAAATGGGATACGAACTGGAACAACTCGGCAAACTTAGCCTCGTACTGCGACACGGTTATATTGTTTTGCTCCAACTTGATAAACTCCACCTCCTTCATGTGACGAATACTTTCGGGAAAGTACTTGTAATTGAACTGCTCTTGGAACTTCTCCTAAGACATTTTGAGTGCGGTAGGCTGGGTACGTTTTACTGATTCCCACCAGTAATCTACTTCTCCTCTCAACATGAAGGTGGAAAAGGGAACCTTTTACTCCTCGAAGCATCCCAAGACATCAAATATCTTGGTGATCTGGTTTATCCATATCTCCGCCTTAAGTGGTTTTGGCTCTCCCCAAAACTCTGATGGTCCCAGCTCCTTGAATTGTTTAGCGGTGACCATCTGTGAGTTGCTAGTGTGTCCACCTGCATTTTGAACAGGAGCCGCTCTCGCCTGATGTTGCATGAATTGCATGAATCCTTTAAACATTCCATCGTTCATCATTTGATCGGTGTTGTTGTTTACCTGAGGATTATTGTCTTCCTGTTGCACATTATCTTGGTATTGATCGTTGGTGACTCAACGGTCTCATGTGCTTCATTACTTATCTCGACATTTTCATAGGCCATTTTCAAATACTGCCACAAAACAAGGGTTAATTGACATGCCACATATTATCCCTATACTCAGACCGACCAATTAAATACCAAATAAACTTAGGTAGGTCATACTAGAGAAGGAATTCCCCATCTCTCCCATCCTAGTTCTTGTCTCACATCTCAGCCAGGGATCATATCCCTAAGTTTTGATACCAACTGTGACGCCCCCAAAATAGGTATACATCACCCATCTTGGGTCACCAAATACATGGTACAGAATACAAATACAAACTTAATTATACAACATGAGCTGAGAGTTTTTACACGAATATTGTCATCTTGACAATATCCAAACTCAAATAGAGTCCTCATTACATTTATTGGCACATCATTTTATAGAATAGTGAGGACTACTATAACACCATCTCGGGCTATCACTCCGTCCCCCGACTAGTTCTTGCTACGTTATCATTTCCTGAAGAGAACAATGAAAGTAAAAGGGTGAGCTCAACTAGCCCAGTAAGAAATATTATGACTAAGATAATGAAGAATAAGTTGTCATTAGCCTTCAACAATGTTAAACTGATAGAATATAATAGACAACAAGTTTAAATACAGCGGAACAAGTAATCCATTAGAAGAGTCAAGTAGAGCATGATATCTACTATTTTCTATGATTTAAAAAGTTTATCAGTAACTTTATTGTTGGGACTCGGCATAATAAATAGATCACATCATCGAATCAACCCTGCACTACGGACCAATGATATTCATTAGTATCACGTCCACAAATTATTCTTGCACTACGGGCCAAGAATTATTCGTGTAATCATCAATGTTCATGACTCTACCGAATTATACCATGTCATAATCATACCAATCAACAGTCCATCTATGTACATAAGCCAAAGATGACTTTCATCACAATATAAACATGAGGATGATGACAATGATATAAGAATTCAATTAAAAGAAAGTAAAGGATAAATTTTTAAAGATTTATAATTTAATTTATCCTGAATTTAATAATGTCCAAATTTTCAACATGATACTGCTTTGTAGAGTAAAATTCAAGAATAATATCCATGTATCAAAAATAATTTGGACAGAAAAGAAATAATTTTTTTGGTGAATAGTACCCCGTGAATAGTACCCTGTGAATAGTACTTCGGGAATAGTACCTCGTGAATAGTACCCCAATATAAAAAGTGCCCCAAATACCCGAGTGAACAATATTTTAGTGAATAGTAATCGGGTGAATAGTAACCCATGAATAGTAACTCATGAATAGTATCCCGGCATGAAAAGTATCCTGAATACCCGAGTGAATAATATTACAGTGAATAGTAATCGGGTGAATAGTAACCCGTGAATAGTAACTCGTGAATAGTACTTCGGTTGAAAATATTAATATTTAATAAGAAAGTTTATATCAATATTCCAATAAAATGATATTGGATGAAGCGCAAACTCACGAATATTCCACTAATTTCAAGAATTTTAGAAGCAATACTTACCATAGTAAGTTTAGATTTAAGAATATGAAAAAAATTAAAATACGAAAACTGTAAATGAATTTTCACCTGTCATACGGTACGTAATCCGCGTAGATAGGTTATTCCGACATACTAAAGGATGAATACGAAAAATAGTATTCCTTATGAATACGAAAGAAATAATACCCCTTACCTTAGTAGAAAACTGGATACTGCAAAAGTGAAGTAGCAGAATACTCTTTTTCTTGCTCTCTATAGTTTCTCTCTCTATAGTGTCTGTTGTGAATCTCAGTGAATTGGTGAGAATGAAAGAAGAATTAAGCTTCTATTTATAGGAGAATGGACTAAATAGTAACTAATTCATGAACGGTCCAGATTAATTCACTATTAGAATGGATGATCCAGATTGATTACTATTTAAACCACAACCGATGGTCTAGATTGATTTACTTTTAAAACCAGCACCGACGGTCCAGATTGATTTACTTTTAAAACCACCATCGACGGTCCAGATTGATTAATTTTTAAAACCACCACCGATGGTCCAGATTGATTTACTTTTAAAACCACCATCAATGGTCCAGATTGATTTACTATTAAAACCACCACAAATGGTCCAGACTGATTTAACTTATTACACTTTAGTACCGCTAAAGTTTTCCAAGTTTGCATTATTCCCTTCTAACTTTTGTAATTCACTTATCTTTAATAAACACATTCTTAATACTTCAACAATTATTCATCATTAATATTAGAACTCACAATATTTAACAACCAGATCATTCCCAAGAAAAAGGGGGCTTTCCAATAAGGATTTCTCCCTTTTGACGTGCAATTAGGTGACCAAACCTCTCCTCGACAGAACTTTCTAAACATTGTTAATATTGCAAATAATAATATGAATAACTTTGTTGTCTCAATTATTGATTTAATAATATAAAATATTATGCAGATGATAATGTGACAATAATTGAATTAAATAACGTGAGATACTATGCAACAATTACTGTAACAATAATTGAGTATAACTAAGTGACTTCTCACGTAAGAATCAATAATCAATATGGTGTGCTACTATGCAACCACGCGTATTACTGTACTTTTACCACCGGTTAGTTCAATAGTTTAACGGTAAAACTTCTGCTATTATTTTTATAAAAAGATATTTCTGTAGTTTTCTAACTACGACAATACTTCCGTTGTGGGGTCTACCAATGATTGTGCCATCGTACGAATATTCCCTGTTAAAACGAATATTTCCCGACCAATCGAATATTCACTGACACAACGAATATTTTATATCAACTTGCTTACTTTGAAAATTTTTCCAAATATTACCCACAACTATAACATTATATCATATCCACACCATAATATTCAAAAATATATTTCGAGAAAAATTATTCTTTATTCAAAAAAAGTTGAGGTCTTACATCCTCCCCTTCTTATAAAATTTTGTCCTCGAAATTTGGGTACGTACTTGATATGTCTAAGAGGTGAGGATACCTTGATTTCATTTCAGATTCTAACCCCCGGGTCATTTCCTCCACATCGTGGTTTCTCCACAAAACTTTGACTTGAGGTATAACCTTGGAGCGTAGAATATGATCCTTCTTATCCAAGATTTTAACAGTTACCAATCTTCCGCTATCTCATCCGGTTCTAATTCAATAATGTGGTTCGGGTCTTTCACAAATTTACGAAACATAGATATGTGAAAAAATTTATGAACACGAGATATAATTGGCAGTAAGGCGAGTCTATAGGCCACAGTTCCTACTCGATCAAGGATTACGAATGGGCCAATGAATCGAGGATTGAGCTTTCCTCTCTTTCCAAATCTCGCAACTCCTTTCCATGGAGCAACACGTAACAACACATGATCTCCAATATTGAATTTCACGTCCTTTCGATGAAGATCAACATAACTCTTTTGTCGATCTTGTGAGGTTTTTATACATTATCGGATCGTTTGAATCTTTTTCGTAGTCATATGTACCAACTTCGGTCCTGTAACGACCGAGAAATTCGGGTCTTATTGTAAAATAATTTTATTGAATTAAATAATAAATAAAATTATATTCTGTGTGATATCAAGATGGTTGTCACTCTATAACCTAATAGTGTTGGAATGTCGTAGTATTTAAACTACGTGAAGGAATTAAAGTGTTTGAATTTCCAAGATAAAAATAAAAGTTTTCCGAGAAATTTTTCGAAAAACACTATTCATCGATATTTTTTTCGGGAATTATTTTTGAAGTTTCGAGAAATACATAATGATATAATATCAAAGTAAGACGGATTATGTAATAATAATCTAAGTATGAAAAATGAAATATTTCGCTTACGGACTTAATTTGAGAACATTAAGGAAGGCGAAGTATTAATGAGTTAAGTAATAATTGTATGATACTTATGTATTGTACGAGGTAATGAAAATGAGTATAATACAAAGTATTATACGAGTTTGTATGAATGATGGATTATCGTATATAAAGAATTTGTATACGAGATAGAATACGAAAATAATACGTAAACAATATGTTATATGTATTAAGAAAAGGTATTGGACTTGTAGGATTTGTTAGGAAATTGTACAAGCCCAAGTAAATAAATGGTAAGGCCCAAAGGTTAATTAATGAACAAATCAATGTTTATTAATACAAGCCCAAAAGTCAAGTAAGTTAATCCAAGCCCAAGCTAGGATCACCTGAGTTGTAGTGACCCATGGGGCAAACCATGTTATTATGGATGATCTTGGTAATCAAGTATTATGTGTAATGACCAAGACTTAGGAGTATTGGACAAGCAAAAGATAAGAGTTGTGATTAACAAGTAATGAATAGTAAGGAGGTGGCTTAAGGGGGTGGTATGGTGTATTGACTAAACTACCCTAGCTTTGGAAATCCTATAAATAGAAGGAGCTTGCTAGCCATTTATTAATTGTTCAAATCATCCAACAACTTATAAAGTGCTTAAGTGTTAGGAAGAATTAGCAAGATTAAGTTATTTTCATTTGTGAGAAGAAGAAGAAGACTTATTCCAAAGAACTTCAAGGGTAAAACTTCTTGTCCATTAATCTTCTATCTCTACCATGATAGGTTGATAAGGGAAGTAGGGATTAATGAACATGAATTTTAAGAAGTAAGAGTAATGAGTAATCAATGGACTTAAGCCGCATAAGTTGGAGATAAGTCATTTAATCTTGTAAAAGTTATGAACTTATAAAGAATCTATATGAACTTATTATAAGTTAACTTTGAATGTTTGTATAAAAACTAAGAATTTGTATGAACTTGTATCATGTATACATGAATGAAATTATATGTTGAGAACATATAAGAATGATGATTAAAAGACCTTAATTATCATAAGTAATGAGTAATAAAGCTATAAGTAGTTTATACCTTAATAAGTTATAAGCTCATGTAAGAATAAGTCAAAATCCAACATAAAAATAAGTTGTTGTAATAAGTATTTGAGATGTTCATATGATGAATTGAATTCATTTGAAGCAATAAACAAATCATAAGTAATGAAGTTATGCCGAAAATCGCACGATTGGACGATAATTGTCGAATTCGTGAAATTCTTGGAATAGAAGTTAAATTTTGTGTTTGAACTCGGAAACATTGGTTTTCAATGGAGACAAGTCATATTTGGCATTCTAGAGTTACGGACTCAAAATTGACCGAATTCTGACTTAGAACGAAGAAACGAGCGTTGAACGTTCACGAACGTTTATCGTTTTCGTTAAAAATTTACTAATAAGTGAATTTTTAGCAAATAAAGTCAAATAAATAAAATTCTTTCATGAACGTGTAGAGTATGTAATTTGTGACCCGTAGGCTTTTGAACGAGCCAATTCGGACTTATAACGAAGAAGTTATGAGCCCGGGAATTTCGCAAAGTTGTAAAACTGTAAAAATTTTCTGGTGTACAGAGCTGGAGCCGCGGCGCCAGCCTAAGTGTAATTCATCACGCCAAAATGCCGTGAATAGTTTATGACCTACTACAGAGTGGCGCCGCAATGCGGACCACTGAGTAAGGACTCATGCCGCAACGCCAAGTCTCTAGACACACCTATCAAGAACTCATGTACAAATACAGCTTAGATAGAGCAAGCTAAGCTGTCATTGCAGCACCAAACCCTAGAAAAATGATAGTAAAGAATGGTTATGAGTATAAAGAAGGGAATGTAATTAATTCAAAGTAAAATTACCTTAAGGAACTTAAAGTAACATTATTAAAACTTTGTTAAACCTTAAGAATAGTATGTAAAGGTTATTAATAACCTATTCAATTCTAAGTATAAGTATAAATGACAAGCCAGAATTAATATTAAACGAATCTAATGTATGATTAGATTGAGAAGAAGGGTAAGATATAATCATGTCAATATTTGATTATATATAACCTAATATGATACATTATGTGATCATGTATTGTAGAGACTCTATAGACTCAAACATAAAGTAATTATACCATAGCAGAAGCTGAAGGCAAGTATTCTAACCCTTGTCTCATTCCAATCTGAACAAGTTTTGAAATTCATGTATCCTTACGCATGAATTGATATATGATGAAGTTAAAGCCAACTCTTTTGGCTAGACTTAATGTATTTGGTCGATTATTGATAATCTATCCAACTCTTGTCAAATGTTGTTATCTTTTGTCAACTACTTGATATGGTTTTCAAAAGAAGACTGAGTATGCTAAACAAATATTTTGTCGTCAAACAATAGGAACGTGAGGTTGCCACAACTTAAACGTACATACGTTTAATGAATGTAGTGTTGATCAACATAGAGTACTATAGGTTGATCTCCTAGAAGTGCTCGTAGGTAATACCGGACTTACGGACTTAGTGTCGGGTTGTCCTTTTCAAAGAAGAATGAAATGTTCTAGGTCTTGGACCGGAATTAATGTTTTACTGAATATTGATGCTATAAAACATTTTTTTAAAGAAAGATGAAGTGTTATTTTGAATCATCAATAGTACTTCGTAACTATTGTTCAGTTATTGAAGATATACGATTCTTATGTGTCATGCATATTGTTATAAAAATTTTCATACTCGCTGAGCTAGTTATGCTCACTCTTGCTTGAACCATATGAATGCAGCTAAGACTGAACGTCCCGAAGGATCGAATAAGGATAAAGGAAAAGCTAAGGCAGATCGTTAAGCTGTATATGTAATAGTATAGGTTTAATGTTGTAATGTAATTGATATTATGACGAAGAACTTTTGTAATGGGTATAGAACTTGGGAAATGTAAATATTACTTTGAATATATAGAAGATATATTCGTTCTTTTGAGGCTTTTTAATTGAATGAATGTATGAGTGTTAGTGACAAGATATATAAAGACCATATGTCATTGGAAGATACCGAATTTGGGGGCACTACAGGTTGGTATCAAAGCCTAGGTTATAAAACTTAAGGGGGAAATTAGAACCTTAAGTCATAACCTTAAGAAAGAATAAAGAAGTAAAAGAGGGAAGATAACCCTATAAAAATGCATTATAATTATGTTATGCGTTTTCATTATTCTACTGACGTGTACTAATCAAACTATATTGTTTTGTTGTAGATGTCAGGAGAAAATGATATGTATAGAGATATACATGTAGTAACCGAGGATTCCGTAAATCGAGTAGAGATACTTCCAAATCCCATAGCAGTAGAACCAGAAGTGGTGGCAATCGAGTCTGGAGACTCGGACAACTTAGACTACAAATCTGTGTTTGATAGTATGCTAGAGGAAGAGGTGGATGTGATGTCTTTCGATCAGGTAGCACCTACAGAAGAGTTGACTTCGGGGGAGTCAATGAAGGCATTATTCATATCAGTATTGGATAGAAACGTCCAGTATTGTAAAGAGGTTAAGAGTTAAAAGAGGAACTCCAAGCTGTCCGAGAGGACAAAACTAGTATGGAGGGTATGTGGGAAGAGGAACATGATGATAGAGTTTTGGCGAAGGACAAGTTCCACGAGCTGAAACACGAAGTCTTTGAGCTCAAGCAGGAGCTAAAGACTAAACAACAGAGGGTAGAGAGGATGTCCTATATACATAGGAGTTCTCGACATGATTTCAAAGAACAAGTAGTCGGGTGCACCGATAGAAGCGAAGCGCACTCGACATACTATCAATTGGGATGTTATTGCTGGTCTGGCCAAGAAAGACTTTAAGAATGCCATTCGGCAAATGTAATCTAGTAATAGCTAGAATAGTTTAGATATGTAAATATTATATATCTAATAGTGACGTAAAACCCTCTTTTGTATATCAAGGGTAGTCTTTTGTAAATCCCAATTTTTGGAAAGCAATTGCGGCATGGTAACGTAATCAGCTTAAGTTGTGCAATGTAAATAATGTAGTGTTATACTACAAGTTATGAATCATTATAAGTCTTTTTATGGAACATATTGAGTAATGAGTAGGAGTTACTGTTTTATTACGAATAATAACTAACCAGCAAGAAGAAAGTAATAATGAAGTATTGTTTTCTTAAACAGCAAAATGCCGCCAAGAAGAAGATAAAGAAATCAAGATTCTAATGTTAATCAACCGGAAGGTGTAAGACCACAACTTTTATGAATAAAGATGAATTTTCTATAAATATCATTTTTTAATATTATGGAATAAATTTGATATAATATTATAGTTGTGGGTAATATTTATAAATTTTGCAAAGTACACAAGTTGTTATATAATATTCGATTGGTCGGGGAATATTCGTTTTAACAGGGAATATTCGTACGATGACACAATCATTGGTGGACCCCACAATGGAATTATTGTCGGATTGAGAAAACGACAAAAATATTTTTATGAAAATAACGGCGGAAGTTTTATCGTTAACAGTTGAAAAACCCGATGTTAAAAGTACATGAATACGTGTGGCTGCATAGTAGCACACGGTATTGATTATTGATGCTTACGTGAGAAGTCACTCAGTTTTGTTTAATTATTGCTTCAGTAATTGTTGCATAGTATCTCACGTTAATTGATTCAATTATTGTCGATATTTTATAATTGAGATGACGAAGTTATTAATATTATTATTTGCAATATTAACGATTTCTAGAAGTTCTTCCAAGGAGAGGTTTGGTCACCTAATTGCGCGCCAATAGGTAGAAATCCTTATTGGAAAGCCCCCTCTTTCCTGGGAACGACCTGGTCAATTAATAGTGTGAATTATAATAATGATGATGAAGTTTTGTTTTATTAGTATTATTAATGTAATAAAACAGAAAAGCTTTTTATATAAAATAGAATACTTTTATAAAGTTATTCATTTTATTAGACTATAAATAGAATATATTATATTCTATTATGCATAGTGTTTTGCATCGTAAAATCTTTTTATATAAAACAAAATACTTTTATAAAGTTATTCGTTTTATTAGGCTATAAATAGAATATATTATATTTTATTATGCATAGTATTTGCATAGTGATTGCATAGTATTTGCATAGTAATATCTTTTATATAAAATGTAAATACTTTTATAAAGTTATTCGTTTTATTAGATTATAAATAGAATATATTATATTTTATTGTAAACCAATCTGGACCGTCCATTTAAAAGTAAATCAATCTGGACCGTTCATGAATTAGTTAATATTCAATCCATTCTTCTATAAATAGAAGCTCATTCCTTCATTATTTCTTTCGAATTCACTGAAACTCTAGAGAGAGAAACTATAGAGAGAATTCTTCTTCTATAATCTTGAGCGTATTTCTTTAGAATTTAAGAAAGCTTTGAGCATAGTGCAAGTTTCTTCAAAAATATCCCCGTCGTACCTGTCGGAGTACTCTTCTTTATAAGGTAAGGGGTATTATTTCTTTCGTATTCATGAAGAGAACTTCTTTTATTCCATTCTTTATTATTTTGTTGGAATAACCTGTATACGGGGACTACCCTAAACTTGGTGAAATTCTTCTGTTATTCTATTCCTTATTATTCTGTTGGAATAACCTATATATGCAAAGTACCGCATACATGGTGAAATTCTTCTGTTATTCCATTCTTTATTATTATGTTGGAATAACTTGTCTATTTGAAGTACCGCATACATGGTGAAATTCTTCTATTATTCCATTCTTTATTATTCTGTTGGAATATCCTGTCTGTGCGTTTACGAATGACCTGGTTCCGTTGTTTATTATTCTTTTGGAATAACCTGTCTGTGCGATCTATCGCATGCCTGGTTATTTCTTTTGTTATTCCATTCCTTATTATAATCAGTTGGTTAAAGTTTTGACTTCTATACTCTATGAAATTAGTGGAATATCCTTGATATTTGAGCTTCATTCAATATCTTTTCATGGAAATATTCTTTTGAGCATTCTTGAATTTTACTCTACAAAGAAGTATCATGTTGACAATTTGGACATTATTAGTTCCTGGATAAATTAATTCTTGAACTTGTTTTATTGATTTCTTATATCATTGTCATCATCCTCATGTTTATATTATGTTGAAAGTCATCTGTGGCCTGTAGTGAATAAATGGACTTGGTATGATTATGACCAGGGATTTATCGGTATAATCATGACCGTAATGTTACAAATGATGTGGTAAAAGTCCTCATTGGCCCGTAGTGCATTGATGGACAATTGTTGGCATCATGACCATTGATGAATACATGAATATCCTTGCCCCGTAGTGCATGGATAATTTGTGGTTGTGATACTAATGAATATCCTTGGCCGTAGTGAAAGGATGATGTGGATTATTTATTAAGCTGAGTCCTAGTGATAAGAGTGATGAAAAACCTTTTAAATCATAAAAGAAAGTAGATTTTATTCTCTACTTGACTCTTTTAATGGATTGCTTGTTCCGTTGCAGTTAAACTTGATGTTTGTTATATTGTATCAGTTTAACACTGTTGAAGGCTAATGATAATTTATTCTGCATTATCTTAGTCATAATATTTCTTACTGGGCTAGTTGACCTCACCCTTTTACTTTCATTGTTCTCTTCAGGAAATGAGAACGTAGTAGGGACTAGTCGGGGAACGGAGTGACGGTCCAGATAATAGCATTAGTAGTCCTCACTATTCTATTAAATAGAGTGATAATAAATGTAATGAGGACTCAATTGAGTGTGGTTATTGTCTAGATGACAATATTTGTATTAAAACTCACAGCATATGTTTTGTCGTATTTTACACGATTGTCAGATAATTAAGTTGTATTTGAATTTTACCACCATATATTTGGCGACTCAAGATGGATGATGTATACCTATTTTGGGGCGCCACAGCTTGGTATCGAGCTTAGGGATATGATCCTGGCCGAGATGTGAGATAATAACTAGGAGGGGAGAGACGGGAATTCCTTCGCTAGTATGACCTACCTAAGTTTATTTGGTATTTAATTGGCCTCACCGTAATATAGGGATAATATGTGATATGTTAATTAACCCTTGTTCTGTGGCAGTGTTTGAAAATGGCATCCGAGAATGTTGAGAACATCAAGTGAGCACATGTGACCGTTGAGTCTCCACAGATCAATAATCAGGATAATGTGCATCAAGAAGGCGACAATCCTCAGGCAAACAACAACACTGACCAGATGATGAACGATGGAATGTTTAGAGGCTTTCAAAAATTCATGTAACATCAGGTAAGAGCGGCTCCTATCCAAAATGCAGGTGGAAACACTTGCAACTCTCGGACGGTCACCGCTAAGCAGTTCAAGGAACTGAGACCACCAGAGTTTTTTGGAGAGCCAAAACCACTTAAGTCGGAGACGTGGATAAAGCAGATCTGCAAGATATTTGATGTCTTGGGATGCTATGAGGAGCAAAAGGTTCCCTTTTCCACCTTCATATTGTGTGCAGAGGCAGATTACTGGTGGGAATCTATAAAACGTACTCAACCTGCCGCACTAAAGATGACTTAGAAGAAGTTCCAAGAATTGTTCAACGAAAAGTACTTTCCCAAAAGTATTCATCACATGAAAGAGGTAGAGTTCATCAAGCTGGAGCAAAACAACATAACCGTGTTGCAGTACGAAGCTAAGTTCGCTGAGTTATCCCGGTTTGTATCCCATTTGGTTGATAATGAGGAGAGAATGACACGAATGTTTCTAAGAGGTTTGAAACCCGAGATACGTCAATATCTTGTCTCTCATAAACTGTGTTTGTATTCAGGTGTTGTTAATAGGGATCAGTTATTGGAGCGCAATAATGAGTCAACCTAACCGAAAGAGAGCAGCCGATAAAATGATAATACTAGTGATAGCACTCATCGAAGTGGTGACAATAAGCGTGGAGGGAATCAACATGCCAGAAATGGTAACCACTACGGTGGTAATCATGGCCAAAACAATAAGAATGGACATTTCAAGAAGAGGAGATTCAACAATGATGGAAAGACGTCAGCACCAACACCCATTGTTAAAGAAGGAGAATGACCACCTATCATATGTTTCAAATGCGGAGGGGAGGGACACATCAGTCCAAACTGCGCGATGCCGTCCAAAACATGTTATAATTGTGGAAGAGAAAGTCACCTAGCCTGATTTTGTCGTTCACCGAAGACAAGTTCAGCTAGGATGGAGGCACCAAAGGATGTCCCAAAAAAGTCAAAGCCAGTAGTGCAAGGGAGAGTATTTGTCGTGACCTCCCAGAAAGCAAGGAACCCGAACGAGGTCATCACGGGTAAGCTTATCATAAATTCTAGCGAAGTATATACCTTATTTGATACCTGTTCTACCCATTTTTTTATTTCTTCTACTTGCACTCAACGTTCAAATTTGACTCCGAAGAAATTAGACTTTGACTTATCTATTGAAACTCCATTGGGAGAAACCTTCATTACATCCTGTAACGACCCCAAAATTCATACAATATAATTCTAAACTTCGATCGTTAATAATACATCTACCTTCTAATTTTACATCCTTATTCGATGTTAAATTTTATAAAATGCGGAATAATTTAAACTTTTCTATCTTCTTACTTTAAGTCCCTGAATCAAAACCTTTATCATCTACATGTCTTTAACTCATATATAATCCATGATTCACTTCATCACAGTTATTATATAAAATTTTACATTTCAATCTGATAACCTTTACATATCAAATAACTCTAACTTTAGCTTTACAACTCAACATAAAACTATACATCATAAAACATTTAGTACATCTCATGAATCTTAATCATGCTATTAAGAAATAACAACTTTAGCTAAAATATTAATCTTCATGTATTATTTCTGATCCACGTCATTCAAGTAGCACATAGTGTTACCTTCGATCCTTAACCTGCAAAAATGGTTATTTGCAAGGTTGAGCTCGACAGCCCAGCAAAATCTAACAGTTTTCATGCATCACGTATCACATAATAACATGCTCAACATATATCTCATAAATATTGGACTAACATAACATACATCTTACAGTTTATATAACAAGTATAAAGATTGAGTTCCTTACTAAATCAGCATGCTTTACTCAAGCAACGTATTCATAAGTTGACTTTAACATTTCACACATTCAACATATATATATATATATATAACACATCATGGTCTTTGCAACAAAGATTTAAAATAATAAAATTCACATAGCAAATAGGAACTAAAAGACTTGCATTGATCGTTGTTTACCAATAACAGTTTAACAACTTAAAGTTATCTGCACTTCACGTGCCCTACACAATTATATAACCATGCACATCAACTATTAGTCACATAGCAACGCATAGTAGTTGTAATGTAAACTTTACTCTACATATCATAACCCTTCCTAATATATATACACAATGTTCAATTTTATTGTGTTAACTTTCAACTTATATCTCACTGTATTTCATATTCAAAGTTCATTCAAGTGTTTAAGTCTTGCTAGGACTACTTATTGGTTTTATATTAAAACTATTCAATATCTTATTATATTCATTTCATTTGATTTAAAACACTTTTTACGCTCATTATCACTTATCACGGCGTTTCGACGTTTATTCGTCACACGCCTAATTTGTCTCTCTTGTGTGTGCTTAGTATGCGTATTCAACTTATCTATTATATCATTTATTAATGTTAAGCATCATTATACTTCATAATATTCATGTTCTATAACTTAGAACAACATCTATTATCTTCAAGAGCATTACACTTGCCTACGTGCATGCCCGACGGCCTCCGATTGCCTCCGAAAACATAACAGTCACAAATATTACCATTTTGACTACTGTTCTCGACCTCAAATTGGATAACTTAAAGATAAAAGTTGTAGGTCTATTCGTCCTCATTTCGGATCATCTTGAATCACCTCAATCGGAGTTTGTATGAAAATGTTATGCCTATTTTACTAAAACAGGTCAAAGTAGTCACACCTGGCATACTTTGGGCGTAGTCTACGCTTAATTAAGCCTAGGGCACACAATGGCTAAATACCCCCAAATGACTTAGGGCACAATGCAAATATGCCCATTAGCGTAAACGGACCTGGGCTACTGTTCTTCGTAATTTTTGACCCTTTTTCTGCTACTAATCTTCATAACTTGAGTTATACACATCCAAATTAGTCCGTTTTTGATTCTATTGATTCGTAATTCATAGAACTACAACATACTATAATTTTAACAATTTATAAAAACATTAACCAACCTAAAATTTGACCCAAAACATATGTTCGTACTCTATTTTCTTATTTTAACACATTTAGCGAATTCGATCGCCACGGCTTCGTTTCTTAACCAATTAACATGATTTAAACTACGCCATTTTCGTTTCAAAACATACTAACATAATCCAACATCTATTTACAGATTATAACAAGTATAGAGCATTAAATTTTGTACTTTCTAATGCCATATCATATGAACATATCACTATTATTTTAAATTCCCTCCTACAATCCAATTTTACGTGTTTGACTATTCCAATAACACTCAAATATGGTGACTAATAGATTCTACCAAACCATATGTACACATATATACAATCATCCAACGTGACTTAATAGTTTGCAAAAAAAATTCATAAAGAACTCAAACATAAAAATTAGAACTACGATATACCTTAATCCTTATTTATTGAAGCAATTGATATATAGTGGCTTCAATTTCTTCCACAGCAAAACCCTCAATCTCTTAGCAATTCTCTCTGTGTTTTTCTCTCTTCACTTCCAATCTCTCTCTAACCCTCTGCTATTTTGGCCTTAGAAAATAAGACGCGAAGAAATAAACTAGCAATCCTCCACGTACTCTTCCGTTAGAAAATAACAAAAAGGCGTCAGTTGAATAAGCCAAAGCCACAGGGCCTTGTTTGGCTACCACAAACCCGCCAAACTAAATTATTTTTATAATACTTTTATTATATAGTTTCACTTGTCACACATGTAACATTTAAATAACTTGCAATTATAATTATAATAATTATAAATCTCATTGTAACATACTTAATAAATCTTTACATATCTAATTTAATTAATAAATTAGATCAAAACAACATTTTATTTAATTTAATTATTTTCTTAAATATTAAGAAATTGATTTAATTTAATTATTTCCTTAAATTAAATCCTTCAAATATAATTAACACTATTCAATTTAATTTACATTAAACAATTTAGTTACTAAATTAATGCACCATAATTCATCAACTATTTATTTATCTTAATAAATTAATTAATTAAAATATTTATTTAATTCAATAAATATTTAAAATTAATTACAAAATTCATTTAATTTCTTCAATAGTTAACTTAACTATTAAACCTCACTTTTCCAATATAAATATATATTTCTCTTCACACCAGATCATATATTTCAACATATATAGCACATATATATATATATATATATACATCAAACTCAAAACATTTCATAATAAGAATTTTAATTATTAAATTATTATTTTAATAATTTATAAAAATTTGGGTTGTCACACATCCACTGTTTATAAGTCTTGTATGGTTCAAATTGGTACCCTTACATTACCTGTCGATCTTATTTCATTGAAAATACTTGCATTTGACGTAATTCTAGGGATTGATTGGTTAACTACTCATCATGCAAAAATTGATTATTTTCGTAAGGTTGTTAGCTTTCATATTTCTAACCAACCTATTATGCAAATTCAAGCAACCAAACCATTAAAATCAATCATTGTCATCTCAAGCCATAAAGCTATTCGTTTATTGAAAAACGGATGTCAAGATTTCTTAGCTCATGTCACGGATCTAAACAAAAATATGTCAGTTTTGAATGATATTTCTATTGTTAATAAATTTCCAGACGTATTCCTTGAAAAACTTCCTGGCCTACCCCCAGAATGTAAAATTAAATTTTGTATCGACCTTGAACCCGGTACAAAAACCATTTCCAAAGCCCCATATCGAATGGCTCCTATTGAACTTCAGGATTTAAAGACCCAATTGCAGGAATTGTTAGGCATTAGCTTTATTTGTCCTAGTACTTCTCCTTGGGGTGCTCCTGTTCTATTCGTGAAGAAGAAATATGGGAATATGCGACTTTTTATTGATTATCGAGAGTTGAATCATGTCACCATCAAAAATAGGTACCCATTGCCACGTATTGATGACCTGTTTGACCAGTTGCAAGGCGCTAAATTTTTTTTAAAGATTAATCTTCGTTCCGAATATCACCAATTGAAGATTAGAACCGATGACATTCCAAAGACGACTTTCAGAACTTGGTACGGGCATTATGAATTCCTAGTCATGTCTTTTAGATTGACTAATGCTCATTATGCCTTCATGGATATGATGAACCGAGTATTCAAGGAATATTTGGATCACTTTGTGGTCGTTTTTATTGATGACATCCTTATTTATTCCAAAAGTCGTGAAGATCATGAGCAACACTTGAGGCTGATACTCTAAAAGCTTTGTGAATATAATCTTTATGCCAAATTGAAGAAATACGAGTTCTGGCTTGAGGAAATAGCATTCCTTGGGCACGTAGTATCAAGTCATGGAATATCTGTTGACCCAGCAAAGATTGAAGCTATTCAAAGTTGGGAGCAACCTAAATTATTGACCAAAGTACGTAGCTTTCTCGGCTTAGCTGGTTATTATCAGAGATTCGTAGAAGGGTTTTCTCGAATCGCTAATCTCTTAACTCAGCTGACTCGGAAAGATACAAAATTCGGTTGGAACGAGGAATGTGAGAAGAGTTTTCAAGAACTCAAGAGAAGACTCATTTCAAAGACTCTATTACGACAATACCATCTGGCTCCGGAGGGATTTGTCATCTACAATGTGATACTTGTGCAAAGGGTTAGGATGTGTTCTCATGCAACATGGGAAAGTCATAGCCTATGCCTCTCGACAACTCAAAGAATATGAGAGGAATTATCCTACTCATGATCTAGAGTTGGCAGTTGTTGTCTTCGCACTTAAAATGTGGAGGCATTACTTGTATGGGGAGAAAGCGGAGATCTTTACGGATCATAAACGCCTCAAATATTTCTTCACTCAAAAGGAACTCAACATGCGACAAATGACGTTGGCTTCGAATCATTGAAAGATTATGATTATACCATCCAATATCATCCTGGAAAAGAAAACGTGGTAGATGGCGCATTGAGTAGAAGAAGATCATATGCGCACGAAAAGTCGATATATTGTCAATGCAAAGGCCCATTTTGTATGACAGGCAAAGGATGGAGATAGAGATAAAGACTCTAGGGACCCACGTGATGATGGCAAATATACGAGTAGAACCAACTTTAATCGATAAAGTTAAAGCCGCTAAGCTACGCACTCGAACCGAGGCGATGAGGGAAGAAAATACAAGAAGGTGCTATGCCGGAAGCAAGAATCAATAAAAAGGAATACTTCGATTCAACTTTAGACTTTGTGTTCCTAACTATCCTGATTTAAAGTATAAAATCATGATGGAGGTGCACAATACACCGTTTACAATCTATCATGGGAGCACCAAAATGTATCGTGATCTTCGACATACATTTTGGTGGAGCAATATGAAGAGAGAGATATCGATGTTTATCTCAAGCTGTCTAGCTTGTCAACGAGTCAAGGCGGAGCATCAAGTACTTAGAGGTCCATTGCAACCACTTGAAATTCTAGAATGGAAGTGGGAGCACATTACCATGGATTTCGTTACTGGTCTTCCCAAGGTTTCTCAAGGCATAGATGCAATTTGGGTCATTGTTGATAGATTGACCAAGTTTGCTCATTTCTTACCAATACGAGAAACTTATACACTTGAACATCTTGTTCGTATGTACATAAACGAGATTGTAAGACTGCATGGTATACTAGTATCCATAGTTTCTGATCGAGACCCAAGATTCACTTCACGATTTTTGTTTAGTTTGTAAAAAGCTATGGGCACGGATTTACGATTTAGTTCGGCATATCATCCTTAGACGGACGGACAATCAGAGAGGACTATTCAAACTCTTGAAGATTTATTAAGACTCTATGTCCTTGACTTCAAAGGGAATTTGGGACAAGTTCTTACCATTGGTGGAGTTTTCCTACAACAACAATTATCAAGCAAGTATTGGCATGGCTCCATTCGAGGCGTTGTATGGAAGAAAGTGTCGTTCTCCAGTATGCTGGGATGAGGTGGGTGAAGCAATGTTGTTGGGACCGGATTTGGTACGTATGACTACGGAAAAGATTCAAACGATCCGATAGCGTATAAAAATCTCACAAGACCGACAAAAGAGTTATGCTGATCTTCATCGAAAGGATGTGGAATTCGATATTGGAGAACATGTGTTGTTACGTGTTGCTCCACGGAAAGGAGTTACGAGATTTGGAAAGAGATGAAAGCTCAATCCTCGATTCATTGGCCCATTTTTAATCCTCGATCGAGTAGGAACTGTGGCGTATAGACTCGCTTTACTGCCAAGTATGTCTCGTGTTCATAACGTTTTTTACATATCCATGTTACGTAAATATGTGGATGACCTGAACCACATTATTTAGTTAGAACCGGATGAAATAGCGAAAGATTTAACGTATGAAGAGGTTACTGTTAAAATCTTGGATAAGAAGGAACATATTCTACGCTCCAAGGTTATACCTCAAGTCAAAGTTTTATGGATGAACCACGATGTTGAGGAAATGACCTGGGAGTTGGAATCTTAAATGAAATCAAGGTATCCTTACCTCTTCGACATACCAGGTACGTACCCTAATTTCGAGGGAAAAATTTCATAAGAAGGGGAGATTGTAAGAGCCCAACTTTTATGAATAAAGATGAATTTTCTATAAATATCAATTTTGAATATTATGGAATAAATATTATATAATATTATAGTTGTGGGTAATATTTATAAATTTTGCAAAGTACGCAAGTTGTTATATAATATTCGATTTGTCGGGGAATATTCGTTTTAACAAGGAATATTCGTACGACGACACAATCATTGGTGGACCCCACAATGGAATTATTGTCGGATTGAGAAAACGACAAAAATATTTTTATAAAAATAACGGCGGAAGTTTTATCGTTAACTGTTGAAACACCCGGTGTTAAAAGTACAGGAATACGTGTGGTTGCATAGTAGCACACGGTATTGATTATTGATGCTTACGTGAGAAGTCACTCAGTTTTGTTCAATTATTGCTTCAGTAATTGTTGCATAGTATCTCACGTTAATTGATTCAATTATTGTCGATATTTTATAACTGAGATGACGAAGTTATTAATATTATTATTTGCAATATTAACGATGTCTAGAAGTTCTGTCAAGGAGAGGTTTGGTCACCTAATTGCACGTCAATAGGAGAAATCCTTATTGAAAGCCCCCTTTCTCGGGAACGACACAGTCGATTAATAGTGTGAATTATAATAATGATGATGAAGTTTTGTTTTATTAGTATTATTAATATAATAAAATAGAAATGTTTTTTATATAAAACAAAATACTTTTATAAAGTTATTCGTTATATTAGACATATAAATAGAATATATTATATTCTATTATGCATAGTGTTTTGCATAGTAAAATCTTTTATATAAAACATAATACTTTTATAAAGTTATTCGTTTTAGTAGGCTATAAATATAATATATTATATGTTATTATGCATAGTGTTTGCATAGTGTTTGCATAGTGCTCGCATAGTATTTGCATAGTAATATCTTTTTATATAAAATAGAATACTTTTATAAAGTTATTCATTTTATTAGATTATAAATAGAATATATTATATTTTATTATAAACCAATATGGACCGTCCCTTTAAAAGTAAATCAATCTGGACCATTCATGAAATAGTTAATATTCAATCCATTCTTCTATAAATAGAAGTTCATTCCTTCATTATTTCTTACGAATTCACTGAAATTCTAGAGAGAGAAACTGTACAGAGAATTCTTCTTCTATAATCTTGAGCATATTTCTTTAGAGTTTAAGAAAGCTTTGAGCTTAGTGCAAGTTTCTTCAAGTATATCTACGCCCTACCCGTCGGAGTACTCTTCTTTATAAGGTAAGGGGTATTATTTCTTTCGTATTCATGAAGAAAACTTCTGTTATTCCATTCTTTATTATTTTTTTGGAATAACCTGTATACGGGGACTACCCTATACTTGGTGAAATTCTTCTGTTATTTTATTCCTTATTATTCTGTTGGAATAACATTTATATGCAAAGTATCACATACATGGTGAAATTCTTCTGTTATTCCATTCGTTATCATTATGTTGGAATAACCTGTCTATTTGAAGTACCGCATACATGGTGAAATTCTTCTGTTATTCCATTCTTTATTATTCTGTTGGAATATCCTGTCTGTGCGTTTACGCATGACCTGGTTCCGTTGTTTATTATTCTTTTGGAATAACTCCGTCATGCGATCTATCGCATGCCCGGTGATTTCTTTTGTTATTTCATTCCTTATTATACTCAAATAAGTTAAAGTTTTGACTTCTATACTCCATGAAATTAGTGGAATATCATTTATATTTGCGCTTTCATCCAAAGATCTTTCATGGAAATATTCTTCTGAGCATTCTTGAATTTTACTCTACAAAGAAGTATCATGTTGACAATTTGGACGTTATTAGTTCCTAGATAAATTAATTCTTGAACTTGTTTTATTGAATTCTTATATCATTGTCATCATCCTCATGTTTATATTATGTTGAAAGTCATCTGTGGCCTGTAGTGCATAGATGGACTTGGTATGATTATGACCAGGGATTTATTGGTATAATCATGACCGTAATGTTACAAATGATGTGGTAAAAGTCCTCATTGGCCCGTAGTTCATTGATGGACAGTTGTTGGCATGATCATGACCATTGATGAATACACGAATATCATTGCCCCGTAGTGCATGGATAATTTGTGGTTGTGATACTAATGAATATCCTTGGTCGTAGTGCAAGGATGATGTGGATTATTTATTAAGCTGAGTCCCAGTGATAAAAGTGATGAAAAACCTTTTAAATCATAAAGGATAGTAGATTTTATTCTCTACTTGACTCTTTTAATGGATTGCTTGTTCCGCTACAGTTAAACTTGATGTTTGTTATATTGTATCAGTTTAACACTGTTGAAGGCTAATTATAATTTATTCTACATTATCTTAGTCATAATATTTCTTACTGGGCTAGTTGAGCTCACCCTTTTACTTTCATTGTTCTCTTCAGGAAATGAGAATGTAACAGGGACTAGTCGGGGAACGGAGTGATGGTCCAGATAATAGCATTAGTAGTCGTCACTATTCTGATAAATATAGTGATAATAAATATAATGAGGACTCAATTGAGTGTGGATATTGTCTAGATAACAATATTTGTATTAAAACTCACAGCATATGTTTTGTCATATTTTACACGACTGTTGTATAATTAAGTTGTATTTGAATTTTGTACCATGTATTTGGCGACTCAAGATGGGTGATGTATACCTATTTGGGGGGCGTTACAGAAGGAGGTCCGGTTAATCCTATGCAAGAATTCGTTAATCTTTTAACGGCTGCGATTAATAGAACTAGTGTAGGTCCGCCGGAGTTCAAAGGAACTACGGACCCTATAGAAGCCCAAACTTGGGTGAAAGAAATTGGGAATGCATTTCTTATAGCAAATGTTGACGAAGGTCAGAAGGTTTCTTTCGCAACCTATATGATGAAAGGTGAGGCCAACTTTTGGTGGGAGCCAAACCAGGCTAGAGCTGGTATAGAAAATCTAACGTGGGTAAGGTTCAAGGAGATTTTCTTCGAGAACTATTTTCCCACGAGTATGCAGGGAAGGATGGAAATGAGGTTTCTTGATTTGAAACAAGGGGATATGATGGTTCCCCAGTATGCTACCAAGTTTAATGAACTGGCAAGGTTTCCTCCACACCAAGTGGACACAGAGGTAAGAAAGGCTACACGGTTTGAGCAAGGCTTGAAACCCTGGCTCTATAGCCGAATTTTTGTGGTCCAAAGTACTTCCTTTGGGACCATATTAGAAAAAGGAAATAATTGCCGAGGGTAGGAATGAGGCTCTTAGCCAGTACCACAAAGATAAGAAAAATAAGGGTAAAGTTGATGGGGGAATAAAGACCGAGGGAGCTAGTGGTAGTGGCGACAGTCAAAAGAGGAAGGGTTTCAACTCTGGGAATACTGGAGTAAAACAAGGGGATTCTAATAGGAGGATGGAGGCCTGTAAAACCTGTGGGAAGACTCATTTAAGAGTTTGTCTCAAGGGGAAGGCAGTATGTTATAACTGTGGACAAGAATGGCACATTTTGCCTAACTGTCCAAATCCAAAGAAAAATCATAGATGTTTTTGAAAGTAGTATGCACACAAGCCAATCATGTTTGATGATAAAGCATATACTTTGTAACAATCTTATTCATTTATTAATAAAAAGTATTAATTTATTAAAGGCTTTTAATTATCTACATGATGCTGTTTTATAATATGTGATAAACCCATAGTTTTAAGCAATACTTTTAGAATAATGATGATGATCATTCTAATGAGATCTAAATTCTTAGAAAGCTTAAAACTAAAATAGTTCCCAATCATTGGATTACTAAATTGGGGATTACCGAATTGGATAGATTGGTACATCGTTGCTTGCTTTCATTGGATGAGGATGATTGATCTCATGATCATTTGTGTGGAGACACTAAAGCAAGTATGTAGGTGCTTATTGGAGAATAAGTTCATTGAACGTGGCTCGCTAAGGAATACCTAATGGAGTTTTACTTGCTTTGTCAATAGGAATTCTGTAGTGATAGTAGTATCAAGTGATCCTTGGACTTGAGATCATCATAGTATCTTGTGTATGATGAGTTATACTTTGACTTATTCCTTAAGACCCTTAGGGTATATCAAAGGGTATGCTTGGGTATAACAAGTTGTATTTGGAGATAATATATAATCAATAAAGAATCTACCACTTCTAATAAAAGAAGAGAAATGTCCTATGTGATTCGATAAATGACAACCCAGTAGTCCTTGGCCAAGGCAGAATGAAATTAGAAAGGAGTTTCTAATTTGCATTATTTGTAGTTGTGCATTTAAGGATCGAAATACATATAATTAAATAAAATAAGACTTGTGAAAAATTCCATGTCTTATATTTAATTGGGACATTGTATGGTGGAAGGATTGAATTATGCAGAACTATTTACTCAAAGGTTCTTTTATGATTAATGTTGAAATCTATATTATCTGGAAAGTCGTTGATCGCTAGGGGAGGCTTATCCTATTGTAGAATAAATATTATTTAAATAAATTAATTATTTAATTTATTTATTTAAATAAGATTAGAATTGTTCTAATTGATTTATTCACAACCTGTTTAATATGGAGAACCTAAAGGGTCACAAAAGATAAAAGGAAGAATAATTATTTAAGAAGTTAATGGCATAATCGTAATAATATGTTATGTATATTTAATTTAATCTATGGTGATAGAATAAATTAAATAGCTTAATATTTATTATTTAATATTTTAGAAATATTAAATATAAATTAATAAGAGGAGTCTTATTAATATTATTATTATTATTATTATTATTTTAATTTCTAAAAGAGTTTAGGAATTAATTTAATATAAGTACTCTCATTTATTCCTAATTGGATTAGGAAGGAAAATTAGTTAAAGGAGTTTAATTAATTATCCCTAATAAGATTAGGGAGCCCCTTTAATTAAAAGGGTTTAATTAAATAATACCTTATTTTAATATGGTTACTTGATATCTTTATAAGAGGAGTCTTATATCAGATATCAAGACTACATAATTATTCCAATGGTTGGGGAGTTCGCTCCTTTTCTATAGAGATAGAAAAACTAGGGTTTAGCCAAATACCCATCTTCTTAAATCCTTCTTCTTCCTTGGTGGATCACCTCTAGATGCCAAACACTTGGGTGGCTAACGTTGATCAAAGGAAGAAACCAAACCCGGTGGATTCAAGTTGAACGCGAAAAGGATTGGAGGTGAACTTGTACTTGAGGAAGCTTGGATCTTCAAGGGTATGATTCTTGTTCTTTCTTTTCGTTTAATTAATAATTGTGCATAAAGGGTGATCCGGGTTTATGGTTTGTAAAATTTTAAACTCTGATTTTTTACACGTTTCTGCTTATTTATGCAATTTGATTGCGTTCTAGAATATTACAAACCTAACAGTGGTATCATAGCCAAACCTTTATGTAAATTATTAATTGTTTTAATTTAATATCTATATTGATATGTGTTTAGAACAATTTAATTGGGCATAATTTTATTGTATAAATTTTTAAAAAAAAAAAAATTAATCTCGAAATTCCTTTTGCACTGTGTTCGTGGTGAATTCAGTTATTATATATATAACATTAGTTATCCCGCAACACTATCTGTTGTATTATTACGTTTAAGATATATATAATTAATAATTCGCATACCACATCAGTATAAATAAGGATTACATCAGGATTCATGATTCCTGGAATCATGTGGCTGTAACTTTTATATATATGATATATATTAATGATTTACTCTCCTCATTTTTCGGCCATCAATATACTGATATGATTACTTGATTAGTTAATGTGAATCAGCTTGTATGTGGAAACCTAAAACTTCATGAAAATATTATATATATATATATATATATATATATTATTCTTAATAATTTTATAATTAAAATAAAAAAAAAAGTTTATTTTAATATTAAAATAAAAAAAAGTTTTATTTTATTCTTAAAATAAAAACTTTATTTTAATTTTAAAATTAAAATTTCATGCTAACTAATTAGAGTTGGAATTGGATTCCATGATAACTAATTGGGGTTGAAATTGGATTCTATGTTTACGTTAAATAAAGGAGTTTATTTAGATATGAAATAAGATTTCATATTATTCAAAATAAAAGAGTTTATTTTGAATAGGATAAAGAATCAGTCTTTCCTTAAATAAAGGAGTTTATTTAGATATGAAATAAGATTTCATATTATTCAAAATAAAGAAGTTTATTTGTGAATAGGAAAGAGAATCATGTTTTTCCTTTAATAAAGGAGTTTATTTATTTATTATTTTTACATGGAATTGGATTCCATAATTAATTAAAATAAAGGAGTTTATTTTGATTAAAGATTTTGATTAAAATAAAATAGTTTATTTTATTCAAAATTGGATAAATTAAAATAAAATAGTTTTATTTTGATTTAAATTTGGATTAAAATAAAGGAGTTTATTTTGATTCAAAATTAGATTTTATACTAACTAAATTTGCCCATTAAATGATATCAATATATATATTGAATGTTTATTATTCATGAGATGAATATTATTTATTGATGCATATCTTGATGTGTATGATAATAAATGGGATTGATTATGGACTATTGACCAATGTGATTGGATTTTATTTTAGTTGGATGCATGAATGTATGGGTTTTATTAAATGGGGTCTCACAGATTTCGCCTTCTTCTCTAATTTTTCTTAATGTAAATTCTATCTCCCACATATGTACTTCCCTCGACTCACGATCAAGGTTTCTATTTATTTTAAATAGTTTTGTAATAGGAATAGTTAGAATTAATTTTTGAAGAATTAGAGATCAAGGAGCAAGGAGCGCTTGAAGACCCGGTTTGTAATGGAGCCCGGGTTTAAATGTAATAGTTATATTTAAATATTATTTCTTGCACCCCCAAGGGTTTGACCTTTTGGTTCACTTGGTGGCTCTAGTAGACCAAACTAGAATAAAAGTCCATAATCAATCCGAGTAGAATGTAGTATTCTATATGTGCATGCTTATACTATATATATTATATATTATGCAAACATGCTTCGTGTGTTCATTAATATACGACGTGTATTTTATATATATATATATATATATGCGCTAAACAAGATGAAACAAATTAATAACAAAACCCTCAATTTTTATATTAAGTCCTAAGCGCTCAAAGATATTTGGAATATCGAACGTTGCCTTCTAGCATGATAAAATTAATAGAGTATTAAATATTTAATATGAGTTTGTTGTGTCACCACAAGGCAAGTATTAAGTATTTAAGATGTTAATTTATCACATTTGATGCTTATAAAGAAAATTGAACAATATTGTTTTGTTGTGTCACCACAAGGATGATATTTTTCTTTTTGAATATATGGAGTGCTAGGTCGGACTTAACTTGGATAATTTTGATTCGGATGTGCCACCACTTGATCAAAATAATCTAAGAGGCAAAAGAAAAGGAGTTGCATAGTTGATGTAATTGACAAAAGTTGTCTACCTATTTATTTATATATAGTTTGTTGTGTCACCACAAGGCTATATAGATTTGAAATGGGATACTTATTCTCACTAGCAAATCTTTAATTAGATTTTGCCGAACTATATAAGTGAGGGTAATATAGTTTGAAGAAAATAAAGGGAGATACCAATTTAAAACAAGACCTAATTTATTTTGGTAATTAATAAAAGAATGTATGTTAAAATGTTGTTAATTACAAATTCATTTACGAAATTTTACAATGTCTAAAATTACTATCATCATGAAGCATATTAGATGCTAAATTAACCGCATCAATAAACGGATTGGTTAAGGAATTTGAGAATAGTTCTCATAGTTTGAAAAGCTATCTTATGTCCTTAATACGCCTATCCTCTCAGAATGGTTGCGCATAATGCCTCTGAGGAAGACATTGCTACTTTTAGAAAGTGGCAAGATGATGCACAATTGGCTCGATGCATCATGCTCGCATCTATGAGTAACGAGCTTCAAAGATCAAAGATGAAACTATGGATGCTTCTACTATATTCCCCGCACATCAAGTAGTTGATGGTGAGGAAAGTAGGGGCCGATAGATATCGAGATATCTAAGGAGCTCTTCCGATCTAGAATGACCGGTGACACTACAATGCTGATGATAAAAAGTCCTTAACATTATCAATTTGATTGATCAATTAGACAACGAAGTTTTGTCATGGATGGAGAGTTGAGCCAAGATTTGATCTTGCACTCACTCCCTGACTCCTTTCACAATTGTTGTGAATTTTTCATATGAACAAGCTAGATATCGCCTTCACTTGATTTGCTTAACATATTGAAAATGTTGAGAGTCACTTTCCAACCAAGAAAGATCAAGTCTTACCGGTAGGGGCCAAAGGATCTTCCGAAAAGAAGAACGATTCAAAGAAGGTAAATAGAAAGGCATAAACAAAGGATAATAAGAACAAAAGCGATACGGATAGCAAAGGAGCTTCTTTCCACCGCAATAAGCCCGACACTGAAAGAAAGCGCAAGAAGCATCTTGCGAGAGGCTAACCAAAGAAGCTTAGTGAAGTTTCTGATTACAATACGATTTTTGTTCATGATTGAAATAAATTTTTCTTTAAGTCAAGGTTCTACTTGGGTATTGGATACCGACTTTGGTTATCATAAATATAGATTTATGAAGGACCAAGCGTAAGTAGAAAGTTAAACAAGGTAAGTAATCCTATGTGTGGGAATTGAAGCAAAGGTTGCGCATATTAGCCATAGAAACTTATAGTTTAGCAATGCCTACGAGCAAATCTATTAAGTCAATAAGTTGTTATTGTATTCCGATTCTTGTTAAAAATATTATTTCCATTTTATTGTTGGACAATGAAATCTTTGGTATTATAATTAAGAACAATTGTTGTTCTATTTATAATAATAATGTTTTGTATAGAATGGAATATTACTTAATAAATTTTGTATACTTGACTTACATGAAAAAATAATTTTGCATATTGAACAAATTAGTATAAGAAAAGGAGATGATCATTCAAAGAGTTGAATGTGTGTATTTGCTGAAATACAAGTATGAATTATTTGAAAGGTTCAAAGAATTCAGAAGTGAAACAAATTGGCAAAGTATTAAGATTCTTTGATTAGATCAAAGAATAAATACTTGTGCAATAAGTTTCAAGATCATCTCAAATGGTTTTTCTCATAATGGACACCTCATGATACGTAATAATTGATTGATGTATCTGAAAGGAAAAATCATACCTTGTTGAACATGGTACGGTCCAAAATGATTTTACCGACATTCCATTATCCTTCTGGGGTAATGTCCTAGAAATGGCTGCATATCTACGAAAGGGTAACCTCAAAATCCGGTCCCAAGACTCCATAAAAGTTATGGATAGGGAGGATTCCTAATCTTAAGTATGTTAAGATAAGGGGTTGTCCAACTTATGTGAAAAGGTTTCAAAGGATAAGCTTGGGACAAAATTTGACAAGTACAGATTTGTGGGACATCCTAAAGTAAGTTTAGGGCATATGTTCTATAATCCTACTTAGCAAAAGGTGTTTGTTGAAACTTGATGCCTTCTAAGATAAATATGTTTATCATTGAAGGGGCTAGTGGGAGGATAATAGATCTTGAAGAGTTCAACCACAAAACACAATAAGTCAAATAAGAGGAACCTGTAGATGAATTTCTATTGTACCACAAATCAATCAGAAAATCGAATAGTACCAAAGATACACGGAGGTATGGATTCATCATAGATGATGATGATGAGGTACACATCATAGAAGATGATGATCCAATTATATACGATGAGGTAAGTGTTGTAGACACTTTCGAGAGAAATGGATTGAAGCAAGTTTCTCAAATATGGAACATTCGTTTTGATGAGGCAATCAAAAGAGTTTGATTTTATCAAAATAAGAATGAACCTAGTGTGTACAAAAGGGTCGATGGGAGCATCGTGACATTCCTAGTACTATATGTTGATATACTACGGATAAGGAATGACATACCAATGCTACAATCGAGAAACATAAAGTTGTCTAAACATTCCTCCATGAATGATTTGGAAGAGTATCTTAATTGGGGATATAAATCTATATAGATAGATTTAAGAGGATGCTCGACTTAACCCAAGGAACGTATATTCATTTGATGCTAAAGTCGTTTAGCATGGCAAACTACAAGAGATGTCTCATGTCGATGAGCTATGGAGTGTATCTCTTTTAATAGTCCCCACAGACTCTAAAAAAGAGAGAGTCGCATGAGTGTGACAATCATGTATGCAATGAAATGTACGAGACCCGATGTTGATCACCATATTATGGAGAAGTTCACTATGAGTCTGTGAAAACATCTTAAAGTGCTTGGCCCAAGCACTAAGGATGTGATCATATTCATGGTGGGTCTAAATTAAAACTAGAGGGCTTAACAAACTCAAGTTTTTCGAGACGCACCAAGATGATGTAAAAATCCACTTTAAGGTAAAGCGTTATCTTGAACAGATTAGTGCGATGAATTGAAAGGTTCCAAACAAAGAAATAGTTCTTTGGTTTAGTGATAAAGACAAAGTATATAGCTATAAATGAAGTCGCAAGTTGATTGTTTGGATTAAAAGTTCATTACGAACTAGGAATAGTTCCTAAGTCTCATCTTGGATCTAAACATGTGTTGTGGCACTTTCATTTGATTATTAAAATCATTGAAAGATGGGAAATCACTATAGAGATAGTGGACTCTCATGAACAACATTACATATCCATTAACTAAAGCTTATCCAACAAAGGGATAATCGTCACTTAGAGAAGAAGAGTATGAGATACCATGACGATTGGCTTTAGTGCAAGTGGGAGATTGAAAGTAGTATGCACACAAGCCAATCATGTTTGATGATAAAGTATATACTTTGTAACAATCTTATTCATTTATTAATAAAAAGTATTAATTTATTAAAGGCTTTTAATTATCTACATGATGCTGTTTTATAATATGTGATAAACCCATAGTTTTAAGCAATGCTTTTAGAATAATGATGATGATCATTCTAATGATATCTAAATTCTTAGAAAGCTTAAAAGTAAAATAGTTCCCAATCATTGGATTACTAAATTGGGGATTACTTAATCCGGATAGATTGGTACATACGTTGCTTGCTCATTGGATGAGGATGATTGATCTCATGATCATTTGTGTGGAGACACTAAAGCAAGTATGTAGGTGCTTATTGGAGAATAAGTTCACTGAACGTGGCTCGCTAAGGAATACCTAATGGAGTTTTACTTGCCTGTCAATAGGAATTCCTGTAGTGATAGTAGTACAAGTGATCCTTGGACTTGAGATCATCATAGTATCTTGTGTATGATGAGTTATACTTTGACTTATTCCTTAAGACCCTTAGGGTATATCAAAGGGTATGCTTGGGTATAACAAGTTGTATATGGAGATAATATATAATCAATAAAGAATCTACCACTTCTAATAAAAGAAGAGAAATGTCCTATGTGATTCGATAAATGACAACCCAGTAGTCCTTGGCCAAGGCAGAATGAAATTAAAAAGGAGTTTCTAATTTGCATTATTTGGAGTTGTGCATTTAAGGATCGAAATACATATAATTAAATAAAATAAGACTTGACAGTAATTTCATGTCTTATATTTAATTGGGACATTGTATGGTGGAAGGATTGAATTGTATGGTAACTATTTACTCAAAGGTTCTTTTATGATTAATGTTGAAATCTATATTATCTTGGAAAGTCGCTTGATCGCTAGGGAGGCTTATCCTATTGTAGAATAAATATTATTTAAATAAATTAATTGTTTAATTTATTTATTTAAATAAGATTAGAATTGTTCTAATTGATTTATTCACAACCGATTTAATATGGAGAACCTAAAGGGTCACAACAAGATAAAAGGAAGAATAATTATTTAAGAAGTTAATGGCATAATCGTAATAATATATTTATGTATATTTAATTTAATCTATGGTGATAGAATAAATTAAATAGCTTAATATTTATTATTTAATATTTTAGAAATATTAAATATAAATTAATAAGAGGAGACTTATTAATATTATTATTATTATTATTATTATTATTATTATTATTATTATTATTATTATTATTAATTTCTAAAAGAGTTTAGGAATTAATTTAATATAAGTACTCTCATTTATTCCTAATTGGATTAGGAAGGAAAATTAGTTAAAGGAGTTTAATTAATTATCCCTAATAAGATTAGAGAGCCCCTTTAATTAAAAGGGTTTAATTAAATAATACCTTATTTTAATAGGGTTACTTGATATCTTTATAAGAGGAGTCTTATATCAGATATCAAGACTACATAATTATTCCAATGGTTTGGGAGTTCGCTCTTTTCTATGTAGAGATAGAAAAACTAGGGTTTAGCCAAAATACCCATCTTCTTAAATCCTTCTTCTTCCTTGGTGGATCACCTCTAGAGGCCAAACACTTGGGTGGCTAACGTTGATCAAAGGAAGAAACCAAACCCGGTGGATTCAAGTTGAACGCGAAAAGGATTGGAGGTGAACTTGTACCTGAGGAAGCTTGGATCTTCAAGGGTATGATTCTTGTTCTTTCTTTTCGTTTAATTAATAATTGTGCATAAAGGGTGATCCGGGTTTATGGTTTGTAAAATTTTAAACTCTGATTTTTTACACGTTTCCGCTTATTTATGCAATTTGATTGCGTTCTAGAATATTACAAACCTAACAGTTTTGCATGTGGAACAACTGACCACACAGCGAAGAACTGCCCAAAGAAGGGAACAGATGGGAATAAGGGCACTAAAAGTGGTAGGTTGGCTATTGGTGGTCCAGCTCAGCCGGGTAGGCCAATGGCCCGCACCTTTAATATGACGGTTCAAGATGCGGTGGCATCAGGGGATGTAGTTGCAGGTATTATCCCGATCAATAACATAAATGCTTACGTGTTATTTGATTCGAGTGCTACTTGTTAGTTTATAGCATGTGATTTTTCTAGACGATTAGAATTACTTTCCGAAAAATTGCCTATACCTTTGAATATTAAGGTAGCAAACAAAGAGATAATCCCTGTTGAAGATATTAATAGGAGTTGTTGCGTAAATATAAGGGGTTGTAAGTTATCGGTAGATTTGATGCCGATAAAGGTGGGAGAATTTGATGTAATTCTCGGAATGGATTGGTTGATTAACCATGGTGTAATTATAGATTGTCAGAAGAAATGTGTGAGCATTAGGACGTTGAAACAACCTCTTGTAATATTTTACGGTAATAAATCGCTAGGACGCTTGTGTTGTCTTACGATGACACAAACTAGAATGTCTTAAGAAAGGGATGTGTAGGTTATCTGTGCCATGTTGTTGACATCCAACGAGAGGGAGCAATCATGGAACAAATACCCGTAGTAAACGAATTCATGGATGTGTTTCCAAGTGAATTACCTGGTTTACCACCGGATAGGGAGATCGAATTTGTAATAGACATTGTGCAAGGAGCGACACCAGTCTCAAGGGCACCGTATCGTATGACGCCTGTGGAAATGAAAGAGTTAATGGTTCAGTTATAGGAACTATTGGATAGAAAGTACATTCAACCAAGTGTTTCCCCGTGGGGGGCACCAGTATTGTTTGTCAAAAAGAAAGACGAATCGTTAAGGCTTTGTATCGACTATCGAGAGTTGAACAAGTTAACGATAAAGAATAAATACCCGTTGCCCAGGATCGATGATCTTTTTGATCAATTGAAAGGGGCAAAGTATTTTTTTTAAGATAGATTTGCAAACGGGGTATCACCAATTAAAGGTTAGGAAGGAGGACATACCAAAAACAGCATTCAAGACTCATTATGGTCATTACGAGTTTCTAGTAATGTCATTTGGGTTGACGAATGCACCAGCTGTATTTATGGATATGATGAACAAAGTGTTCAAAAAATATTTGGACAAGTTCATTGTTGTGTTTATCGATGATATTCTAGTCTATTCTAAGACGCCAGAAGATCATGTTGAACACCTAAGATTAGTGTTGGAGACACTAAGAAAGGAGAAATTATATGTGAAATTCACTAATTGTGAATTTTGGCTAGAGAAGGTGCAGTTTTAAGGTCATGTGTAAGACCCCGAAAATTTTTTAAATAAAAAGGAATTTCCTTTATTTATTATTTTGAAATAGTAAGGGTTGATTTGATTAATGTGGATAGTTAAGGGTTAAATACATGAAATATTTCAAAATAAGCAAGTGGTTATAAAATATTCATTTTTGTTTGGGAATATTCGTTTGGTCGTGGAATATTAAATCGTCAGGGAATATTCGTTTGGTCGTGGAATATTAAATGCTTTCGGGAATATTAAATGCAACGACCGCGACCATGTGGGGCCCATAACTGAAAAGCGATTGGATGAGGAAAAGCGACAAAGTTTAGGTGGTTATAAATAACGGCGTGAATTCTGCACCATTAAGGCCGTTGGAATACCCGGTTGGTTAAAATACGATGTCTGGCGTGGTTGCACGCAGAAGCACACGGTATTGCACGATTGTTGTTGAATTATTGATTAAATGCGTGAAGAAGCACTACTCAATAATTGTTACGGTGAGTTACCGCTTCAATAGTTTATTTTATTGATTCAATAATTGTTTGCGTTGGTATTTTATATTATTGTTGTTTCAATAATTGTCATTTACGATATTTCCCATTATCGGATCAATAATTCATATTATTTGAATAATATTATTAGATAACATTATTGGCAATGTCTAGAAAGTTACATCTAAGGAGAGGTTTGGTCACCTAATTGCGCGCCCAAAGAAGGAGAGATCCTTATTGAAAGCCCCTCTTTCTGAGGAGCAACTGGTTGTCATTAAAAATGTGATTACGTAATATTATTTATGAATAATTAATTATTGATTCATATGATAAGGAAATATTTATTTTATATGAATATAAATGATGGATTTATTTATGTGGTTATTAATGAAGGAATTAATCTTTGAGATGTTTTATTTGTATTTTGTCCTGATTGGAGGTATTAAAAAATCAAATCGGTGTTATTACTGACTTTATTGTGTGAGTTATAATATTTAATCCGACCGTTGGATCGTTGTAATTTTTGGATATGTTATACATATATAAGTTGAGTATATGTCCACAAATTTTGAACCGTTAAAGATGAGCGATAATTTATTATGAATTTTAAGAGGTGATTGATTCGAAATTAGGTTATAAATGATTTTGGTGGAAAATTCTAGAATTGGTGGGCCCCACTTTTGGTTGGTGAGAAATGTGCTCAATTGAATTTTCAAATGTGGTGGGTGGGAATAGTAGCGAGTAAAGCCATCGAGGTTGCAGAGTTAAATCCGCCTTGGTGTGCTAACATTTTCCTATAAATAGAGGGCTAAGTTAGAATTGAAAATCACACGAAAATAAAGTTTTCTCTTCTCTCTCTATATTATTGAGCGTATTTTGTGAGTATTTAGATACTTTGAGAGTTCTTTGCTCAAGACAAGTTTCATTCAAAGATCACTTGACCTTTCCTTAAAATCTTGATTCTTTGAGGTAAGGGATATTATTTTTTTGTAATGATATTATTTCTTTAATATCATTATCTTTGAAATGTTGATCTGAAGTTTTATCAAATTTGGAACTTTTTCATGTCGGGGTTACTATTCATGAGTTACTATTCACGAAGTTACTATTCACGAGTACTATTCATGAAGTGTGAAGATGTTTTTGTGGAATTTCTATCTTTTGGTGTCGAGTTACTATTCACGATACCAGACTATTCACGTATACTGACACTATTCATTCAGAAAAATTAAATTTCTTCTTTTAGTCCAAAATATCTATTCGGATACTAGCTTTGATTGTATCCATGTTTTGATTATTCTTGAATTTTACACCACTATGATTATTTTTGAGGTATTGTTGGACATGGATAAAACAAAAATACGAATCCTTAATCCTTAATCCTTGTCATTTTGTTTCACCGGATTCGTTCTTTAAAAATATTTTCATCATCCTCGGTCTTAAATGATGATATTATTGAATATCTTTGGCCTCAGTAGTGCAAAGATGAATGAATTTCGATGAATATCTTTGGCCTTTAGTGCAAAGATGAACAGTGTTGAGATGAACACGACCGATTGATGAATATCTTTGGCTTTTGTAGTGCAAAAGATGAATATTTGATTTGAGATGAATATTGATTGATGTTACATGGATAAAATATTGATGATGGATTTATTAAATTCATAGATTATAGTAGATTTCATTCTCACGTAACTCTTCTATGAATTATTATTTCAATTGCGAATATTGATCTCAAAACTTGTTGTCTATTGTATTCTATCGATTTTTTCTGTTGGAGACTAACGATAATTTGTTGTATATTATCTTAGTCATAGTATTCTTTATTGGGCTAGTTGAGCTCACCCTTTTCCTTGTTGTTCCATTTTCTTCTCTGTGGGGCGAGAATGTAGCGAGTACTAGCTAGTCAAGGTATGGAATGAAGGTTCTAGAGAGAGTTGTTTAGTAGTCCTCACCATTTTTGTAAAATAATGTATCAATAATTATGATGGGGATTTATTTGCGTGTGGATATTGTCTAGAAGACAATATTATATTTAAACTCACAGTATATATTGTCGTATTTCACACGACATTTGTATTATTGAAGTTGTAGTTTGCTTCTTGTACCATGTATTTGGCGACTCAGAATGGGTGTCGTGTATACCTATTTTGGGGGCGTCACATCATGTCATTGACTAGGAAGGGATTTCAGTGGATCCAACGAAGGTAGAAGCAGTGATAAGTTGGGAACAACCGAAAACACCGACAGAGGTGCGGAGTTTCCTAGGGTTAGCAGGATACTATCAAAGATTTATCCAAGATTTTTTTAAGATAGCTACTCCGTTGACTAACTTGACAAGGAAGACGGTGAAATAAGTATGGACGGATAAATATGAAGACAGTTTTCAAGAACTGAAGAAAAGATTAAGTAAAGCGCCTGTTTTGTCATTACCCGATGACACATAAAATTTTGTAGTTTATAGCGATGCTTCGCATAGAGGACTTGGTTGCGTGCTCATGTAGCATGGTAAGGTCATTGCATATGCATCACAACAGTTGAAGGATTACGAGAAAGTTTACCCTACTCATGATCTGGAACTGGCCGCGGTGGTATTTGACTTAAAGATATGGAGACATTGTCTTTATGGGGAGAAATGTGAGATATACATGGACCATAAGAGTCTAAAATATATCTTCACTCAGAAGTAGTTGAATATGAGACAGAGGAGATGGCTGGAGTTGATAAAGGATTACGATTGTGAGATCCTATATCATCCTGGAAAAGCCAATATAGTTGCCGACGCCTTAAGTAGGAAGGGTCGGGAAAAGTTATATATGTTAACAACTCAAGATGAGTTAATAACAGAGATGGCTAGAATGGAAATAGAAGTGAAGATGCCAAGTGACTCGGGGCAGATACTTTTTACGACGAAGATGCAATCTACCATCATAGAGAGAGTCAAGGAAGTACAACTAAAACTTATGAGTGTAACCAAATGAAGAAGCGGTTAGCCGATAAAGAAGATACTAAGTATAGTCTTGATAATGAGGGATTATTAAGATTTGAAGGAAGAATTTGGGTTCTGAATGAGACAGAATTAAAGGAGCAAGTGTTACAAGAAGCTCATAGTTCAAGGTACTCGATACATCATGGTAGCACTAACATGTATCAAGACCTTCGACAGAGTTTTTGGTGGCCAACTATGAAGAGAAAAATAGCTGAATATATGAGTAGATGCTTAACTTGTCAAAAATTAAAAGCTGAACATCAACGACCAAGTGGCTTGTTACAGTCATTGGAAATTCCAGAATGGAAGTGGGAGCATATCACAATGGAATTTGTGGTGGCACTTCCAACTACGATTAAAGGGTACGATTCGATTTGGGTAATAGTGGACCGCTTAACAAAGTCGGCTCACTTTTTGCCAATAAGGGTCAAGTATAACTTAGACCACTTAGCTAAACTTTATATTAAGGAAATTATTTCCAGACATGGAGTACTAGCATCAATTGTGTCAGATCGTGATCCACGATTCACATTGAATTTTTGGAGAAGTTTGCAAGAACAGTTGGGAACACAGTTGAAGTTAAGTACATCATATCATCCACAAACCGATGGACAAAGAAAACGTACAATTCAGACGTTGGAAGAGATGTTGAGATCTTGCGTCATAGATTTCAAGGGTAGTTGGGATGATCATCTACCACTAGTAGAGTTTGCGTATAACAATAGTTATCATGCAAGCATAGGCATGCCACCTTACAAAGCTTTGTATGCAAGGAGGTGCAGAACACCATTGTATTGGGATGAGGTGGGAGAACGCCGAATGCTAGGACCAGAATTGGTGCAGCAGATAGCGGATGTAGTAAAGTTAATACGAATACGTCTTATCACCGCTCAAGACAGACAGAAGAAGTATACAGACTCGCACAGAATAAATCGAGAGTTTGAAGTAGGCTAGTATGTATTTCTAAAGGTATCTCTCTGGAAAGGAAAGATACGCTTTGGAAAGAAGGGAAAGTTAAGTCCCCAGTATGATAGGACCTTTTGAAGTATTAAAGAGGGTGGGTGAGGTAGCTTATGTGATAGCATTACCTCCAGACCTAGAACAGATACATAACGTGTTTCACATATCTGTGTTACGTCCTTATAATCCAGATTATAAGCACGTAATCAAATATGATCCGATTCATATTGAGAAGGACTTAACGTATGAAGAATTACCAATTCAAATCCTCAATAGAAAAGAGCAAGTTCTGCGGAACAAAGTTATACCTTCGGTAAAGGTGTTATGGAAGAACCACGATACCGAAGAAGCAATGTGGGAATTAGAAGAAAAGATGAAGAAAAATTTTCCTCAATTATTTGATTAAAGTAAGACGAGATTCTGGGGACATAATCCTTATAAGGGGGGAAGGATGTAACGACCGAGAAATTCGGGTCTTATTGTATAATAATTTAATTGAATTAAATAATAAATAAAATTATATTCTATGTGATATCAAGATGGTTGCCACTCTATAACCTAATAGTGTTGGAATGTCGTAGTATTTAAACTACGTGAAGGAATTAAAGTGTTTGAATTTCCAAGACGAAAATAAAAGTTTTTTGAGAATTTTTTCCAAAAACACTATTCATTGGTATTTTCTCGGGAATTATTTTTGAAATTTTGAGAAATACGTAATGATATAATATCAAGGTAAGACGGATTATGTAATAATAATCTAAGTATAGAAAACATAATATTTCGCTTGTGGACTTAATTTGAGAACATTAAGGAAGGTGAAGTATTAATGAGTTAAGTAATAATCGTATGATACTTATGTATTGTACGAGGAAATAAAAATGAGTATAATACGAAGTATTATACGAGTTTGTATGAATGATGGATTATCGTATATAAAGAATTTGTATACGAGTTAGAATACGAAAATAATACGTAAACAATATGTTATATGTATTAAGCAAAGGTATAGGACTTGTAGGATTTTTTAGGAAATTGTACAAGCCCAAGTAAATAAATGGTATGGCCCAAAGGTTAATTAATGAACAAATCAATGTTTATTAATACAAGCCCAAAAGTCAAGTAAGTTAATCTAGGATCCAATGAGTTGTAGTGACCCATGGGGCAAACCATGTTATTATGGATGATCTTGGTAATCGAGTATTATGTGTAATGACCAAGACTTAGGAGTATTGGCCAAGGAAAAGATAAGAGTTGTGATTAACAACTAATGAATAGTAAGGAGGTGGCTTAAGGAGGTGGGATGGTGTATTGACTAAACTACCCTAGCTTTGGAAATCCTATAAATAGAAGGAGCTTGCTAGCCATTTGTTAATTGTTCAAATCATCCAACAACTTATAAAGTGCTTAAGTGTTAGGAAGAATAAGCAAGATTAAGATACTTTCATTTTTGAGAAGAAGAAGAAGAAGAAGACTTATTCCAAAGAACTTCAAGGGTAAGACTTCTTGTCCATTAATCTTCTTATCTCTACCACGATAGGTTGATAAGGGAAGTAGGGATTAATGAACATGAATGTTAATAAGTAAGAGTAATGAGTAATCAATGGACTTAACCCGCATAAGTCGGAGATAAGTCATTTAATCTTGTAAAAGTTATGAACTTATAAAGAATCTATATGAACTTCTTATAAGTTAACTTTGAATGTTTGTATAAAAACTGAGAATTTGTATGAACTTGTATCATGTATACATGAATAAAATTATATGTTGAGAACATATAAGAATGATGATTAAAAGACCTTAATTATCATAAGTTATGAGTAATAAAGCTATAAGTAGTTTATACCTTAATAAGTTATAAGCTCATGTAAGAATAAGTCAAAATCCAACATAAAAATAAGTTGTTGTAATAAGTATGTTGAGATGTTCATATGATGAATTTAATTCATTTGAAGCAATGAACAAATCATAAGTAATGAAGTTATGCCGGAAATCGTACGATTGGATGATAATTGTCGAATTCGTGAAATTCTCGGAATAAAAGTCAAATTTTGTGTTTGAACTCAGAAACATTGGTTTTCAATGGAGACAAGTCATATTTGGCATTCTAGAGTTGCGAACACAAAAAAATGACCGAATTCTGACTTAGAACGAAGAAACAAGCGTTAAACGTTCACGGACGTTTACCGTTTTTGTTAAAAATGAACTAATAGGTGAATTTTTAGCAAACGAAGTCAAATAGATAAAATTCTTTCATAAACGTGTAGAGTATGTAATTTTTGAACTGTAGGCTTTTGAACGAGCCAATTCGGACTTATAACGAAGAAGTTATGAGCCCGGGAATTTCGTAAAGTTGTAAAACTGTAAAAATTTCCTGGTGCACAGAGCTGGAGCCGCGGCGCCAGCCTAAGTGTAATTCATCATACCGCAATGCTGTGAATAGTTTATGACCTACTACAAAGTGGCGCCGTAGCGCGGACCACTGAGTAAGGACTCACGCCGCAACACCAAGTCTGGGACACACCTCATCATTAACTCAAGATAAAAATACGGCTTAGATAGAGCAAGTTTGACAATCAGCGCCAAATTTCTAGAAAAATGATAGTAAAGAATGGTTATGAGTATAAAGAAGGGAATGTAATTAATTCAAAGTAAACCTACCTTAAGGAACTTAAAGTAACATTGTTAAAACTTTGTTAAACCTTAAGAATAGTATGTAAAGGTTATTAATAACATATTCAATTATGAGTATAAGTATAAATGACAAGCCAGAATTAATAATAAACGAATCTAATGTATGATTAGATTGAGAAGAAGGGTAAGATATAATTATGTCAATATTTGATTATATATAACCTAATATGATACATTATGTGATCATGTATTGTAGAGACTCTAAAGACTCGAACATAAAGTAATTATACCGTAGCAGACGCTGAAGGCAAGTATTCTAACCCTTGTCTCAGTTCAATCTGAATAAGTGTTGGAATTCATGTATCTTTACGCATGAATTGATATATGATGAAGTTAAAGCCAACTCTTTTGGCTAGACTTAATGTATTTGGTGGATTATTGATAATCTATCCAACTCTTGTCAAATGTTGTTATCTTTTGTCAACTACTTGATATGGTTTTCAAAAGAAGACTAAGTACGCTAAACAAATATTTTGTCATGAAACGATAGGCACGTGAGGTTGCCACAACTTAAACGTACATACGTTTAATGAATGTAGTGTTGATCAACATAGAGTACTATAGGCTGATCACCTAAAAGTTCTCGTAAGTAATACTGGACTTACGGACTTAGTGCTGGGTTGTCCTTTTCAATGAAGAATGAAATGCTCAAGGTCTTGGACCGGAATTAATGTTTTACTGAATATTGATGCTATAAAACATTTTTTTTAAAGAAAGATGAAGTGCTATTTTGAATCATCAATAGTACTTCGTAACTATTGTTCAGTTATTGAAGATATACGATTCTTATGTGTCAAGCATACTGTTATTGAAATTTTCATACTTGCTAAGTTAGTTATGCTCACTCTTGCTTGAACCATATGAGTGTAGCTAAGACTGAACGTCCCGAAGGATCGAATAAGGATAAAAGAAAAGGTAAGGCGGATTATTAAGCTGTCTATGTAATAGTATAGGTTTAATGTTGTAATGTAATTGATATTATGACAAAAAACTTTTGTAATGGGTATTGAACTTGGGAAATGTAAATATTACTTTGAATATATAGAAGATATATTCGTTCTTTTGAGGCTTTTCAATTGAACGAATGTATGATTGTTAGTACAGTATATCACCATATGTAGGGTTGGAAGATACCCGAATTTGGGGGCGCTACAGGTCCCAACAACGTTGCTTCACCCACCTCATCCCAGCATACTGGAGAACGACACTTTCTTCCATACAATGCCTCAAATGGAGCCATTCCAATACTTTCTTGATAATTGTTATTGTAGGAAAACTCCACCAATGGTAAGAACTTGTCCCAACTTCCTTTAAAGTTAAGGACACAGAGTCTTAATAAATCCTCAAGAGTTTGAATAGTCCTCTCTGATTGTCTGTCCATTTGAGGATGATACACCGAACTAAATCGTAAATCCGTGCCCATAGCTTTTTGCAAATTAACCCAAAATCTTGAAGTGAATCTTGGGTCTCGATCAGAAACTATGGATACTGGCATACCATGCAATCTTATAATCTCGTTTATGTACATACGAGCAAGAAGTTCAAGTGTATAAGTTTCTCGAATCAGTAAGAAATGAGCAGACTTGGTCAATCTATCAACAATGACCCAAATTGCATATATGCCTTGACAAACCTTGGGAAGACCAGTAACGAAATCCATAGTAATGTGCTCCCACTTCCATTCTATAATTTCAAGTGGTTGCAATGGACCTTTTGGCACTTGATGCTCCGCCTTACCTCGTTGACAAGTTAGACACCTTGAGATAAACCACGCTATCTCTCTATTCATATTTCTCCACCAAAATGTATGTCGAAGATCGTGATACATTTTGGTACTCCCAGGATGGATTGCAAATGGTGTGTTATGCGCCTCCATCATAATTTTATACTTCAAGTCAGAATCATTAGGAACATAAAGTTTGGAGTTAACTCAAAGTATTCCTTCTTCATCGATTCGTGCTATCGGAATAACACCTTCTTGCACTTTCTTCTTCATATGCATTAGCTCCTGGTCTGTAGCTTGAGCAGCTTTAACTTTATCGATTAAAGTTATTTTTACTCGTATATTCACCATCGTCACATGGGTCCCTGTAGTCTTTAACTCTATCTCTATCCTTTGTAAGTCATACAAAATGGGCCTTTGCATTGTCAATATCGCACTCGTACTCAGTGCATCGGCTACTACGTTCGCTTTTCCAGGATGGTATTGAATGTTATGATCATAATCTTTCAACAGCTCCAGCCATCGTCTTTGTCGCATATTGAGTTACTTTTGAGTGAAGAAATAATTGAGGCTTTTATGATCCGTATAAATCTCCACCTTCTCTCCATATAGGTAATGCCTCCAAATCTTAAGCGCAAAAACGATAGCTGCCAACTCTAGATCATGAGTAGGATAATTTCTCTCATATTCTTTGAGTTGTCATGAGGCATAGGCTATGACTTTCCCATGTTGCATGAGAACACATCCTAAACCTTTTCCCGAAGCATCACTGTAGATGACAAATCCCTCCGAGCCAGATGGTATTATCAGAACAGGTGCTGAAATTAGTCTCCTCTTGAGTTCTTGAAAACTCTTCTCACATTCTTCGCTCCAACCGAATTTTGTATCTTTTTGAGTCAGCTGAGTTAATGGAGTAGCGATTCGAGAAAATCCTTCCATGAATCTCCGATAATAACCAGCTAATCCCAAAAAGCTACGTACTTCGGTCACTGACTTGGGTTACTCCCAGCTTTGAATTGCTTCAATCTTTGCTAGGTCAACAGGTATTCCATGATTTGATATCACGTGCCCAAGGAATGCTACTTCATCAAGCCAAAACTCGCACTTCTTCAACTTGGCATAAAGCTTGTTTTCACAAAGCTTTTAGAGTATCAGTCTCAAGTGTTGCTCATGATCTTCACGACTTTTAGAGTAAATAAGGATGTCATCAATAAAGACGACCACAAAGTGATCCAAATATTCTTTGAATACTCGGTTCATCATATCCATGAAGGCAGCAGGAGCATTAGTCAATACAAAAGACATGACTAGGAATTCAAAATGCTTGTACTGAGTTCTAAAAGCAGTCTTTGGGATGTCATCGGTTTTAATCTTTAACTGATGATATCCGAACGAAGATCGATCTTTTAAAAGAATTTGGCACCTTGTAACTGGTCAAACATGTCATCAATGCGTGGCAACGGTTACTTATTTTTTATGGTGACATGATTCAACTCCTGATAATCAATACAAAGTCGCATACTTCCATCTTTCTTCTTCACAAATAGAACAAGAGCACCCCAAGGAGATATACTAGGACGAATGAAACCGATGTCTAATAATTCCTGCAGTTGAGTCTTTATCTCCTGAAGTTTAACAGGAGCCATTCAATATGGGGCTTTGGAAATGGGTTTCGTACCGGATTCAAGGTCGATACAAAATTCAATTTCATGCTCTGGGGGTAGGCCAGGAAGTTCTTCAGGTAATACGTCAGGAAATTTATTAACAATGGAAATATCATTCAAATCTGACTTATTTTTATTTAAATCTGTGACTTGAGCTAAGAAAGCTTGACATCCATTTTTCAATAAATGAATAGCTTTATGGCTTGAGATGACAGTGATTGACTTTAATGGTTTGGTTGCTTGAATTCATATAATAGGTTAGTTAGGAATATGAAAGCTAACAACCTCACGAAAATAATCAATTTTAGCATGATGAGTAGTCAACCAATCAATTCCTAAAATCACATCGAATGCAAGTATTTTTAAAGAAATAAGATCGACAGGTAACGTGCGATTACCGATTTGAACCAAACAAGACTTATAAACAGTGGATGTTATGAAGGTTTCTCCCAACGGAGTTTCAACAGATAAATCAAAGTCTAATTTCTCAATAGTCAAATTTAAACTTTGAGCGCAAGTAGGAGAAATAAAAGAATGGGTAGAACCGATATCAAATAAGGTATAAGCTTCGCAAGAGTTTATGATTAGCTTACCCGTGATCACCTCGTTCGGATTCCTCGCTTTTTGGGAGGTTACGACAAACGCTCTCCCTTGAACTACCGGTTTTGTCTTGTCTGGGATGGGCTTTGATGCCTCCATCCCAGCTGGACTTGACTTTGGTGCATGACAAAATTGGGCTAGGTGACCTTCTTTTCCACAATTGTAACATGCTTTGGACTGGTGCGTACAGTTTGGACTGATGTGTCACTCCCCTCCGCATTTGTAACATACGACCGGTGGTCGTTCTCCTTCCTTAACAACAGGTGCTGGTGCTGACGTCTTTCCATCATTATTGAATCTCCTCTTCTTAAAATTTCTACTTCTATTATCTTGGCCATGATTACCACCGGAGTGGTTACCATTTCTTACATGTTGATTCCCTCCACGTTTGTTGTAACCGCTTTGATGACTGTTACCACTGGTATTATCGACTTGCTGGCTACTCTCTCTTGGTTTGGTAGACTCATTATCGCGCTCAAATAACTGAGCCCTATTTACAACATCTGAATACAAACACAGTTTATGAGAAATGAGGTATTGATATATTTTGGGTCTCAAACCTCGTAGAAACATTCGCGTCATTCTCTCCTCATTATCAACCAAATGGGATGCGAACCGGGATAACTCGGCAAACTTAGCCTCGTACTGCGACACGGTCATATTTTTTTGCTCCAACTTGATAAACTCCACCTCCTTCATGTGACGAATACTTTCAGGAAAGTACTTTTCATTAAACAGCTCTTGGAACTTCTCCCAAGACATTTTGAGTGCGGCAGGCTAGGTACGTTTTACTAATTCCCACCAGTAATCTGCTTCTCCTCTCAACATGAAGGTGGCATAGGGAACCTTTTGCTCCTCGGAGCATCCCAAGACATCAAATATCTTGGTGATCTGCTTTATCCACGTCTCCGCCTTAAGTGGTTTTGGGCTCTCTCCAAAACTCCGATGGTCCCAGCTCCTTGAATTGTTTAGCGGTGACCATCTGTGAGTTGCTAGTGTGTCCAACTGCATTTTGAACAGGAGCCGCCCTCGCCTGATGTTGCATCAATTGCATGAAGCCTCTAAACATCCCATCGTTCAACATTTGATCAGTGTTGTTATTTAGCTAAGGATTATTGTCTTCCTGTTGCACATTATCCTGGGTATTGATTGTTGGTGACTCAACGGTCTCATGTGCTTCATTACTTATCTCGATATTTTCAGATGCCATTTTCAAATACGGCCACAAAATAAGGGTTAATTGACATGCCACATATTATCCCTATACTCTGACCGACCAATTAAATACCAGATAAACTTAGGTAGGTTATACTAGCGAAGGAATTCCCCGTCTCTCTCCTCCTAGTTCTTGTCTCACATCTCATTCAGGGATCATATCCCTAAGCTTTGAGACCAACTGTGACGCCCCCAAAATAGGTATACATCACCCATCTTGGGTCGCCAAATACATGGTCCAAAATACAAATACAAACATAATTATACAACATGCGTTGAGAGTTTTTACACGAATATTGTCATCTAGACAATATCCAAACTCAAATAGAGTCCTCATTACATTTATTGGCAGACTATTTTATAGAATAGTGAGGACTACTATAACACCATCTCGGGCCATCACTCCATCCCTCGACTAGTTCCGGCTACGTTCTCATTTCCTGAACAGAACAATGGAAGTAAAAGGGTGATCTCAACTAGCCCAGTAAGAAATATTATGACTAAGATAATGCAGAATAAGTTATTATTAGCCTTCAACAATGTTAAACTGATAGAATATAATAGACAACAAGTTTAATCAAGAATTTAACAAGCAATCCGTTAGAAGAGTCAGGTAGAGCATGATATCTACTATCTTCTATGATTTAAAAAGTTTATCATTAACTTTATTGCTGGGACTCAGATTAATAAATAGATCACATCATTGAATCATCCACTGCACTACGGGCCAAGGATATTCATTAGTATCACGTCCACAAATTATTCTTGCACTACGGGCCAAGAATTATTCGTGTAATCATCAATGGTCATGACTATACAGAATTATCCCTAGTCATAATCATACCAATCAACAGTTCATCTATACACGTAAGCCAAAGATGACTTTCGTCACAATATAAGTATGAGGATGATGACAATGATATAAGAATTCAACTAAAAGAAAGTAAAGGATAAATTTTTAAAGATTTATAATTTAATTTATCTAGAATTTAATAATGTCTAAATTTTCAACATAATACTACTTTGTAGAGTAAAATTCAAGAATAATATCCATGTATCAAAAATAATTTGGACAGATAAAAAAATATTTTGGTGAATAGTACCCCGTGAATAGTACCATGTGAATAGTACTTCGGGAATAGTACCCCGACATGAAAATTGCCCCAAATACCCGAGTGAATAATATTTGAGTGAATAGTAATTGGGTGAATAGTAACCTGTGAATAGTAACTCATAAATAGTACCCCGACATGAAAAGTGCCCCGAATATCTGAGTGAATAATACTATAGAATAGAAACCCATGAATAGTAACTCATGAATTGTACTTCGGTTGAAAATATTATCATTTAATAAGAAAGTCCATATCAATATTCCAATAAAATGATATTGGATGAAGCGCAAAATTCACGGATATTCCACTAATTTCAAGAATTATAGAAGCAATACTTACCATAGTAAGTTTAGATTTAAGAATATGAAAAGAATTAACATACGAAAACTACAAATGGATTATCACCTGTCATACGGTACGTAATCCGCGTAGACAGGTTATTCCGACATACTAAAGGATGAATACGAAAAATAGTATTACTTATGAATATGAAAGAAATAATACCCCTTACCTTAGTAGAAAGATGGATACTACAAAAGTGAAGTAGCAGAATACTCTTCTTCTTGCTCTCTATAGTTTCTCTCTTTATAGTGTCTCTTGTGAATCTCAATGAATTGCTGAGAATGAAAGAAGAATTAAGCTTCTATTTATAGGAGAATGGACTAAATAGTAACTAATTCACGAATGGTCCAGATTGATTCACTATTAGAACGGACGGTCCAGATTGATTACTATTAAAACCATAACCGATGGTCCACATTGATTGACTTTTAAAACCACCACCGACGGTCCAGATTGATTTACTTTTAAAATCACCACCGACGGTCCAGATTGATTTACTTTTAAAACCACCATCAATGGTTCAGATTGATTTACTATTAAAACAACCACCAATGGTCTAGATTGATTTAACTTATTACACTTTAGTACCCCTAAAGTTTTCCAAGTTTGCATTATTCGCCTCTAACTTTTGTAATTCACTTATCATCAATAAACACATTCTTAATACTTCAACAATAATTCATCATTAATATTATAACTTACATTATTTACCAACCAGATCGTTCGCAGAAAAGAGGGGGCTTTTCAATAAGGATTTCTCCCTATTGGCGCGGAATTAGGTGACCAAACCTCTCATCGAAATGACTTTCTAGACATTGTCAATATTGCAAATAATAATATGAATAACTTTGTTGTCTCAATTATTGATTTAATACTATAAACTATTATGCAGATGATAATGTGACAATAATTGAATCAAATAACGTGAGATAATATGCAACAATTACTGTAGCAATAATTGAGTATAACTAAGTGACTTCTCACGTAAGCATTAATAATCAATACCATGTGTTACTATGCAACCACGCGTATTACTGTACTTTTACCACCGGTTAGTTCAACAATTTAACGGTAAAACTTTCGCTGTTATTTTTATAAACAGATATTTTATGTCGTTTTCTAACTACGTTAATACTTCCGCTGTTGGGTCTTACAGAATTTATAATGCTATCCTACGCCAATTGTTTGGTACGGATTCAAGGTAAGCCTGAGTATGAATAAACAAATGTATTTCACATCGATTATTCGATGGGCACGCGAGGTTGTCAAAAACATAAACGTAAATATGTTTAATGAATGTAGTGTTGGTCAACATAGAGTACTATAAGTTGATCACCTTGAAGTGCTCATAAGAAATGTCGGAGATACGGTCTTAGTACCGGGTTGTCCTTTTCATGAATAAAAGCTAAAAAAAAGTTCATGGTCTATGGACCTACTCAGAATTTCCAAGCTACTATTTGTACTTCGGAATTATGTTATAAGATGAGAAGTGCTATTCAATGTTTCATAGTACTTCATAACTATTGTTCAGTTAATAAAGAATAATCATATGATTCTCGAAGTGGTATCTTTATAATGTATTGTTAGACTTGCTGAGCTAGTTATGCTCACTTCTAGCTTGAATCATATGATTGCAGCTAAGGTCGAGCAAACCGAGGGTTCCAGTAGAGATAAAGGCAAGGCAAAGGTGAACAAGTAGTTTATTCTGTAATAGACTAGTATGTTTGTATGAATTATATTACAATGAACATAGAATGTAACAGTTTAAAAACCTGGGAACGGGATGTATTATTATTAATGTAATAAGAATGTCGTTGATACACATACTTTAATGTGGTTTCAATAGAATGAATATACAGTTATGAGTACCATGTAGCACCATCTGTCGGTTTGGAAGATACCCGGGTTTGGGGGCGTCATAATTGGTATGTCATTCCTTATCCGTAGTATATCAACATATAATATTAGGAATGTCAAGGCACTCCCACCGACCCTTTTGTACACACTAGGTTCATTCATGTTTTTGATAAAATCAAACTCTTTTGATTATCTTATCAAATTAAATGTTTCATTTTTTTGAGAATCTTGCTTCAATCCATTTCTCTGAGTGTCTGTAACTCTTACCTCGTCGTATATAACTAGATCATCATCTTCTATGATTCATACCTCATCATCATCATCTATGATGAATCCATACCTCTTAGGTATGTTTGGTAGTATTCCATATTTATAATTTAGTTATGGTACAATAGGTCTATCTACAGGTTCCTCTTATCTGACTTATAGTGCTTTGTGGTTCTTGAACTCTTTAAGATCTATTATCCTCCCACTAGCCCCTTCAATGATAAACACCTTTATCTTAAAAGGTAGCATTTTTTGCAACAAATAGCTTTTTCTTAGTAAGATTATAGAACATATACCCTAAACTTACTTTAGGATGTCCCACAAATCTTCACTTACCAAATCTTATCCTAAGCTTATCCTTTGAAACCTTTTTCACATAAGTTGGACAACCCCTTATCTTAACATACTTAAGATTAGGAATCCTCCATGTCCATAACTCTTATAGAGTCTTGGGGTCATATTTTGAGGTTACCTTTACGTAGATATGCAGCCATTTCTAGGGCATTACCCTAAAAAGATACTGGAATGTTGGTAAAATCATTATGAACCGCACCATGTCCAATAAGGTATGATTTTTCCTTTCAGATACATCAATCAATTATTACGTATCAGGAGGTGTCCATTGTGTAAAAACCATTTGAGATGATCTAGAAACTCATTGCACAAGTATTCTTTCCTTGATCCAATTAAAAAATCCTAATACTTTGCAAATTTATTTCACTTCTGAATTCTTTGAACCTTTCAAATAATTCAAACTTATATTTAAGCAAATACACATATTCAACTCTTCATCTCTTTTCTTATTCTAATTTGTTCAATATGCAAAATTATTTTTCACGTAAGTCAAGTATACAAAATTCATTAAGTAATATTCCAGTTTTATATAAAACATTATTACTATAAATAGAACAACAATTGTTCTTAAATATAATACCAATGATTTCATTATCCAACAATAAAATAGAAATAATGTTTTTAACGAGAACTGGAATACAATAACAACTTATTGACTTAATAGATTTGCCGTAGGCAATGCTAAACTATAAGTTCCTATGGCTAATACAACAATCTTTGCTTCATTTCCCACACATAGGATTACTTATCTTTGTTTAGATTTCTACTTCTGCTTGGTCTCTTCATAAATCTATATTTATGGGAACCAAAGCTAGTATCCAATATCTACGTAGAACCTTGACTTAAAGAAAAATTTATTTCAATCATGAACAAAACTGTATTTGTAATCGAAGCTTTACTAAGCTTCTTTTGGTTAGCCTCTTCAAGATGCTTCTCGCAGTTTCTTTTCCAATGTCCAAGCTTATTGCAGTGGAAGCAAATTCATTTGATATCCATATTAGTTTTGTTCTTATTATCCATTATTTTTGACTTTCTATTTACCTTTTTTTGAATCATTTTTTTTAAAGATCCTTTGGGCCCTACCAGTAAGACTTGGTCTTTCTTGGTTGGAAAGTGACTCTCAACAATTTTCAACATGTTAAGCAAATCAGCGAAGCTAATATCTAGCTTGTTCATATAAAAAATTTACAACAATTATGAGAAGGAGACCAGAGTGACTCCAAGATCAAATCTTGGCTCAACTCTCCATCCATGACAAAACCTGTTGTCCTAATTGTTCAATCAAATTGATCATGTTAAGAACTTTTGTTTGTATTGTAATGCCATTGGTCATTCTAGATTGGAAGAAATCCTTAGATATCTAATATCTATTAGTTTTACTTTCCTCACCATCAACTTCTTGATGTGCAGGAGTATAGTAAGAGCATCCATAGTTTCATGCTGACGCTGAAGCTCGTTACTCATGGATGTGAGCATGATGCATTGAACCAACTATGCATCATCTTGCCACTTTCTAAAAGTTGCAATCTCTTCCTATGAGGCATTGTCTGCAACCATTGCAGGAATATGGGTATTAAGGACATAAGATAGCTTTTCAGCCTTGAGAACTATTCTCAAATTCCTTAACCAATCCATTTAATTTGGTCTGGTTAAATAACATCTAATATGCTTCGCAGTGATAGTAATTTAGACATTGTAAAATTCTGTAGATGAATTTGTAATTAAGAACATTTTAGCATACATTATTTTATTAACTACCAAAATAAATTAGGTCTTGTTTTAAATTGGTATCTCTCACTATTTTCTTCAAACTATATTACCCTCAATATATATAGTTCAGCAATATTTAATTAAAGATATGCTAGTGAGAATAAGGATCCCATTTCAAATGTATATAGCCTTGTGTGTGCACAAAGAACTATATATAAATAAATAGGTAGATAACTCTTGTCAATTACATCAACTATGCAACTCCTTGTATTTTGCCTCTTAAATCATAATGGTCAAGTGTGTGCACATCTGAACTAAAATGATTTAAGTTAAGTCAGACCCATCATTTCTATATAAGTGAAGAGAAAACTACGGCCCTTGTGTGTGAACAACAAAGAAGTAATGTTCAATTCCTTATAAACATCATATGTAATAAAAACAACATCTTAAATATTTAATACTTGCCTTGTGTGTGCACAACAAACTCATATTAAATATTTAATACTCTATTTTTTCTATCATGCTAAAAGGCGATGTTCGATATTCCAAATATCTTTGAACGTTACAACTTAATATAAAATATTTGAGGGGTTTGTTATTAATTTCTCTCATCTTATTTAGCGCGCATGCATATATATAAAATACGCGTCATATTAATTAACATGCGAAGCATGTTTGCATTATATATATATATATATATATATATATATAGTATAAGCATGCATATATAGAATATTATATTCTACCCAGATTGATTATGGAGTTTATTCTACTTTGGTTCACTACAGCCACCAAGTGAACCAAGAGGTCAAACCTAGGGTGCAAGAATTAAATTTAAATATAACTATTACATTTAAACGCGGGCTCCATTACAAACAGGTCTTCAAGAGCTCCTTTCTCCTTGATCTCCAATTCTTCAAAATAATTCTAAATATTCCTATTACAAAATTATTTAAAATAAATAGAAACCTTGATCAGCAGTCAAGGAGAAGTACATAGGAGGGAGATAGAATCTACATTAAGAAAAAATTAGAGAAGACGAGGTACACAAATCCTATTTAATAAAACTCATACAATCATGCAACCAACTAAAATAAAATCCAATCACATTGGTCAATGGTCCATAATCAATCTCATTTATTATCAAACACATCAACATATGCATCAATAAATAAATTTATCTCATGAATAATAAATCAATTCCATATATGCATCGATATCAATTTAATGGGCAATTTCAAATTTATTAAAATCTAATTTTAAAATAAAATAAACTCCATTAATTTAATCAAAATTTAAATTATAATAAATATTTTTATTTTATTTTATCCAATTTTGAATAAAATAAGCTCCTTTATTTTTAATCAAATTCCAAATCAAAATAAACTCCTTTATTTTAATTAATAAGGAATCCAATTTCAAGTACAAAATAAACTCCTTTATTTTAACTTAAAATTTTTGAAAAATAAAATATGTTGAATCATATTCCTTATCAAAACTAAACATCTTTAATATTAGGAAACATGGAATCCTATTCCATATGTGAATAAGCTCCTTTATTCTAGGAAACATGGAATCCCATTCCTTATCAAAATTAAACCTATTTAATTTTAGAAAACATGGAATCTTATTCCATATGTGAATAAACTCCCTTATTCTAGGAAACATGGAATCCTATTCCATATGTGAATAAACTCTTTTATTCAAGCGAACGTGAAATCCAATTCTACATTAATATAAAACTCTTGAATAAACTCTTTTATTCAAACGAACGTGGAATCCGATTTCAAGTTAATATAAAACTCTTGAATAAACTCTTTTATTCAAACGGACGTGGAATACAATTCCAAGTTAATATAAAACTTTAGAATAAACTCTTTTATTCAAACGGACGTGGAATCCAATTCCAAGTTAATATAAAATTTTTATTTTAATTAAATTCTAATTCAAAATAAACAATTTATCTTAATTGAAATAAATATTAAAATTTTAAAAAAAAATCAGAATTTGATGTCGGGCGCAACTGCGCCGAGTCGCAGACAGAACGGAAAAATAATTTTTGCCAAGAAAATTTGATCAAATTGCATATCATACATTCATGGAATCATCAAGATCTATAATTAACATAAAGTTTGGCTCTGATACTACTGTTGGGTTTGTATATAGCACGAACATGCAATCAAATTACACAAAAAGTGCGGAAGCGCAATAAAATAAGAATTTAAAATTTTCATACAAACCCATCATGATGATCATACTATGCGCATAATTATCAATCAATAGAAATGAGATGGAGATTAGATTCATACCCTTGTAGAGTTAGCTTCCTCAGGTACAAGGTCACATCCAATCCTTTTCGCATTCAACTTGAATCCATCGGGTTAGATTCCTTCCTTTGATTAACATTAGCCACCTAAGTGTTTGGTCTCTAGAGGTGATCTACCAAGAAAGAACAAATATTCAAGAAGATGGGTATTTGGCTCAAACCTTAGAAAAATAGGTATACTCTCAAACAATTGGAATCACATATATATTTTTCACACTGATATCTAATATAAGACTCCTCTTATAAAGATATCAGTTAATCTTTCTAATCTAATTAGAAATTAAGGTATTATTTAACTAATTAAATTCCTTAATTAATTAGGCTCCCTAATCTTATTAGGGATAATTAATTAAACTCTTTTAATTAATTTGTCTCCTAATCTTATTAGAATAAATGAGAGTACTTATATTAAATTAATTCTCAAACTCCTTTAGGAATTAAATAGTAATAATAATAATAATAATAATACTCATCTTATTAATTTATATTTAATATTTGTAAAATATTACATAATAAATATTAATCTATTTAATTTTTTGTATCAACATAGATTAAATTAAATACACTTAACTTACTATTACGATTATGCCATTTATTTATTAAATAATTTTTTTTCTTCTGCAGTGTGACCCTTTAAGTTCTCTATAATAAATCGGTTGTGAATAAGTCAATTAGAACAGTTCTAATCTTATTTAAATAAATAAATTAAACTATTAATTTATTTAAATAAATAATATTTATTCTACAATAAGGATAAGCCTCTCTAGCGATTAACGACTTTCCAGATAATATATATTTCAACATTAATCATAAAAGAACCTTTGAGTAGATAGTTACCGTACAATTCAATCCTTCCACCATACAATGTCCCAATTAAATATAAGACATGGAATTACTGTCAAGTCATATTTTATTTAATTATATGTACTTCGATTCTTAAATGCACAACTCTAAATAATGCAAATTAGAAACTCCTTTCTAATTTCATTATGTACTGGCCAAGGACTACTGGGTTGTCATTTATCAAATCAATAGGATATTTCTCTTCTTTTAATAGAAGCGGTAGATTCTTTATTGATCATGTATTATCTCCATGTATAACTTATTATACCCAAACATACTCTTTGATATACCCTAACAGTCTTAAGGAATAAGTCAAAGTATAACTCATTATACATAAGATACTATGATGATCTCAACTCCAAAGATCACTTGTACTACTATCACTTCAGGAATTTCTATTGACATGCAAGTAAAACTCCATTAGGTATTCCTTAGCTAGTCACGTTCAGTGAACTTATTCTCCAATAAGCACCTATATACTTGCTTTAGTGTCTCCACACAAATGATCATGAGATCAATCATCCTCATCCAATGAGCAAGTAATGTATGTACCAATCTATCCAGATTCACTAATCTTATTTTTAGTAATCCATCGATTGGGAACATTATAATTTTTAAGCTATCTAAGAATTTAGATCTCATTAGAATGATCTCATCATGATTATAAAAATATTACTTAAAACTATGGGTTTATCACATATTATTAAAACAACACCATGTAGATAAATTAAATCCTTTATTAAATAAATACTTTTATTAATAAACGAATAAGATTGTTACAAAGTATATGCTTTATCATCACCATGATTGGCTCGTGTGCATACTACTTTCAGGTGATCCACCAAGGAAGAAGAATTTTTAAGAAGAATGGTGTATTGGCTCAGACCCTAGTGTTTCCTATCTCTATAGAAAAAGGGCTTACTCTTCAACTTTTGGAGTTTTGTATCTCTGATATCTGATATAAGACTCCTCCTATAAAGATATCAGGTAACCCTATTTAATTAAAATAAGGTATTATTTATTTAATTAAACTCTTTTAATTAATTGGGCTCCCTAATGTTATTAGGGATAATTAATTAAACTCCTTTAACTAATTTTGATTCCTAATCCTATTAGGAATAAATGAGAGTAATTATATTAAATTAATTCCTAAACTCTTTCAGAAATTAAAATTAATAATAATTGTAATAATATTAATAAGACTCATCTTATTAATTTATATGTAATATTTCCAAAATAATAATATTTATTCTACAATAGGGATAAGCCTCCCTAGCGATTAACGACTTTACAGATAATATATATTTCAACATTAATCATAAAATAACCTTTGAGTAAATAGTTACCGTACAATTCAATCCTTCCACCATACAATGTCCCAATTAAATATAAGACATGAAATTACTGTCAAGTCTTATTTAATTTAATTATATGTACTTCGATTCTTAAATTCAAAACTCCAAATAATGCAAATTATAAAATCCTTTTTAATTTCATTATGTCTTGGCCAAGGACTACTGGGTTGTCATTTATCGAATCACATAGGGCATTTCTCTTCTTTTACTAGAAGTGGTAGATTCTTTATTGATTATTCATTATCTCCATATATAACTTATTACACCCAAGCATACCCTTTGATATACCCTAAGGGTCTTAAGGAATAAGTCAAAGTGCAATTCATTATATATAACATACTATAATGATCTCAAGTCTAAGGATCATTTGTACTACTATCACTACAAGAATTTTTATTGACAGGTAAGTAAAACTCTATTAGGTATTCCTTAGCAAGTCATGTTCTCAGTGAACTTATTCTCCAATAAGTACTTACATACTTACTTTAGTGTTTCCACAGAAATGATCATGAGATCAATCATTCTCATCCAATGAACAAGCAACGTATGTATCAATCTATCCAGATTCACTAATCCCCTTTTTAGTAACCCATTGATTGAGAACATTTTAGTTTTAAGTTATCTAAGAATTTAGATCTCATTAGCATGATCTCATCATGATTCTAAAAATATTGCTTAAAGTATGGGTTTATCATATATTATTAAAATGACACATGTAGATAATTAAATGCCTTTAATAAATAATTATTTTATTAAGAAATAAATAAGATTGATTACAAAGTATATGCTTTATCATCATACATGATTGACTTGTATGCATACTACTTTCAGATATTACACCCAACTAATCAATATGTTTAACTTTATCTAAAAGGAAGAAGAGTAATTTAAGAAAGAGAATGCGGGTTGAACTTGATGACGAAAAATTGTAAGAAGATGACAAGGTAATAGTTTAAGAAAGACTTACATGAGATGGACTGAATTAATTTGTTATGAACTTTGATGTATATACAAGGAAGTAAATGTTACAACTGAGACCATTAAACATGATAAAACCAGCAATTGAAAGGCTAATTCCAAGCTGTTAATTTTTGAATCTATGAAATACTAATTCAGTAAATTTTAAGCTAAATATGGATCTACAGAAACTGCAATCCAACTTCTAGGACCTATGCCACTGATAATCTCTTTGTGATCAGATACAACAAGAAGACCTTGAAATTAAAAGTATCTCAATGAACTATCACAAAAAGTAATAAAAAGGAAAATAAAAGAACATATTTAGTGATTAATTTGGGTAATTTTAATTTTTGGAGTGCATACTTGGATGATGTTAGAGAGTGTAGAGAGATAATGAGTTACACGGGAGAAGAAGGGAGGGCAATTGGGTAATGGAAATATATTAAATGTAGGTAAATTTTACATAAAAAATAAACTTACTTCAGAAGTAGGGACAACTTGTTGAAATATCAAATAACCTTTAAGAAATATCAATTCCCTTTAAATAATAAAAAATTTGGAGTAAATTAATACTCCATGTCGACACCAGTGAAAAAGGATTCTACTTTTATGGATTGTGTTGTTTTTATCATTTTATATTTTACTATGTTGCTTAATTTATTTTAAAGGGTTAGATTTTAGAAATGACTGACATAAATGCTGACCAATTTTAAAAATGGTTGATTTTAATGATTGGGCCGAATTAGACAGAGTCTCCAGTTGGTATAAGTTCAAATGCATGTACCAACTCATTCAGTTTTAGAGGTTTTCCGCAATATGGTGCAATGTGACTCCGTAAAATTGGTTTGGAACCCAAGATTCATATAGTTCGGGGGCTTTCTTAAGCGATGGGAACATGCTGGGCGTAAAAATTTATTTAAGCACAACACGCAAGTATACATGGCCAACAAGTAATAAAGTGATAAGTGAAGTATCATTCCCACAGAGAAAATTAAACTAATTTTTAATCTAACAAGCATTAATCTTTATATTATCTCAATTTCTTTAAACAAGTGGTCAGAGTCGTGACATTTATAAAATTAATTACTACTAAATTAAAAATAACTACCGTGAGAATTAAATAAATTAAGGAGATTTAAAACTATAATTACACTTATTGCTTCACTTAGATCAACACAATTCTAATTAAGCCACATTAATTATTCCATATTGTTAATCAAGAATACATAAGTAAATGTGACCATTTCTCAATGCATCATACTTATATCATCTTAAATCCATAGATGATAGAATTAAGATGAACATCCTAGTTAACTACTCCATTATATATCTATGTGATTTACAAGTAAAAAAGATTTAAAACACAAGTTCTTTTCAAGATTATATGCGATGTATAGTTATATCTCTATCCTAAACATAATTACGAATTCCAACACCATGTAGAAAATATAGACACATGCTATTATGATCAGATCTAAACTTATAATCCATTTCAAAATTTCATATAAGTTATCACAGTAATCATTGGCCAAAAAATTAATCAATTCAGTACAAATCATAATAGACAACCCATGAATAACTTTTTATAACTTAACCTGGAAGCATGTCAATCACAGTTAGACAATAAGATCTATTATAGCCTTAAAGAGAAATTTAGTTCACAATCATTGAATTAAAAGCCAATATCCACAAGTAATATAGCATGATGAATACAAGTAGAAGATAAATAGAAAGAATAAAAAATGTTGTAGTAATCCTGATCTTCTTTTATGTCTTTCCCTTGAAACTCCCTGCTAGCCTCCTTGCTTCAAACCTCCAATAATTTAATCTAATCTAGGGTTCTTTTTAATATTAAAAGAGAGATATTCTAATATATTATCATCCCTAATAACTAAAAAAGGTCTTATTTATAAGTCTGTTACAAATCTTGATCAAACTCTGAAAAGAGTACGTGAATTATAACTCAATTGCATTACTTAACTCAAAAGTCAAAGCTGATCAAAGTTGACCTAGTGCGGTCGCGCAGTCCCTAAGCTTGCAATGGGCGTGGCCGCGCTGTCTGGCAGATAACTTGGTCAACTAGGGTCAAGTGTTGTCGCGCTGCACTCTAATTCTTCTTTTGCACGACCGAGCTTTCTAACAGTGTTGCAATTTCCTCTGGTCTTTCACTGTTGCATCCTCAAGCCACTATGTCCTTCACTTTAAGCCATAAATTTCATCATTTAATCCTTAAATGCCACAAATTCAGTTCCCAAACCTGTATCCTGCCAAATAGAAGTAAAATGAATGAAAATTAACTATTAAACACAAGTTTAAGAAAAAAAAGTTAATTGGTACAAGATTTATAGGTATAAAATCTACTCATCAAATACCTCCAAACTTGAACCAGTACTTGCCCCTAAGCAACACAACATAATCCAATGTAATATACTAGTAATATGCAATCTAATCCTATCATGCCTACGAATCCAAGCATCCAATCTGTATGATATCCATAAGAGTTGCCTGAGAGAAATCACAATAACTTCAAATAGAATATACAACCAAGAACATAATAGTAATCCATATCACTTTGTAAATCAAAACCTCCCATCACTGATATAGTGTTTGTGTGGTTAGTACCCATTAAATTTAACTATAATATAAATACTTCGCCTAATATGCCTCTTAGAGGGAAAAATTCAGTTCTAACTCAAGACTGACAACAAACAAGTTAAAATCCAGTTAGAACCTCAGATTAACTAACCTAAGTGTCAATATGACATTTATTTTACTTTTATTCAATCACGAGGGCATTTTTGCTATTTCTCGTGTTTACACATGACTGTGCAATGTCTAGATCTCTTAGGCTTTTCAATGCTACCCATTTAGCGAGCTTTCGACCAATGACTCCCAAACCAAACGGTTTTAGGGCACTGGGTGTAGAGACATCCCTTAGGGCGTACTAACTTGAGTAACAAAGGCCATAGATCTAAACTAGCCAGTGAGTTTATTATTATTATTTTTTCTTTCTAATTTTTTTTTTATAATATCCCATATCTTCTCCAAACTTAAGCTCTTGCACTATCCTATCCTTTACTACCTATTTACTGCATTTCCCTTTTTAAAACCAAGATTTCCCACCATAAGTAAATTATGTGATTATTTAAATTGATTGAATCATAATGGTTACCCTATCGTGCTATCAAATTATATCAGTTTCAAACATAAAAAGATTCACATCATGATATGACACTTCAACCATGCCTTAGTCATCAAAATTGTTCAAAAATACTATAATTCCAATCTCATCATAGGCCAAATGAAAATTACACTAACTGATATGCTTGGATTTATGCAATATGCTCAACTACATGCAACAACTAAAATAAATATTTTTGCTATCTTTGAATATTTAATTTTGAATTTTTTTAATATATATACAACATACGAAATAAATTGAACTACATGCAATGCAAACATATAAATTAAACTAAAATGCAACTACATGAACTAAATAAATTCATCTTATCCTACTCTAATAATGATATGACCCCCAAACTTAACAATGACAATGTCCTCATTGGAGATAAAGGGAAAGGAATACTCCCCTAAGAAGTATCGTCGTCGCCACCCGCCTCCTCATGATCAATTGGTGTATCTGGTCGGGGATAAGTATTGGTGGATCGAAAGGCAGGAAACTGAACTTGTACTCTAATTTGGCCAAATGCTTGAGACAGAGAATTTGAAAATTGTGTTGTGTTAGTCCGGAAGTTCGCATGTAAAGAATCCATCCTTTTATGCAATCATTGCTCCATTCACTCCAATCTATCTTGAGATACTTGCTCTTGTGGTGGAACCACCTCAGGCTGCTCGGGAACTTCTTCCTCACTCTCATCCTGGCCTGCTTTGATGAATCTACTCCCTCAAGGATGCGACTCACCACCATCCCACACTTTGTACTTCCTTATAGCCGTGTGGTCGATGTTGCTCATCGACAATTGAAGTGTTTCATTATCCCACTTAACATTTACCTCGGCACATAAGCGTGTAATAATTAATGCATACAGGATTCCACCCGATGTAATCCCTCGCATATACCGTAGTAGGGACTAATTAATGAGATGACCCACATCTATTGATTTGTCCTTAACTATCCCATAAAGTAACACGACATGCTCCTTAGTGATGTTATTTTGATGTCACGTCGATAATAAACTGGCATAAATGAAGCTGTACCATACTTTTGTGTATCGACTTAGGGCTGCATGAGGGAAGTGGATCTTTTGGTCAGTCCCCTGCTTTTTAGTCCACTGAGTAACCGACTTGCACATTTCATCTACCAGCTTATCTAAATTTATGTCGAAGCACTAGTACTCTACCCAATTATTGTCATCTTATTGGAAAGTGGGCAAATGGAATAGATCATTGATGCTCTTCTTGCATTAAGATACTTGTTTACCGCGCATAAAGGAAATCCCATTTTGCTTTTCTCTTGCATTCACATAGAACTCTCTAACTAATGCCATTGGGGCTGCCAGGGTGTCTCCACAAAAAAAGCTCAACCATTCCTCTAGATCATATCCAATATATGGCCATCTTCTTTGTCTGACTTCAATCCCCTTTCTAGCATAAATGTCTTTGCCAGCAGCACACCAATATAGTAGTACTGAGCCGAGAGGTTCACAAACTTTGTAGCATCGAGTACATTGCGACTACTGCCCTCGCCCAAATCACTACTGCTCGATGAAGAATCAGGATCGCTACGAACCTTTTTTGGTGCCATGAGAATTAGAAATATGGTTGTGAATGATCATTTTTGTGTAAGTAGTCTATGCTACCCCCAAATGTGCCCAACTGCTCCTTGAGACTTCTCTCAGACTTTCTATTAAACAAGTTTTTAGCAGCCTTTTTTCTCGCCAAACTATCCTTGCCTCTTTGCAGTGAACTTGATGTGGTGGACAGGGAATAGTGGTTAGGGTTTATATAGGCTTAGTGGATGATAGTATGTGAGGTTGGACGTTGATTGGGTGGTGTTTTAGTGAGGGAAAAATGGGTTAGAATGTGGCTGGAAGATAGGGATTAGGTGTGAATGGAGAGAGAATGTGAGTTGGGTAATGGAGATATATGTAAATAGATGGTAGAAGAGAGTGGGATTGGATGTGAGGATGTGGGAATTGGGTTTCAAATGGGAAAAGAAGTTGAGTTAATCAATTTTTGAATGGGATAAGGAATGGGTTGGCAGTTAGTTGGTACAAGGAGGGATGGAGTTTGGTTATTTGGTCCAGCCGAGTTGATGTTTGAAATAAAAGAATTAAACATTTTAACTCAGTGACCGTTGGGTAATTATTTTTTGAAGTTTGATCGTTGCACCACTGCGCTGAGTTTTGACTGTGATTGGGCACGACCACGCTTAGTAGCAGTGATATTTTTTGACTGAGGAAGGGCACGACCGCGTTGTCTTCCCATACAAATAGGGCGAGGCTGCGTGCTCTGTATACTGACGTACTCTGAGTTATTCATTCTCTAACCATGTATCCTCATTGCAACTGAGTTATACTTAAAACAACAAAAATCAAATATTAATACTACTAAAAATACAAAATCCCACTAACTCCTAGAAATCTATGATGAATTGAATTGAAAGTAATAAATTAATGGGTTGCTTCCCATCGAGCGCTTGAATTTAAGTCTTTTAGCCTGACTACTCCCTGTTTCATTTTTGATTGGTGAGAGTGATTGAGGACTTATGGCGATCAAAATCACCTCCCCAATAATGCTTTAAACGTTGTCTATTGACTTTGAATGGTCATCTTAATCTCTTCCAACTATTTCAATGATGCCATATGGAAACACTGTTTTGACTATAAAAGGCCCCAACCAGCTGGATTTCAGCTTTTCGGGAAAATGTTTCAATCTAGAGTTGAATAGGAGAACTGCTTGACCCGACTCAAACTTCCTTTCAATAATTTTCTGATCATGCCACCACTTAACTTTTTTTCTTTATACGACTTCGAGTTCTCATATGCTTGCAAGCAGAATTCATCTAGCTCATTGAGTTGGAGAAGTCATTTTTCCCCTGTTGCTGTGAGATCAAAGTTCAATTTTTGAATGGCCCAATATGCTTTATACTCAAGTTCAACTTGAAGGTGACGCGCTTCGCCATAAACAAGTTGATATGGTGACATGCAAATCTGTGTCTTGTATGTCATGCGATATGCCCATAGAGCGTCATCCAACTTCATTGACTAATATTTTCGGGTTGGATTAACAATTTTTATTAGAATTCTCTTCACTTCTCTGTTAGATACCTCCGCTTGGCCACTGGTTTGAGGGTGATATGCTGTGGAAATTTTATGAATCACTCCATACTTTGGTAGGAGAGTCGAAAAATATTTATTGCAAAAATGACTCCCCCCATCGCTGATAATTGTCCTTGGTGTGCCAAATCTTACGAAGATATTTTCTGTAGATATTTCAAGACTACTTTGGCATCATTTGTTTAGAGAGAATCGTGATGTACCAAAATTCGATATTTGTAACTCCTAATATGGTGCTTCAGAATTAACGAGAATTTGTATTTAATTTAAAATATTTATTGGGTTAAATAAATATTTTAGTTAATTTATTTATTGAGTTAAATAAATACTTGATGAAATTTGTTGTGGAATTATTTAATTAAATTAATGTTAAATAATTTTATAGTTTGAAGTTTTGATTTAATGAGATAATTAAAATTAAACGAGTTGTTAAATAATTACCAAATTGTGTAGTGGAGATATTTCTAATTTAATTTAGTGAATAAATTAGAGATTTAATAATAATTTATAATAGACATTGTATTAAGATTTAATTGAATGAATATTATAATTTAATTAAGGGGTGTGACAATTGAACCATATTATATAAGTATTATAAAAAAAATTAAAAAGAGAGTTATTTTAAGTCAACCAAACATAGCCTTGTGGCTTTTGGTTAATGTAACAGCTGTTGATATTTACTTGATTTAACTGATAAATCATGTTTTATCAGTTTTATATTACGCGTACTATGCATTAGTTAGCTGTATATCACGTACTTTGTTCCCAAGACTAAGAGATGAAACATAGAGGAGAAGAGAGAAAAATTGAGGGAAAGGAATTCTTAGATTTTGGATAGTCAAATTGGAGTATAAAAGGTATAAAACCTAACTTCATGTTCTTAGTATTGTTTCTTGAGTTTTCTTTTAAATTGGAGTCTTAATGTACAATTTGTAAGGAATTGAATTGTATGTGTTGGTTAGTATATATGTAATCTATTGGTTATCATTTAGAAATAAATTTTAGAGGGTAAAATTCATGAAGTTATGTTTTAGAATGGAGATTTTTGTTGTTCTTGAGTTTTTGGTGATATATATATATATATATATATATATATATATATATATATATATATATATATACATGTATGATTTTGGAGTCAAAATTGGTGTTTAATCTATTTCATAATCTGTAAATTGGCTGTTAAATATGTGAGTATGTTGAATTACGAAAAGAATACAACTGAAATGGATTAATTTGGTTAATTAACGAAGTCGTAGTGATGTGATTCATTAAACATGTTAAAATTTGGGGTTTTAAGCATAAACATGATTTTAATCCTTTAAAATTGATTGTTTTAGATGTTTATGTTGTTAGAAATGTAATATGCATGCTTGGTGATGTTTTTAGTAAATTTATATCTTCTGGGTTTGCTGAATGTTTGCTTAATTAGGAAAATTTGGGATGTTTGGGTTGAACTGTGAAGTAGGGAAGTAGATCATGAAGTTTCGTGCATCTGCATCTCTACAAGAATCGCTCTGGTATCAAAGGTAGAAACAATGTAATTGCGCCTGCTAAGTTTTCTGAGAATTGAGCACCAGCGTAGCTACGCCGATACCAAGGCTTGGGGCAGCGCAGCTGCGCCATCCCCTAAGCATAAATAATTTTTTTTATGTTATAGTCCATGATGTGTTGGTTTAAACTAGTCTAATGTTCTTGATAATGCGTTAAACATGTAATAAAGTTCTAAAACAGATTGTAAACACGTATTTGATAATCTTAGGTTGAAAAGATAATAACTTGTGAAAATTTAAATTTGTTGTTTATAAAGTCTTGAGATGTTGTTTAAGTATGATGTTGCTTTACTAGACTTGTGATTTCAGACTTCTAAATGATGTCAATGATCATAATATGAGTTAGGATAACAAGATGAACTTGAATGAGAATTAAACCTATAGGGTTAATGTTAGTTTAACTAATCGGTATTTCGATTCTAATAGTATATGTAGGGTATTTAGCGAACGTGTGTTATAATTGTGTAGCTTACGCACGAGGCAAGTTCTTTATCCCTATCTTGTTTATTATTACGTAAGTTTCTAAACCCTAATTTTCGTTGAGAAAGTTTCCTAATCTTAAACTTGTTGTTGTTTTGAGTATGATTATTCAAGTTGTCTATCTAGATGAAGCGAGTTCCTGACCATTATTTCATATTATTTTAAAAGCTTAAATTGTTCATTAATTCAAACGGGACTTTCTAATTTCTTTGAAAGTAGCACAATGGATATATAGTGGTTCATATAATTATATATTACCATGATTCAATCTTTGATTTAAACATCGTTATTAGGTACCAAGTTATTGTGTCAAACTATAATGGCTAGTGAAACCTTATTCATTCGACTAGACCATAGTTGATGAGCGTTCTAAAATTCTAGAACCATTATTAAAGCTAATCCAAACTAAACTTTCTTTAGTGTGGATTCCTAAGTTAAAGTGAGATGAACAACCCTATTATAGGGGATTATTTACGCGTTAGCGTTAAGATGTTTGTGCACAATACATGGCAAGAAGGGTTGATCCCCCTTAGTATGAGAAGAAATGTCCATATAGTCTAACGACTCCTAAAGGTTGAATTAAATGTAAGAACGACAAATTTCATGAATAAATATTATTTTGATAAAATAAGACAATGAATATTTATTTGAATATAAATATGGATGTGTTGTGAAATGAATAATTCAACTAAGTTAAATTGAATTTATAAGAATGTGATGCCCCCAAATCCTAGTATCTTCCAACCCGACAGATGGTGCTACACGGTACTACCATTCACACATACATTCAATTGAAAAGCCTCAAAGGAACGAATATGTCTTCTATTTATGCAAAATAATGTTAACATTCCCCAGGTTCTTTATAACCGTTATATTTGTTCTTGTCATAATATCAAATATTATCATTACAAACCTATACTATTACATAGGTATTCTACGGGTTCGTCTTCGCCTTTCCATTATCCTTGTCGGATCCTTCGGTTCGTTCGGTCTTAGCTGCGTTCATATGATTCAAGCAAGAGTGAGCATGACTAGCTCAGCAAGTATAACAATTCTATTTAACAATATGCTTGAATCATATAAAATATATATCTTCAATAACTGAACAATAGTTATGAAGTACTATTGATAATTCAAAATAGCACTTCTCTTTTCATTAAAACATTTTACAATAACAATATTCAGTAAACATCAATTCTGGTCCAAGACCTTGAGCATTTCATACTTTATTTGAAAAGGACATCCCGACACAAAGTTCGTAAGTCCGATATTTCTTACGAGCACGTCTAGGTGATCAGCCTATAGTACTCTATGTTGATCAACACTACATTCATTAAACGCATGTACATTTAAGTTGTGGCAACCTCACGTGACTGTCGTTTGATGACAAATTTTTTTAGCATACTCAGTCTTCATTTGAAAACCACACCAATATAACTTGGTACAACATTGACCAAACATTGATAGATTATAAGAAATCCAACATACCATAAGTCTAGCCAAAAGAATTGGCTATATTGAACATAGACAAGGGTTAGAATACTTGCCTTCAGCGTCTGCTACGGTTATTACACGTTCACGTTATGTCCTTAAGGTCTCTACAGTCGATAATCACATCACATAACACATTAGGTTATGATTTAAACATACATGGTTCTTAAAGAATCTTACCCTTCTTCTCAATCTAATCATGAATTAGATTTGTTACTATTGGTTCCGGCTTGCCAATATAGTTCACATTGTTCTTACGTTAATGTTCAATTGATTATTTTTAACCCTTAGGTATCATACTTAAGGTTTAAACAATACCTTATAATGTTAAAATTAATCTTTACTTCTTTGTTAATCTGTTACCATTCTTTCTCTACTTGTAAACCTTCCTTATTATGCATTCCTTAAAGTCGGCATCATACATACTGTCATCCTTATAACTCACTCGCTTCTGCTAGCTTAGTTTCCAGATGGTGATGGTCGAGACTGGCGATGCGGTGCCATTCATTACTTTCTTCAATGCCATGCATGCCGAGACTATAGAAGGTAATGGTATCAAGACACGACTGCCGCGCAATGCATTTCATTACATTAAATTTGGTGCTCTTCATGCACCGCACGAATGAATTTTTTTATTTACATAATGAACTTCCCGGACTCCAAACTTGATCATTTTAAGTTCGAATTGGCTCGTTCAAAAGCCATTAGCTCATAAATCACATACTCTACGTGTTCATGCAAGAATTTTGTATTTTCAACTTCGTTTACTAAAAATCCACTTATTGGTTCATTTTTAACGAAAACGATAAATGTTCATGAATGTTCAATGCTCGTTTCTTTGTTCTAAGTCGGAATTTGGCCATTTTCGAGTCCGTAACTCTATAATGCCAAATAAGACTTATCTCCATCGAAAACCAATGTTTCTGAGTTCAAAATCAAAATTCGACCTCCAATTCGAGAATTTCACGAATTCGACGATTATCGTCCAATCATGTAAATTTTGGCAAAACTTCGTTACTTAGGATTCGATTATCATTTCAAATGGATTATATCCATCATATTAACATTTCAACCTACATATTACATCAACTTATTTTTATGATAAGTTATGGCTTATTCATTATGAGTTTATAACTTATCAAGGTATTAACTACATATAGTTTTAATTCTCATGACTTATGATAGTTTAAGTCCTTTAACCAACATTCTTACATACTTTTATCATACTAACAACATTCATGCCAACATGACACCAAGTCTTACAAGTTCTTACTTAATTCATAGCTTATCTATGAACAAAGTGCTTATTCTCGGCTTATTAGGACTTAAGTCCTTAGATTATTTATTCCTATCATTCTTAGCATACATGATCATTAATCCACACTTCTCTTATCAACCTATTATGGTAGAGATGGAAGACTGATGACATATAATCATTACTTTTGATGAACTAGCTTTCTTCTTCTTTTCTATCAAATGAAAGTCTAACTTATTCTCTCTATCAATTAAGTTGTTTGTGTTGGATGAAAATGAAAAAGCAAATAATTAAATCCAAAGCTTGGTATTTATAGGATTTGATAAGTTAGGGCATTATGGACAAATGCCACATCCCACCTGTAATGACCCCAAAATTCCTACAATTTAATTCTCGACTTTGGTCGTTAATAATACATTCAACCTCTAATTTTACATCATTAAACGATAATACAACCATTGAAATTTGCGGAATAATTAAATTTTTTTATTACAAACTATCCTCATTCCCAAAACCTCCAACCTTTACATCTAAATATCTCAGAATCATTTTAATACTACAATAGTTTACATCGCAAAACGATATTACAATTCAAAATTAATACATTATTCGGAACCTTAAACATGGTTCAAATAATAATAACACAACCAAAGTGTATAAATCTTCAAGTATCACATCTGATTCATGTCTTTCAAGTAACATATAACTTTACCTTGAATCTTGAACCTGCAAAAGTGGTTATTTACAAGGTTGAGCTCAACAGCCTAGCAAAATCTAACAGTTTTCATGCATCACATAACACATAATAACATGCTCAACATATAACATATATAAAGATTGAGGCTTTACTCAATCAACATGCTTTAACCAATCAACATATTCATAAATTGACTTTAACATTTCATACATTCAGCATATATATAACACATCATGCTCTTTACAATAAAGATTTAAAACAATTAATCATCAAGTTCACATAGCAAATAGGAAGTGAAAGACTTGTCTGATTCGTAGTTTATGAACTACAACTTAACTGCTTAACGCTTATCTGCACTTCGTGTATTCCTACATAGTTATATAATCATGGATTCACATCCATTAGTCATGTATTTCATACGCTCTTAATATAAAAACAAATATTGTTTCCTAACTTGTTTTCATTTTTACTTGAACTTAGGATAACCATGAGACTAGTTCATTGTATTATCATATTTATCTAAATAATCTTGTTCATATCTTGTAATCCTTAAAGACAATATATAACTCCACCATATGCTCACTACAAACTCAGAACTCAAGTGACTTAAAGTTCATCAAGGTTTGTTTTCGAAATCTTAAAGTTTCTTTTTAAAACACATACTAAGTCATGCTTAAGCATCCCATTATGAGTAAAGTAATCTTAGCCATATGACATGTCTATTTTCATGCATATTCATGTTTTATTACTTAGAATAACATCGTCCGGAGCACTATACTTGCATATGTGCTCGTTCCACGCCCTCTGATCGCCTCCTATTATGTAATAGTCCCAAAGATGACTGTGTGGCCCTTCCTAACGACCTCAAATTGAAAAACTTAAAGAACAAAAGTTGTAGGTCTATTTGTCTTCGTTCTGGATCATCTTAAATCACCTCAATCGGAGTTCGTATGAAATTATTATGACTGTTTTACCAAAACAGTCAAAATAAATGATCGGCACAAGACATGGGCGTAATGCGCCTTTTCCTCACCATTATCACTCACATGTGCCAATGCCCAAATTTCACCGCACGCTCACAAGATACGGGGCGCTAAGCCATACGCCGAGCTTCAATGTAATACGCTTTGGTAATAACTTTCTAATTTTAAGTTTGAATTAGTTGTTTTCGATTCGTTGGACTCGTTAAACTCTTAGCTACTCATCTAGAGAATAATTATAACACTTCAAACGTATTAACAAATCATTTTAAGGGTTCCAATTCAATGTGTATGCTATATTTTCATGTTTTAAACATATTTAGCGAATTCACTCACTACGAATTCGTTTCTCAACCAAATTGGTCCCGTTTATCTTTCGTTGTTTTCGCTTTTCAACGTATTAACAACATCTACAATCAATTTATAGAATCCAAAATGAATTCCTAGCCAATTTTAGCCTCAAAATAGGCCAAAACATATATTTTAACCCAAAACTAAATTCTTTTTATTTAACACCAAAAACACCAATTTGCTTGATTCAAATCCAACTATGGATGATATAAATCATATTATATATGTCTATTAACGCATATATCAACTTCTCAACAAATTCTCCATCAAAATCCACTTACAAAGACTAACTTGGAGAAAAATAGAAAATGAGAATTTTAAAGTGAGCCTATTACCTTTGATTCCTTGTTATTCTTAGATAGATGATGAAGAATTCGCTTACTTCCTCTTGCTTTCCAGAGTTTTCCCCCTCTTAAGATTCACAGAGAATTCTTTCTCTCTCAAACCTTCTCCCTCTCTTCTTCTTCACTATTTTCTCTCTCAGACTAAGAAAATAAACGTAAAACCATATACTACGTGACTCATTATTTACAATAAGCCAAAGGCCACAAGGCCTTGTTTGGCTACACCCAATTATCCCCCACTAGTTTATTTTAATAATATTATATTATATAGTTTTTATTTGTTAGACCTGTAACCAATTTTCATAACTTTCAATAATAATTAAAATAATTATAATTTTTATTATAATTATTCTGATGATTAATAAACAATCATATATCTAATTTAATTAATAAATTAGACTTAAACATCGATTTATTTAATTTACTTGTTTTCTTTAATATTAAACAACTCATTTAATTTAATTAATTAATTAAATTAAATCTTCAAAGAATAAAATTTACCTTTGTTTTAACTTAATTATCATACACACGTAACTAAATTATTATACCACAATTTCATAAATAATTTATTTTTCTCAATAAATTAATTATTTAAAATATTTATTCAATTCAATAAATATTTAAGATTAATTACAAAATTCATTTAATTCCTTCAATAGTTAACTCAACTATTAAAACTCACTTTCCCAATATATGAATATATATTTCCCTTCACACCAGATCACATATTTCAAAATGTATAGCACGTATATATATATATATATATATATATATATATATATATATATATATATACTCAAACTCAAAACATCTCATAATAAGAATTTTAATTATTAAATTCCTATTTTAATAACTTATAAAAATTTGGGTTGTCACATCCTTCCCTCCTTATAAGGATTCGGTCCTTGGAATCACAGACACCCTACCTTACTAAGGTTTTCACAAAATCTCTTTCATAATTATCGTTGAATAACTTCAACACGTTAACTTAGCAAAAAAAAAGTTTTACATATATATATACTTCATTCATTTCTTCAACAACTTTTAGGTTTTATTACAAAACCTTCAATTAAACACAATCATATATTAAATATTATATATTCTTTAACCCATTAATTTCCTTTTCTAAGGATCGTTATCATAAACACTGGGGATATTATATTCACCCGTTCTTCTAATAATTTCGTCCTCGAAATTTTTATTTATTAACCTTTATTCATTCAATCTATCAAAATAGATTTTTACGTTAATACTTTATTCATTCATTGGGTTCTATAACTAAATTCTTACTCTAAGGATCTTTCTAAGATCATCATATTCCTCACCTCTTCCTCTTCTAAGAGTTTCACATTTCTCTTCTTTCCGGAGTTTCAATTCTTTCTTAAAATTATTATGTTTTGCTTAATTTTCTCATCCTTTCTACTTTCACCTTTCAGAATAATAAGAATCTTCCATAATTGCTTAATAATTGGGAAGCGATATGAACAACAGGAATTTAAAAGATTCCAAATCATGTTGAGGGTCATAAGACCTTGAACTACGTCCATGGTTATAAATACTCTTTCAACTTAAACCCTAACAGTCATTAGACTATAGGGACTCCCATACTTAGGGTGTTAAGCCCTTCGTACGATGTATTGTGCACAAAAATTTAAACGCTATGCGTATATCCATTGTGAGACCCCGAATTTTATGAAATGAAAGTATTCAATTTTATTACAATTATTATTTTATTTCGTAAATGGTTAAATTGATAAAAGGTTAAAGTTAAGGGTGATATGTGAATTTTTTTATGCAAAGTAAGCAAGTTGTTATAAAATGTGACGCCCCCAAAATAGGTATACATCACCCATCTTGAGTCGCCAAATACATGGTAAAAAATTCAAATACAACTTAATTATACAACAGTCGTGTAAAATACGACAAAACATATGATGTGAGTTTTAATACAAATATTGTCATCTAGACAATATCCACACTCAATTGAGTCCTCATTACATTTATTATCACTCTATTTAACAGAATAGTAAGGACTACTAATGCTATTATCTAGACCATCACTCCGTTCCCCGACTAGTCCCTGCTACGTTCTCATTTCCTGAAGAGAACACTGAAGGAAAGGGTGAGCTCAACTAGCCCAATAAAAAATATTATGACTAAGATAATGCAGAATAAATTATCATTAGTCATCAACAATGTTAAACTAATAAAATACAATAGACATCAAGTTTAACTGCAGCAGAACAAGCAATCCATTAAAAGAGTCAAGTAGAGAATAAAATCTACTATCTTTTATGATTTAAAAGGTTTTTCATCACTTTTATCGCTGGGACTCAGCTTAATAAAAAATCCACATCATCCCTGCACTACGGACAGGGATATTCATTAATATCGCAACCACCAATTATCCAAGCACCACAGGCCAAGGATATTCGTGTATTCATCAATGGTCATGATCATCCCAACAACTGTCGATCAATGCACTATGGGCCAATGAGGACCTTTACCACATCATTGGTAACATTACGGTCATGATTATACCGATTAATCGCTGGTCATAATCATACCAAGTCCATCTATGCACTACAGGCCACAGATGACTTTCAACATAATATAAACATGAGGATGATGACAATAATATAAGAATTCAATAAAACAAGTTCAAGAATTAATTTATCCAGGAACTAATAACGTCCTAATTGTCAACATGATACTTCTTTGTAGAGTAAAATTCAAGAATGCTCAGAAGAATATTTTCATGAAAAGATACTGGATGAAGCGCAAATATCAAGGATATTCCACTAATTTCTTGTAGTATAGAAGTTAAAGCTTTAACCAACTGAGTATAAGAGAATATATGAAACTGCAATGGATTTTCGTCCGCCATGCATGCGATAGACCGCATAGACAGGTTATTCCAACAGAATAATAAATAACAGAACCCGGTCATGCGTAAACGAACAGACAAGATATTCCAATAGAATAATAACTAACGGAACCAGGTCAGGAGAAATTCACACCGACAGGATATTCTAATAGAATAATAAAGAATGGAATAACAACAGAAATCACCATGCATGCGATAGATCGTATGTATAGGTTATTCAACAAAGATAATATTTAATGGAACTGTGTCAGCGTAATACGCATGACGTGATATATTCTAATGAATAATAAAGAATGGAATAACGTAAGAATTTCACCATGTATGCGGTATTTAGATATAGAGGTTATTCCAACATAATAATAAAGAATGGAATAACAAAAGAATTTCACCATGTATGCGGTAGATTTAGATGTATCAAGTTATTCCAACATAATAATAAAGAATGGAATAACGAAAGAATTTCACCATGTATAGGGTAGCCCACATTATCTGAGTTATTTCAATGTAATAATAAAGAATAGAATAATGTAAGTTCTCTTCATGAATACGAAAGAAATAATACCCTTTACTGAGTACAACAAATAATATCCCTTACCTTATAAAGAAGAGTACTCTCCGGCGGGTAGGGCGGGGATATACTTGAAGAAACTTGCACTACGCTTCAAAGCTTTCTTAAATGTAAAATACGCTTCAAGATTATAGAAGAAGAATTCTCTACAGTTTCTCTCTCTAGAGTTTCAGTGAATTCGTAAGAGATAATGAAGCAATGAGCTTCTATTTATAGAAGAATAGATTGAATAGTAACTAATTCATGAACGGTCCAGATTGATTTAATAAAATATTCTAATAAAACAAAATCTTTTTAAATAAAATATAACATATTCTATTTATAATCTAATAAAATGAATAACTTTATAAAAGTATTCATTTTTATATAAAAAGATTTTACTATGCAAACACTATGCATAATAAAATATAATATATTCTAATTATTATACAATAAAACAAAAATTTTATAAAAGTATTTTGTTTTATATAAAAAAGATTTTACTATGCAAAACACTATGCAGCACTATGCAAACACTATGCATAATAAAATATAATATATTCTAATTATTGCCTAATAAAACAAATAACTTTATAAAAGTATTCTGTTTTATATAAAAAGATTTTACTATGCAAAACCACTATGCATAATAAAATATAATATATTCTAATTATTGCCTAATAAAATAAATAACTTTATAAAAGTATTTTGTTTTATATAAAAAGCTTTTCTATTTTATTACATTAATAATACTAATAAAACAAACTTCATCATTATTATTATAATTCACACTATTAATCGACCAGGTCGTTCCCAGGAAAGAGGGACTTTCCAATAAGGATTTCTCCTTATTAGCGCGCAATTAGGTGACCAAACCTCTTCTTGGAAGAACTTCTAGACATCGTTAATATTGCAAATAATAATATTAACAACTTTTTCATCTAAATTATTGATTTAATAATATATAAAATATCGACAATAATTGAATCAATTAACGTGAGATACTAGCAGCAATTACTGAAGCAATAATTGAACAAAACTGAGTGACTTCTCACGTAAGCATCAATAATCAATACCGTAGTGCTACTACTATGCAACCACGCCAGACATCTTTTTTTACTACCGAGTAGTTCAACAAAGATAATCAGGTAAAACTTCCGCCGTTATTTTCATAAATTTTTTTTGTTATTTTTTCAATCCGATAATAATTCTGTGGTCCACCAATGATTGTGTCGTTGTACGAATATTCCCCGACCAATCGAATATAATATAACAACTTCCATACTTTGCAAAATTTATAAATATTACTCACAATTATAACATTATATTAAATCCACACCATAATATTCAAACAAAAATTCGAGAAATTTAAATCTTTATTCGTAAAATTTGGGATTTTATAATCTCCCCTCCTTATGAAATTTCGCCCTCAAAATTTACGTACGTACCTGGTATGCAAAACAGATGAGGACACTTCGTCCGATTGTAACTCTTGAGGTATTGTCATAACCCAGGATTTCGAATAATCAAAATTTTACGAATAATTTTTTTTTTAATATTAACATTGACTGTTAATATTGTACTGAGAATCCGTGAGACAAGTTTCGAGAAATGGTCAAATTAAATATTGACAGAGAAAATAGAGTAGAGTTGTGCTTAACAGCTCTACAAACCCTAACCCTAATTCCTGGAAAGGGGTTCAATATAAAATTTAATTAAAATAATTATATCGATGGGTACGTGTTTGTACTATATATGAATGTTGACCAATAATTAACTGGATAAGATTTAAAATTAATAAACCCTATTAAGAGATTAGAAACCCTAATTTCATGATTAGAAATCCTAACGTGCTGTTAGAAACCTTAATTAATAGCCGAAAAACCCTAATTTCAAAACCGGGAATGGTAAACCCTAAATTAGGAAACCCTAATCCTAATTAGCAAGCCAAAGTGTTTATTAAACTTAAATATGATTAGAAAACCCTATTATATTTTAGTATTTTAATTTTCTATTTTACAAACCCTAATTATAATTTGGAAATTTTAGTTTTCTAAATTAAACCCTAATTTTGAAAATCCTAAAAGTTAGATTTTTAATACCTAAGGGTTAGGACCTTAAGGTTAAACCCTAAGGGTCAAACCCTAAGGGTTTTGACAAAAGACAAGTATGCCATTAAATGTATTTTTCAAAAGATCAAAATACCCTTTTTATATATTAAATGAGCTAACTTGTAAAATTGGCTAAAACCTTTAGTTGTTCACCAAACCTTGACTTGCATGTGACTTAAATCTCAAAGATTTCAGCCTCCTTTTGACACTTGTGCTAGCAAGTTCATTGCATCAAGAGATTATAAATAATTTGGAGAGAGAAAGTTCACCAAATATGCACAATTGTTATCCAACTCCCACCAACTCTCTATCCCTCCCAAACCTCCGAATTTGCTAAGTAAATCAGTCACTAGATAACCTCCTAGAACACCAAGAACAGATTTGGAGAGCTAAGATCAAAGCTTGAACTAGAAAGGTATAAACCCTAGACCACTTTTGATCTTGTATGCTAAGATAGAGTTAGTGTTTTTATGTTTATAATTGTGTTAAAGGTTGTTTTTAGTTGATCTATGATGATCCATGATGGATCCATAGTATCAAATGGCTTTAAAAAGGTGTTTTACTAAATCTGTTCTTGAGCTCTAAAAGTGTCTGATAAGAAAATGTCGACGCCATTGATCTCTGTCTGTTAATAGGTTTTAATGTTTTATGTATTGGATGTATAGTTTGTTATGTGTTCTTTAGACTTCAAAAGGTATCAGTGTCATTGGTTGGCTAGATTGCAAGTTATTAACGGTCAAAGTCGGTTGACCGACCATGACCGAGTATATTCTAGGCAGCCCAGAAAGATAGAAAGTCCGTCTGACAAGATTTTTAACCTTCTTGATCTGTCAGGTTTTTAATGTTATGTTTTTGTTGTTGTAACCATGTTGTAACTTGTTAGTTGGACTATAGATCCATGACTCTAGATGTCTTAAACAACAAACAGATTTGTTGTAGAGAGTGGTCAAACCAAGCCACTCGGTTACGCTTTTAGCTTCGAATTTCCGTAAACCGGATGAACATGATTTCTGACCATGTTTGACCGGATCATATCTGGTTATTTTGTTATATTTTGACTGAAATTGTGTTATGTAGTTGTTTATTGACATGAGTACAACATGTATGAATCAAGAACCAACTTAATTGATGAACAGAACACCTAAATAATTGGGCTAGAAAGGGGCACCACGAACTGCCTGGGTTTCTGGGTTTGCCCAGAAAACCCAGGCATGGTCTGAGAGAAACTTTGAGCAGCCAGATCTTCTTGTTATGTTTTGATTTGACTAAGATGTTGGTTGGTAGTTGTAGTATTGTATACGTACTTCAAAATGCATGCTTAATAAAGCCCAGAAACAATTTTGATTGAAAATTATACGCGGACAATCATGACAGGTTGATAACGAAGCTGTCAGTGGTCTTGAGCTCAAGAACACCAATAGCGACGCTTTCTGTCGCTATAGCAATTTAGCGACGGTTTATTTATTTTCTAATTTTTGAAATTTCAAAAATTATTTAAAAATAGAAAATAAATTATAAAAATTACAAAAATGGTTTTAAAAATTATTTTTAAAATATGAAAAATAATTTTGACTATTTGGGATATTTTTCATTAATATTTATAATTATTTGAATATTGATGATATTTAATTTATTTAATTAGTATATTAAATAAATTAGAGAAAAATGATTTAATATTATGAAAAATCATTTTAAATAAGAATAATGTATTTAAAAATATTTTGAGTTATAAAATGTAACTTTTAATATTTTTGGAGAATTTTCATTAATAATTTAATATTAATGATATTAGATTTATTTGATTATTAAATTAAATAAATAAGATAAAAATGATTTTAATAATTTAAAAATCATTTTAAATGAGAATAAAGTGTTAGAAAATATTTTAAGTCATAAAATATAATTTCTTATATTTTTGGAGAATTCTCATTAATAAATTAATATTAATGATGTTGGATTTATTTACTTGTTATATTAAATAAATGAATTAAAAATTATTTTATTGATTTAAAATTATTAAAAATGAGAAAATGATTTAAAATATTTTAAGTTATAATTAATGACTTTAAATATTTTGATGATAATTTCATTAATATTTTAATATTAATGGTGATGATTTAAAAATGATTTTAATTACTTTAAAAATCATTTAAGTAGAATATTGTTGATTTAAAATATTTTAAGTTATTAAAATAACTTTAATATTTTGACAAGTATGTTATTAATATTTTGATATTATTAAATATTAATAATGATAAGATTATTTGATAATTAAATCATTTAAAAATGATTTCGATGTTTGAAAAATTATTATAAATTATAATAATTGTTTAAAAATTATTAAAAGCTTCCAAAAAATATTATAAAGGATATTTGACTTATCTAAATTAATATTGAAGCTTAGAAACCGATTTTTGCATGACAGTTAACTGTGTTAATTGTCGGATAGGGTGACTAGAACACCGAGAATGGACCGAAGTCCAACCATACCGAAATAGTTAAACTTGATAAGTGTTTAACTAGGTTATAAACATTGATGTGGCTATGTGGTAATGTGTCTAGGAGAAGTTTGACTGTGAATTACAGTGTTACATGTTATAAATGATTGTGCTAATTGTCAGACCGACATTGTTGATTATAGGTCTTACGAACGTAGTTAATTATATTGTGTAGCTGTTATCAGCGGAAGAGGCAAGTTTCCTAACTCAACCTTGAGTTAAATTCATTCAATTATTATAGTGGTTAATTATTGCTAATTACACCACATCCAGGGAATTTATTGTTGATTATTCACAGTTAGTGCATGATTAATAATTCAAATTGAATTACTGATTCAGAAATATACATTTGTAGAATAACTGTTGTTGGATATTCATATCCGTAGAAGCAAGAATTGACATTACAGATAATTCCTGTTTATTGTCAAATTATACTGAGAAATGTCTTAGCTAATTATTCTGGCTAGAAGAACATTTAATAGAACTTGATAGGTTCGAGAAGAGAATTCAATTATTATTGACAGATTGATGCCAATTATTTTGGCTAGATCGAGAAGTAAATAGAATTTGAAATCACAGTATTTCGTTGTTAAATCAAAATCTTGATTCTGAGACTGAGAAGAACAACCTTTTATAAAGGGAACAATTTATTGGTCGTATTTTCGGCCTTTGTGCATGATTAAGTATTATGTATAATATAGGGTATAATAAAGCTGATCACTCTATATACTTGCAGAGGGGTATGATTTAATCTTTATGGTTATCTGATACACCTGGGTATATCAAAGTTTAATTTTGATAGCTACTCGAGAAAGAGAAGTTCAAGATCCAATGGATCGCTCAGCATAATCTGGAAAACATTTCCACTTTGTAATTTCGTAGAATCAATCCTTGATTATTCATTTGAATATTATAGAAACCTTTAAAAGCGTAGTACTCTTTCATTATCGAATTATTGTTGCGTATAATGTGAGAAGGTTTGATTTTGATTTTTATATCTTTATCGTATGTCTTAACTTGTGGAGCAAACTTATTGCTCACCCTTGCTATAAATAAAACTTTTCAGCTAGGGAAAAAGTTGCAGAAGGTGCTGCGAAGAAGAATAAAGGCAAAGGCATAGTAATAAACTAGTTATGATGAATAGTATTATCTATATTGTTGTATTGTAAACCCTTTTTGTATATCTAAGGGGTATGTTTGTAATGTTAAGGTTAGTGAACCTGGAATTTTTATTAAAAACATATGTTAATAAGTTTTGTATTTCTATTTATAAATGAATGGGTAGTTAGATGTTATATTTTTGTGGATCGTGAGCACCAAACTCGAGGGTCAGGTAACCCGGATTTGGGGGCGTCACAGGTATAACCTTTGAGTGTTGAATACATTCTAGGATTTTAATAGGTACATCTTCATAAGTTAAATTATCTGCTATCTCATCCGTTTCTAAATCAATAATGTGGTTCGTGTCATCCACATATTTACGTAACATCGATAAGATAAAAATGTTTGAACACGCGACATACATGGCGGTAAAATGAGTCTATAAGCCACAGTTCCTACTTAATCAAGGATTTTAAATGGACCAATTAAATTGAGGGTTGACATTTCCTCTCTTCATCGATTCTTGCTTCTAGAATAACGCCCTCTAGAACCTTCTTCTTCACATTCATAAGCTCTGAGTTTGTAGCTTGAGTGGCTTTAAGTTTATCGATTAAAGTCATTTCTACTCGTATATTCGCTATCTTCACGTGGGTCTGTAGAGTCTTTAACTCTATCTTCATCATTTGTAAGTTATACGAAATTGGTCTTTATGTTAACAACATCGCACTCGTAAACGCATACGATCTTTTACTCGACGCGTCAGCTACCACGTTCGCTCTTCCATGATGATATTGAATGGTATAATCGTAATCTTCAACAGCTCGAGCCAACGTCTTTGGCGCATTATACGTTCATTTTGGTTGAAGAAATATTTAAGGGTTTTAGAAATGGGTTTTGTACTGGGGTCAATACAAAATTCGATTTCACGCTCTAGGGGTAGGCTAAGAAGTCTTCAAATAATACGTCAGGAAATTTATTAACAATAGAAATATCATTCAAAACTGTGACTCTCATCCAAGACTTGGATAGTATGCCACATTGATACTTATCAACTTGTCACCGTTATTCACGGCTTCCCCTTCAGAAAGTCTGGCTTTGGTGCATTCCACACAAGGAAGTCACCAGCTAAAGGCTCGAGGCTCTTTACTTATGACTTGATATGACAATGATTGACTTTAGTGGTTTGGTTGCTTGAATCCGCATAACAGGTTGGTTAGAAATATGAAAGCTAACAACCTTACTAAAAGCATGATGAGTAGTTAACCAATCGATTCCTAAAATCACATCAAAGGCAAGTATTTTCAAAGATATAAGATCGACATGTAACGTGAAAGTGTCAATTTAAATCAAACAAGATTTATAAATAATGGATGTAACGAAGGTTTCTCCTAATAGAGTTTTAACAAAGAAGTTAAAGTCTAATTTCTCAATAGCCAAGTTCAAACATTGAACACAACTAGGTAAAATACAAGAGTTGTGACACCCCCAAATCTGGGTTACCTGACCCCCGAGTTTGGTGTTCACGATCCACAATATAATAACATCTAACTACCCATTCCATATGTGAATAGTAATACATACCACATTAACATATGTTATTAATACATTAATCCCAGGTCTGCTAACCTTAACATTACAAACATACCCCCTTAAATATATAAAAAGGGTTTACATTACAACCATATAATTAATACTGTTCATAAAACTAATTTATTACGATGCCTTTGCCTTTATTCTTCTTCGCAGCACCGTCTACAACTTCGTCCCTAGCTGAAAAGTTTTATTTATAGCAAGGGTGAGCAACAAAGTTTGCTCTGCAAGTTAAGACATATGATAAAGATATAAAAATCAAAATCAAACCTTCTCACATTCTACGCAACAATAATTCGATAATGAAATAGTACAATGCTTTCAAAGGTTTCTACCATATTCAAGTGAATAATCAAGAATTATTTCTACGATATAGAAAAGTGGAATGTTTTCCAGATTTATGCTGAGTGATCTATTGGATCTTGAACTTCTCTTCTCGAGTAACTATCAAAGTTAAACTTTGATATACCCAGGTGTATCAGATAACCATAAAGATTAAATTATACCCCTCTGCAAGTATATAAAGTGATCAGCTTTAGTATACCCTATATTATGCATAATACTTAAGTCGCGCGCAAGGATCGAATATACAATCATAAATGTTCCCTTTGTATAAAAGTTTGTTCTTCTCAGTCTCAGAATCAAGATTTTAATTTAACAACGAAATATTGTGATTTCAAATTCTATTTACTTCTTGATCTAGCCGAAATAATTGGCATCGATCTGTCAATAATAATTGAATTCTCTTTTCGAACCTATCAAGTTCAAACAAATGATCGTCTAGCCAGAATAATTAGCTAAGACATTTCTCAACATAATTCGACAATAAACAGATATTATCTGTACTGTCAATATTAGCTTCTATAGATATGAATATCCAACAACAGTAATTCTACAAATATATATTTTCAAAATTAATAATTCAATTTCAACAATAAATCCCTGGACGTGGTATAATTAGCAATAATTATCCACCAATAATAATTAAATGGAAAATAACTCAAGGTTGAGTTAGGGAACTTGCCTCTTCCGCTGATTACAGCTACACAATATAATTTACTGCGTTCGTAAGACCTATAATCAACAATGTTGGTCTCACAATTAGCACAGTCATTTATAACCCACAACACTGTAGTTTACAGTCAAACTTATCCTAAACACATTACCACATAGCCACATTAGTGTTTATAACCTAGATAAACACTTATCAAGTCTAACTATTTTGGTCTGGTTGGACTTCGGTCCATTCTCGGTGTTCTGGTCACCCTATCCGACAATTAACATAGTCATTGTCAAGCAAAATCAATTTCTAAGCTTCAATATTATTTTAGATAAGTCGAATATCAATTATAATATTTTTCAGAAGCTTTTAAATAATTATCAAACAATTATTATAATTTATAATAATTTTTCAAACATCGGAATCATTTTTAAATGATTTAATTATTAAATAATCTTATCATTATTAATATTTAATAATATCAAAATATTAATAACATATCTCATCAAAATATTAAAGTTATTTTTAATAACTTAAAATATTTTAAATCATCAATATTCTACTTAAATGATTTTTAAAGTAATTAAAAATCATTTGTAAATTATCACCATTAATATTTAAATATTAATGAAATTATTATCCAAATACTAAAAGTCATTAATTATAACTTAAAATATTTTTAAATAATTTTTCTCATTTTTAAATGATTTTTAAATTAATAAAATCATTTTTAATTCATTTATTTAATATAACAATTAAATAAATCTATCATCATTAATATTAAATTATTAATGAGAATTCTCCAAAAATATTGAAAATTATATTTTATAATTTAAAATATTTTCTAACACTTTATTCTTATTTAAAATGATTTTTCATAATATTAAATCATTTTTCTCTAATTTATTTAATACACTAATTAAATAAAATAATTATCATTTTATTCAAATAATTATAAATATTAATGAAAAATATTTCAATTGGTCAAAAATTATTTTTCATAATTTAAAATAATTTTTAAAATCATTTATTTCTATTTTTAATCATTTTCCTAAAAAATGTAAAAATAAAATAAATAGAACTGTCGCTAAAGCCTTTAGCGACACAAATCTGTTGCCTTTGGTGTTCTTGGCTCAAGAATACTGACAAAGTTAGTGTTCAAGGCCCTTACTTTGACCGGATTTTAATCATAGTTTAAAGTCGTTTCTTGGCTAACTTAAAGTTCCAGATCGTAGTACACATGTAATACTACACATATCAATCAACCATTTGGTCATAACACTACGTTAAATAACGATCCGGGCTTGTCAAAGAAGTCATGCACCAAATCTGGTTTTTCCAGAAACCTGAAACTCGACCCGACCGGTTTCAAGCTCATTTATAAGTGTTCGGTTAATTATTTTGGTTGTTTCTTGGTTCAACAACGTAGTATACTTGACAAATAATAACAACATAACAAGATCTGAGTCCAACAACAACAGATTCACAAGATAAGCTTGATTGAAACCTCGTCGAACAATGTTCATACCATTTCGGGTTTACCCAAGAATCGCTATCGCGATCAAATGGTTCACTTTGACAACTTTCTCTAATCGATCCGTTAACTTTTATGACAACAAGAAGAATGGATCTATAAATACAACTAATAAAGCTACAAGATGTATGAAATAACAACATCAAATCTCGTAAACACCGACATGATCCGGACACTACAAAATCTTGTCGGTCGATTCATACGCTCGGGTCGCCCAGATTTTTGAAAGCGACCAACGCCGGTTGACGATGTTTGGACCGTAAATAAAATGAAATCTATTTATTCAATTACCGTATACCACTTGCAGATGAAAGAAAACATACCAAAGCTACATATTAAAGCTTTAAAAATCCAAAATCAACAAACGAACAAGAATTTGTGGCTCCTGACATTAGCTTGTCAGACCACAAATTTTGTTCTTGGACAGATTTTGAAAAACACTAATTTAAAGCCATTTAATGCTATGGATCCATCATGGATTAACATAGATCAACTAAAAACATCTTATAACATTAATATAAACACTTAAACATAAAAAGTTTCTAAGCAAAAAAGATCAAAAATCAAATTTTGATTTATACCTTTCTAGCCCAAATCTTGATCTATACTCTCCAAGTTGTTATTGGTTGATCTAGGGGTTTGAAATATACGATCGGTCTACTTCTAATTTTCGTAGGTTTGAGAGAGAATGAGAGTTGGTGAGAGCTTTCAAGTAAAATGGCTAAATTATTAACTTTCTCTCTCTCCAATCTAATATATAATCATATGGTACATTGAATTTTACTTGCATAGCTGATAATGTAGGCTGAGTTGTTGAAGTTTTTGAGTCACCAAGTCAAATAAGTAGTTCACCAACTAAAGTTGCTAGAAAATTTTACAAGTTACATAATAAAATATAATAAAAGGGCATTTTGGTCATTATCTAAATATTTTTAAGGGCATACAAGACATTCTCCAAACCCTTAGGGTTAAACCGTAAGTTTTTAGCACTTAGGTTTTAAAATAATAGCTTCCACAATTTTCAAATTAGGGTTTACAAATTAGAAGATTAAAATGTTTAAAACTAAAATTAGGGTTTCCTAATTTAATTAGGTTTTCCTAATCATATTAGTGTTTAATTAACACATTAAGCTTGCCAATTGAGATTAGGGCTTCCTAATTAGGGTTTAGGAATCTCATATTTTAAATTAGGGTTTTCTGTCTTTCGATTAGGGTTTCTAACTGCGCGTTAGGGTTTCTAATCCCGAGATTAGGGTTTCTAATCTCTTAATAGGGTTTATTAATTTTAAACATTATCTAGTCAATCATTGGTCAACATTCCTATACAGTACAAACACGTATTCATTAGTACAATTATTTTAATCATATTTTCTATCGAATCCCTATCCAGAAATTAGGGTTAGGGTTTCTAGAGCTGTTAAGCACAACTCTGCTCTAATTTCTCAATCAAAACACATATTGACTAAATCTCGAGACTTGTCTCACAAATTTCAGTACAATATTAACAGTCAATGTCAATATTAAATAAAAAAAATTATTCATAAAATTTTGATTATTTGAAATCTCGGGTTATCACAAGAGTGGGTAGAACCGGTATCAAATAAGGTATAGACTTTGTAAGCGTTTATAATTAACTTACCCGTGACAACTTCATTTGGATTCCTCGACAAACACTCTCACTTAAACTATCGGCTTTGACTTGTCTGGGACATCCTTTGGCGTCACCATCCCAGCTGGACTTGACTTCACTACACGACAAAATCAAGCTAGGTGACCTTCTCTTCCGCAATTGAAACACGCTTTGGATTGCTGCGTACAGTTTGGACGGATGTGTCCCTTCTGTCCGCATTTAAAACATACGACCGGTGGTCGTTCTTCTTCCTTTGAAATGGGTGCTGATTCTGCTGTCCTTCCATCATTATTGAACCTTGTCTTCTTGAAATTTCCACTTCTATTATCTTGGCCATGATTACCACCAAAGTGGTTACCATTATTGGTATGATAATTTCCCCCACAATAGTTATCATTGTTCCAATGGCCGTTGCCACCGGTACAATTATTATCGTTTTGTTAGTTGTTCCCTTTTGGTTGTGCTGACTCATTATCGCGCTCCAATAACTGAGCCCTATTCACAACATCTGAATATAAACAAAGTTTATGAGAAATGAGGTATTGACGTATATCGGGTTTCAAACCTCGCAGAAACATTCGCGTCATTCACTCTTCATTATCGACCAAATGGGATGCAAACCGAGATAATTCCGCAAACTTAGCCTTGTACAGTGACACGGTCATATTAATTTTCTCCAGCTTGATAAATTCCACCTCCTTCATGTGACGAATACTTTCAGGAAAGTACTTGTCGTTGAATAATTCTTGAAATTTCTCCCATGACATCTTGAGTGCGTCAGGTTGGGTACGTTTTACAAATTCCCACTAATGATCTGCTTCTTTACGCAACATAAAGGTGGCGAATGGAACTTTTTGCTCCTCTGAACATTCCATGACATCAAATATCTTGGTGATCTGCTTAACCCACATCTCTACCTTAAGCGGGTCTAGCTTTTCCAAAAACTTTGGTGGTCCCAGCTCCTTGAACTTCTTAGCGGTGACCAACCGTGGGTTACCATTATTTCCACCTGCATTATGAACAGGAGTCTCTCTCGTTTGGTGTTGCACAAATTCTAAAAAGCTCCTAAACGTACCATTGTTCGTCATTTGATAAGTGTTGTTGTTTATAGGAGGATTATCACCTTCCTGTTGCACATTATTCTGGCTATTGATCAGCGGTGACTCAACGGTCTCATGTTCTCCATTGCTTACCTCAACATTTTCAGATGCCATTTTCAAATACTGCCACAAAACTAGGGTTAATTAACAAATCACATATTATCCCTATACTCTAACCGACCAATTAAATACCAAATAAACTTAGGTAGGTCATACTAGCGAAGGAATTCCTCGTCTCTCCCCTCCTAGTTCTTGTCTCACATCTCAGCCAGGGATCATATCCCTAAGCTTTGATACCAACTGTGACGCCCCCAAAATAGGTATACATCACCCATCTTGAGTCACCAAATACATGGTACAAAATTCAAATACTGACTTAATTATACAATACAATTAAATGTAAAAATACGACAAAACATATCCTGTGAGTTTTAATACAAATATTGTCATCTAGATAATATCCACACTCAATTGAGTCCTCATTACATTTATTACCACTCTATTTAATAGAATAGTGAGGACTACTAATGCTATTATTTGGACCATCACTCCATTCCCCGACTAGTCCCTACTACGTTCTCATTTCCTAAAGAGAACAATGAAGGAAAGGGTGAGCTCAACTAGCCCAGTAAGAAATATTATGACTAAGATAATGCATAATAAATTATCATTAGTCATCAACAATGTTAAACTAATAAAATACAATAGACATCAAGTTTAACTGCAGCAGAACAAGTAATCCACTAAAAGAGTCAAGTAGAGAATAAAATCTACTATCTTTTATGATTTAAAAGTTTTTTCATCACTTTTTTATCGCCGGGACTCAAATTTTAATAAATAATTCACATCATCCCCGCACTTTCGGCGGGATATTCATTAATATCACAACCACAAATTATCTATGCACTACGGGCCAAGGATATTCATGTATTCGCCAATGGTCATGATCATGCCAACAATCGGCCCATCAATGAACTACGGGGCAATGAGGACTTTTACCACATCATTTGTAACATTACTACTACATGATTATACCGATTAATCCTTGGTCATAATCATACCAAGTCCATCTATGCACTACAGGCCACAGATGACTTTCAACATAATATAAACATGAGGATGATGACAATGATATAAGAATTCAATAAAACAAGTTCAAGAATTAATTTATCAAGGAACTAATAACGTCCAAATTGTCAACATGATACTTCTTTGTAGAGTAAAATTCAAGAATGCTCAGAAGAATATTTTCATGAAAAGATACTGGATGAAGCACAAATATCAAGGATATTCAACTAATTTCATGGAGTATAGAAGTCAAAGCTTTAACCAACTGAGTATAAGAGAAAATATGAAACTGCAATGGATTTTCGTCCGCCATGCGGTAATCCACTTAGACTAATCATATCTATAATTTAATAAGGAATGAATACAAAGGATCATTCACCATGCATGTGATAATCCACATAGACAGGTTATTCCAACATAATAATAATGAATGGAATAACAGATGAAATCACCATGCATGCGATAGACCGCACAGAAAGGTTATTCCAATAGAATAATAAATAACGGAACCAGGTCATGCATAAACGCACATACAGGATATTCCAACAGAATAATAAATAACGGAAGGTCGGGGCCGAAATTAAGACCGGCGTGATATTCCAAATGTAATAATAAAGAATGGAATAACAACAAAATCACCATGCATGCGATAGAATCGCATACATGCATGTGTTATTCCAACAAAGATAATAATTAATGGAACTAGGTCAAAGCGATAATACGCATGCATACGATATTCCAACGTAATAATAAAGAATGGAATAATGTAAGAATTTCACCATGTATGCGGTATTCGCGATATACAAAGTTATTCCAACATAATAAAAAAGAATGGAATAATGTAAGAATGTCACCATGTATGCAGATTTGGATAGATAGGTTATTCCAACATAATAATAAAGAATGGAATAACAGAAGAATTTCACCAAGTATGGGGTAGCCTGCGTATACATGTTATTCCAATAGAATAATAAAGAATGGAATAACAGAAGTTCTCTTCATGAATACAAAAGAAATAATACCCTTTACGAGTACAACAAATAATATCCCTTACCTTATAAAGAAGAGTACTCTGACGGGTAGGGCGGGGATATACTTAAAGAAACTTGCACTACGCTCAAAACTTTCTTAAACAGAAAATACGCTAAAGATTATAGAAGAAGAATTATCTATAGTTTCTCTCTCTAGAGTTTCAATGAATTCGTAAGAAATAATGAAGGAATGAGCTTCTATTTATAGAAGAATGGATTGAATAGTAACTAATTCATGAACGATCCAGATTGATTTAATAAAATATTCTAATTAAAAAAAATCTTTTTAAATAAAATATAATATATTATATTTAAAATCTAGTAAAATGAATAACTTTATAAAAGTATTCTATTTTATATAAAAAAAGAATTTTCTATGCAAACACTATACAAGCACTATGCAAACACTATGCATAATAAAATATAATATATTCTAATTATTGTCTAATAAAACAAATAACTTTATAAAAGTATTTTGTTTAATATAAAAAGATTTTACTATGCAAAATACTATGCAAGCACTATGCAAACACTATGCATAATAAAATATAATATATTCTAATTATTTCCTAATAAAATAAATAACTTTATAAAAGTATTCTATTTTATATAAAAAGATTTTACTATGCAAAACCACTATGCATAATAAAATATAATATATTCTAATTATTGCCTAATAAAACAAATAACTTTATAAAAGTATTCTGTTTTATATAAAAAGCTTTTCTGTTTTATTACATTAATAATACTAATAAAACAAACTTCATCATCATTATTATAATTCACACTATTAATCGACCAGGTCGTTCCTAGGAAAGAGGGGCTTTCCAATAAGGATTTCTCCTTATTGGTAGCAATTATTAGGTGACCAAACCTCTCCTCGCGTAACTTGAGACATCGTTAATATTGCAAATAATAATATTAACAACTTTGTAGTCTCAATTATTGATTTAATAATATATAAAATATCGACAATAATTTAATCAATTAACGTGAGATACTATGCAGCAATTACTGAAGCAATAATTGAACAAAACTGAGTGACTTCTCACGTAAGCATCAATAATCAATATTGTGTGCTACTATGCAACCACGCGAATTACTGTACGTTTACTACCGAGTAGTTCAACATTATTAACGGTAAAACTTCCACCATTATTTTCATAAAAATATTTTTTTTCATTTTCTCAATCCGACAATAATTCCGTTGTGGGGTCCACCAATGATTGTGCCGTCGTACGAGTATTCCCCTACACAAAGAATATTCCCCGACCAATCGAATATAATATAACAACTTGCATACTTTTCAAAATTTATAAATATTACCCACAACTATAACATTATATTTAATCCACACCATAATATTCAAAAAAAATTTCGAGAAATTTAAATCTTTATTCGTAAAATTTGGGATTTTACATAAAATATTCATTTGGTCGGGGAATATTCTTTTTGTCGGGGAATATTCGTACGATGGCACAATCACTGGTGGATCCCATAAACGGAAGTATTGTCGTAGTTAGAAAACGACAAAATTATCTTTGATTAAAAATAACTATGAAAAGTTACCATTAAAACCGTTGAACTACCCTTAGTAAAAGTACAATAATAATACGTTGTTGCATAGTAGTACACCAGATTGATTATTGATGCTTATATGAGAAGTCACTCGCTTATACTCAATTATTGCTACAATGAATTGATGCATCATATCTCTCATATTATTGATTCAATTATTGTCACAAGATCATCCGCATAATATGATATATTATTAAATCAATAATTGAGACGACAAAGTTATTCATATTATTATTTGCAATATTGACAATATCTAGAAGTTCTATCAAGGAGAGGTTTGGTCACTTAATCAGCGCCAATAAGGAGAAATCCTTATCGAAAGTCCCCCTTTCCGGGAAACGACCGGTTGTTAAATATTGTGAGTTATAATATTAATGATGAATAAGTTCGTGTTGATCAAAGATGAAATTGATAGTTCCATTGTGTTGGGATTATTAGTGTTACTGGAAATCGACATTTAATTCGATAATAATTGATGTCTGGAGGTTATATTGACCAATCGAGTAATTCACCGGATAAATGAGCAATTAATTGCTATTAATTCACATGCTTATAACTATGTGTTTACATGTGTGTACTATTGATTCACATGATTTACTATTAGAGGAGTTGGTGCAAGTTTGATAATACTTGCATGACTAAGTTAAAAATGGAGGTATAGTTGAAGGCACTATACTATAATTATTTTTTTCACATATTTAGAACTATTGAGTCACATGATTTACTATTAGGGAGGTGGTGCAAGTTTGATAATACTTTCATAGCTAAATAAAAAATGAAGGAAAAGATGAGGGTATTATACTATAATATTTTGAGCCCCAAAATGTGCAATTATGAAAACTATATTTTCCTATAAATAGAAGCTCGTTTCTTCATTATTTTTCACCAATTCATTAAAGCTATAAAGCAATTATTATAGAGAGAAATTATAGAAAGAAAGAAGAAGAGAAGTCTGTTACCTCATTATTCCAGTATCGAGTTTCTTCTAAGGTAAAGGGTATTATTCTTTCGTATTCATGAAGAGAGTTATTTTATTTCAATACTCGTAAGGGTTTCTTTATTATTATGTTGGAATAACATGTCTATGCGAAGTACCGCATACATGGTGAAATTATTCTGTTATTCCATTCTTTATTATTCTGTTGGAATAACATGTCTGTGCGGTCTATCGCATGCCTGGTGAATTCTGTTGTTATTCCATTTTTTATTATTCTATTGGGATATCATGTCTGTGCGGATTATGTGACACCCCCAAACCCAGGTACTTCATTCCTACAGGATTTGGTGTTCACCTAATCAAACATTCATATCTAACTGCCCAATCATAATAAAATTGAATAAATAAAACCTTCCCCATTTAAGGGTTACATAATAAAAATCTCCAAGGTTGTCTAACCTTTAAATACAATCATTCAAATGCGGAAAATAAATAAACTTCATTACAACCATTCAATTAAAAACTGATAATAAAATATCATCATATTACAAGTCTTCAATACTTGTTCATCTTTCCTTTTCCCTTACTGGTACTAGGTACATCAACCTTCTCATCTTTAACTATAATAGTTATATAAGCAAGAGTGAGCAAACAAAGCTCACTTGAAACAATAATGAATGAAAATCTTTACAACAACTGTCAAATAAGAGGCTCAAAAGAATTAAACAATATGATTTGTCCACATTCTGAAGTATATAACTGAGGGTCCTAAGACCACGAACTATGTCCATAGTTATAAGTAATTTTTAAACTTAAACTTTAACAGTCATAAGACTATAGGGACTCCTCGTACTTAGGGGGATCAGCCCTTCGTACAATGTATTGTGCACAAACATTTCAACGCAAAGCGTAAATTACCCCTAATAATAGAGTTGTTCATCTCAGTATTTAGAGTACAAGTCCGCACCAAAGTGAGTTTGGTTTGGATACATTTTAGGATAATTTGGAATTCAACGAACATCAACTAAGGATTAGTTAAATAAAATTAATAACATTACATTATTGAATAATCATAACTGAATCGACATGGTAAATTAAAAGCATGCTTTAGGAATAATCTAATAGCATACATATTGAATAACTATAACACACCTTGCTTGAACAATAATAAGCCAAGGTTATTTAAAATTGAATACTAAACATGCATAGCAATTTGAAAGATAAATTTATTCAACATAAGTATATATAAATTTGCATGCTAAACAACAAGTTAAATACAAGAATAACTTGCTCAATATCAACATAAAGTTTAGAAATCTTGCATCATGAATTTGTTATCGAATTGGAGACAATAATTGGTTCAACAAGATAATAGATTTAGAGAACTTGCCTTGCTTGTAGGCTAAACCGAACAATTCGAATCACAATACCCTAAATATATATATATGTCATCATGACATAGTTAGTCAATACCACCTTACAAACATAACTATGTACATTCATCATGTAAGATTAAATTTTTAATCACATAATCAAGTTACAAAACTAGTTAATTGTTAATAACATGCTCATTCATGGTATAGAAATACTGAAATCATAATTTAACAGTCCTACTATTAACACATAACAACTTCTTCAGACTTTGTGTACAAAAATCAGACCTCGTTCGAATTATTCTCGCTAACTTCAAGGCTACTACTGGCCACAATTTATAATTGTGGGTCATGGTCTCATGCAGCGCGAGATGGCGTTATGGGCATGAGAATTATATTATGAGGTTAAATACCATACGAATTGCGCATTTCTAAGAACCAAACATACTAAATCACATGAACAAACCCAATTTTGGCCTACAAGCTACTTTCTAACAGCCTAATTAGCATGTAATTCATACAAAGACTTTATATAAACATATTTCAAAGACTCTTAACATGAGTATACTCATAAAATAACACAAACATCAAATTTAAAACATCCAATTTCACTGTTTTTTGATAAAAACTCACTTTTTTGATGTTTTCAATGAAAATCAACACTGTGATTTTGTTTTTCAACCAAAACAGTTAATTCTAAAATAGTCAATTTATCAACTAATCAACTAATAAAACCTTAATTTTACCTTAAACTAAACCATATTCATATATTCATATAAACATACTGTAATATAGTTTTCTTTACAAATTACAAACATAACATAAATTCATTGACTATACTCATATATAACTTATGAAAATAGTTTCACACCAACTAATTTATCATATAAAACCATCTATAACAATTAGTTTAATTTCTACAAAGATTTTATAGAGAAAATTGGGAGAGAATATTACTATAACTTTTGAAAAGAAAAACAAATAACATAGTTTAGATGATACCTTAGAGTTAGAAGATAATGGCTATCCTTTGATATCAAACTTCTTTTCCCCAATTCCTTTCTCCAATTCTATAGCCTTCACCCAATTCTCTCTTCTTTTTTCTCTGTAAACTTTCTTCTTCTCTTCTACTGAGTCTTACCTCTCTATTCTAATCTTATGTATTAGAATTATAATGTATAAGATATAATATATATATTAATTATATAATATAAATATAAGTATAACTGATATCAGTTATCATATTTTTGAAAATCAAAAGCCATAAGGCTTGTTTGGTTACCCACTTAAAATATAATCATTTAATCCTTATGCCTTGTTTGGTAAAACACAATTAGATTAAAGACTTAATAGGCATTAGGCCTTGTTTGGTAATACTGAATTAAACTCCTTTAATTAATTAAATAACTCCCTTATGAAAGGTTATTTGTCACACTTTTATTTAATCAACTAACACATCCTTTTTATTACAAATTCAAATTAAAATATAATAATTCATTTAATCATCACAAACTCTCTAACTTAATAATTAAATTAAATTAGAATATAATAATTAATTTCCTTAATTATTTATTTAACAAATAATTAGCCAAATCTAATCAAATTTAAACAATTTTTTATTCAACAATAAACACATCCATCAAATACTTAAATAATTCAATAAATATTTAATATAGCAATTAAAAAAAATTCTGGAATGTTACATCATTCTCCCCTTAAAAGGATTTTGTCCTCAAAATCACAATTCAAATAACTCATTCATCACATTCTCCCCTACTTACAAAGATTTTGTCCCCAGAATCAAAGACATAGATTAAACAAATAACTCAGGATAATTTTTCATCATTTCAGCTTCGAGTTCCCACGTTGCCTCTTCGACATTGTGGTTTCTCCAAATCACCTTCACAGAACGTATCACTTTATTTTTGAGCACTTGTTCTTTCCTGTCGACTATCTGGATAGAAATCTCTTCATAAGACAAATCTTTATCAAATTACAATGGTTCGCACTCGATCACGTGCTTGTAATTGGGTTTATACGGTCGTAACACCGAAACGTAAAAAATATTATGAATATTTTGCAATTCTGGAGGTAGAGCTACCACATAAGCCACTTCCCCCACTCTTCATAGTATCTCGAATGGTCCAATAAATCTTGGGCTGAGCTTTCCTTTCTTGACAAAATGTATTTTCCCCTTCCAAGGAGAAACTTTTAGGAAGACGAAATTTCCTACTTCAAATTCGTGATTATGTCTGTGTTGATCGGCATACTTTTTTTGTCTGTCTTGTGCTGCTACCAATCTTTTTCTGATGAGTTTCACAACTTCAGCAGTTTGTTGTACCAGTTCTGGCCCTAACAGTTAGCGTTCACCGACTTCATTCTAGTACAGTGGAGTTCTGCACTTTTTACCGTATAACGCCTCGTACGGTGGCATACTAATGCTTTCATGGTAACTGTTGTTGTACGCAAATTCCACCAATGGTAGATGATCATCCCAATTTCCTTTGAAATCCATTATGCATGCTCTAAGCATATCGCCTAGTGTCTGGATCGTTCGTTCGCTTTGTCCATCGATTTGCGGATGATATGTTGTACTCATCTTTAGTTGCATTCCCATGCATTCTTGAAGTTTCTTCCAGAAATTTGATGTGAACCTCGGATCTCTGTCTGATACAATTAACACCGGAACTCCATGTCTGGAGACGATCTCCTTAAGGTATAGCTTTGCCAGCTGATCAAGATTAAATCTTATCTTTATTGGCAAAAAGTGTGCAGATTTCTTCAATCTGTTCACTATCACCCATGTCGCGTCGTATCCTTTCTGAGTCATTAGAAGACCTACCACAAAATCCATTGTGATATGCTCCCACTTCTATTCTGGTATTTCCAACGGTTGAAGTAATCCGCTTGGTCGTCGATGCTCGGCTTTCACTTTCTAACATGTCAAGCATTTTGCAACATCTCTTTTCATATTTGGCCACCAAAAATGTCGTCGCAAATCTTGATACATCTTCGTACTTCCTGGATGAATCAAATATCTCGAGCTATGAGCTTCTGTCAAGATGTCTTCTTTAATATCTTGTACTGCTGGAACCCAAATTCGTCCCTCGAATCTTAGCATTCCCTTAGTATCGACCTTGTACTTCACTTCTTTAACCTCAACCACACGTTCCTTTATTTTTCTGCATTCTTCATCCTGTAGTTGTGCGTTCTTCACTTTGTCCACCAAAGTTGGACTAGCTTCTATCTGGAACAATTTTTCACCGGATTCTTCTAGAAATTTAATTTCTAGCTCTAGCCTTGCCATTGCTGAAATGAGCTCCTCCTTATCAGTTAACAACATCAACTTTTCTCTGCCTTTCCTACTCAAGGCATCTGCAACCACGTTAGCTTTTCCCGGATGATAAAAGATATCACAATCGTAATCCTTTATCAATTCCATCCATCTTCTTTGCCGCATGTTCAGGTCTTTCTGTGTGAAAATGTACTTCAGACTTTTATGGTCTGTGTAGATCTCACATTTTCCCTATAGAGATAGTGTCTCCATATCTTCAGAGCAAATACTATTGCCGCCAACTCTAAATCATGAGTCGGATACCCTTTCTCGTAGTCTTTCGCTTACCTTTTGAAGCATACGCGCAATAACCTTGCCGCTCGCGCAAGGACACAACCCAATCCTTTCTCGTGAAGCATCACTATACACCACAAAGTTTCCTCAGATTATCTAGTAACGACAACACAAAAGCCACACTTAATTTCTTCTTCAGCCTCTGAAAACTTTCTTCACACTTCTCCGTCCAAACAAATTTTACAGACTTCCTCGTCAAATTCGTCAACGCAGTGGCAATCTTGGAAAAATCCTGAATAAACCGTCTATAATAGCATGCCAATCCCAAGAAACTTTTCACTTCTGATGGAGTTCTTGGTTGTTCCCGATTTATCACAGCTTCAACTTTTGATGGATCTACCAAAATCCCATCCTTATCGATTACATGACCAAGAAATTGTACATGTTCCATCCAAAATTCACATTTAGAGAATTTCGTGTACAACTTTTCTTTTCTTAGCGTCTCACGCGCTAGACATAAGTGCTCCACATGTTCCTCTTGAGTTTTAGAGTACACTAGAATATCATCAATAAATACCACCACAAACTTGTCTAAAAATAGTTTAAACACCCTATTCATTAAATCCATGAACGCTGCAGGGGCGTTTGTCAAACCAAATGACATTACTAAAAATTCGTAATGTCCATACCGAGTTCGGAATACCGTCTTCGGTACATCCTCCTTCCTTACTTTCAGTTGGTGATACCCACTTCTTAAATCTATTTTCGAGAAATATCTAGCACCCTTCAATTGATCAAACAAGTCATCTATTCTTGGCAATGGATATTTGTTTTTAATAGTGACTTTGTTTAATTCTCTATAACCAATGCAAAGACGCATTGACCCATCCTTCTTCTTCACAAATAAAACTGGTGCTCCCCATGGTGATATGCTTGGCTGAATGTACATCTTATATAACAGTTATTGCAGTTGTACCATCAGTTCCTTCATCTCTATCGGAGCCATTCTGTACGGGGCCTTCGATATTGGAGCGGTTCCTGATGCTAAGTCGATCACGAACTCGATTTCTCTATTAGGCGGAAGTCCTGGCAAATCCTCCAAAAACACGTCCATAAATTCCCTAACCACTGGTATTTCTTCTAGTTTCACACCCTTCTTTTGAGTATCTACTGAAAGTAGTATGCACACAAGCCAATCATGTTTGATGATAAAGCATATACTTTGTAACAATCTTATTCATTTATTAATAAAAGTATTAATTTATTAAAGGCTTTTAATTATCTACATGATGTTTGTTTTATAATATGTGATAAACCCATAGTTTTAAGCAATGCTTTTAGAATAATGGTGATGATCATTCTAATGAGATCTAAATTCTTAGAAAGCTTAAAACTAAAATAGTTCCCAATTATTGGATTACTAAATTGGGGATTAGTGAATCCAGATAGATTGGTACATACGTTGCTTGCTCATTGGATGAGGATGATTGATCTCATGATCATTTGTGTGGAGACACTAAAGCAAGTATGTAGGTGCTTATTAGAGAATAAGTTCACTTTGACGTTGGCTCGCTAAGGAATACCTAATGGAGTTTTACTTGCTCACAATAGGAATTCCTCAGAGTGATAGTAGTACAAGTGATCCTTGGACTTGAGATCATCATAGTATCTTGTGTATGATGAGTTATACTTTGACTTATTCCTTAAGACCCTTAGGGTATATCAAAGGGTATGCTTGGGTATAATAAGTTGTACATGGAGATAATGTATAATCAATAAAGAATCTACCACTTCTATTAAAAGAAGAGAAATGTCCTATGTGATTCGATAAATGACAACCCTGAGTAGTCCTCGGCAGAAGGCGTAATGAAATTAGAAAGGAGTTTCTAATTTGCATTATTTGAGTTGTGCATTTAAGGATCGAAATACATATAATTAAATAAAATAAGACTTGACAAGAATTCCATGTCTTATATTTAATTGGGACATCAGATGGTGGAAGGATTGAATTGTCACTTTAAATTATTTACTCAAAGGTTCTTTTATGATTAATGTTGAAATCTATATTATCCGGAAAGTCGTTGATCGCTAGGGAGGCTTATCCCTATCAGAATAAATATTATTTATTTAAATAAATTAATTGTTTAATTTATTTATTTAAATAAGATTAGAATTGTTCTAATTGATTTATTCACAACCTATTTTAATATGGAGAACCTAAAGGGTCACACCATAAAAGGAAGAATAATTATTTAAGAAGTTAATGGCATAATCGTAATAATATATTATATATATTTAATTTAATCTATGGTGATAGAATAAATTAAATAGCTTAATATTTATTATTTAATATTTTAGAAATATTAAATATAAATTAATAAGAGGAGTCTTATTAATATTATTACAATTATTATTATTATTTTAATTTCTAAAAGAGTTTAGGAATTAATTTAATATAAGTACTCTCATTTATTCCTAATTGGATTAGGAAGGAAAATTAGTTAAAGGAGTTTAATTAATTATCCCTAATAAGATTAGGGAGCCCCTTTAATTAAAAGGGTTTAATTAAATAATACCTTATTTTAATAGGGTTACTTGATATCTTTATAAGAGGAGTCTTATAACAGATATCAAGACTACGTTATAATTCCAATGGTTGGAGAGCACGCTCCTTTTCTATAGAGATAAAAAAAACTAGGGTTTAGCCAACCACCCATCTTCTTGAATCCTTCTTCTTCCTTGGTGGATCACCTCTAGAGGCCAAACATTTGGGTGGCTAACATTGATCAAAGGAAGGAACCAAACCTAGTGGATTCAAGTTGAACGCGAAAAGGATTGAAGGTGAACTTGTACCTGAGGAAGCTCGGATCTTCAAGGGTATGTTTCTTATTCATCTTTTTCGTTTAATTAATAATTGTACATAAAGGGTGATCCGGGTATATGGTTTGTAAAAATTTTAAACTCTGATTTTTACACGTTTCCGCTTATTTATGCAATTTGATTGCGTTCTTGAATATTACAAACCTAACAGTGGCATCAGAGCCAAACCTTTATGTGAATTATTAATTATTTTAATTTAATATATATATTGATATATGTTTAGAATAATTTAATTGGGCATAATTTTGTTGTATAGAATTAAAAAAAAAAAAAAAAAGAAGGAAAAAGTCGTAACAATTTAGGTAAATCGCATATACTTTTTTGAATTTCGTGAGCACGCTGTATATCATGTATTTATACTATTGGATGTTTTGATGGAATCTAGTTTATATATATTACGTTAATTTACTAAGGTGGTCACATGTGATCTGATTTCATTTTTTTTTCAAAGGGGGGCTGCTTAATCACATGCTTCCAATGTAATGGTGCTGAACCAAATGAAATTTGTTACAGGATTCAAGTGATTGTAATAATGATTATTACCATTCATGGTTTCCTGGTGCTTATATATTATATATATTATATCTATTACCGTAATATATATTATATATAATATATATTCTTAATAACTTTATTATTAAAATAAAAAGTTTATTTAATATTAAAATAAAAGTTTATTTTAATCTTAAAATATAAAGTTTATTTTAATTTTAAAATTAAATTTCATGCTAACTAATTAGAGTTAGAATTTGATTCCATGATAACTAATTGGAGTTGAAATTGTATTCCATCTTTCCTTAAATAAAGGAGTTTATTTAGATATGAAATAAGATTTCATATTATTCTAAATAAAAGAGTTTATTTATGAATAGAAAGAGAATCCAGATTTCCTTAAATAAAGGAGTTTATTTAGATATAAAATAAGATTTTATATTATTCAAAATAAAGGAATTTATTTGTGAATAGGAAAGAAAATCCATGTTTCCTTTAATAAAGTTTTTTTTTACTTGGAATTGATTCCATAATTAATTAAAATAAAGGAGTTTATTTTGATTAAAGATTTTGATTAAAATAAAATAGTTTATTTTATTCAAAATTGGATAAATTAAAATAAAATAGTTTTATTTTGATTTAAATTTGGATTAAAATAAAGGAGTTTATTTTGATTCAAAATTAGATTTTATACTAACTAAATTTGTCCATTAAATGATATCAATATATATATTGAATGTTTATTACTCATGAGATGAATGTTATTTATTGATACATATGGAGATGTGTATGATAATAAATGGGATTGATTATGGACTATCGACCAAATGTGATTGGATTTTATTTTAGTTGGATGCATGAATGTATGGGTTTTATTAAATGGGGTCTCATGTACTGCCTTCTCTAATTTTAAGTAATGTAAATTCTATCTCTCTCCTATGTACTTCCCTCGATCACGATCAAGGTTTCTATTTATTTTAAATAGTTTTGTAATAGGAATAGTTAGAATTATTTTGAAGAATTGGAGATCAAGGACAAAAAGCGCATGAAGATCTGGCTTGTAATGGAGCCCCAAGTTTAAATGTAATAGTTATATTTAAATATTAATTCTTGCACCCCTAGGGTTTGACCTTTTGGTTCACTTGGTGGCTCTAGTGAACCAAACTAGAATAAAAGTCCATAATCAATCCGGTAGAATATATAGTATTCTATATGTGCATGCTTATACTATATATATTATATATTATGCAAACATGCTTCGTATGTTCATTAATATAACGCGTATTTTATATATATATGTGCATGCACGCTTAAACAAGATGAGACAAATTAATAACAAACCCCTCAATTTTTTATATTAAGTCCTAAGCGCTCAAAGATATTTGGAATATCGAACGTCATTTCCTTCTAGCATGATAAAATTAATAGAGTATTAAATATTTAGTATGAGTTTGTTGTGTCACCACAAGGCAAATATTAAGTATTTAAGATGTTAATTTATCACATTTGATGCTTATAAAGAAAATTGAACAATATTGTTTTTGTTGTGTCACCACAAGGATGATATTTTCCTTTTTGAATATATGGAGTGCTAGGTCGGACTTAACTTGGATAATTTTGATTCTTGATGTGCCACCACTTGATCAAAATAATCTAAGAGGCAAAAGAAAAGGAGTTGCATAGTTGATGTAATTGACAAAAGTTGTCTACCTATTTATTTATATATAGTTTGTTGTGTCACCACAAGGCTATATACATTTGAAATGGGATCCTTATTCTCACTAGCAAATCTTTAATTAGATTTTGTGGAACTATATAAGTGAGGGTAATATTGTTTGAAGAAAATAGTGGGAGATACCAATTTAAAACAAGACCTAAATTATTTTGGTAATTAATAAAAGAATGTATGTTAAAATGTTGTTAATTACAAATTCATTTACGAAATTTTACAATGTCTAAATTACTATCATCATGAAGCATATTAGATGCTAAATTAACCGGATCAAATTAAACGGATTGGTTAAGGAATTTGAGAATAGTTCTCATAGTTTGAAAAGCTATCTTATATCCTTAATACGCCTATCTCTCGCAATGGTTGCGCATAATGCCTCGAGGAAGAGATTGCTACTTTTAGAAAGTGGCAAGATGATGCACGATTGGATCAATGCATCATGCTCGCATCCATGAGTAACGAGCTTGAAAGATCAAGATGAAACTATGGATGCTCCTACTATATTCTCCGCACATCAAGTAGTTGATGGTGAGGAAAGTAGGACCGATAGATATCGAGATATCTAAGGAGCTCTTCCATCTAGAATGACCAATGACACTACAAAGACATATAAAAGTCCTTAACATTATCAATTTGATTGATCAATTAGGACAACGAGTTTTGTCATGGAGGGAGAGTTGAGCCAAGATTTGATCTTGCGGTCACTCCGGACTCCTTTCACAATTGTTGTGAATTTTCATATGAACAAGCTAGATATCGACCTCACCGATTTGCTTAACTTATTGAAAATGTTGAGAGTCACTTTCCAACCAAGAAAGATCAAGTCTTACTCGGTAGGGGCCAAAGGATCTTCCTAAAAGAAGAACGATTCAAAGAAGGTAAATAGAAAGGCATAAACAAAGGATAATAAGAACAAAATCGATACGGATAGCAAAGGAGCTTGCTTCCACCGCAATAAGCCCGACAATCGAAAGAAATCTGCGAGAAGCATCTTGCGAGGCTAACCAAAGAAGCTTAGTGAAGTTTCTACAAATACGCTTTTGTTCATGATTGAAATAAATTTTTCTTTAAGTCAAGGTTCTACTTTGGTATTGGATACCGACTTTGGTTATCATAAATATAGATTTATGAAGGACCAAGCGTATAGTAAAGCTAAACAAATATAAGTAATCCTATGTGGGAAATGTAGCAAAGGTTGCCATATTAGCCATAGAAACTTATAGTTTAGCAATGCCTACGGCAAATCTATTAAGTCAATAAGTTGTTATTGTATTCCAGCCTTGTTAAAAATATTATTTCCATTTTATTGTTGGACAATAAAATCTTTGATATTATAATTAAGAACAATTGTTGTTCTATTTATAATAATAATGTTTTGTATAGAACCGAATATTACTTAATAAATTTTGTATACTTAACTTACATGAAAATAATTTTGCATATTGAACAAATTAGTATAAGAAAAGGAGATGATCATTCAAAGAGTTGAATGTGTGTATTTGCTGAAATACAAGTATGAATTATTTGAAAGGTTCAAAGAATTCAGAAGTGAAACAAATTGGCAAAGTATTAAGATTCTTTGATTAGATCAAGGAATAAATACTTGTGCAATAAGTTTCTAGATCATCTCAAATGGTTTTTCTCATAATGGACACCTCATGATACGTAATAATTGATTGATGTATCTGAAAGGAAAAATCATACCTTGTTGAACATGGTACTGTCCAAAATGATTTTACCGACATTCCATTATCCTTCTGGGGTAATGTCCTAGAAATGGCTGCATATCTATGAAAGGGTAACCTCAAAATCCGGCCCCAAGACTCCATAAAAGTTATGGACAGGGAGGATTCCTAATCTTAAGTATGTTAAGATAAGGGGTTGTCCAACTTATGTGAAAAGGTTTCAAAGGATAAGCTTGGGACAAAATTTGACAAGTACAGATTTGTGGGACATCCTAAAGTAAGTTTAGGGCATATGTTCTATAATCCTACTTAGCAAAAGGTGTTTGTTGAGAAACTTAATGCCTTCTAAGATAAATATGTTTATCATTGAAGGGGCTAGTGGGAGGATAATAGATCTTGAAGAGTTCAACCACAAAACACTATAAGTCAAATAAGAGGAACTCATAGATGTACCTTCCATTGTACCACAAATCGAATCGTAAATCTGAATAGTACCAAGATACCGGGTATGGATTCATCATAGATGATGATGATGAGGTACACATCATAGAAGATGATGATCCAGCTTACATACGATGAAGTAAGAGTTGTAGACACTTTCGAGAAATTGATTGAAGCAATATTCTCAAAATGGAACATTCGTTTTGATGAAACAAATCAAAAGAGTTTGATTTTATCAAAAACAAGAATGAACCTAGTGTGTACAAAATGGTCAGTGGGAGCGCCGTGACATTCCTAGTATTATATGTTGATATACTACTGATGAGGAATAACATACCAATGCTACAATCATGAAGATAAAGTTGTCTAAACATTCCTCCATGAATGATTTGGAAGAGTATCTTAATTGGGGATATAAATCTATATAGATAGATTTAAGAGGATGCTCGACTTAACCCAAGGAACGATATATTCATTTGATGCTAAGTCGCTTAGCATGGCAAACTCAAGAGATGTCTCATGTCGATGAGCTATGGAGTATATCTCTCTTAATAGTCCCCACAGACTCACGAAAAGAGAGGTCGCATGAGTGACAATCATGCATGCAATGAAATGTACGAGACCGATGTTGATCACCATATTATGGAGAAGTTCACTATGAGTCGTTGAAAACATCTTAAAGTGCTTAACCCAAGCACTAAGGATGTGATCATATTCATGGTGGGTCTAAATTAAAACTAGAGGGCTTAATGACTCAAGTTTTTCGACGAGACCAAGATGACGAAAAAAATCCACTTTAAGGTAAAGCGTTATTCTTGAATAATGGTGCGTTGAAATTGAAAAGGTTCTAAACAAAGAAAGAGTTGTTGGTTTAGTGATAAAGACAAAGTATATAGCTATAAATGAAGTCGCAAGTTGATTGTTTGGATTAAAAGTTCATTACAGAACTAGGAATAGTTCCTAAGTCTCATCTTGGATCTAAACATGTGTTGTGGCACTTTCATTTGATTATTAGAATCATTGAAAGATGGGAAATCACTATAGAGATAGTGGACTCTCATGAACAACATTACATATCCATTAACTAAAGCTTATCCAACAGCAGGATAATCGTCACTTTGAGAAGAAGAGTATGAGATACCATGACGATTGGCTTTAGTGCAAGTGGGGGATTGAAAGTAGTATGCACACAAGCCAATCATGTTTGATGATAAAGCATATACTTTGTAACAATTTTATTCATTTATTAATAAAAAGTATTAATTTATTAAAGGCTTTTAATTATCTACATGATGCTGTTTTATAATATGTGATAAACCCATAGTTTTAAGCAATGCTTTTAGAATAATGATGATGATCATTCTAATGAGATCTAAATTCTTAGAAAGCTTAAAACTAAAATAGTTCCCAATCATTAGATTACTAAATTGGGGATTAGTGAATCCGGATAGATTGGTACATACGTTGCTTGCTCATTGGATGAGGATGATTGATCTCATGATCATTTGTGTGGAGACACTAAAGCAAGTATGTAGGTGCTTATTAGAGAATAAGTTCACTGAACGTGGCTCGCTAAGGAATACCTAATGGAGTTTTGCTTGCTTGTCAATAGGAATTCCTGTAGTGATAGTAGTACAAGTGTGCCTTGGACTTGAGATCATCATAGTATCTTGTGTATGATTAGTTATACTTTGACTTATTCCTTAAAACCCTTAGGGTATATCAAAGGGTATGCTTGGGTATAATAAGTTGTACATGGAGATAATGTATGATCAATAAAGAATCTACCACTTCTATTAAAGAAGAGAAATGTCCTATGTGATTCGATAAATGACAACCCAGTAGTCCTTGGCCAAGGCAGAATGAAATTAGAAAGGAGTTTCTAATTTGCATTATTTGGAGTTGTGCATTTAAGGATCGAAATACATATAATTAAATAAAATAAGACTTGACAATAATTCCATGTCTTATATTTAATTGGGACATTGTATGGTGGAAGGATTGAATTGTCATTTAAGAACTATTTACTCAAAGGTTCTTTTCATGATTAATGTTGAAATCTATATTATCTGGAAAGTCGTTGATCGCTAGGGAGGCTTATCCCTATTGTAGAATAAATATTATTTATTTAAATAAATTAATTATTTAATTTATTTATTTAAATAAGATTAGAATTGTTCTAATTGATTTATTCACAATAGGTTTAATATGGAGAACCTAAAGGGTCACACCATAAAAGGAAGAATAATTATTTAAGAAGTTAATGGCATAATCGTAATAATATATTATGTATATTTAATTTAATCTATGGTGATAGAATAAATTAAATAGCTTAATATTTATTATTTAATATTTTAGAAATATTAAATATAAATTAATAAGAGGAGTCTTATTAATATTATTACAATTATTATTATTATTTTAATTTCTAAAAGAGTTTAGGAATTAATTTAATATAAGTACTCTCATTTATTCCTAATTGGATTAGGAAGGAAAATTAGTTAAAGGAGTTTAATTAATTATCCCTAATAAGATTAGGGAACCTCTTTAATTAAAAGGGTTTAATTAAATAATACCTTATTTTAATAGGTTACTTGATATCTTTATAAGAGGAGTCTTATAATGTATATCAAGACTACGTTATAATTCCAATGGTTGGAGAGTATGCTCCTTTTCTATAGAGATAAAAAACTAGGGTTTAGCCAACCACCCATCTTCTTGAATCCTTCTTCTTCCTTGGTGGATCACCTCTAAGAGGCCAAACATTTGGGTGGCTAACGTTGATCAAAGGAAGGAACCAAACCCGGTGGATTCAAGTTGAACGAAAAAGGATTGGAGGTGAACTTGTACGAGGAAGCTCGGATCTTCAAGGGTATGTTTCTTATTCATCTTTTTCGTTTAATTAATAATTGTGCATAAAGGGTGATCCGGGTATATGGTTTGTAAAAATTTTAAACTCTGATTTTTACACGTTTCCGCTTATTTATGCAATTTGATTGCGTTCTTGAATATTACAAACCTAACATCGACTATGTAAGCTAAATAACCCACACAGCTTTGACTCAACAACTTCTTGGCCTGCATAATCGTCAGACATCTCATTTATCAAGGCGATTTGCTACCATCGAAAACTACCTTTGACAGAGTCATAAGGTTTACACATTTCTTTTGGCAATCAATTATCGCTCCACAATTGAACAACCAATCCATTCCCAAAATAACATCAAACTCTCCAAGCCTAATCAGAATTAAATCTACCATCATAATATTTCCCTTAATATTCACCCTACAGTTCTTGTATACGAACCTAACAGGAATTACTTCCTTATTCGTAATTTCTATGTTTAAAGGGAATTTCAATTCTTCACTAGGCAATCCTAATCTCATAGCAAATTCATCAGATATAAATGAAAAAGTAGCACCCGAATCAAATAATACATAAGTATCAATATCATTGATTGGGATAATACCTGACACCGCATCCTTTGATTACACAGCATCTTGCATAGTCATGTTGAAGGTTCTGGCTGTTGGTTTATTTAATGTCGTTGGTCCAGTAATGGCCCAAGTACCTCCACTGCTTCCTCCCTTGCTTCTCATTGTCTCTCCAGCTTTCTTCTTAGGGCACTCACGAGCAAAGTGATCCTTGGACCTGCAAGTGAAGCAAATGTTCTTCTTGGGTTGATTGTAATTTGGGGCGATGTGACCCTCCTGGCCACAATTAAAGCATACTCGTTTCCCCATTAAGCATACACCCTTGTGAAACTTCCCGCATGTAGTACATGCTTCAAACTTCTTATTCTGCTGGTTACCTTGCTGATTTCGAGCACCCGTATTTCCATTCCACTTTCTTTTCAGATTATTGTTATCATTTCCACTACCACCAACTCCATTCTTAACCTCCACTTCATTCTTCTTCTTTTTCTGTTCTTGATTGAACTTAGTTATAGCCTCGCCTCCACCTTCAGTGAGAATGCCTTTTTCATTGCGGATGCAAATGTCTTCAACTGAAACAAGGAAACCCTACTATACAACTAGGGCATCAGTCCCTGTTCAAACCTCTTTGCCTTGCGTTCATCTGTGCTGACTTGGTATGGCGCAAACCTCGCCAACTCGTTAAATTTCATGGCATACTCTGATACCATCATCGTTCCCTGCTTCAGTTCTAAAAACTGTACTTCTAACTGGCTTTTCAAACTCTCTGGGAAATAGGTCTTGAAGAACATCTCCTTAAACCTATCCCAAGTCATAACCCCTGGTCCTCCTCGAGTTTTATTGGCCTGCCACCAATAACTAGCCTCTGCTTTCAATATGAATGTTGCAAAAGTAGTCTTCTGATCTTTCCCTACTTTTGCAACATCAAACACTTTCTCTATCTCCATGACCCAGGTCTGTGCCTCAATCGGGTTCATGGACCCACAGAATTCTGGTGGTCCAACCGCCTTGAAGTCCTTAAATGTTGTAGCTTGATTTTGTGGTTGATTCTGTGGTTGATTCTACAGTGCACCAATCAGTGACGTCACCAAATTTGAATGAGCAGGGTTAGCTTGAAATTATTATTGTTGTTGGTTCCTTTAGTGGTTCTCTGTCGGGGTGGTTGACGTCTTTGAGGCATTTTCTGTTAAAAATACACTCATTAGATTATTACTCAACTCTTTTAAGTAATTTCTACTTAACTTGCCCCCATAAAAGTAATAATCACATAACACATAACACTTTGGATAAAACAATATCTTTTATTCATTCATCATTTAAAAAAAACATTAAAACAATAACATCCCTGCTATTTACATTACTTTCCTGAACTATAACATTTGCAGGACCACATCATCATCATTTATCCAATTGGTTATCATACCCGGGATATACATTTTATTTATTTTCTAATCACCTATCAATTATACTCTCTACAATGTCCTATTAAGATACTGCGTAGCCTTACGACGCTCTTCATCCATAATTTGGAACATGGTTCGAGGATCTAGTATGTAGGATGGCAGCGTCTCAAACTGAATCGGATAACCCATGACCCGATCTTGAGCTCAATTAATCACTCTGTTAAACACGTTATTCATTTCCTCCTCTCTTTGCTTGTGTGTCTCCCTCTGCTATTACTGCTCGTTGATCAGCTTCCTCGTACGCATCTTCGGCTCTTGCCCTCTTAGTAGAATCCTCTTTCAACTTGTTCTTCAATTCTGCAATCTCTGCTCTCATTCGCTCATTCTCTCCTTCTGTGTGAACCAGCTTTTCTTCAACATTGTTCAGACGTTCCTCTCGGTCCTGGATTTCATCATCCTTATATGCCATCAAGGTCTGTTGCTCAGCTATTATCTCTTGCAATTCCTCAACAGCATCTTGAAGTTCCACGTTGCGGTCGTAGACTTCATCGTACATATAAGCAGCCATCGAGGTTAGTGGAATCTCTTCCTCCTCGTCCTCATCATCCTCATTTGCTTGCGACAACTCAACAAGGTCTTCTTCATCTGTTTTTTCATCATCATCCTCATCCTCAACCACCGTAAGCAACGAGGCTGACTATCGTGGAAGTAGTTGTTCCCAAACCACTTGAATGTCACGAGATTCCTCCTCTCTAGGAATATGAGGTCCTTCCTCCCTAGCCTGACTGGATTCTCAGACATTAGCCATCCTGACAACAAGGTTTTTAAGTTTTAGTTATTACTCGACACTCACGAGCACATAAATTGTAATCACGAAAGCACATAAGTGTTTTATTATTTCTTCCTTAAAACTCGATAAGAGTTCATCATCACTATCTTTTCAAATGTTACTTCCTAAGGCTTTTCCCCCACCTAAGGTTCATAACCTAAAGCTTTGATACCAACTTGTGACACCCCCAAACCCAGGTACTTCATTCCCATAGGATTTGGTGTTCATCTAATCAAACATTCATATCTAACTACCCAATCATAATAAAATTGAATAAATAAAACCTTCCCCATTAAAGGGTTACATAATAAAAATCTCCAAGGTTGTCTAACCTTTAAATATAATCATTCAAATGCAGAAAATAAATAAACTTCATTACAACCATTCAATTAAAAATTGATAATAAAATATCATCATATTACAAGTCTTCAATACTTGTTCATCTTTCCTTTTCCCTTACTAGTGCTAGGTACATCAACCTTCTCATCTTTAACTATAATAGTTATATAAGCAAGAGTGAGCAAACAAAGCTCACTTGAAACAACAATGAATGAAAATCTTTACAACAACTGTCAAATAAGAGGCTCGAAAGAATTAAACAATATGATTTATCAACATTCTGAAGTATATAACTGAGGGCCCTAAGACCACGAACTATGTCCATAGTTATAAGTAATTTTTCAACTTAAACTTTAATAGTCATAAGACTATAGGGAATCCTCATACTTAGGGGGATCAGCCCTTCGTACAATGTATTGTGCATAAACATTTCAACACAAAGCGTAAATTACCCCTAATAATAGGGTTATTCATCTCAGTATTTAGAGTACAAGTCTGCACCAAAGTGAGCTTGGTTTGGATACATTTCAGGGTAATTTGGAATTCAACGAACATCAACTAAGGATTAGTTGAATAAAATTAATAACATTACATTATAGAATAATCATAACTGAATCGACATGGTAAATTAAAAGCATGCTTTAGGAATAATCTAATAGCATACATATTGAATAACTATAACACACCTTGCTTGAACAATAATAAGCCAAGGTTATTTAAAATTGAACACTAAGCATGCATAGCAATTTGAAAGATGAAATTATTCAACATTAGTATATATAAATTTGCATGTTAAACAACAAGTTAAATACAAGAATAACTTGCTCCGTGAGACCCCGAATTTTATGAAATAAAAGTATTCAATTTTTCTATTTTGGTGAATAGTTAAATTGATAAAAGTTTAAAGTTAAGGGTGACATTTGAAAATTTTTCAAAGTAAGCAAGTTGTCATAAAATAATCGGTGGTAAAATACGCGTGGTTGCATAATAGCACACGGTATTTATTATTAATACTTACGTGAGAAGTCACTCAGTTTGATTCAATTATTATCGATATTTTTTTATTATTAAATCAATAATTGAGATAAAAAAGTTATTAATATTATTATTTGCATATTAAAGATTTCTAGAAGTTCTGCTAAGGAGAGGTTTGGTCACCTAATTGCGCGCCAATAGGGAGAAATCCTTATTGGAAAGCCCCCTCTTTCTTGGGAACGACCTGGTCGATTAATAGTGTGAATTATAATAATGATGATGAAGTTTTGTTTTATTAGTATTTTTAATGTAATAAAACAGAAAAGCTTTTTATATAAAATAAAATACTTTTATAAAGTTATTCATTTTAGTAGACTACAAATAGAATATATTATATTCTATTATGCATAGTGTTTTGCATAGTAAAATCTTTTTATATAAAATAGAATACTATTATAAAGTTATTTGTTTTATTAGACAATAATTAGAATATATTATATTTTATTATGCATAGTATTTGCATAGTGCCTGCATAGTGTTTGCATAGTAAAATCTTTTTATATAAAACAGAATACTTTTATAAAGTTATTCATTTTATTAGATTATAAATAGAATATATTTTATTTTATTTAAAAAGATTTTGTTTTATTAGAATATTTTATTAAATCAATCTGGATCGTCCGTTTAAAAGTGAATCAATCTGGGTCGTTCATGAATTAGTTACTATTCAATCCATTCTTCTATAAATAGAAGCTCATTCTTTCAATATTTCTTACGAATTCACTGAAAATCTAGATAGAGAAACTGTAGAGAAAATTTTCTTCTATAATCTTGAGCGTATTTCTTTAGAGTTTAAGAAAGCTTTGAGCGTAATGCAAGTTTTCTTCAAGTATATCCCCGCCCTACTCGTCGGAGTACTCTTCTTTATAAGGTAAGGGACATTATTTATTTTACTCGTATGGGATATTAATTCTTTTGTATTCATGAAGAGAACTTCATTATTTCATTCTTTATTATTCTGTTGGAATAACCTGTATACGCCGACTACCCTATACATGGTGAAATTCTTCTAGTATTTCATTCCTTATTATTATGTTGGAATAACCTGTCTATGCGAAGTACTGCATACATGGTGAAATTCTTTTATTATTCCATTCTGTATTATTCTGTTGGAATATCCTGTCTGTGCGTTTACGCATGACCTGGTTCCATTATTTATTATTTTGTTGGAATATCCTGTCGGTGCAAATTACGTCTGACCTTGTTCCGTTCTTTATTATTCTGTTGAGAATAACATGTCTGTGCGATCTATCACATGTATGGATAATTCTTCAGTTATTCCATTCTTTATTATTCTGTTGGAATAACCTGTCTATGTGGAATACCACATGCATGGTGAATGATCCTTTGTATTCATTCCTTATTAAATTGTGGAAATGATCTGTTTACGTAGATTATGATGAAAGTCATAATAAAAGTATTGGACTGATGAAAATCATGGGTATATGTAGTATTAGTAAGTGTTATGATAAGTTATGTTGGTTATTATGTGAAAACATGAAAGTTTCTTAGAAATCACAAAGGGTTGAAAATCAGATTTTGGTGAAAATGGAATAAGAAATTCAATTGACCATATCAGCTATTATATTTTGAATTTTTGAGTGTGGTCAAGTTCTAGAGTTAGATCTATGAGTTTTCTAACTTATCCAAGTGGAATCACTGGAAAAGGTGTTGTAGATTTTTGTGTGGACTGATTTTAGCAAAGGAGTCAAACACTGCAAAACACCAAAAAGGCTACTGCCCAGAAGTTTAAAAGGGTTGTTTCGGCCACTTAATTTGTGGGAAAAATTCTGGACTTTTGGGACATAAAAATATGTGGTATAAAGTACCTCCTGTCCAAAAATGAGCTCATTCTGACTTAAAATTAGCAAGTTATGACCATTTCAATATTTAGGTTTTTCCGATGAAAAATGCTATAACCGGAGTTCTATTACTCCGATGACCATGAAATTTAAACTAGAAGATCACGTTAACAAGTGTAAGATCCTACCAAGATTTAGGAATTTCTGGAGTTAAACTTGAGGTAGATAATTTCTTAAGGAATTAATTAGAAATTGATTTATGAAAAATAGTAAATGAATTTTAAAAATTATGAGAAAAATATATGTTCAATCCCAGAAAAGAAATATTTTTGGGACTGATTTGGTATTTTTCATGAAAATGCACTAATTATGAGTATATGAGTTAAATATGTTATGTGAAGTTAAAAATTGGTAAATAGGATTTTATGGCTTGGGAATCCTATATAGGTTATATGCAGATTTTTGATAACGGATTTGATCATTGGTGATGAAATCTTATGAGTATGGCATATTTGAATGATTAAATTCATTATTTAGTAAAGTTTAAATAATTAAAATAAATTATTTATAACTTTAAGAAATAATTAAAATATTGTTATAATATTAATGATATTAGATTATAAGATTGTTAAGTGATTGATAACATTGGGATATTCTTGAACCTGGATAATTTATATTACAAATATTTAATATTTATCCTTTTATCTCATATGATTGATTTTTTATATCGTTGTCATGATCCTCATGCTTATATTGTGTTGAAATTCGTCATCCGTGACTTACGATGTGGTAAAAGTCATCTTTGGCCCGTAGTGCATAGATGGACTTAGTATAGATGGACTTAATCATGTATGATCAAGAAGATGGGTGGTTGGCTAAACCTTATTTTTTTATAGTTTTTTATCTTTGGCTAGAAAGCCTAGATTTTTTTATGGTTATTTTTATCTGATTGTATACTCTCCAGGAGGAATTCGATTTGGTATAACCATGATTTTTGATGTTTCAATTGAATATCGTCCTATATTCAAAATCACACGATATTATTCATATGATTGATATAAGACTCCTTTTATAAAGATATCAAGTAACCTATTAAAATAAGGTATTTTAATTAAACTCTTTTAATTAAATGGGCTCCCAATCTTATTAGGGATAATTAATTAAACTCCTTTAATTAATTTTCCCCTCCTAATCTATTAGGAACAAATGAGAGTACTTATATTAAATTAATTCCTAAACTCTTTAAAGATAGAAATTAAAATAATAATAATTGTAATAATATTAATAAGACTCCTCTTATTAATTTATATTTAATATTTCTAAAATATTAAATAATAAATATTAAGCTATTTAATTTATTCTATCACCATAGATTTAAATTAAATATACATAACATTTTTTATTACGATTATGCCATTAACTTCTTAAATAATTATACTTCCTTTTATGGTGTGACCCTTTAGGTTCTCCATATTAAACCTAGGTTATGAATAAATCAATTAGAACAATTCTAATCTTATTTAAATAAATAAATTAAATAATTAATTTATTTAAATAAATAATATTTATTCTACAATAGGATAAGCCTCCCTAGCGATCAACGACTTTCCGGATAATATAGATTTCAACATTAATCATAAAAGAACCTTTGAGTAAATAGTTACCGTACAATTCAATCCTTCCACCATACAACGTCCCAATTAAATATAAGACATGGAATTACCACAAGTCTTATTTTATTTAATTATATGTATTTCGATCCTTAAATGCACAACACCAAATAATGCAAATTAGAAACTCCTTTCTAATTTCATTACTCTTATGCCAAGGACTCTTTGGATTGTCATTTATCGAATCACATAGGACATTTCTCTTCTTTTATTAGAAGTGGTAGATTCTTTATTGATCATACATTATCTCCATGTACAACTTATTATACCCAAGCATACCTTTTGATATACCCTAAGGGTCTTAAGGAATAAGTCAAAGTATAACTCATCATACACAAGATACTATGATGATCTCAAGTCCAAGGATTACTTGTACTACTATCACTACTGAAATTCCTATTGATAGGCAAGTAAAACTCCATTAGGTATTCCTTAGCGAGCCACGTTCTCATGAACTTATTCTCTGTCACGCACCTACATACTTGCTTTTAGTGTCTCCACACAAATGATCATGAGATCAATCATCCTCATCCAATGACCAAGCAACGTATGTACCAATCTATCCAGATTCACTAATCCCCAATTTAGTAATCCAATGATTGGGAACTATTTTAGTTTTAAGCTTTCTAAGAATTTAGATCTCATTAGAATGATCATCATCATTATTCTAAAAGCATTGCTTAAAACTATGGGTTTATCACATATTACAAAATAACATCATGTAGATAATTAAAAGCCTTTAATAAATTAATACTTTTTATTAATAAATGAATAAGATTGTTACAAAGTATATGCTTCATCATCAAACATGATTCTCTTGTGTGCATACTACTTTCAATCTCCCACTTGCACTAAAGCCAATCGTCATGGTATCTCATACTCTTCTTCTCTAAGTGACGATTATCCTGCTGTTGGATAAGTTTTAGTTAATGGATATGTAATGTTGTTCATGAGAGTCCACTATCTCTATAGTGATTTCCCATCTTTCAATGATTCTAATAATCAAATGAAAGTGCCACAACACATGTTTAGATCCAAAATGAGACTTAGGAACTATTCCTAGTTCTCAGAATGAACTTTTAATCCAAACAATCAACTTGCGACTTCATTTATAGCTATATACTTTGTCTTTATCACTAAACCAAAGAACTCTTTCTTTGTTTGGAACCTTTCCAATTCAACGCACCACTTGCTCAAGATAACGCTTTACCTTAAAGTGGATTTTTCATCATCTTGGTGCATGCGAAAACTTGAGTGCATTAAGCCCTCTAGTTTTAATTTAGACCCACCATAAATATGATCACATCCTTAGTGCCGGTTAAGCACTTTAAGATGTTTTTCACTGACTCATAGTGAACTTCTCCATAATATGTCTGATCAACATTAGATCTTGTATATTTCATTGCATACATGATAGTCACTCATGCGATCTCTCTTTTCAGGAGTCTGTGGGGACTATAAAGAGAGATACACTCCAAGGGTTCATCAACATGAGACATCCCATGGAGTTTGCCATGCTAAACGACTTTAGCATCAAATGAATATACGTTCCTTTGGTTAAGTCAAGGATCCTTTTAAATCTATCTGTATAGATTTGTATCCCCAATTAAGATACTCTTCCCAAATCATTCGTGGAGGAATGTTTAGATAACTTTATCTTTACTGATTGTAGCATTGGTATGTAATTCCTCATCCGTAGTATATCAACATATAATACTAGAAATTTCACGACGCTCCCACTGACCCTTTTGTACACACTAGAACTCTTACCTCATCGTATGTAACTGGATCATCATCTTCTATGATGTGTACCTAATCATCATCCATGATGAATCCATACCTCCTAGGTATCTTTGGTACTATTCCAGATTTACGATTCGATTGTGGTACAATAGGTCTATCTACAGGTTCCTCTTATTTGACTTATAGTGTTTTGTGGTTCTTGAACTCTTCAAGATCTATTATCCTCCCACTAGCCCCTTCAATAATAAACACCTTTATCTTAGAAAGGCGCCGTTTTCATAACAAACACCTTTTGCTAAGTAGGATTATAGAACATATACCCTAAACTTACTTTAGGATGTCCCACAAATTGTACTTGTCAAATCTTGTCCCAAGCTTATCCTTTGAAACATTTTCACATAAGTTGGACAACCCCATAACTTAACATACTTAAGATTAGGAATCCTCCTGTCCATAACTTTTATGGAGTCTTGGGGTGGATTTTGAGGTTACCTTTTCGTAGAATGTCACGACCATTTCTAGGACATTATCCCGGAAGGATCTTTGGAATGTCGGTAAAATCATTATGGACCGCACCATGTCCAACAAGGTACGATTTTTCATTCGGATACATCAATCAATTATTGCGTGTCGAGATGTGTCCATTATGAGAAAACCATTTGAGATGATCCGAAACTTATTGTACAAGTATTTATTCCTTGATCTAATCAAAGAATCTTAATACATTGCCAATTTGTTTCACTTCGAATTCTTTGAACCTTTCAAATAATTCACACTTGTATTTTAGCAAATACACACATTCAACTCTTTGAATGATCATCTCCTTTTCTTATACTAATTTGTTCAATATGCAAAATTATTTTCATGTAAGTCAAGTATACAAAATTTATTAAGTAATATTCCGATTCTATACAAAACATTATTATTATAAATAGAACAACAATTGTTCTTAATTATAATACCAAAGATTTCATTGTCCAACAATAAAATGGAAATAATATTTTTAACAAGAACTGGAATACAATAACAACTTATTGACTTAATAGATTTGCCCGTAGGCATTGCTAAACTATAAGTTCATATGGCTAATGCAGTAACCTTTTCTTCATTTCCCACACATAGGTTTACTTATATTTGTTTAGCTTTCTACTTCTGTTTGGTCCCTTCATAAATCTATATTTATGATAACCAAAGTTGGTATCCAATACCCAAGTAGAACCTTGACTTAAAGAAAAAATTATTTTAAATCATGAACAAATTTGTATTTGTAACCGAAACTTCATTAAGCTTCTTTGGTTAACCACTGCAAGGTGCTTCTCGCAGTTTCTTTCCAGTGTCCATGCTTATTGTAGTGGAAGCAAGCTCCTTTGCTATCCATATCAGTTTTGTTCTTATTATCCTTTGTTTTTGCCCTTTCTATTTATACCTTCTTCGAATCGTTCTTCTTTTCAGAAGATCCTTTGGCCCCTACCAGTAAGACTCGGTCTTTCTTGGTTGGAAAGTGACTCTCAACATTTTTCAACATGATAAGCAAATCAGCGAGGCTGGTATCTAGCTTGTTCATATGAAAAATTCACAACAATTGTGAAAGGAGTCCGGGAGTGAGTGCAAGATCAAATCTTGGCTCAACTCTCCATCCATGACAAAACCAGTTGTCCTAATTGATCAATCAAATTGATTATGTTAAAAACTTTTTTTTTGTACTATAGTGCCATTGGCCATTCTAGATCGGAAGAGCTCCTTAGATATCTGATATCTATCAGTCCTACTTTCCTCACCATCAACTACTTGATGTGCAGGAATATAGTAGGAGCATCCATAGTTTCATCTTGTGTTGAAGCTCGTTACTCATAGATCTGAGCATGATGTATTGAGCCAATCATGCATCATCTTGCCACTTTCTAAAAGTAGCAATGTCTTCCTCGGAGGCATTATGCGCAACCATTGCGAGGATAGGCGTATTAAGGACATAAGATAACTTTTCACCCATGAGAACTATTCTCAATTTCCTTAACCAATCCGCTTAATACGGTTTGGTTAAATAACATCTAATATGTTTAAGCAGTTGATAGTAATTTAGACATTGTAAAATTCTATAAATGAATTTGTAATTAACAACATTTTAACATACATTCTTTTATTAATTACCAAAATAATTTAGGTCTTGTTTTAAATTGGTATCTCCCACTATTTTCTTCAAACTATATTACCCTCACTTATATAGTTCGGCAAAATCTAATTAAAGATTTACTAGTGAGAATAAGGATCCCATTTCAAATGTATATAGCCTTGTGGTGACACAACAAACTATATATAAATAAATAGGTAGACAACTTTTGTCAATTACATCAACTATGCAACTCCTTTTCTTTTGCCTCTTAGATTATTTTGATCAAGTGGTGACACATCCGAATCAAAATTATCCAAGTTAAGTCAAACCCTAGCACTCCATATATTCAAAAAAAATATCATCCTTGTGGTGACACAACAAAACAATATTGTTCAATTTTCTTTATAAGCATCAAATGTGATAAATTAACATCTTAAATACTTAATACTTGCCTTGTGGTGACACAACAAACTCATATTAAATATTTAATACTCTATTAATTTTATCATGCTAGAAGACGACGTTTGATATCCCAAATATCTTTGAACGCTTAGGACTTAATATATAAAAATCGAGGGGTTTGTTATTAATTTGTCTCATCTTGTTTAGCGCGCATGCACATATATATATAAAATCTGGCGTCATATTAATTAACATCTGAATCATGTTTGCATAATATATAATATATATAGTATAAGCATGCACATATAGAATACTATATTCTACCCAGATTGATTATCGACTTTTATTCTAGTTTGGTTCACTAGAGCCACCAAGTGAACCAAAAGGTCAAACCCTAAGGTGTGAGAAATAATATTTAAATATAACTATTACATTTAAACCCGGACTTCACTACAAACGGGTCTTCATGCGCTCCTTGCTCCTTGATCTCCAATTTTTCAAAATTAATTCTACTATTCCTATTACAAAATTATTTAAAATAAATAGAAACCTTGATCAGCAGTCAAGGGGAAGTACATAGGAGAGAGATAGAATTTACATTAAGAAAAATTAGTGAAGGCAGTCTGCAGAGACCCCATTTAATAAAACCCATACATTCATGCATCCAACTAAAATAAAATCCAATCACATTGGTAAATAGTCCATAATCAATCCCATTTATTATCATACACATCACCATATGCATTAATAAATAACATTCATCTTATGAATAATAAACATTTAATATATATATTGATATCATTTAATGGGCAAATTTAGTTAGTATAAAATCTAATTTTGAATCAAAATAAACTCCTTTATTTTAATCCAAATTTAAATCAAAATAAAACAATTTTATTTTAATTTATTCAATTTTAAATAAAATAAACTATTTTATTTTAATCAAAATCATTAATCAAAATAAACTCCTTTATTTTAATTAATTATGGAATCCAATTCCATGTAAAAAAAATATAACTCCTTTATTAAAGGAAACATGGATTCTCTTTCTATTCACAAATAAACTCCTTTATTTTGAATAATATGAAATCTTATTTTATATCTAAATAAACTCCTTTATTTTAAGGAAATACTGATTCTTTTTCTTATTCACAAATAAACTCTTTTATTTTGAATAACATGAAATCATATTTCATATCTAAATAAACTCCTTTATTTAAGGAAACATAGAATCTAATTTCAACTCCAATTATGGAATCCAATTCCAACTCTATTTAGTTAGCATGAAATTTAATTTTAAAATTAAAATAAACCTTTTACTTTAAAATTAAAATAAACCTTTTATTTTAAAAATAAAATAATTGAGAATATTATTTATATATATATATATATATATATAATATATATTAATCGATTTATTAATAATATTATAATATAAATATATATATTATTAAAATTGTGTATTGAAGTTATAGATTTAATTATATGTTAACAGGAAAAATTCCACGTGATGTAATCATCACTTATACCATATAACATATGTAATCAAGAATCTTGTATCCTGCAACTTTTAATTAAAGGGAATTCACGTGGTCATTGATTACATTATTAACAATTCGCTGCACAAAAAATAATTCACGAATTCGAGAAACCACGCAAAACAAAAAAAAAAAACTGTTACGCGATTTTTTTATTTTTTTATTTATTTTTTTTAAATTTTATACAACAAAAATATGCCCAATTAAATTGTTCTAAACACATATCAATATACATATCAAATTAAAATAATTAATAATTCGCATAAAGGTTTGGTTCTGATGCCACTGTTTTGTTTGTAATATACAAGACGCAATCAAATTGCAAAAATAAGCGGAAACGTGTAAAAATCAGAGTTTTAAAATTTTACAAACCATATACCCGGATCACCCTTTATGCACAACTATTAATTAAATGAAAAGATAAAGAATAAAATAATACCCTTGAAGATCGAGCTTCCTCGGGTACAAGTTCACCTCCAAATCCTTTCGCGTTCAACTTGAATTCACCGGGTTTGGTTCCTTCCTTTGATCAATGTTAGCCACCCAAGTGTTTGGCCTCTAGAGGTGATCCACCAAGGAAGAAGAAGGATTCAAGAAGATGGGCGGTTGGCTAAACCCTAGTTTTTCCATCTCTATAGAAAAGGAGTGTACTCTCCAACAATTGGAATAACGTATATCTGATATCTGATATAAGACTCCTCTTATAAAGATATCAAGTAACCTATTATTAAATAAGGTATTTTTAATTAAACTCTTTTAATTAAATGGGCTCCCTAATCTTATTAGGGATAATTAATTAAACTCCTTTAATTAATTTTCCTCTCCCAATCCTATTAGGAATAAATGAGAGTACTTATATTAAATTAATTCCTAAACTCTTTTAGAAATTAAAATAATAATAATTGTAATAATATTAATAAGACTCCTCTTATTAATTTATATTTAATATTTCTAAAATATTAAATAATAAATATTAAACTATTTAATTTATTCTATCACCATAGATTAAATTAAATATACATAACATATATATTACGATTATGATATTAACTTCTTAAATAATTATTCTTCCTTTTATGGTGTGACCCTTTAGGTTCTCCATATTAAACCGGTTGTGAATAAATCAATTAGAACAATTCTAATCTTATTTAAATAAATAAATTAAACAATTAATTTAATTAAATAAATAATATTTATTCTACAATAGGGATAAGCCTCCTCCTAGCGATCAACGACTTTCCGGATAATATAGATTTCAACATTAATTATAAAAGAACCTTTGAGTAAATAGTTACTTAATACAATTCAATCCTTCCACCATACAATGTCCCAATTAAATATAAGACATGGAATTACTATCAAGTCTTATTTTATTTAATTATATGTATTTCGATCCTTAAATGCACAACACCAAATAATGCAAATTAGAAACTCCTTTCTAATTTCATTACGCCTTAACCAAGGACTCTTTGGGTTGTCATTTATCGAATCACATAGGACATTTCTCTTCTTTTATTAGAAGTGGTAGATTCTTTATTGATCATACATTATCTCCATGTACAACTTATTAAACCCAAGCATACCATTTGATATACCCTAAGGGTCTTAAGGAATAAGTCAAAGTATAACTCATCATACACAAGATACTATGATGATCTCAAGTCCAAGGATTACTTGTATTACTATCACTACAGAATTCCTATTGACGAAAAAGTAAAACTCCATTAGGTATTCCTTAGCGAGCCACGCTCAAATGAACTTATTCTCTAATAAGCACCTACATACTTGCTTTAGTGTCTCCACGCAAATGATCATGAGATCAATCATCCTCATCCAATGAGCAAGCAACATATGAACCAATCTATCCGGATTCACTAATCCCCAATTTAGTAATCCAATGATTGGGAACTATTTTAGTTTTAAGCTTTCTAAGAATTTAGATCTCATTAGAATGATCATCATCATTATTCTAAAAGCATTGCTTAAAACTATGGGTTTATCACATATTACAAAACAACATCATGTAGATAATTAAAAGCCTTTAATAAATTAATACTTTTTATTAATAAATGAATAAGATTGTTACAAAGTATATGCTTCATCATCAAACATGATTGGCTTGTGTGCATACTACTTTCACTTTACTGGGCTAGTTGTTCTCACCCTTTTGCTTCACAATTCCTTTTAGGTAATAAGAGTGTTGCCGAGTCAAGTAGGGATAACAGGGGAATAGAACGGTAGTCTATAGCTATTGAGGTTCTCCCTAAATAGTATGAAAATAATTTTATTGAGAACTTTAGATAAGTGTTTCGTATTGTATACGTCATTTGATATTTAATTTTGGTGAACCGAATAGAGTGAGGTGAACCCAACTTTGGAAGGGTGTGTTGCCACTATCATACAAGATGTCTAAGGACATACAATCTCGTGTTATCATAAGACAGGGTTGTGCACATCGACTTGCTGAGTATATCTACGAGCACTACCAATATAATCTTGCAGTTTATTTGAAATATAATTTTCACTTGGAGACAGTGGAGATAGTTATATGTCAAGAGAAGACTCACCATTGGAAAGAAGATGATAGTAATCTTCTCGTTTTTCTTTGCAGTCTATTGGGTCAACCAAGGATAATTCTGTGGACATATGATATTTATCATAACCTAGACGCATGGCCCCCCATGTACGAAGGTTTCCTTGAGCACTTCCCAAATATTTTAATTTTTAAAACAGTTTTTGACTATACTTTTATGTAAAGTACCATTTTAAGGTTGTGGTCAAGGCACTATGAGAGTTACATACATTTGTATTAAAACTCACAGTTTAATTGTGGTTATATTCTGTACGATAGTTCAACAGTTGTATAAATGAAGTTTGTAATTGATTTTTATAGTGTGATATTTGGCGACTTAGAATGGGTGATGTATAACTATTTTGGGGGCGTCACATTTGGTATCAAAGCATAGGGATATGGTCGCTGGCGGAGATATGAGTCTAGAACTAGGAGGGGAGAGACGAGTAATATACTTCGCTAGTGTGTGACTTACCTAAGCTGAAATTGTTTGCATGATAAGTTGACAAATTATGATATGTCAACTAACCTTGTTTTGAAGTATATTCTAGAAGGATATCTGAAACATAGGAGATGAGCAATGGGAAAATCATGAAACAAAGGAAATAACCGGGATGGTACAATCCGAAAAGAAAGCAAGGTATTCTCATCTCTTTGAAATACCAGGTACGTACGTAAATTTCGAGGGCAAAATTTCATGAGGGGAGATTGTGAGACCCCAAATTTTATGAAATAAAAGTATTCAATTTTTCTATTTTGGTGAATAGTTAAATTGATAAAAGTTTAAAGTTAAGGGTGACATTTGAAAACTTTTCAAAGTAAGCAAGTTGTCATAAAATAATCGGTGGTAAAATACACGTGGTTGCATAATAGCACACTGTATTTATCATTAATGCTTACGTGAGAAGTCACTCAGCTTGATTCAATTATTGTCGATATTTTATTTATTATTAAATCAATAATTGAGATAACAAAGTTATTAGTATTATTATTTGCAATATTAATGATGTCTATAAGTTCTGCCAAGGAGAGGTTTGGTCACCTAATTGCGCGCCAATAGGGAGAAATCCTTATTGGAAAGCCCCCTCTTTCCTGGGAACGACCTGGTCGATTAATAGTGTGAATTATTATAATAATGATGAAGTTTTATTTTATTAGTATTATTAATGTAATAAAACAGAAAAGCTTTTTATATAAAACTGAATACTTTTATAAAGTTATTCGTTTTATTAGACTATAAATATAATATTTATATTCTATTATGCATAGTGTTTTGCATAGTAAAATCTTTTTATATAAAAAATGTATACTTTTATAAAGTTATTTGTTTTATTAGACAATAATTAGAATATATTATATTTTATTATGCATAGTGTTTGCATAGTGCTGCGTAGTGTTTGCATAGTAAAATCTTTTTATATAAAATGAAAAACTTTTATAAAGTTATTAGTTTTATTAGATTATAAATAGAATATATTATATTTTATTTAAAAAGATTTTGTTTTATTAGAATATTTTATTAAATCAATCTGGACCGTCCGTTTAAAAGTGAATCAATCTGGAGTACTCTTCTTTATAAGTTAAGGAATATTATTTATTGTACTTTAAGGGGGGGTATTATTTCTTTCATATTCATGAAGAGAACTTACATTATTCCATTCTTTATTATTACATTGGAATAACCAAAGATATCTGCGACTACCCTATACATGGTGAAATTCTTCTAGTATTTCATTCCTTATTATTATGTTGGAATAACTTTTGTCTATCAAAAGTCTCGTGCATACATGGTGAAATTCTTCTATTATTCCATTCTTTATTATTACGTCCGGAATATATCATGCGTGCAAGGCGTTTACTGCATGACTGGTTCCATTATTTATTATTACATTTGGAATATCACGTAAGGTGCGATTTACACCTGACTTGGTTCTTATCTTTATTATTTTGTTGAGAATAACCTGTCTGTGCGATCTATCGCATGCATGGTGAATTTTTTAGTTATTCCATTCTTTATTATTCTATTGAAATAACCTATCTATGTGGAATACCACATGCATGGTGAATGATCTTTTGTATTCATTCCTTATTAAATTATGGAAATGATCCGTTTACGTGGATTATGATGAAAGTCATAATAAAAGCATTGGACTAATAAAAATCATGGGTATATGTAGTATTAGTAAGTGTTATGATAAGTTATGTTGGTTATTATGTGAAAACATGAAAGTTTCTTAGAAATCACAAAGGGTTGAAAATCAGATTTTGGTTAAAATTGAATATGAAATTCAATTGACCATATCTTCTATTATATTTCGAATTTTTGAGTGTGGTAAAGTTCTAGAGTTAGATCTATGAGTTTTCTAACTTATCCAAGTGGAATCACTAGAAAAGGTGTTGTAGATTTTTGTGTGGACTGATTTTAGCAAAGGAGTCAAAAACTGCAAAACACCAAAAAGGCTATTGCCCAGAAGTTTAAAAGGGCTGTTTCGGCCACTTAATTTATGAGAAAAATTCGGCCTTTTGGGACATTAAAATATATGGTATAAAGTACAACTTGTCCAAAAATGAGCTCATTTCGACTTAAAATGAACAAGTTATGATCATTTCAATATTTAGGTTTTTCCGACGAAAAATGCTATAACTGGAGTTCTATAACTCCGATGACCATGAAATTTATACTGGAAGATCATGTTAACATGTGTAAGTTCCTGCAAAGATTTGGAAATTTCTGGAGTTAAACTTGAGGTAGCTAATTTCTTAAGGAATTAATTAGAAATTGATTTATGAAAAATAGTAAATGAATTTTAAAAATTCCAAGAAAAATATATGTTCAATATGGGACTATATCCTACTAAATCCCAGAAAAGAAATATTTTTTGGACTGATTTGGTATTTTTCATGAAAATTCACTAGTTATGAGTATATGAGTTAAATATGTTATGTGAAGTTGAAAATTGGTAAATAGGATTTTATGGCTTGGGAATCCTATATAGGTTATATAGTTAAATATATGTTCAAGTGATTGATAACATTGGGATATTCTTGAACCCTGGGTAATTTATATTATAAATATTTAATATTTATCCTTTATCTCATATGATTGATTCTTTATAACGTTGTCATGATCTTCATGCTTATATTGTGTTGAAAGTCATATGTGACTTACGTGCATAGATGGACTTGGTATGATTATGACCAGGGATTATTCGGTATGATCATGACCGTAATGTTATAAATGATGTGGTAAAAGTCATCTTTGGCCCGTAGTGCATAGATGGACTTGGTATGATTATGACCAAGGATTATTCGGTATAATCATTACCGTAATTGAAAAAACGAATATCATTGCCCCGTAGTGCATGGATAATTTGTGGTCGTGATACTATTAAGCTGAGTCACAGTATTATTGGTTTTACAGATTGTATATCTTTGGCCTATAATGCAAAGATGAACTGTTGGTTATTGGTTATACAGTTGTATATCTTTGGCCGTAGTGCAAAGATGAATTTATTAGTATGATTATGAGCAGGAATTGTGACTTGGTATAACAGTAATTTTTGATGTTTCAGGTTAAGATATGTGATAAAAATTATCTTCGTCCTGGGTGCGAAAAGGAATTCAGAATCACAATTATGATTATGAGTTATTCATATGATTGTGGATAGGAATTGTTGATTGATGTTACAAGGATAAAATATTTTTGGTGGACTTTTAACATGGAGAAGATAATAGACTTGATGGTCTATTTGACTCTTTTAATGGATTGCTCATTCCACTGCAACTATGGTTGAAAAGTTTTATCATTTACCATATGTTCTAAATTTCTGATTTATTATTGATGAAAGCTATTGATAATTTAATTATCTTTAGTTATTATATTCTTTACTGGGCTAGTTGTGCTCACCCTTTTGCTTCACAATTCTTTTCAGGTAATAAGAGTGTTGCCGAGTCGAGTAGGGATAACAGGGTAATAGAACGGTGGTGTATAGCTATTGAGTTCTCCCTAAATAGTATGGAATTAATTTTATTGAGAACTTTAGATAAGTGTGTTGTATTGTATACATCATTTGATATTTAATTTTGGTGAACTGAATAGGGTGAGGTGAACCCAACTTTGGAAGGGTGTTTTGCCACTATCATATAAGATGTCTAATAACATACAACCTCGTGTTATCATAAGACAGGGTTGTGCACATCGACTTGTTGAGTATATCTACGAGCACTACCAATATAATCTTGGAGTTTATTTGAAATAAAATTTTAACTTGGAGACAGTGGAGATAGTTATATGCTAAGAGAAGACTTGCCATTTGAAAGAAGATGATAGTAATCTTCTCGTTCTTCTTTGGGGTCTATTAGGTCAACCAAGGTTAATTCTGTCGAGGCACCATAAGAGTTACATACATTTTTATTAAAACTCACAGTTTAACTGTGGTCGTATTCTTTACGGTAGTTCAACAGTTGTATAAATGAAGTTTGTAATTGATTTTTATAGTGTGATATCTGGCGACTCAGAATGGGTGATGTATACCTATTTTGGGGGCATCACATTTGGTATCAGAGCTTAGGGATATGGACGCTGGCGGAGATATGAGTCTAGAACTAGGAAGGGAGAGACGAGTAATATACTTCGCTAGTGTGTCACTTACCTAAGCTAAAATTATTTATTTGATAAGTTGACAAATTATAATATGTCAATTAACCTTGTTTTGAAGTATATTCTAGAAGGATATCTGAAATACAGAAGATGAGCAATGGGAAAATCATGATACAGAGGAAATAACCGGGAAGGTACAATCCAAAAAGAAAGCAAGGTATTCTCATCTCTTCAAACTACCAGCTACGTAAATTTTGAGGGCAAAATTTCATAAGGAGGGGAGATTGTGAGACCCCGAATTTTATGAAATGAAAGTATTAAATTTTATTATAATTATTATTTTATTCCGTAAATGGTTAAATTGATAAAAGGTTAAAGTTAAGGGTGATATGTGATTTTTTTTTTTTGCAAAGTAAGCAAGTTGTTATAAAATGTTCGTTTAGTCGGGGAATATTCTTTTTGTTGGGGAATATTAAATGCGACGACACAATCATCATTGGGACCCCCACAACGGAAGTATTGTCGTAGTTAGAAAACAACGAAATTATCTTTGATTAAAAATAACTGCAAGTGTTACCGTTTAAAACCTGTTGAACTACCCGTAGTAAAAGTTCGATGTCTGGCGTGGTTGCAAGAGTAACACGGTATTGATAATTGACGCTTACGTAAGAAGTCACTCAGTTATACTCAATTATTGCTACAGTAATTGCTGCATCATATCTCTTATATTATTGATTTAGTTATTGTCACAGTATCATTTGCATAATTCGATATATTATTAAATCAATAATTAAGATGATAAAGTTATTCATATTATTATTTGCAATATTGACAATGTCTAGAAGTTCTGTCAATGAGATGTTTGGTCATCTAATTGCGCGCCAATAAGGAGAAATCCTTATTGGAAAGCCCCCTCTTTCCTGGGAACGACCTGGTTGTTAAATATTGTGAGTTATAATATTAATAATGAATAAGTTCATGTTGATCAAAGATGTAATTGATAGTTCCATTGTGTTGGGATTATTAGTGTTATTGGAAATCGACATTTAATTCGATAATAATTGATGTCTTGAGGTTATATTGACTAATCGGGTAATTCACCGGATAAATGAGCAATTAATTGCTATTAATTCACATGCTTATAACTATGTGTTCACATGTGTGTAGTATTGATTCACATAATTTACTATTAGGGGAGTTGGTGCAAGTTTGATAATACTTGCATGACTAAGTTAAAAATAGAGGTATAGTTGAAGGTACTATATTATAATTACTTTTTGCACATGTTTAGAACTATTGAGTCACATAATTTACTATTGCTTCACATGATTTACTATTAGGGGAGGTGGTGCATGTTTGATAATATTTTCATGACTAAATTAAAAATGAAGGAAAAGATGAGGGTATTATACTATAATATTTCGAGCCCCAAAATGTGCAATTATGGAAACTATATTTTCCTATAAATAGAAGCTCATTCCTTCATTATTTTTCACCAATTCATTAAATCTATAGAGCAATTATTATAGAGAGAAATTATAGAGAGGAAGAAGAAGAGAAGCCTGCTACCTCACTATTCCACTATCCAGTTTCTTCTAAGGTAAGGGGTATTATTCTTTCGTAATCATGAAGAGAGTTATTTTATTTCAATACTTGTCAGGGTTATTATTCCATTCTTTATTATTATGTTGGAATAACATGTCTGTGCAAAGTACCGCATACATGGTGAAATTCTTATGTTATTCCATTCTTTATTATTCTGTTGGAATAACCTATCTGTGCGATCTATCGCATGCCAGGTGAATTCTATTGTTATTCCATTCATTATTATTCTGTTAGAATATCCTGTCTGTGCGGATTATACATGACCTGGTTCCATTCTTTATTATTCTGTTCGAATATCTTGTCTGTGCGGATTATGCATGACCTAGTTCCATTCTTTATTATTATGTTGGGAATAACCTTTCTCTGCGGTCTATCGCATGCCTAGTGAATTCTTCTGTTATTCTATTCTTTATTATTTTGTTGAAATAACTTATCTATGTGGATTATCGCAGGCATGGTGAATGGTCCTTCGTATTCATTTTTTATTAAAATGTGGAAATGATCTGTCTACGTGGATTATCGCATGACGGGTGAAAATCCATTAGCAGTTTCATATATTCTATTATACTCGTATGAGATATCATTTCTTTTGTACTCGTCATGAAATATCATTTTCATTGTTATTTTTTTTTGAGTTACTATTCACAGGTTACTATTCACCCGGTTACTATTCACTCTAGTATTATTCACTCGGGTATTCGGGACACTTTTCGTGTCGGAGTACTATTCATGAGTTACTATTCATGGGTTACTATTCACCCAAATTACAATTCACCAGAATATTATTCACTCGGGTATTTGTGGTACATTTCATGTCGGGGTACTATTCACAAGGTACTATTTCTGAAGTACTATTCATAGGGTACTATTGTGGGGTACTATTTACCTGAAAAATATATTTCTTTTCTGTCCAAATTATTTTTGGTACATGAATATTATTCTTGAATTTTACTCCACAAAGCAGTATCATGTTGATAATTTGGATATTTTTAAACTCTGGATAAATTTAAAGTCTTTAATATTTATCATTGATTTCGTTTGATTAATGCTTATATCATTGTCATCATCCTCATGCTTATATTATGATGAAAGTCATCTTTGGCTCACATGCAAAGATGGACTGTTGATTATTGGTTTTACAGTTGTATATCTTTGGCTTACCTGCAAAGATGAACTATTGATTGATGAGTATCTTTGGCTTATGTGCATAGATGAACTGTTTATTAGTATGATTATGACCAGAGATCATTCGGTATAATCATGACCCGTAATGTTATAGATTATGTGGTAAAAGTCTCATTGCCACGTAGTGCATTGATGGACAGTTATTGGTATGATTATAACCAGGGATTATTCGGTATAATCATGACCATTGATGATTACATTAATATCCTTGGTCGTAGTGCAGGGATGATTCGATGATGTGAATTATTTATTAAGCTGAGTCTCAGCGATAACATATTAATTATACACTTTTAATTCGTAAAAGATAGTAGATATCATGCTCTACTTGACTCTTCTAAAATATAGTTGTATGTCTTTGGCCTGTAGTGCAAAGATGAATTATTAATGAATATCTTTGCTCGTAGTGCAAAGATGAATTTATTAGTATGATTATGAGCAGGAATTGTGATTTGGTATAATCATGATTTTTGATGTTTCATGTGAAGATAGGTGATGAACATTATCTTAAATCACAGGTGCGAAGAGGAATTTAGAATCACAATTATGATTATGAGTTATTCATATAATTGTGGACATGAATTGTTGATTGATGTTACGAGGATAAAACATTATTGGTGGACTTTTAACATGGAGAAGATAATAGACCTGATGGTCTATTTGACTCTTCTAATAGATTGCTTCGTTCAAGCGCAACTATGGTTGAAAAGTTTTATCATCTACCATATGTTCTAAATCTCTGATTTATTAGTGATGAAGGCTATTGATGATGTAAATTATCTTTAGTCATGATATTCTTTACTAGGCTAGTTCTGCTCACCCTTTTTTGCTTCACAATTCCTTTCAGGTAATAAGAGTGTAGTTGGGTTGAATGGGAATGTAACAGGAGAATAGAGCGATTGATGGTCTATAGTTGAGGTTCTCCCTAAATAGTATGGAAATAATTTTATTAGGAACTTTAGATAAGTGTGTCGTATTGTATACGTCATTTAATATTTAATTTTGCTAAACCGAATAGGGTGAAGTGAACCCAACTTTGGAAGGGTGTTTTGCCACTATCATACAAGATGTCTAATGACATACAACCTCGTGTTATCATAAGAGAGGGTTGTGCACATCCACTTGGTGATTATATCTACGAGCACTACCTATATGATCTTGGAGTTTGGTTGAAACATAATGTTTAATTGCAGACGGTGGAGATAGTTATATGTCAATAGAAGACTTACCATTGTAAGGTTGTGGTCGAGGCACCATGAGAGTTACATACATTTTTATTAAAACTCACAGTTTAACTGTGGTCGTATTCTGCACGACAGTTCAATAGTTATATAAATGAAGTTCGTGTTTGATTTTTATAGTATGATATATGGTGACTCAGAATGGGTCGTTTAGACCTATTTTGGGGGCGTCACATCCATAGTTATAAGTAATCTTTCAACTTAAACTTTAACAGTCATAAGACTATATGGACTCCTCGTACTTAGGGTGATCAGCCCTTCGTATAATGTATTGTGCATAAACATCTAAACGCCTCCGTGTATTCCCCTATAAAAGGGTTGTTCATCTCAGCTTTTCAACATCTAAATCCGCACCAAAACAATTTGGTTTGGCATAACTTTTTAAGAAACGCTTGAATTTCATGAACATCTTTCAATAATCGTCTAGCTGAATCAAATAGCATAAACTTCTACAATAATTCAAACATCAATTAAAATATACATATATATATATATTCTCACATCTTAAAGAAATCTCAAAAATCTTTTTTATGATGTAATGATACCGCACTGTATTTACAGTCTGTTTGAGGATTCCGTCATTTGGTGATTTTATCATACTACATCATACCATAGTGGGCTAACGATCCTTAGATCACATCCAACACTGAGTAATACTGCATTGATGACTCCATCATTTATTGTTTTCATCTCTACACCAGGTTCCATGACACATTGATGATATAAAAATATATTTTGATATATTTCAAATCATTTTTTTGTCTAGCCGAAGCAATTAGCACAAACATACGAATAACGGTATTGTTTTCAAAACTCATTGGTTTCATCATTTGATCCAATGTTTTTCAAGAAAATAGAACTGTAAACATCAGCATAAAGTCAATAAATTTCGAAAGTCTAGCATAGCTAGTAGATTTAGAATATCCAGGTATCCGTCAACTTCAATCTTTACTTCATTACTTAACCATTCTATCAATCTTTAACTTCATCAATGCTTTCTATACTATAACTGTTTTCTACCCAAAATAGTTCATCAAACTTACTACACATTAGAAGTTCAGGAACTTGCCACAATAATATGAGTTTATGAACTTATCCTAGTAAGACCATAGGTGTCCATTCGCTAAGGGGTTCCAAACATAACATATTATTATGAGTCACAAACATACCATATGTATTTGTTTTAAGAACCGCACCTAATCCTAATAATATCTGATTACTCTTAATAGTTTCTAACTATCAAATATACATATGAGAAAAGAATCACCTTTTCGCCACATATACATTGATAGCGCGACACCAACATTCCAATGATTATCAATATGATAAACTAGGTGCAATCACAAAACCTCCGCCCATACAAAGGTTTCTACAACTCAACCATGACATGAGACCTCAACTGAAATCCCCACCTAAATCTATCTTGATTATAACTTGCTCTTTGCTCAATAAATTTTTTTCGTACCTCATCATCTATAACTCCTCGTGAGTTATCTCATACTATTTCATAGTACATTAACTTCATAGCATCAAGCTATAATTATTCAAATATTACAAACCATCTTTCTTTTATAACTTAAATAGATCACGTCGTTATCTTATTCTATAATCATCTCCCTTAAAATTCTTTTCTTAACTCGTGATCGTTTTGCTTTACGATCCTCTTTCTTTCCATTTTTCATCATTTACGACATTATTCGTTATCTTGGCTATTGGAGTTAGGCAACTCCCATTTCTTATCTTTATATATCTTCAAGATTCTTCTTTGAATTTTCTTGTTTATATAACAATTCTTCCTTTAAGAATTTTTAACTTCATTTACATTGCTCAACATTTCATTTAAGTTCCACATTTTCATCATACGTATCCATTTCTATACTTGGTACACATCGAGTTTTTAATAGCATCAATATGATACACTGAGTGGTTTCCCACAAACAACCAACAAACTAGGTTCCGAGTTGCTAGTTCGTATATACCTCCGCTCTATGAAGGAATCGTTTAGCCCAGATACCATGCATCAACTATTAAAGAGTAAAATTGTACCATACTTAAATATAACTTTTTGATTCTTAACTTCTTTATCATCTTCTCCTTTATTCTCTAAGGTTATAGCCTAGGGTACTATTTCCTAAGGTTTATAACCTAAAGCTTTGATGCCAACTGTAACGACCCCAAAATTCATACAATTTAATTCTCCACTTCGGTCATTAATAATACATTCAACCTCTAATTTTACATCATTAAACGATAATACAACCATTAAAATTTGCAGAATAATTAAAATTTTCTATTACAAATTATCCTCATTTCCAAAACCTTCAACCTTTACATCTAAATATCTCAGAATCATTTTAATACTACAATAGTTTACATCACAAAACGATATTACAATTCAAAATTAATACATTATTCGGAACCTTAAACATGGTTCAAATAATAATAACACAACCAAAGTGTATAAATCTTCAAGTATCACATCTGATTCATATCTTTCAAGTAACATATAACTTTACCTTAAATCTTGAACCTGCAAAAGTGGTTATTTCCAAGGTTGAGCTCGACAGCCCATCAAAATCTAACAGTTTTCATGCATCACATAGCACATAATAACATGCTCAACATATAACATGTGAGACCCCAAATTTTACGAATAAAGATTTAATTTTCTCGAAATATTTTCTTGAATATTATGGTGTGAATTTGAGATAAAGTTATAGTTGTGGGTAGTATTTATAAATTTTGCAAAGTATGCAAGTTGTTATATTATATTCGATTGGTCGGGGAATACTCTTTATGTTGGGGAATATTCGTACAATGACACAATCATTGGTGGATCCCACAACGGAAGTACTGTCGTAGTTAGAAAATGACAAAGATATTTTATGAAAATAACGGCGGAGGTTTTACCGTTAATACTGTTGAACTACCCGGTAGTAAAAGTACAGTAATACGCGTGGTTGCATAGTAGCACACGGTATTGATTATTGATGCTTACGTGATAAGTCACTCAGTTATACTGCATTATTGCTACAGTAATTGCTGCATCATATCTCTCATATTATTGATTCAATTATTGTCACAATATCATGTGCATAATATGTTATTTTATTAAATCAATAATTGAGACGACAAAGTTATTCATATTATTAAATTGCAATATTTACAATGTCTAGAAGTTCTGTCAAGGAGAGGTTTGGTCACCTAATTGCGCGCCAATAGGGAGTAATCCTTATTGGAAAGCCCCGTCTTTCCTGAGAACAACCTGGTTGCTAAATATTGTGAGTTATGATATTAATGATGGATAAGTTCGTGTTGATTAAAGATGAATTTGATAGTTCCATTGTGTTGAAATTATTTGTGTTAAACATTTATTTTGATAGTAATTGATGTCTGGAGGTTATATTGTTCAATCGGGTATTCGGGACACTTTTCGTGTCGGAGTACTATTCACGAGTTACTATTCATGAGTTAATATTCATGAGTTACTATTCATGAGTTACTATTTATGAGTTACTATTCATGAGTTACTATTCACGTGTTATTATTCATGAGTTACTATTCACGAGTTACTATTCATGAGTTACTATTCACCTGGTTACTATTCACTCTAGTATTGTGCATTCGGGTATTTGGGTACAATATTATTCAATGAGGAGATGTGCTAATTTTTTAGACCGTTCGTTGAAATTATAATAGTAAATCAATATGGATCGTTGATTTAAAGTCTTAATAGTAACTTTCCCTTTTAGTTTTCCACGAGTTACTTGTCTCTTCGGTGTTCCAAGGGTTAATTACCCCTTCACAAATAGTAGTTGTCTCTTCAATATTACCAAGAGTTATTTGCCTCTTCGGTGTTCCAAGGGTTAATTACCCCTTTATAAATAGTAGTTGTCCCTTCAATATTACCAAGAGTCATTTTGACCCTTCGTTAAGACCAAGAGCCACTCTCAGTTTTTCTATAAATAGAAGCTCATTCCTTCATTATTTCTTACGAATTCACTGAAACTCTAGAGAGAGAGAAATTATAGAGAGAAAGAAGAAGAGTTTTCTACTACTTCAATACATCGATATCCAATTTCTTTACGGTAAGGGATATTATTTGTTGTACCCGTAAGGGGTTTTATTCTTTCTTATTCATGAAGAGAACTTCATTATTCCATTCTTTATTATTACTTTGGAATAACTTTGTATATGTGGCATACCCTATACATAACCTTGTGTCTGCCAGCGTACCCTATACTTGGTGAAATCCTTAAGTTATTCCATTCTTTATTATTTTGTTGGAATAACCTGTATACGCGGCATACCCTATGCATAACCTGTATACGAGGCATACCCTATACTTGTTGAAATCCTTATGTTATTCCATTCGGTTATTATTACATTGGAATAACTTTTGTATATCTGACATACCCTATACATAACTTTATATCTGCAGGCATACCCTATACTTGGTGAAATCCTTATGTTATTCCATTCTTTATTATTCGATTAGAATATCCTGTCTGTGTGTTTTACACCGGACCTGGATCCGTCTTTATTATTCTATTGGAATATCACATGCGTATGTAATACAGGACTGGTTCCGATTACTTATTATTACATTGGAATAACTTTTATCTGTCTAAATCTTATGCGTGGTGATTTCTTTTGTTATTCCATGCTTTATTATACTTAGTTGGTTAAAGTTTTGACTTGTATACTCCATGAAATTAGTGGAATATACTTGATATTTGCGCTTCATCCGATTATCTTTTGATGGAAATATTCTTCTAAGCATTCTTGAATTTTACTCTGCAAAAGAAGTATCATGTTGACAATTTGGGCGTTATTAGTTTACGGATAATTTAATTAAGTGAACTTGTTCTATTGAATTCTTATATCATTGTCATCATCCTCATGTTTATATTTTTGAAAGTCATCTATGGCTTGTAGTGCATAGATGGACTTGATATATGATTATGACCGAGGATTATTAGGTATAATTATAGTAGTAATGTTACAAATGATGTGGTAAAAGTCCTCATTGGCACATGTAGTGCATTGATGGGCCGATTGTTGGCATTATCATGACCATTGATGAATACCACGAATATCCTTGGCCCATAGTGCATGGATAATTTGTGGTCGTTGACCTAATGAATATCCTTGGCCGTAGTGCGGGGATGATGTGGATTATTTATTAAGTGAGAGTCTGCTTAAAAATTGATGAAAACGTTTTAAATCATAAAAGATAATAGATTTTATTCTCTACTTGACTCTTTTAATGGGTTGCTTGTTCATTGCCGCAGCTAAACTTGATGTGTATTGTATTTTATCGGTTTAACATTGTTGAGACTAATGATAATTTATTACGCATTATCTTGGTCATGATATTTCTTCTTAAGACTAGTTGAGCTCACCCTTTCATTCATTTATTCTCTTGAAATGAGAATATAGTTGGGACGAGTCGGGGAGCGGAGGTGTGATCCAGATGATAGCATTAGTAGTCCTCACTATTCTGTTAAATAGTGTGACAATAAATGTATCGAGGACTGAATTTGAGTTTGTATACTATCTATGAGGAATCCATTGAGAATGGATATTGTCTAGAAGGCAGTATTCTTGTTTAAACTCTTAGATTATGTTTTGTCGTATTTTACATGAAAGTTTTATTATTAAGTTGTATTTGAATTTTGTACCATGTATTTGGCGACTCAAGATGGGTGATGAATACCTAATTTTGGGGGCGTCACAGTTGGTATCAAAGCTTTGGGATATGATCCCTGGCTAAGATGTGAGATAAGAACTAGGAGGGGAGAGACGGGGAATTCCTTCGGTTGTGACGCCCCCAAAATTAGGTATACATCACCCATCTTGGGTCGCCACTTACATGGTACAGAATTTAAATACAACTTATTAACATAACTGCGTAGTATACAATCTGACATAAACTGTGAGTTTAAATACAAATATCGCCTACTAGATATTATACAAACTCAAAAAAAAGTCCTCATTACAATTATTATCACACTATTTCACGAGAATAGTGAGGACTACTAATGCTATCTTGAGACCATCACTCGTTTCCCAGACTCGTCCCAACTATATTCTCATTTCTGAAGAGAACAATGAAAGAAAGGGTGAGCTCAACTAGCCCAAGAAGAAATATTATGACTAAGATAATGCGTAATAAATTATCAATAGTCTTCAACAATGTTAAACCGATAAAATACAATAGACAACCGCTTTAATCTGCAGTGAAATAAGCAATCCATTAAAAGAGTCAAGTAGAAAATAAAGTCTACTATCTTTTAGGTTTTAAAAGGTTTTTCATCATCAAGTTATAGTGAGACTCAACTTTAATAAATATTCTACATCATCGAATCACCCTTACACTACGGCCAGGATATTCTTTAAGATCACGACCACAATTATTCATGACTACTACCAAGAATATTTGTGTATTCATTAATGGTCATGATCATGCCAACAATCATTCACCAATGCACTACTTACCATCGAGGATTTTTATCACATCATTTGTAACATTACTATTAATGATTACACCGAATAGTCTCTCGTCATAATCATACCAAGTCCATCTATGCACTACAAAGCCGATGACTTTCAACATAATATAAACATGAGGATGATGACAATGATATAAGAATTCAATAAAACAAGTTCAAGAATTATTTTATCCGTGAATTATTAACGCTCAAATTATCAACATGATATCGCTTTTGTAGAGTAAAATTCAAGAATGATCGAAAGAATATTTCCATGAAAAATATCGGATGAAACGCAAATATCAAGGATATTCCACTAATTTCATGGAGTATAAAGTCAAAGTTTTAACCAACCGGGTATAATAAAGAATAGAATAACAAAAGAAATCACCATGCATGCGATAGACCGCATATGCGGTTATTCCAACAGTAATAATAAATAACGGAACCAGTCCCAGAGAAACGCATGCATGTGATGTTCCAATGTAATAATAATAAAGATTTTAACCAGTCCTGTAAAACACATGCATGTGATGTTCCAACAGAATAATAATAAAGACGGAACCAGTCCGTAAAACACACAAAAGCAGGATGTTCCAATGTAATAATAGAAGAATGTCACCAAGTATAGGGTAAACCACGATATCGAGTTATTCCAACGAGAATAATAAGCAATGGAATAACAACAGTTCTCTTCATGAATAAGAAAGAATAACACCCCTTACTTTTGGTAGGAGATTGAATACTGCAAAGAAGGTAAGTAACAAAATACTCTTCTTCTTTCTCTCTTATTCTCTCTATACTTTCTCTCTCTATAGCTTGAATGAATTAAATGAAAATAATGAAGCCCAGGCCTCTATTTATAGAAGATTTCTAGCTTAGCACCTCTAGTGTGAAAAGGCAAGTGGTTTGGCCTTTTGTAATGTGAAAAGAAAAGTGGTTTGGCCTTTTGTAATGTGAAAACGACAAGTGGTTCGGCGCCTCAGTAATGTGAAACGACAAGTGGTTCGACGTCTGGTAAAGGTAATTACTATTAACAAAGGTAAATACTATTGACGAAGGTAAATACTATTCACAAGGGTAATTACTATTGACGAAGGTAAAAACTATTCACAAGGGTAATTACTATTAACGAAGGTAATTACTATTGATGAAGGTAATTACTATTGACGAAGGTAAATACTATTGACGAAGAGACTCTTAGATAATGACATATGAGCCCCCCATAAAATAATCAAACTTACCACAAATCATTTTATTTTTCATCAACACATATTTAATCTTTCAACAATTATTAATCATTTATAACTTGTCGTCTCAATTATTGATTTAATACTATAACATATTATACAAATGATACTGTGACAATAATTGAATCAATAATATAATAGATATGATGCAGCAATTACTATAGCAATAATTGAGCATAGCTGAGTGACTTCTCACATAAGCATCAATAATCAATACCGTGTGCTACTATGCAACCACGCATATTACTATACTTTTACCACCGGGTAGTTCAACAGTTTTAACGGTAACACCTCCGCCGTTATTTTTATTCTAAAATATTTTTGTCGTTTTCTCAATCCGACAATAATTCTGTTGTGGGGTCCACCAATGATTGAGCCGTTGTACGAATATTCCCTAACAAAAAGAATATTCCCCGACCAAACGAATATTTTATAACAACTTGCATACTTTGCAAAATTTATAAATATTACCCACAACTATAACATTATATCAAATTTATTCCATAATATTCAAAAATAATATTTATAGAAAAATTCATCTTTATTTATAAAAGTTGGGGTCTTACAACCTCCCTTCTTATGAAATTTACGCCCTCGAAATTAGGGTACATACCGGTATGTCGAAGAGGTAAGGATACCTTGATTTCATTTTAGATTCTAACTCCCAAGTCATTTCCTCAACATCGTGGTTCCTCCACAAAACTTTGACTTGAGGTATAACCTTGAGCGTAGAATATGTTCCTCTTATCCAAAATTTGAGCAGGAACCTCGTCATATACGTCAAATCTTCCGCTATTTCGTCCCTGTTCTAACTCAATAATATGGTTCGGGTCTTTCACATATTTACGTAACATAGATATGTGAAAACGTTATGAACACGAGACATATTTGGCAGAAAAAGCGAGTCTATAGGCCCGCAGTTCCTACTCGATCGAGGATTAAAATGGACCGATGAATCGAGGATTAAGTTTTCCTCTCTTTCCAAATCTTGTAACTCCTTTCCATGGAGCAACTCTTAACAACACATGATCTCCTATATCGAATTCCACGTCCTTTCGATGAAGATCGGATAACTCTTTTTTCGATTTTGTGAGGTTTTTATACGTTGTCGGATCGTTTGAATCTTTTCCGTAGTCATGCGTTACCAACTCAGTCCCCAACAACGTTGCTTCACCCAACTCATCCCAAAGATACCGGAAACGACTTTCTTCCATACAACGCGCTTGAATGGAGCCATGCCAATACTTGCTTGATAAGCTGTTGTTGTAGGAAAACTCCACCAATGGTAAGAACTTGGCCCAACTCCCTTGAAATCAAGGACACGAGTCTTAATAGATCTTCAAGAGTTTGAATAGTCCTCTCCATTGTCCGTCCGTCTGAGGATGATATGCCGAAGCTAAATCGTGAAGTCTGTGCCCATAGCTTTTTGCAAACTAACCCAAAATCGTGAAGTGAATCTTGGGTCTCGATCGAAAACTATGGATACCGGCATACCATGTAGTCTTACAATCTCGTTTATATACATCTGAAGAGACGTTCAAGTGTATAAGTTTCTCGTATATAGGTAAGAAATGAGTAGACTTGGTTAATCTATCAACAATGACCCAAATTGCATCAATGCCTTGAGAAACCTTAGGAAGACCGTGCTTGAAATCCATGGTAATGTGCTCCCACTTCCATTCCGGAATTTCAAGTGGTTGCAATGGACCTTTTGGTACTTGATGCTCGCTTTAACTCGTTGACAAGTTAGACACCTTGATATAAACAAATATATCTCTCTTTCATATTGCTCCACCAAAATGTATAGCGAATATCATGATACATTTTGGTACTCCCAGAGATGGATTGCAAATGGTGTGTTGTGCGCCTCCATCATGATATTATACTTTAAATTAGGGTCGTTAGGAACACAAAAGTGCAGGAGTTGACTCAAGTATTCCTTCTTCATCGATTCTTGCTTCCCAAGATAGCACCTTCTTGCACTTTCTTCCTCATACGCGCCGCCTCCAGTGTCAGTGGCTTGAAGCGACTTTAACTTTATCGATTAAAGTCGGTTCTACTCAGATACTCGCTATCATCACATGCGTCCCCTGAGTCTTTAACTCTATCTCCATCCTTTGCAAGTCACACAAAATGGGCCTTTGCGTTGACAATATCGCACTCGTACTTGCATATGATTTTCTACTCAATGCGTCAGCTACCACGTTCGCTTTTCCAGGATGGTATTGGATGGTATGATAATAATCTTTCAACAGTTCAAGCCAATGTCGTTGTTGCATGTTGAGTTCCTTTTGAGTGAAGAAATATTTGAGGCTTTTATGATCCATAAAGATCTCCACTTTCTCCCCATATAAGTAATGCCTCCAAATTTTAAGTGCAAAGACAACAGCTGCCAACTCTAGATCATGAGTAGGATAATTCCTCTCATATTCTTTGAGTTGTCGCGAGGCATAGGCTATAACTTTTCCATGTTGCATAAGAACACATCCCAACCCTTTGCGAAGCATCACCATGAGATGACAAATCCTTCGAGCGAGATGGTATTGTCGAACAGTCTTTGAAATAAGTCTCCTCTTGAGTTCTTGAAAACTCTTCTCACATTCTTTGCTCCAACCGAACTTTGTATCTTTCTCGAGTCAATGAGTCGATGGAGTAGCGATTCGAGAAAATCCTTCCACAAATCTCCGATAATAACCAATTAAACCGAGAAAGCTACGTGCTTGGTCCATCGATTTAGGTTGTTCCCGACTTTGAATAGCTTCATCTTTCTTTGGGTCAATGATATTCCATGACTTGATACCACGTGCCCAAGGAATGCTACTTCTTGACGAACTCACATTTCTTCAACTTGGCATAAAGCTTATATTCACGAAGCTTTTGGAGTGTCGATCTCAAGTGTTGCTCATGATCTTCACGGCTTTTGGAATAAATAAGGATGTCATCAATAAAGACGACCACAAAGTGATCTAAATATTCCTTGAATACTCGGTTCATCATATCCATGAAGGCGGCGGGAGCATTAGTCAATCCAAAGGACATGACTAGGAATTCATAATGCCCGTCATCGGAGTTCCGAAAGCCGTCTTTGGAATGTCGGTGGTTCTAATCTTCAATTGGTGATATCCTAACGAAGATCAATCTTTGAAAAGAATTTGGCTCCTTGCAATCGGGTCAAACAGTCATCAATACGTGGCAATGGATACCTATTTTGATGGTGACATGATTCAATTCCCCGATAATCAATACAAAAGTCGCATACTCCCATCTTTCTTCTTCACGAATAGAAGCGAGAGCACCCCAAGGAGAAGTACTAGGGCCGAATAAAGCCAATGTCTAACAATTCCTGCAGTTGGGTCTTTAACTCACGAAGTTCAATAGGAGCCATTCGATATGGGGCTTTGGAAATAGGTTTTGTCTACCGGTTCAAGGTCGATACAAAAATTCAATTTCACGCCTCTGGGGTAGGCCGGGAAGTTCTTGAGGGAATACGTCGGAAATTTATTAACAATAGAAATATCGTTCAAAACCGATGTATTTTTGTTTAAATCGTGACATGAGCTAAGAAAGCTTGACATCCGTTTTTCAATAAACGAATAGCTTTATGGCTTGAGATGACCGTGATTGATTTTAATGGTTTGGTCGTTTGAATTAGCATAATAGGTTGATTAGGAATATGAAAGCTAACAACCTTACGAAAACAATCAATTTTTGCGTGATAAGTAGTTAACCAATCAATCCTAGAATCACGTCAAATGCAAGTATTTTTAATGAAATAAGATCGACGGGTAATGTGAGGGTACCGATTTGAACCAAACAAGACTTATAAACAATTGGATGTAATAAAGGTTTCTCCCAACGGAGTTTCCACAGATAAGTCAAAGTCTAATTTCTCCTGAGTCAAATTTAATCGATGGCGCAAGTAGGAGAAATAAAAGAATGGGTAGAACCGGTATCAAATAAAGTATAGACTTCATTAGAGTTTATGATAAGCTTACCCGTGATGACCTCATTCGATTCCTTGCTCTTTGGGAGGTCACAACAAACGCTCTCCTCAGACTACTGGGTTTTGAATTTTACGGGATGGCCTTTGGTGCCTCCATCCTAGCTGAATTTGTCTTGATGGCGACAAAATCGAGCTAAGTGACCTTCTCTTCAACAATTATAACATGCTTTGGGCGGCATGACACGCTTTGACTGATGTGTCCCTCTCTTCGCATTTGAAGCATATGATAGGTGGTCTTTCTCCTTCCTTAACAATGGGTCTTTGGTCTTTGACGTCTTTCCATCATTGTTGAATCTCCGTTTCTTGAAATGTCCATTCTTATTGTTTTGGCCGATTACCCATCAAGTGGTTACCATATCTGGCCTGTTGATTCCCTCCACGCTTGTTGTCACCGCTTCGATGACTACTCTCTTTGGTATTATAATTTTGCCGGCTGCTCTCTTTTTGTTGCGTTGACTCATTATCGCGTTCCACTAACTGAGCCCTATTTACAACATCTGAATACAAACACAGTTTATGAGAAATAAGATGTTGACGTATCTCCGGCTTCAAACAACTTAAAAACATTCGCTCCATTCTCTCTTCATTATCCACCAAGTGGGACGCAAACCATGATAACTCCGCAAATTTTGCCTCGTATTGCGACACGGTCATATTGTTTTGTTCCAACTTGATAAACTCCACCTCCTTCATGTGGCGAATACTTTCAGGAAAGTATTTTTCGTTGAACAGCTCCTGGAACTTCTCCCAAGATATCTTGATCTGGCGAAGTTGAGTACATTTCTGGAATTCCCACCAAGAATCTGCCTCTCAGCATGACATAAAGGCGTGAAGGGAACCTTTTGCTCCTCGGAGCATCCCAAGACATCAAATATCTTGGTAATCTGCTTTATCCATGCTTCCGCCAGAAGTGGTTTTGGCTCTCCCTTAAACTCCGGTGGTCCCAGCTCCTTGAATTGTTTAGCGGTGACCGCTCGAGAGTTTTCCGTGTTTCCACCTACGTTTTGGACAGGAGTCGCTCTCGCCTGCTGTTGCATAAATTGCATAAAGCCTCTGAACATTTGATCATTCATCATTTGGTCAGTGTTGTTGTTTGCATGAGGATTGTCGCCTTCCTGATGCACATTATCCTGATTATTGATATGTGGTGAATCAACGATCGCCAACGCTCCATTCTTATTCTCAACATTCTCGGATGTCATTTTCGAGATCGCCACAAAACAAAAGGTTAATTGACATATAACAAATTATCCTATCTTCCGACCAACCAATAAAATAGCACATAAACATAGGTAGGTCATACTAGCGAAGGTATTCCCCGTCTCTCCCCCTAGTACTATTCTCACATCTTAGCCGAGGATCATATCCTAAGCTCGATACGATACCCGTGTGGCGCCCCCAAAATTAGGTATACATCACCCATCTTGGGTCGCCACTTACATGGTGCAATTTAAATACAACTTATTAACATAAGCGTGGGTATGCAATACGACATAAATCGTGAGTTTAAATACAAATATCGCTCTACTAGATATTATACAAACTCAAAAAAAAAGTCCTCATTACAATTATTATCAAACTATTTCACGAGAATAGTGAGGACTACTAATGCTATCTTCGGGACCATCACTTTCGTTTCCCAGGCTAAGTCCCAACTATATTCTCATTTCTGAAGAGAATAATGAAAGAAAGGGTGAGCTCAACTAGCCCAAAAGAAGAAATATTATGACTAAGATAATGCGAGAATAAATTATCAATAGTCTTCAACAATGTTAAACGATAAAATACAATAGACAACCGGTTTAATCTGCGGTGAATAAGCAATCCATTAAAAGAGTCAAGTAGAAAATAAAGTCTACTATCTTTTAGGTTTTAAAGGTTTTTCATCATCAATTATAGTGAGACTCGACTTTAATAAATATTTTACATCATCGAATCACCCGCACTTTTCTACGGCCAGGATATTCTTTAGTATCACGACCACAATTATTCATGCACTACGGCCAAGAATATTTGTGTATTCATTAATGGTCATGATCATGCCAACAACTGTCCACCAATGCACTACTGACCCATCGAGATTTTTTATCACATCATTTTTAACATTACGGTCATGATTACAAGAATAGTCTCTGGTCATAATCATACCAAGTCCATCTATGCACTTCTGTGCCACGAGATGACTTTCAACATAATATAAACTTGAGGATGATGACAATGATATAAGAATTCAATAAAACAAGTTCAAGAATTATTTTATCCGAGAATTATTAACGTTCAAATTATCAACATGATCTTTGTTTTGTAGAGTAAAATTCAAGAATGATCGGAAGAATATTTCCATGAAAGATATCTTTGGATGAAACGCAAATATCAAGGATATTCCACTAATTTCATGGAGTATAGAAGTCAAAGTTTTAACCAACCGGGTATAATAAAGAATAGAATAACAAAAGAAATCACCATGCATGCGATAGACTCGCACATGCGAGTTATTCCAATGAATAATAAATAACGGAACTAGTCCCACGTAAACGCATGCATGGGATGTTCCAACAGAATAATAATAAAAGGCGGAACCAGTCCACATGTAAAACACACGCAGACGGGATGTTCCAACGAATAATAATAAAAAGACGGAACCAGTCCGTTTTGTAAACACACACGAGGATGTTCCAATGTAATAATAGAAGAATGTCACCAAGTATAGGGTAAACCATTATACGAGTTATTCCAATGTAATAATAAGCAATGGAATAACAACAGTTCTCTTCATGAATAAGAAAGAATAACACCCCTTACTTTTGGTAGGAGATTGAATCTTTGCTGGTGTAGTAACAAAATATTCTTCTTCTTTCTCTTATTCTCTCTATACTTTCTCTCTCTGTAGCTTGAATGAATTAAGTGAAAATAATGAAGCCCTAGGCCTCTATTTATAGAAGATTTCTAGCTTAGCACTCTTAGTGTGAAAAGGCAAGTGGTTTGGCCTTTGTAATGTGAAAAGAAAAGTGGTTTGACGCTTTGTAATGTGAAACAACAAGTGGTTCGGCCTTTGTAATGTGAAACGACAAGTGGTTCGACATCCGGTAAAGGTAATTACTATTAACGAAGGTAAATACTATTGACGAAGGTAAATACTATTCACAAGGGTAATTACTATTGGCGAAGGTAAATACTATTCACAAGGGTAATTACTATTGTGAAGGTAATTACTATTGTGAAAGGTAATTACTTATTGACGTAGGTAAATACTATTGATTTAAGAGACTCTTAGATGATGACATATGAGCCCCCATAAAATAATTAAACTTACCACAAATCATTTTATTTTCATCAACACATATTTAATCTTTCAACAATTATTAATCATTTATAACTTGTCGTCTCAATTATTGATTTAATACTATAACATATTATACAAAATGATCTTTGTGACAATAATTGAATCAATAATATAATAGATATGATCGACAATTATTGTAGCAATAATTGAGCATAGGTGAGTGACTTCTCACATAAGCATCAATAATCATCTGAGTGTGCTACTATGCAACCACGCGTATTCTCGTACTTTACCACCTAGTTCAACGGTTTTAACAGTAACACCTCATAGTTATTTTTATAAAATATTTTTGTCATTTTCTCAATCCGATAATAATTACATTGTGGGGTCCACCAATGATTGAGTAGTTGTGCGAATATTCCTAACAAAAGAATATTCCCAGACCAAACGAATATTTTATAACAACTTGCATACTTTGCAAAATTTATAAATATTACCCACAACTATAACATTATATCAAATTTATTCCATAAAAAATATTTATAGAAAAATTCATCTTTATTTATAAAAGCTGGGGTCTTACATCGGTAGTATGACCTACCTAAGTTTATTTGGTATTTAATTAGTCGGTCAAAGTATAGGGATAATATGTGATATGTTATTTAACCCTTGTTTTGTGGCAGTGTTTGGAAATGGCAGCTGAAAATGTTCACAATGGAGTGAATGAGACCGTTAAGACACCTTTAATAACTAACCAGGTTAATGTGATGTCACACGAAGAAGAAATTAGAGATATCTACGCGGTAAGTGAAGAACTAATAGTTGAACCCGAGCTAGTTGCAGAGGTAGCAGCTGAGAGTGAGGAAGAAGAAGAATCTGAGGAGAATTGGTTAGAAGAAGCTTATGATCAAAATTTAGAATTTCAAAATCGTATTCATGAGTTAGAGAAGCAGGCTGAAGAACGGCAGACAGTCGTGGAGCAAGAGATGTAACAATTCAAAATTATGTTAACCGATGTGCGATGCTTGAACAGAAGCACTCTTTGGCAGAGTATAAGGTATTAGAGCTGGAATCTGAGAATGCTATGATCAAAGTTCTGATGAAAGAAGAAACAACTGAACGAAGGAGAATAGATGATGCATGGGTAAAAGCCGCACGATGCGTAGATATCGTAGAAAAAGACGTCCGATCCAATAAAACCAAAATAGATGAAATGGATTTTGCTTTTTGGACAGCAATTGGGAGAATCCAACATCGAATTCGAAATTTCCCTGTGCATAACGATCAACCCCAATTTGAAATGGATCGGAGAATAATGATTCAAATCATTGATCAGGAATGTGAAGAAGCACTTAAGGGTGGAATGTACCCTATAGCAAAGTCAAATCCGGTAGTTTAAGTGAGAGCGTTTGTCGAGAAACCCGAACGAAGTTATTATGGGTAAGTTAATTATAAACTCTTGCGAAATCTATACTTTATTAGATACCAATTGTACCCACTCTTTTATTTCTCCTACTTGCGCTCAATGTTTAAATTTGACTCCAGAGGAACTAGGCTTTGACTTATCTATTGAAACTCTATTAGGAGAAACCTTCGTTACCTCCACTGTTTATAAATCTTGTTGATTCAAATCGACATTTTCACGTTACCTGTCGATCTTATCTCTTTGAAAATACTTTCTTTTGATGTGATTTTAGGAATCGATTGGTTAACTACTCATCATGCTTTTTGTAAGGTTGTTAGCTTTTATATTCATAACCAACCTGTTATGCAAATTCAAGCAACCAAACCACTAAAGTCAATCATTGTTATATCAAGCCATAAGTAAAGAGCCCCGAACCTTTCATTGTTGACTTCCTTGTGTAGAATACACCGAAGCCAGACTTTTTGTAGGCGACATCGTGAATGAAGATGGCAAGTTGATAGGTATCATTGTGAGGTGCTATCCAGGTTAAGGGATATAAGTCACAGTTGGTATCAATGTGACATACTATCCAAGTCTTGGATGAGGGTCACAGTTTTGAATGATATAACTATCGTTAATAAATTTCCTGACGTATTTTTGAAGACTTCTTAGCCTACTTAGAGCGTGAAATCAAATTTTGTATTGACCCTAGTACAAAACCCCATTTCTAAAACCCTTAAATATTTCTTCAACTAAAATGAGCATAATTTGTGTCAAAGACGTTGGCTCGAGCTGTTGAAGATTACGATCGTACCATTCAATATCATCATGGAAAAACGAACGTGGTAGCTGACGTGTTGAGTAGAAGATCGTATGCATTTACGAGTGTGACGTTGTTAACACAAAACCCATTTCGTATAACTTACAAATGATGAAGATAGAGTTAAAGACTCTAAGGACCCACATGGTGATATAAAATATACGAGTAGAATCGACTTTAATCGATAAAGTTAAAGCCGTGCAAGCTACATACTCAGAGCTGATGAATGTGAAGAAGAAGGTTCAAGAGGGCGTTATTCTAGAAACAAGAATCGATGAAGAGAGGAAATCTCAACCCTTGATTTTATTGGCCCATTTGAAATCCTTGATCGAGTAGGAACTGTGGCTTATAGACTCGTTTTACGCCAAATATGTTACGTGTTCATAACGTTTGTCACGTATCGATGTTATGTAAATATGTGGATGACCCGAACCACATTATTGATTTAGAACCATACGAGATAGCGGATAATTCAACGTATGAAGATGTACCTGTTAAAATCCTGGAATATATTCTACGCTTAAAGGTTATACCTCAAGAGATAGGATCTGACAAAGTGTCCTCATCTGTTCGGCATACCAGGTGCGTACGTAAATTTTGAGGGCAAAATTTCATAAGGAGGGGAGATTGTGAGACCCCAAATTTTACGAATAAAGATTTAATTTTTTCAAAATATTTTTTTGAATATTATGATGTGAATTAGAGATAAAGTTATAGTTGTGGGTAGTATTTATAAATTTTGCAAAGTATGCAAGTTGTTATATTATATTCGATTGGTCGGGGAATATTCTTTATATCAGGGAATATTCGTATAACCAACACAATCATTGGTGGACCCCACAACGGAAGTACTGTCGTAGTTAAAAAATGACAAAGATATTTTATGAAAATAATGGCGAAGGTTTTACAGTTATCTTTGTTGAACTACCCTTAGTAAAAGTACGATGTCTGGCATGGTTGCATAGTAGCACACGGTATTGATTATTGATGCTTACGTGATAAGTCACTCGGTTATACTACATTATTGCTACATAATTCTTTGCATCATATCTCTCTCATATTATTGATTCAATTATTGTCACGATGTCGTGTGCATAATATGTTATTTTATTAAATCAATAATTGAGACGACAAAGTTATTCAAATTATTAAATTGCAATATTTACAATGTCTAGAAGTTACATCGAGGAGAGGTTTGGTCACCTAATTGCGGCTTGATAGGGAGAAATCCTTATTGGAAAGCCCCGCTCTTTCCCGAGAACAACTTTGGTTGCTAAATATTGTGAGTTATGATATTAATGATGGATAAGTTCGTGTTGATTAAAGATGAATTTGATAGTTCCATTGTGTTGAAATTATTTGTGTTAAACATTTATTTTGATAGTAATTGATGTGCGGAGGTTATATTGTTCAATCGAGTTATTAGGGACACTTTTCGGTAGTTTTGATTACTATTCTATTCGAGTTACTATTCATTCATTCACGAGTTACTATTCATGAGTTACTATTTATGAGTTACTATTCACGAGTTACTATTCCGAGTTACTATTCATGAGTTATTATTCACGAGTTACTATTCTTGAGTTACTATTCACGAGTTGCTATTCACCCGGTTACTATTCACTCTAGTATTGTGCATTCGGGTATTTGGTTACAATATTATTCAATGAGGAGACGTGCTAATTTTTCAGACCGTTGGTTAAAATTATAATAGTAAATCAATATGGATCGTTGATTTAAAGACTTAATAGTAACTTACCCTTTTAGTTTTCCACGAGTTACTTGTCTCTTCGGTGGTCCAAGGTTTAATTACCCCTTCGCAAATAGTAGTTGTCTCTTCAATATTACCAAGAGTTATTTGCCTCTTCGGTGTTCCAAGGGTTAATTACCCTTTCATAAATAGTAGTTGTCCCTTCAATATTACCAAGAGTCATTTTGACCCTTCGTTAAGACCAAGAGCCACTCTCAGTTTTTCTATAAATAGAAGCTCATTCCTTTATTATTTCTTACGAATTCACTGAAACTCTAGAGGGAGAGAAATTATAGAGAGAAAGAAGAAGAGTTTTCTATTACTTCACTACTTCGATATCCAGTTTCTTTACGGTAAGGGATATTATTTATTGTACCCGTAAGGGGTGTTATTCTTTCTTATTCATGAAGAGAACTTCTGTTATTCCATTCTTTATTATTCTGTTGGAATAACCTGTATATATGGCATACCATATACATAACCTGTATACGCGGCATACCCTATACTTGGTGAAATCCTTATGTTATTCCATTTTTTATTATTCTGTTGGAATAACCTGTATATGCGGTATACCCTATACTTGGTGAAATCCTTATGTTATTCCATTCAGTATTATTCTGTTAAAATAACCTGTATACGCGACATACCCTATACATAACTTTTGTATCACATGACATACCCTATACTTGGTGAAATCCGATGTTATTCCATTCTTTATTATTCGGTTGGAATATCCTCATGCATGTGTTTTACACCGACTTCAGTTCCGTCGTTATTATTCGATTAGAATATCCTCATGCTGTATGTTTTACACCGACACGGTTCCGTTACTTATTATTACATTGGAATAACTCACTTTTGTCTGAATCTGCGCATGCATGGTGATTTTATTTTGTTATTCCATTCTTTATTATACTCAGTTGGTTAAAGTTTTGACTTCTATACTCCATGAAATTAGTGGAATATCCTTGATATTTGTGCTTCATCCAGTATCTTTTCATGGAAATATTCTTCTAAGCATTCTTGAATTTTACTCTACAAAGAAATATCATGTTGACAATTTGGACGCTATTAGTTTCTAGATAATTTAATTCGTGAACTTATTTTATTGAATTCTTATATCATTGTCATCATTCTCATGTTTATATTTTTTGAAAGTCATCTGTGGCCTGTAGTGCATAGATGGACTTGGTATGATTATGACCAGGGATTATTCGGTATAATCATGACCGTAATGTTACAAATGATGTGGTAAAAGTCCTCATTAGCCCGTAGTGCATTGATGGATAGTTGTTGGCATTATCATGACCATTGATGAATACACGAATATCCTTGGCCCGTAGTGCATGCATAATTTGTGGTCGTGACCCTAATGAATATCCTTGGCCGTAGTGCAGGGATGATGTGGATTATTTATTAAGCTGAGTCTTAGCTATAAAAATTGATGAAAATGTTTTAAATCATAAAAGATAGTAGATTTTATTCTCTACTTGACTCTTTTAAAGGATTGCTTGTTCCGATGCAGTTAAACTTGATGTCTATTGTATTTTATCAGTTTAACATTGTTGAGGACTAATGATAATTTATTCTGCATTATCTTAGTCATAATATTTCTTACTGGGCTAGTTGAGCTCACCCTTTCATTCACAGTTCTCTTTAGAAAATGAGAATATAGCTGGGACGAGTCGGGGAGCGGAGTGACGGTCCAGATGATAGCATTAGTAGTCCTCACTATTCTGTTAAATAGTGTGATAATAAATGTAACAAGAGCTGAATTTGAGTTTGTATACTGTCTATGAGGACTCCATTGAGAATGGATATTGTCTAGAAGGCAGTATTCTTGTTTAAACTCTTAGATTATGTTTTGTCGTATTTTACACGAAAGTTGTATTATTAAGTTGTATTTGAATTTTGTACCATGTATTTGGCGACTCAAGATGGGTGATGAATACCTAATTTTGGGGGCGACACATAACATATATAAAGATTGAGTCCTTACTCAATCAGCATGCTGTAATCAATTAACATAGTCATAAATTGAATTTAACATTTCATACTTTTAACATATATATAACACATCATCCTCTTTGCAATAAATATTTAAAACAGTTAATCATCAAGTTCACATAGTAAATAGGAACTGAAAGACTTGTCTGATTCGTAGTTTATGAACTACGACTTAACTGCTTAATGCTTATCTACACTTTGTGTATTCCTACACAATTATATAATCATGGATTCACATCCATTAGTCATATATTTTATACGCTCTTAATATAAAAACAAATATTGTTTCCTAACTTAGTTTCATTTTTACTTGAACTTAGGATAACCATGAGACTAGTTCATTCTATTATCATATTTATCTAAATAATCTTGTTTATATCTTGTAATCCTTAAAGACAATATATAACTATAACTTAAGACCATACAGTTAACAAACTACTCTTGGTCACTCTACAGGACAGCGCGACCGCGCTGCATTTAAGCTTAGGAGTGGCGCGACCACGCTACTCCCAGCCAAAACCAGACTTGAGCTTTTCATTGCTTAGTTTAGTCCTAACCTACTATGCATTCTGATAAATACTATAAACATACATCAAGTAGATTCTGATATTTCATCAAGTTCATATTTCAAATCATTTAGTTTTGAATTACATAATTCTATGTTAAATTATTTACATCAACAAGGCTTAACAACTTCTTTTAAAGAAGGTTCAAGGTTTATAAGCTTTTAAACCTTATATTGGTACTAACAACCTTTAATACGCATGTTCACATGTATCTATCTCATTTACATAGACATAGCATAGTTCATACTTTTAAAACGTGCTTAAATAACTTATGTCATGCATGACTAGTTGAGTGCACATATCATTCATGTTCAAAGGCATAAATAACTCTATCATGCTTGCTTATAAGGTCATAATGCAAGTAACAATGCTCATCAAAGTTAGTTTCTAAAACTTTTAAATTTCTCTTTGAAAACACATATTATCCAAGCTATACAAGTTATCTTATATGAGGTAACTTAAGATCACACTTTATGCTCGCATGACTCCACCATATGCTCACTACAAAGTCAGAACTCAAGTGACTTAAAGTTCGTCAAGTTTTGTTTTCAAAATCTTCAAGTTTCTTTTTAAAACACATACTAAGTCATGCTTAAGCATCCCATTATGAGTAAAGTAATCTTAGCCATATGACATGTCTATTATCATGCATATTCGTGTTTTATTACTTAGAATAACATAATCCATCATCCAAAGCATTATACTTGCGTATGTGCTCGTTCGACGCCCTCCGATCACCTCCTATTACGTAACTGTCACAACGATGACTGTTTTGACCCTTCTTAATGACCTCAAATTGAAATACTTAAAGAACAAAAGTTGTAGGTCTATTCGTCCTCGTTCCGGATCATCTTGAATTACCTCAATCGGTGTTTGTATGAAAATGTTACGACCATTTTACCAAAATAGGTTAAAACAGTCACAGTTAGCACACATGGGGGCGTACGCCTTTTCCTCACCATTACCTTGCGCTGGCGCTTAATGCCCGGCCCAATTTCAAATGCATACAATGCTGCACGGCAAAGAGCACACCTGCAGAGGCTTCGCACAAAACAAAGTTTTGGTCATAACTTTCTCATTTTAAATCTGAATTAGTTGGTTTTCGATTCGTTGGACTCGTTTTGCTACTCATCTAGAGAATAATTATAACACTTCAAACATATTAACAAATCATTTTAAGGGTTCTAATTCAATGTGCATGCTATATTTTCATGTTTTAAACACATTTAGCGAATTCATTCATTACGAATTTGTTTCTCAACTAAATTAGTCCGTTTAACTTTAGTTGTTTTCGCTTTTCAACGTATTAACAACATCTACTATCAATTCATAGAATCCAACATGAATTCCTAGCCAATTTTAGCCTCAAAATAGGCCAAAACATATATATTAATTTTACCCAAAACAAAATTCTTCTTATTTAACACCAAAAACACCAATTTGCTTGATTCAAATCCAACTATGGATGATATAAATCATATTATATATGTCTATTAATGCATATATCAACTTCTCAACAAATTCTCCATCAAAATCCACTTACAAAGACTAACTTGGAGAAAAATAGAAACTGAGAATTTTAAAGTGAGTCTATTACCTTTGATTCCTTGTTATTCTTAGATAGATGATGAAGAATTCGCTTACTTCCTCTTGCTTTCCAAAGTTTTCCCCCTCTCAAGATTCACAGAGAATTCTTTCTCTCTCAAACCTTCTCCATCTCTTCTTATTCTCTATTTTATCTCTCAGACTAAGAAAATAAACGTAAAACCATATACTACGTGACTCGTCAGTTACAATAAGCCAAAGGCCACAAGGCCTTGTTTGGCTACACCCAATTATCCCCCACTAGTTTATTTTAATAATATTATATTATATAGTTTTTATTTGTTACACCTGTAACCAATTTTCATAACTTTCAATAATAATTAAAATAATTATAATTTTTATTATAATTATTCTGATGATAAATAAATAATCATATATCTAATTTAATTAATAAATTAGACTTAAACATCGCTTTATTTAATTTACTTGTTTTCTTTAATATTAAACAACTCATTTAATATAATTAATTCATTAAATTAAATCTTCAAAGAATAAAATTTACCTTTGCTTTAACTTAATTATCATACACGTTACTAAATTATTATACCACAATTTCATAAATTATTTATTTTCCCAATAAATAAATTATTTAAAATATTTATTCAATTGAATAAATATTTAAGATTAATTACAAAATTAATTTAATTCCTTGAATAGTTAACTCAACTATTAAACCTCACTTTCCTAATATATGAATATATATTTTCCTTCATACCAGATCACATATTTCAAAATATATATCAATATATATACATACTCAAACTCAAAATATCGCATAATAAGAATTTTAATTATTAAATTCTTATTTTAATAACTTATAAAAATTCGGGTTGTCACACCACCTCTTTTAGCTAACCTCCTTACTATTCATTACTTCTTAATTAAGTTAACTTGGCCAACACAAATCATATCCTTTGCTTGGTCATTACACTAATATCTTGGTCATCACTCAATTCTCTTGGTCATCAAGATTTACCACATTACCATGGGTTGCTCCATGGGTCACCCTAACCCATTAGATTATAGCTTGGGCTTGGATTACGTAACTTAACTTAAGCTTTTGGGCTTTAACATTTCTCCCACTTGGGCTTTTCATTAACAACCACTTGGGCTTGTACATTAATTATATTGGACTTTATAATTTGCTAACAATCCTACAAGTCCAATTCATTTGGCTAAAAGTCTTATTACATATTCTCTACGTATTATACTCGTATTCTCTTTCGTATACTAATTCATAATATACGTTATTCCATCCTCTGTATATACTCGTATAATACTTCGTATTATACTTGTATTCATTACCTCGTACAATACATACGTATCATACAATCATTACATTAACTCCTAACGCTTTATTTTCCTAACATTCTCGAATTACGGCCGCATACGAAAAATTACGTTTTCCATACTTGAATTCTTATTACATAATCCAACTCACTGCGATATTCTATCGTTACGTATTTCTCGAAAGTTCAAAAATAATTCCCGAGCAGAAATTGATGAATAGTGTTTTTCAAAAAATTTCTCGGAAAACTTTTATTTTCGTCTTGGAAATTCAAACACTTTAATTCATTCACGTAGTCAAAATACTACGACTTTTTGACGTTTCTAAATTATAGAACGACATTCATCTTACTAACACATAATAATAACAAGTAATATAATTTTATTCATTATTTTCTTAAATAAAATTATTTTACAAAGGATCCGAATTTCTTGGTCGTTACATTTTTCCGCCCTTATAAAGATTTTGTCCCCAAAATCTCGTCTCACATTACACAAACAACTGAGGGTAATCCTTCCTTATCTTTTGTTCCAATTCCTGCGTTGCTTTTTCTGCATCGTGGTTCTTCCATAACACCTTCACGGAAGGTATAACTTTTTTCCGCAGAACTTGCTCTTTTCTATTAATTATTTGAATCGGCATCTCTTCATACTTTAAGTCCTTCTCAATATGAATAGGCTCATACTCTATTATGTACTTATAATCTGGCTTATAAGGACGTAACACAGATACGTGAAACACGTTATGTATTCGTTCTAAATTTGGAGGTAATGTTATCATGTAAGCTACCTCACCTACCCGTTTTAACACTTCAAAAGGCCCTATAACCCGTGGACTTAACTTTCCCTTCTTTCCAAAGCGTATCTTTCCTTTCTAGGGAGATACCTTTAGAAACACGTAAGAGCCTACTTCAAACTCCCTATTTTCTCGATGCGAGTCCACATACTTCTTCTATCTGTCTTGAGCTACTATTAGACTCATTCGTATCAACTTCACTATATTCGCTATTTGCTGCACCAATTCTGGCCCTAGCATTCGGCATTCTCCCACTTCGTCCCAACATAATGGTGTTATGCACTTCCTCCCGTACAAAGCTTCGTAAGGCAGCATACCTATGCTTGCATGATAACTATTGTTATACGTAAACTATACTAATGACAGATGATCATCCCAACTACCCTTGAAATCCATGACGCAAGATCTTAACATATCTTCTAACGTCTGAATTGTTCTCTCACTTTGTCCATCAGTTTATGGATGATACGTCGTACTCAACTTCAACTGTGTTCCCAACTGCTCCTGCAGACTCCTCCAAAAGTTCGATGTGAATCATGGATCACGATCTGACACAATCGATACTATTACTCCATGTTTGGAAATTATTTCCTTAACATAAAGTTAAGCTAACTGATCCAAGTTATACTTGACCCTAACTGGCAAAAAGTTAGCCGACTTCGTCAATCGATCCACTGTTACCCAGATCACATCATACCCTTTCGTTGTAGTCAGAAGTCCCACCACAAATTCCATCGTGATATGCTCCCACTTCCACTTCGGAATATCCAATGACTGTAACAAGCCACTTGGTCGTTGATGTTTGGCCTTAACTTTCTAACAAGTCAAGAACCTACTCACATACTCAACTATCTCTCTCTTCATCACGGCCTCTACCTTCGCTGGATCTATTGAAATCCCCTCATGGTCAATGACATGACCTAAAAACTGTACCTTTTCCAACCAAAATTCACACCTAGTGAACTTCACATACAACTTCTCATTCCTTAGTGTGTCCAACACTATTCTTAGGTGTTTAGCATGATCTTCTGGCGTATTAGAATAGACTAGAATATCATCAATAAACACCACGACAAACCTGTCTAAATATTGTTTGAACACTCTGTACATCATATCCATAAATGTAGCTGGTGCATTGGTCAACCCAAATGACATCACCAGAAACTCGTAATGACCATAACGAGTTCTGAATGTTGTCTTTGGTACAACCTCCTTCCTAACCTTCAACTGATGATACCCCGTTCTTAAATCTATTTTAGAAAAATACTTAACCCCTTTCAACTGATCAAAAAGATCATCGATCCTGGGTAATGGGTATTTATTCTTTATCGTTAACTTTTTCAACTCTCTATAGTTGATACAAAGTCTTAACGATCTGTCCTTCTTCTTGACAAACAGTATTGGTGCTCCTCATGGCGAAACACTCGGTTGTATGTACTTCCTATCCAACAATTCTTGTAACTGTACCATTAACTCATTCATCTCCATTGGCGCCATACGATACGGTGCCCTGGAAACTGGTGCCACTCCTGGCACAATGTCTATTACAAACTCGGTCTCCCTATCTGGTGGAAGACCCGGTAGTTCACACGGAAATACATATGCGAATTCTCTAACTATAGGTATTTGTTCCATGGTTGCTCCCACTCTTTGGGTATCAACAACATGACACAGATAACCTACACATCCCTTCCTCAATAATTTCTTAGTTTGTGTCATAGTTAGACAACATGAACGTCCCGACGATCTAGTCCCATAAAATACTACCTGAGGATGTTTTAACGTTTTAATATTCACACATTTCTTTTGACAATCTATAATTGCCCAATAGTTAACCAACCAATCCATTCTGAGAATTACATCGAATTCTCCTAAATTTATCGGTAGTAAAGTTACCAATAATTTACAACCTCGTATGTCTACGCAACAACTCCTATGAATATTTTCAACATGAATTATCTCCTCGTTTGCTACCTTAATATTTAAAGGTATAGGCAACTTTTCGGGAAGTAATCTTAATCGTCTAGCAAAATCACACGCTATAAACGAACAAGTAACACCCGAATTAAACAACACATAAGCATTTATGTCATTGATTGGAATAATACCTGCAACTACGTCCCTTAATGCAACTGCATCTTGGACTGTCATGTTAAAGGTACGACCCATTGGCCTACCCGGCTACGCTGGACCACTAATAGCTAACTTACCGCTACTAGTGCCCCGATTCCCGTCCGTCCCATTCTTCGGGCAATTCTTTGCCATGTGGTCAGTTGACCCACACACAAAACATCCGTTATTCTTCTTCTGACTTGGACAGTTAGGCAAAATGTGCCCTTCCTATCCACAATTATAGCATACAGCCTTCCTCTTTAGACAGACTCCTAGATGAGTCTTCCCACGGGTTTTGTAGGCCTCCATTCTTCTCTTTGGATCTCCTTTCTTCACTCCGGTATTCCCATAGTTGAACACTTTACGCTTCTGTCCCTCGCCACTCCCGTTGGCTCCTTCTATTTTCACCCCCCCCCCCATCAACCTTCCCCTTATTCTTATTGTCTTTGTGGTACTGGCTTAGAGCCTCACTACCACCATCGGTGATTATCGCCTTCTCTAAAATAGTCCCAAATTTAGTACTCTGGAACATAGATATACGGTTATAGAGCCAAGGTTTTAAGCCATGCTTGAACCGTCGAGCTTTCCTAACCTCGGTGTCTACTTGGTGTAGAGCAAACCTCTCCAGTTCATTAAACTTGGCAGCATATTGGGGAACCGTCATGTCCCCTTGTTTCAAGTCTAAAGACCGCATCTCCATCCTTCCCTGCATACTTGTGGGAAAGTAGTTCTCAAAGAATATCTCCTTGAACCTCACCCATGTTAAGTTCTTTATACCCACCCTAGCCTGGTTAGCCTCCCACCAGAAATTGGCTTCACCTTTCATCATATAGGTTGCAAATGCAACCTTCTGACCCTCTTCGTCATTTGCTATGACAAATGCCTTCTCAATTTCCTTTACCCATGTTTGGGCTTCTATGGGGTCCGTAGTTCCTTTGAACTCCGGTGGACCGACACTTTTAAAATCCTTAAAAGTAGTAGCTCGTGCTACTCCCGAATTTACGGGGATATTAGCCCCATTTCTATTAAACACGATTGTTAATAAGTTAACAAATTCCTGTATTGGGTTAACCGGACCTCCTTCCAGTTGATTTACGTTAGCACCTTGGTTTCGTTGCCCTCTTCTTGACGGCATTTTGTTGTTACAATAAACAACATATTTCATTATTACTTCTTTCTGATTAGTTAGTTATTATTCAAGATTAAACAATAACTTCAACATCCATCACTCGACATTTTTCGTAAAAAGACTTATATTGATTCATTCATTGTAGTATAATACTACATCATTTCATTACACAGCCTAAGCTGATTACATTACCATCCCACAATTACTTTCCAAAAATTGGAACCTACAAAAGACTACCCTTTGATATACAAAAGAGGGTTTTATGTCACTACTAGATACACAATATTTACATATCTAAAACTACTCTAGTTACTACTAGATTACATCTACCTTAAGACATTATTAAAATCTGTTGTGGCCAGACCAACAATAACATCCCGAAAAATAGTATCTTAGAGTCTTCCCAAATTCTCTTCGGATACCCAAAGAACCCATCATTGGAAATCCTAATGAGAACTCCTATGGATATAAGATATTCTCCCTATATTTTGCCTCTTGGTCTTTAGCTCCCACTTAAGCTCAAAAACCTCATGCTTTAGCTTATGGACCTTGTCCTTGGCTAAGACCCGCTCATCGTGTTCTTGTTCCCAAATTGACTCCACATCTGTCTTATCCTATAAGACAACCTAAAGCTCTGCTCGTAACGCCTTCACCTATTGACAATAGTGAAGGTTCCTATCTAACACTGCCATGAACAATAACATCATAGACTCCCCTTGGGGTGTCTCTTCTGCAAGTGCTATAGAGTTAAAGGACACAACCTCCACTTCCTCTTCCATCATTCCATCAAATACTAACATGAGATCGGGGTCCTCTGAGTCTCCAGACTCAATCACTACTATCTCTGGCTCTTCTGCTATTAGGTTTGGTATAACCTCTATTTGGTTAACTAATTCTTCACTAACTGCCTGCATATCCCTATACATTCCATTTCCACCTGATATCTACACAACATAATTAAGTTTGATTAGTACACGTCAGTAGAATAATAAAAACACATAACATATTCATAATGCATTTTTATAAGGTTATTTTCTTCTTTTACTTCCTTAACTTCTCTTAAGGTTGTGGCTTAAGGTTTTAATTACCCCCTTAAGTTTTATAACCTAATACTTTGATGCCAACTTGTGACGCCACCAAATTTAGGTATCTTCCAACCCGATAGATGGTGCTACACGGCACTACCATTCACACATACATTCAATTGAGAAGCCTCAAAAGTAACGAATGTCTTCTATATATGCAAAATAATGTTAACATTCCCTAGGTTCTTTATAACCGTTATATTTGTTGTTGTCATAATATCAAATATTATCATTACAAACCTATACTATTACATAGGTATTCTACGGGTTCGTCTTCGCCTTTCCTTTATCCTTGCCGGATCCTTCGGTCCATTCGGTCTTAGCTGCGTTCATATGGTTCAATCAAGAGTGAGCATAACTATCTCAGCAAGTACAACAATTCTATTTAACAATATGCTTGAACCATATAAAACATATATCTTCAATAACTGAACAATAGTTATGAAGTACTATTGATAATTCAAAATAGCACTTCTCTTTTCTTTAAAACGTTTTATAATAACAATATTCAGTAAAACATCAATTCCGGTCCAAGACCTTGAGCATTTCATACTTTATTTGAAAAGGACATCCCGACACAAAGTCCATAAGTCTGGCATTTCTTACGAGCATGTCTAGCTGATTAGCCTATAGTACTCTATGTTGATCAACACTACATTCATTAAAGGTATGTACGTTTAAGTTGTGGCAACCTCACGTGTCTGTCGTTTGACTACAAAACATTTTAGCATACTTAGTCTTCATTTGAAAATCACACAAATATAACTTGGTACAACATTGACCATACATTGATAGATTATAAAAAATCCAACATATCATAAGTCTAGCTAAAAGAATTGGCTTTAACTTTATCATACAATAATTCATGCGTAAGAATACATGAACCACAAAGCCAGCCTAGATTGAACATAGACAATGGTTAGAATACTTGCCTTCAGCGTCTGCTACGATTAGTACACGTTTACGTTATGTCCTTAAGGTCTCTACAGTAGATAATCACATCACATAACACATTAGGTTATGATTTAAACATACATGGTTCTTAAATAATCTTACCCTTCTTCTCAATCTAATCATGAATTAGATTTGTTACTATTGGTTCCGACTTGCCGATATAGTTCACATTGTTCTTACGTTAATGTTCAATTGATTATTTTTTTACCCTTAGGTATCATACTTAAGGTTTAAATAATACCTTATAATGATAAAATTAATATTTACTTCTTTGTTAATCTGTTACCATTCTTTCTCTACTTGTAGTCCTTCCCTACTATGCAATCCTTAAGGCTAGTGCTACGACACCATTCATCCTTATACAACTCGCGTTGCGACGCGAGTTTCCAATAGCTGATGGTCGAGTCCGGTGCTACGGTGCCATTCATTACTCTTCAATCCACGTCACAGCATGAGACTACAGAAGGTCATGGTACTACACACGGCACTGCAGCGCCACCATTATTCCTTGGGTTGGCGCCGCGGTGCCAGCTCTGTGCACCAGACAATGAAATTTTTATATTTATATAATGAACTTCCCCAACTCCAAACTTGATTATTTTAAGTCCAAATTGGCTCGTTCAAAAGCCATTAGCTCACAAATCACATACTCTACGTGTTCATACAAGATTTTTGTATTTTCGACTTCGTTTACTAAAAATCCACCTATTGGTTCATTTTAACAAAAATAATAAACGTTCGTGAACGTTCAACGCTCGTTTCTTCGTTTTAAGTAAAAATTTGGCCATTTTCGAGTCCACAACTCTATAATGCCAAATAAGACCTATGTCCATCAAAAACCAACATTTCTGAGTTCAAAATAAAAATTTGACCTCTGATCCGAGAATTTCACGAATTCGACGATTATCGTACAATCGTGTAAATTCTGGCAAAACTTCATTACTTAGGATTCGATTATCATTGTGACGCCCCCAAATCCGGGTATCTTCCAACCCGACAGATGGTGCTACACGGTACTCATAACTGTACATTCATCTTATTGAAACGACATCAAAATGTGTGTATCAACAACATTCTAATTACAATAATAATATTACATCCCGTTCCCAGGTTCTAAAACCATTACATTCTTTGTTCATCATACTATAATTTATATAACTTACTAGTTTATTACAAGGTAAACTAATCATTCATTACGTCTTGCCTTTATCCTTGTCAGATCCCTCGGTTTGTTCGATTTTAGCTGCATTCATATGGTTCAGGCAAGAGTGAGCATAACAAGCTCAGCGAGTACAACAATTTCTTTCAAACAACATGCTTGAAACATAGGAATCGTATACCTTCAGTAACTGGATAGTAGTTATGAAGTACTATCAATAATTCAAAATAACATTTCTTTTCCGTCAAAATATTTTACAATGACAATATTCAGTAAAACATTTATCCTGGTCAAAGACCATGAGCATTTCATAATTCTTTGAAAAGGACAACCCGACACTAAGTTCGTAAGTTCGACATATCTTACGAGCACTTCTGGGTTATCAGCCCATAGTACTCTATGTTGATCAACAATATATCCTGTTAAACGTATTTACGTTTAAATTTTGGCAACCTCGCATGCCCATCGAATAATTGATGAAATATGCATTTGTTTATTCATACTCAAGCTTACCTTGAATCCGTACCAAACAATTGGCGTAAGATAGCGTTAACAATTCTATATTGAAAGACTTGTGAATAAATCAATCAACTCTTCAAAATTAGTCTAGCCGAGGTAAAACTGGCATCAACCCTTTAGTAAAACAGTTCATGCATCTCATAACATGAATCACAAAAAACTTTGCTAACACGAAGGTTAGACAAGCGTTTAAGAAAAACTTGCCTTCAGCGTCTGCTATAGTATAATAACTTTTCCTTTTAGTCTTTATGGTTTCTACAACACATAACCACATAACATACCACATTAGGTCATGAATGAATATACATGGTTCCTAATGAATCTTACCCTTCTTCTCAATCTAATCTTGTATTAGATTTGTTATTTATTGGTTCCGGCTTGCCATTATCTTTTACATCATTCTTACCAACTTCTTTCTATTCTATAACTTAACTGAAATTTTTTCATTAATACAACTCGTTTTGAGTTAATCATCCTTCCTCACGGCTTACTACCGTCCTTACGTTATTAAATCATTACTCGATCGTCATTTGGTTAAGTACGCTTATTGCATACTGTTCACATTCACATTCAATAGACTTACTTTAACCCTAATGACCAAAATTAAGGTTTAAACATGTCTTAACAATGTTATAAATAAACTTTAGTTCATTACTAATGATTTACCATTCATGCTCTCCTTACAAATATTCTTCAATGTCAAACCCTTAAGGCTGGCATTGGGGCAAGCTCCTTTACTTGGGGCCAAGCGGCATGCAAGGCAATACTATATAAACTAAAGACCTTGACTCGAATGTGCGGCGCGAGTCCCTTCATTATAATCGTCTTGTGCGATTTGCAAAATTCTAGTAGCTCATAATCATTCTTGGCGTTGTGGCGCCACATATTTTTTTGATCAGCCATACGCGCCAATCCTCAAAGACCAGAAAAATTTTGACAGACAATTTCTTTAGTTAGATTCCCGGACTCATAACTTCTTCGTTATAAGTCCGAATTGGCTCGTTCAAAAGCCATTAGCTCACAAATTTTATACTCTATGTGTTCATACAAGAATTTTACAATTTTGAATCCGTTTACTCAAAATTCATCTTTTAGTTTATTTTAACAAAATGATAAACGTTAAGTGGAACGTTCAACGCTCGTTTCTTCGTTCTAAGTCAGAATTCGATCATTATAGAGTCCGCAACTCTATAATTCCAAATAAGACTTGTCTCCATTGAAAACCAATGTTTCCAAGCTCAATATCAAAATTCTACTTCCATTTTGAGATTTTCACGAATTTGACGATTATCGTCCAAACTCGTGAATTCTGCCTTAACTTCATTTCTTATGATTTCTTCATCGTTTAAAATGGATTCAATCCCTTATACTAACATCTTGACATACATACTTCATTAACTTAAGAAAAACTTGCCTTCAGTCATTCTGCTATAGTATAATAACTTTTCCTTTTAGTCTTTATGGTTTCTACAACACATAACCACATAATATACCACATTAGGTCATGAATGAATATACATGGTTCCTAATGAATCTTACCCTTCTTCTCAATCTAATCTTGTATTAGATTTGTTATTTATCGGTTCCATTGCCATTATCTTTTTACATCATTCTTACCAACTTCTTTCTATTCTATAACTTAACCGAAATTATTTCATTAATACAACTCGTTTTGAGTTAATCATCCTTCCTCACGACTTACTACCGCCCTTACGTTATTAAATCATTACTCGATCGTCATTTGGTTAAGTACGCGGCAGACATCGCTTACATTCACATTCAATAGACTTACTTTAACCCTAATGACCAAAATTAAGGTTTAAACATGTCTTAACAATGTTATAAATAAACTTTAGTTCATTACTAATGATTTACCATTCATGCTCTCCTTACAAATATTCTTCAATGTCAAACCCTTAAGGCTGGCATTGGGGCGCAAGCTCCCTTTACTTCAGTCGCGCTGCGGTGCAATACTATATAAACTAAAGACCCGGACTCGGCGCTGCAACGCGAGTCCCCTTCATTATGGTCGTGCTGCGGTGCAAAATTCTAGTAGCTCATAACCATTCTTGGCGTTGTGGCGCCATATTTTGTTTTGATCAGCCATACTGGCTGATCCTCAAAGACCGTAAAAATTTTGACAGACAATTTCTTTAGTTAGATTCCCGGACTCATAACTTCTTCGTTATAAGTCCGAATTGGCTCGTTCAAAAGCCATTAGCTCACAAATTTTATACTCTATGTGTTCATACAAGAATTTTACAATTTTGAATCCGTTTACTCAAAATTCATCTTTTAGTTTATTTTAACAAAAATGATAAACGTTCGTGAACGTTCAACGCTCGTTTCTTCGTTCTAAGTCAGAATTCGATCATTATAGAGTCCGCAACTCTATAATTCCAAATAAGACTTGTCTCCATTGAAAACCAATGTTTCCAAGCTCAATATCAAAATTCTACTTCCATTTTGAGATTTTCACGAATTTGACGATTATCGTCCAAACTCGTGAATTCTGCCTTAACTTCATTTCTTATGATTTCTTCATCGTTTAAAATGGATTCAATCCCTTATACTAACATCTTGACATACATACTTCATTAACTTATAAACATGATAGGTTATTGCTTGTTCTTTGTGAGTTTATAACTTATAAAAGTATAAACTACTTATGACTTCTTTTCTCATGACTTATTATAGATTAAGTCTTTTAACCACCATTCTTGCTTCTTATTATCATAAAATCTTATTAAAGTAAACATATGAGTAGTTCATATAAGCTCTTCACAAGTTCATTACTTAATTAAGTTTTAATTACTTATTCATGACTTATACGGCTTAAGTCCATTAATTAATCATTCTTATCATTCCTTAGCATACATATTCTACCACTACCCAGTTCTCTGACAATGGAAGAGAAAGAGAATCATGGTTTAAGATTGCTTACCCTTGAATATCACTTGGTTAATCTTTGATCTCCTTCTTACTTCTTTTAATATGAAAGACTAACTTCCTAGCTTTTCCAGCTTATTTTCTCTAACAAATAAGCTCTCAACATGTTGGATGAAATGAACAACCAACAAAAATAAAATCCAAGCTTTCTATTTATAGGAAAGTCTAAGTTAGGGTATAATAGTCATAAGACCACTCCACCTCCTTAATCACCTCCTTACTATTCCAAGCTTAAGCACTAAGTTAACTTGGCCTCCACACTCTTTGCTTGGCCATCACACATTTATCTAATACTTCGGCATCATATTTACTTAATCATTAAGTATACTTGCTAATCACATAACTTAGCCTTTAAGTTTACTTGTTAAGAACAACTTTTATCCTTTGCTTGCTCATCAAAATCCTTAGCCATTAAGTCTACTTTCTCATCACACAAAGTTCTTGGTCACCAATTCACCCATGTGATCATGGGTTGCCCCATGGGTCATCCTAACCCATTGGATTTATAGTTTGGGCTTAAGGTTTAATTAACCTAACTTATACATTGGGCTTGCAATTAAATAAACACTTGGGCTTGTTCATTAATTTACATTAGACTTATCAATACAAACATTTGGGCTTTAACAATAATTCATATTGGGCTTTATCATTATCCCAATTGGACATTAAAATTTCCTACAAGTCCAATACATTTAGCTTAAAGTCTCATATCGTATAATTTACGTATTAATCTTGTATTCTAACTCGTATACTTATTTAGTATACGACATTCCATCGTTCATACAAACTCATATAATACCTCGTATCATACTAATATTTATTACTTCGTACAATACCTATATATTATACGATCATTGCTTTTATTCATTATACGCATTTAAATTCATTATCGGAACTCACTTTCCCTAACCGTTAGGTTTTAAGTCCGCAAGCGAAAAACTATGTTTGCCATAATTGAAATATTATTGGATATTTTATCTCACCTCGATATTCTATCATTACGTATTTCTCAAAAATTCAAAAATAATTCCCGAGCAGAAATGTGTGAATAGTGTTTTTTAGAAAATTTCTTAGAAAGCTTTTATTTTTATTTTGGAAATTCAAACACTTTAATTCTACCATGTATCCAAAATACTACGACATTCCGATATGTCTAGGTCATAGAACGACCTTCAAATAGGTTACTCCCATAATTAATTAATTAAATTCATTTAATCCACATAATCAAAAAAAAATTTAATTCTCAAAAATCTGATTTTTTCTGGGGCGTTACACTCTTCCCCCCTTATAAGGATTTTATCCCTAGAATCTCTCTAATAATACATACACCATTGAGGAAAATTTTTCTTTTGTTTTCATCTCAAATTCCCACAATGCTTCTTCGACATTGTGGTTCTTTCATTTCACCTTCAACGAAGGTATTTATCTTATTTTTCATGATTTGTCACTTCCTATCAATAATTTGGAAGTTTAAATACTTATTAAAATATTACGCTATCTTCCTCTGATTAATTCTTCTTTTAACTTTAAAATTATATGAAACTCAAATTCCTCCTTCAAAATGAGATGATACTTGATCTTCTCTTCATCCTGCATCCTCTTCTTCATTCGCTTGCATTCCTCATTAACGCGTTCCATTATCGTGGATAGAGTCTATGTTTTAAATAACATTTCTACCTCTTCATTCCGTAATTTAACTTCTAGCTTCATTTTTGTCATTTCCGTTATTAACTCATTCTTAGTTAACATCGAAAGCTTTTCCCTACCCTTCCTACTTAACTCGTCGTTACTACTTTTACCTTCCATGTATGATATAAGATATCACAGTTGTGATCTTTTATTCATTCCAATTATCTTCTCTACTTCATATTCAACTCCTTATGTGTGGAGATATATTTCAGACTCTTAGAGTCCGTGTATATCTCACACGTCTCCCCTTATAAATACTATCTTCAAACTAATAATTCAAAAACTACAGCTGCCAATTCTAGCTCATAAGTAGGATAGGCCTCCTCATAATTCTTTAACTGGCGTGATGAATACATTATGACCTTGACATACTACATGATCATGCAACCCCATCATCTTTGTGAAACATCGAGATACACTATAAAATCCCACATATCATCTGATAAAGACAATACAGATGCCTCACTTAACCTTCCTTTTAGCTCTTGAAAACTATTTTCTCCCTTCTCATTCCCAACATACTTCTCAATAACAAATTTTGTCTATCTCTTTAAGTTATAATTCACACGTAGTGAATTTTGTATCCAACTTCTCCCTCCGTAGTGTTTCTCACACTATCTTCAAATGTTCAACGTGATCTTCTGACGTCTTAAAGTAGACTAGAATACCACCAATGATCATTACGACACCCTCAACCCAATATTATTTGAACACTCTGTGACGCTAATGGTACTTTCAACTATAGCACCTCACTAGAGTACCCATCAATTAGCCACTGACTTGTTCGGCACCCCATACAGAAAGTCTAACTTCCACACATTAGTTAACCCAAACGACATAACAAAAAACTCATCATAACTATAACGAGTTTAGAACGTCATCTTAGGTACCTCGTCCTTCCTTACATTTTACTAATAATACCTCGCACATAAATCTATCTTAGAAAAATACTTTACCACCTTCAACTGATCAAATAGATCCTCGATCCTGGGCACTGGGTATTTACTCTCAACTGCTAAATTACTCCCCTTACGATAGTCGATACGTAAACATAACAACTTATCCTCTTCCTTAACATCCTTCTAACTTGTGTCATGGTTAGACAACAAGAGCGTCGCAGTGTTTGATTACCATAAAATACTACCTTGGGTTACTTTAGAAAACCGAAGATTCATACTTTTATTCTAATAATTTATTAAAGTTCTATAGTTAATCAACTCATTCATACCAAAAATTACTTCAAATTCTTCCAACATTATTAGTACTTATCTACCGATACTTGCTTACATTCCTTATTCATGAAGCCATTTCCAAGAATATAATTAACGAAAGTCATTTCCCCATTCTCTACCTTAACATATAAATTTATTTTTATTCCCTTCCGAGAATGAACTTAATCACTTAGCAAACTCTCATGCTATAATAGAAAAGTAGCACTCCAATCAAACAGTACATAAGCATTCATTGTATTGACCCGAATGATACCTGCTACTAAATCCGCAGATGCAACCGCATCATGGCTAACTTACCACTACTAACACCTTTACTTTCCTCTAATTGACCCCTTCTTTAGGCAATTTCTTGCCATGGGGTCCAATGACCCACATACAAAACAACCATGGTTTTTCTTAGATTTAGGACAATTGGGTAATATATGACCCTCTTGTCCATAGTTATAATAAACCGATTTCCATTTCAGATAGACTACCAGATGAGTCTTTCCACATATCTTACATACCTCGATCCTATGCTTAGGATCCCCTTGTTTCCATATCCAGTGTTCCCGGAATTAAAATTCTTTCTTTTTGGCATACTATCACTACCATTGGCACTCTCTGCCTTGGTTCCTTTCTCTCCCTTGCTCTTATTCTTCGTTTTTTTGTGGTATTGAGTCAATGCCTCACTACCACTCTCAGCTGTATAATCATCTTCTCCAGAATGGTCCCACAGGAAACACTCTAGAATACATAAATCTTACTATAGAGCCAGGGTTTCAGGCCCTGCTCAAACCTACGAGCTTTCCTCTCCTCAGTGTCCACTTGATGTGGAGCAAACTTTGCCAATTCATTGAATTTGGTCGCATACTGGGGAACCATCATGTCCCCTAGTTTAAGTTCTAAGAACTTAATCTCCCTCCTCCCCTGCATACTCGTAGGGAAATAACTCTCGAAGAAAACCTTCTTGAATTGTTCCCATGTTACCGCATCTGTTCTAGCCCCACCCTGGTGATCCTCCCACCAAAAGTTGGATTCCCCTTTCATCATGTAAGTTGCAAAAGAAGTCTTTTGCGCCTCACCTACGTTTGTAATAAGAAACGCCTTCTCTATTTCCTTTACCCATGTCTGGCCGTCTAATGGGTCGGTCGTTCCTTTGAACTCCGGCGGACCTACGCTTTTAAATTCTTTAAAGGTAGTTATTCTCGCTAACCTAGGTTCAATGGGTATTCTACCCCCGGTTTGATTAAATGCAGCCGTTAATTAACGAACTCTTGGATAAGATTGTTTTAACCCCCTCAATTATCATTACGTGATTCCTCTTTCTAATTACGTTGTCTTCTTCTTGACGACATTTAAATAGAATTTCATTATTATTTATTTACTTACTTCGTTATTATTCGCCACATAACAACTCATACCCTAACAAAGCATATCAAATAAAAACTTCATTATATTAATATGCTTTTTCATAGTCAAAACTATTTATAATTTGCTTACATAGCCCAAGGCTATTACATTTCTATCCCGCAATTGAGCTTCTCAAAAGTTGGGATTTACAAAGAGACTACCCTTTTTATACAAAAGAGGGTTTTACGTCACTACACAAATATTTATAACTCTAGCTTTCTAATAATGCATAACAGCGTCCTCATGTTTCTCATTCACAATCTTTGCTACAGTATCCCGACTATTAGTATGTCGAGTCTGCCCCGACTCTATGGAATAACAAGCAACTTTAAGCTTCAAATCCTCATGAGCACTCTTATGGATGTAAGACATCTGTGCTATCTTCTGGTCCTTCTCCTCCAGTTTCTTACGAAGCTCTACCACCTCATTCATATAATCCCTAGCCTTATTTATCATGAGCACCTTTCATCATGCTCTGACTCAAAATCTACTTCTGCAGACTCCATCGCTACATAAAGAGCACTAATCTCTTCATTCTGATTCTGCACAACTGTACTTCGTTGCACATTCCTATCAAGCACTACCAGATACAATGATCTCATTTCATCTGGAGGTGATGACTTTAGTGTGGGTACCACCGTATCAACCGATGTTACCTCCATTCCTTTTTCCACATCGTTCATCATACTAAGGTATGACGCTATAGCTATATCTCCCTCGGAATAGTCTTCCTCAGAAAAGTACTCCTCTGTCTCCGACTCCTCTAGAATCACTAATGGTACCTCCGCCACCGGCATAGGTACAGGCTTTACTCTGATCACAATTTCTTTGCTCACCGCATGTATATCTCTATACATTAAGCTATCGATCGACATCCTATAATAACACATATGTTTATTAATACATAACACACAATAGTATAAGCACAAATCACATTTAATTTATTTAGAGTTACTTTCCATCTTTTAAATCTTTCGATACTGAGTTTACTCAATACCTTATTGACTCATTCAACTTAAGTAAAGCTCGAGTTTACTTCCTTCGGACTTTTCCTTCCTTAACAAGGTTATTAGCCTAAGGTTCTTCCCCCCTTAAGTTTGATAACCTAATGCTTTGATACCAACCTGTGACGCCCCAAAATCCGGGTATCTTCCAACCCGACAGATGGTGTTACACGGTACTCATAACTGTACATTCATCTTATTGAAACAACAACAAAATGTGTGTATCAATGACATTCTTATTACAATAATAATATTACATCCCGTTCCCAGGTTCTAAAACCATTACATTCTTTGTTCATCATACTATAATATATATAACTTACTAGTTTATTACAAGGTAAACAAATCGTTCATCTTCGTCTTGCCTTTATCCTTGTCAGATCCCTCGATTCGTTCGGTTTTAGCTGCATTCATATGGTTCTAGCAAGAGTGAGCATAACAAGCTCAGCTAGTACAACAATTTCTTTCAAACAACATGCTTGAAATATAGGAATCGTATATCTTTAGTAACTGGATAGTAGTTACGAAGTACTATCTATAATTCAAAATAACATTTCTTTTCCTTCAAAACATTTTACAATTACAATATTCAGTAAAACATTTATCCTGGTCAAAGACCATGAGCATTTCATAATTCTTTGAAGAGGAAAACCCGACACAAAGTCCGTAAGTCCGGCATATCTTACGAGCACTTCTGGGTGATCAGCCCATAGTACTCTATGTTGATCAACACTACATCCTATTAAACGTATGTACGTTTAAGTTTTGGCAACCTCGTGTGCCCATCGAATAATCGATGAAAAATATATTTGTTTATTCATACTCAGGCTTACCTTGAATCCGTACCAAACAATTGGCGTAGGATAGCGTTAACAATTCTATATTGAAAGACTTGTGAATAAATCAATCAACTCTTCAAAATTAGTCTAGCCGAGGTAAAACTGGCATCGACCCTTTAGTAAAACATTTCATGCATCCCATAACATGAATCACAGAAAACTTGGCTAACACGAAGGTTAGACAAACATTTAAGAAAAACTTGCCTTCAGCATCTGCTACAGTATAATAACTTTTCCTTTCAGTCTTTACGGTCTCTACAACACATAACCACATAACATACCACATTAGGTCATCAATGAACATACATGGTTCCTAATGAATCTTACCCTTCTTCTCAATCTAATCCTATATTAGATTTGTTATTTATTGGTTCCGGCTTGCCATTATCTTTTACATCATTCTTACCAACTTCTTTCTCTTCTATAACTTAACTAAAATTATTTCATTAATACAACTCATTTTGATTTAATCATCCTTCCTCACGGCTTACTATCGTCCTTACGTTATTAAATCATTACCCGATCGTCATTTGGTTAAGTACGCTTATTGCATACCGTTCACGTTCACATTCAATAGACTTACTTCAACCCTAATGATCATAATTAACGTTTAAACATGTATTAACAATGTTATAAAAAAACTTTAGTTCATTACTAATGATTTACCGTTCATGCTTTCCTTACAAATATTCTTCAATGTCAAAACCATAAGGCTAGCATTGCGGCGCCAACTCCCTTTACTTGATACCTATTTGTATGTGCAATACTACATAAACTAAAGACCGGACTCGGCAGATCATGGCATGAAGTCCCTTTATTACTGGCCATGCATTTCATTGTGAAATTCTAGTAGCTCACAACCATTATTTGCGCTGTGGCACCACATATTTTTCCTTGACTGGCTCCGCCGCGCCAGTCCTCAGCACCAGAAAATTTTTGACAAACAATTTCTTGAGTTAGATTCCCGGACTCATAACTTCTTCGTTATAAGTCCGAATTGGCTCGTTCAAAAGCCATTAGCTCACAAATTACATACTCTACGTGTTCATGCAAGAATTTTATAATTTTGAATTTGTTGACTCAAAATTCACTTTTTAGTTCATTTTAACAAAAACGATAAACATTCGTGAACGTTCAACGCTCGTTTCTTCGTTCAAAGTCAGAATTCGGTCATTCTCAAGTCCGCGACTCTATAATGCAAAATAAGACTTGTCTCCATTGAAAACCAATGTTTCCAAGCTCAATATCAAAATTTGATTTCCATTCTGAGATTTTCACGAATTCAACGATTATCTTCCAAACTCGTGAATTCCGCCTTAACTTCATTTCTTATGATTTGTTCATTGTTTCAAATGGATTCTGTCCATTATACTAACATCTTGACATATATACTTCATTAACTTATAAACATGATAGGTTATTTCTTGTTCTTTGTGAGTTTATAACTTATAAAAGTATAAACTACTATGACTTCCTTTCTCATGACTTATTATAGATTAAGTCTTTTAACCACCATTTTTGCTTCTTATTATCATACAATCTTATTAAAGTAAACATATGAGTAGTTCATATAAGCTCTTCACAAGTTCATTACTTAATTAAGTTTTAATTACTTATTCATGACTTATACGGCTTAAGTCCATTAATTAATCATTCTTATCATTCCTTAGCATACATGTTCTACCACTACCCACTTCTCTAACAATGGAAGAGAAAGAGAATCATGGTTTAAGATTGCTTACCCTTGAATATCACATGGTTAATCTTTGATCTCCTTCTTGCTTCTTGAAATATGAAAGACTAACTTCCTAGCTTTTCTAGCTTATTTTCTCTAACAAATAAGCTCTCAACTTGTGAGATGAAATGAACAACCAACAAAAATAAAATCCAAGCTTGCTATTTATAGGAAAGTCTAAGTTAGGGTATAATGGTCATAAGACCACTCCACATCCTTAATCACCTCCTTATTATTCCAAGCTTAAGTACTAAGTTAACTTAGCCTCCACACTCTTTGCTTGCCCATCACACATTTATCCAATACTTGGGCATCACATTTACTTAATCATTAAGTATACTTCCTAATCACATAATTTAGCTTTTAAGTTTACTTGTTAAGCATAACTTTTATCCTTTGCTTGCTCATCACATTCCTTAGCCATTAGGTCTACTTGATCATTAAGTCTACTTGCTCATCACACAAAGTTCTTGGTCACTAATTCACCCATGTGATCTTGGGTTGCCCCATGGGTCATCCTAATCCATTTGATTAATAGTTTGGGCTTAAGGTTTAATTAACCTAACTTATACATTGGGCTTGCAATTAAACAAACAGTTGGGCTTGTTCATTAATTTACATTAGACTTATCAATACAAACATTTGGGCTTTAACATTAATTCATATTGGGCTTTATTATTATCCCAATTGGACATTACAATTTCCTACAAGTCCAATACATTTAGCTTAAAGTCTCATATCGTATAATTTACGTATTAATCTTGTATTCTAACTCATATACTTATTTAGTATACGACATTCCATCATTCATACAAACTCGTATAATACCTCGTATCATACTAATATTTATTACTTCGTACAATACCTACATATTATACGATCATCGCTTTAATTCATTATACGCATTTAATTTCCTTCTCGGAACTCACTTTCCCTAACTGTTAGGTGTTAAGTCCGCGGGCGAAAAACCGTGTTTGCCATAACTGAATAATTATTGGATATTCTATCTCACCTCGATATTCTATCATTATGTATTTCTCGGAAATTCAAAAATAATTCTCGAGCAGAAATGCGTTAATAGTGTTTTTCAGAAAATTTCTCGGAAAGCTTTTATTTTCATCTTGGAAATTCAAACACTTTAATTCTACCATGTAGCCAAAATACTACGATATTCCGATATGTCTAGGTAATAGAACAACCTTCAAATAGCTTACTCCCATAATTAATTAATTAAATTCATTTAATCCACATAATCAAATAAAAATTTAATTCTCAAAAATCTAATTTTTCTGGGGCCTTACAATCATTTTAAATGGATTCTATCCATCATATTGACATTTCAACCTATATATTACATCAACTTATTTTCATGATAAGTTATGGCTTATTCATTATGAGTTTATAACTTATCAAAGTATTAACTACATATAGTTTCAATTCTCATGACTTATGATAGTTTAAGTCCTTTAACCAACATTCTTACATACTTTTATCATACTAACAACATTCATGCCAACATGACACAAGTCTTACAAGTTCTTACTTAATTCATAGCTTATCTATGAATAAAGTGCTTATTCTCGGCTTATTAGGACTTAAGTCCTTAGATTATTTATTCTTATCATTCTTGTAATGCCCCAGAAAATCAAACCTTTTGTAAATTCTTATCATTCTTGTAAGTCCTTATTATTATTGTGTGTTGATAAGATGAATGTTGTTCTATAACTTAGAAACGTCGGAACGTCGTAGTATTTTAACTACGTAAGAGAATTAAAGTGTTTGAATTTCTAAGACGAAAATAAAAGATTTCCGAGAAATTTTCTGAAAAAAACTATTCATCGATTTTCGCTCGGGAATTATTTTTGAATTTATGAGAAATATGTAACATTATAATATCAAGGGGAGATGGATTACGTAATAATAATCTAAGTATGAAAAACACAATATTTCGCATGCGGACTTAATTTGAGCACATTAGGAATATTAAGCGTTAAGAAAAGAATGTATTAATCGTATGATGTGTATGCATTGTGCGAGGTATTGAATGCAAGTATAATATGAAGTATTATACGAGTATGTATAGAGAATGGAATACCATATATTACGAATAAATATACAAGTTAGAATATGAGAATTATATGTATAGTATATATGTCAAGGTTTTTAATGAAATGGAATGGACTTGTAGGATTATTAGTATATTGTTAAAAGTCCAATAGGAATTGGATGTGCAAGCCCAAGTGGTTGATAATTAAGAGTCCAAACTAATGTAATGCAAGCCCAACAAGAACTAGCTAAGTAATGAAGCATAAACGAATGTAATGATCCAATGGGTTAGCCATGACCCATGGAGCAAACCAAGAGTAATATGGGCTGTCTTAGTGGGCAAGAACTTTATGTGATGGCCAAGCATATGATTTGTTTTGTGATGGTCAATTAAAGTGAGTGATAGGCAAGTTAACTTAGGGCCAAAGCAATGAATAGTAAGGAGGTTAGATTAAGGAGGTGGAGGGCCTAAATGACCATTCTACCCTAACTTTGCCAAGCATATAAATAGCAAGCTCTACATTTCATTTGTTGCTTAATTAAATTTCATTCAACTTCTATGAAGATAAGTGCTTAAGTGTTAAAGAGAATAAGTCAAGAATAAGTCAATCAACCTTTATTAGATTTGCAAAGATGAGAAGAACAAGTTCTTCAAGGGTAAGACTCTAGTCTAATACATCTTCTATATCTATCATTGTAGGGTGATAAGAGAAGTGTAATTTAATGAACATTTATGCTAAGAACATATAAGAAGTGATTAATGAATGAACTTAAGCCGAATAAGTTGTTAATAAGCAACTTGAACCTAAATAAGTTGATAAACTTATGAAGAACTTGTCATATGATTGTCATATGATGTTAGTATGTTCAATATAATGTGAGAACATTCATTGATGGACTTAAGTCCATAATAAGTCATAAGAAATGGAATTCGTAGTTTATAAGTTGATTAAGCCATTAACTTATGAGAATAAGTCAAAACTTACTTTGATAATAAGTTGGTGTAATAAGTAACTTAAAATGTTGGTATGGTGATTAAAATCCATTTAGAATGATAATCGAATCATTAGTAATGAGGTTTCGCCGGAATTCATGATTGGACAATAATCGTCAAAATTGTGAAATTCTTGGAATGGAAGTCATATTTTGTGTTTGAGTGCGAAAACGCTGGTTTTCGATGGAGACAAGTCATATTTGGCATTATAGAGTTGCGAACTCGAAAATGGCCGGATTCTGACTTATAACGAAGAAACGAGCGTTGAACATTCACGATCATTTATCGTTTTCGTTAAAAATGAACTAATAGGTGAAATTTTAGCAAACGAAGTCAAATAGATAAAATTCTTACATGAACATGTAGAGTATGTAATTTATGAACCGTAGGCTCTTGAACGAGCCAATTCAGACTTATAACGAAGAAGTTATGTGTCCGGGAAATTCGCAAAGTAAAATGTTTGTCAAATTTTTCTGAGGTGCCAGAGTCAGCCATGCCAAGGCCAACCCAAAAGTATATTGGGTGGCTATACTCCATATGCAAAGCAAGCAAGAACATACTGCAGAGTCACACCGTGGCGCGGCTGAGAGAGTAAAGTTTGGTGCCGCAGCGCCAGAGCCGGTTGCCAGGTACTGCTAACTCACGCCGTAGCGCGACACAGAGAAGGAAGGGTCATGCCATAGCGCCATCCCTAGGATTCCGACAGACAAGAATGTTTACGAGTATAGAATGAATGATAACTCATTAATAATGCACTAAGGCTTAAATATAACATTGTTAAGGCATTGTTAGGCACTTAATGTAGGATGATTAAGGTTAACGTAAGTCAATTGAACGGAATAAGAATGTAAGAACCTTAACGAAAAGTCGAAACCAATAATAACAAATCTAAGTTATAATTAGATTGAAAAGAAGGGTAAGATACATTGGACTATGTATGTTCATTCAAGACCTGATGTGTTATGTGATGGTATCAATTATAGTAGAGACTTAAAGACTTAAAACGAGAACGTGTTATTAACTGTAGCAGAAGCTAAAGGTAAGTATTCTAACCCTTGTTCTAGTTTTATCTGGACAAGCTTTGAAATTCATGTATCCTTACGCATGAAGTCTTGTATGATGAAGTCTAAGCCAATTCTTTCGGTTAGACTTATATTATGTTTCTATCAAGCATGGTCAATGTTTACAAAATTATATTGGTGCGGTTTTCAAACGAAGACTGAGTATGCTAAAAATGTTTTGTTGTTTAACGATAGGCACGTGAGGTTGCCACAACTTAAACGTATACACGTTTAATGAATGTAGTGTTGATTAACATAGAGTACTATAGGCTGATCACCTAGACATGCTCGTAAGTAATGTCGGACTTACGGACTTAGTGCCGAGATGTCCTTTTCAAAAGAACTTATGAAATACTCGAGGTCTTAGACCGGAATTGATGTTTTACTAAATATTGTTGTTGTAAAATGTTTTGAATGAAAATAAGTGCTATTTTGAATTATAGATAGTACTTTGTAACTATTTTTTAGTTATTGAAGATATATGATTCCTATGATTCAAGCATGTTGTTTATTAGAATTGTAGTATTAGCTGAGCTAGTCATGCTCACTCTTGCTTGAACCATATGAACACAGCTAAGATAGAACGGACCAAAGGCTCCGGCAAGGATAAGGGCAAGGCGAAGATGAACCCTTAGATTACTTATGTAATAGTATAGGTGAATGTTTGTAATATATTTAATAGTATGACAATAACGAATGTATTGGTTATAAAGAACTTGGGGATATGTAATAATATTTTGAATATATAGAAGACATATACGTTCTTTTGAGACTTTTTAATTAAATGTATGTGTGAATGGTAGTACCGTGTAGCACCATCTGTCGAGTTGGAAGATACCCAAATTTGGGGCTGTCATAATTCTTAGCATACGTGATCATTAATCCACATTTCTCTTATCAATTTGTTATGGTAGAGATGGAAGACTAATGACATAAAATCATTACCTTTGATGAACAAGCTTTCTTCTTCTTTTCTATCAAATGAAAGTCTAACTTATTCTTGCTTATTCTCTCTAACAATTAAGTTGTTTGTGTTGGATGAAAATGAACAAGCAAATAATGAAATCCAAAGCTTGGTATTTATAGGATTTGCTAAGTTAGGGCATTACGGACAAAAGCCACATCCCACGTCCTTAAGCTAACCTCCTTACTATTCATTACTTCTTAATTAAGTTAACTTGGCCAACATAAATCATAACCTTTGCTTGGTCATTACACTAATATCTTAGTCATCACTCAATTCTCTTGGTCATCAAGATTAACCACATTACCATGGGTTTCCCTATGGGTCACCCTAACCCATTGGATTATAGCTTGGGCTCAGATTACTTCACTTAACTTAAGCTTTTGGGCTTTAACATTTCTCCTACTTGGGCTTCTCATTAAAAACCACTTGGGCTTGCACATTAATTCTATTGGACTTTACAATTTTCTAACAATCATATAAGTCCAATTCATTTGGCTAAAAGTCTTATTACATATTCTCTACGTATTATACGCATATTTTCTTTCATATAATAATTCATAATATACGTTATTCCATCCTCCGCATATACTCGTATTATACTTGTATTCGTTACCTCGTACAATACATACGTATCATACAATCATTACATTAACTCATAACGCTTTATTTTCCTAACATTCTCGACTTACGCCCGCATGCGAAAAATTACGTTTTCCATACTTGAATTCTTATTACATAATCCAACTCATTGCGATATTCTATCGTTACGTATTTCTCGGAAGTTCAAAAATTATTCCCGAGCAGAAATCGATGAATAGTGTTTTTTGGAAAATTTCTCGGAAAACTTTTATTTTCATATTGGAAATTCAAACACTTTAATTCATTCACGTAGTCAAAATACTATGACTTTCTGATGTTTCTAGATTATAGAATGACATTTATTTTACTAACACATAATAATAACAAGTAATATAATTTTATTCATTATTTTATTAAATAAAATTATTTTACAAAGGATCCTAATTTCTCGGTCGTTACAAAGAATGTGGATTGTGATGAGAATTGTGAAAATGCCTTACGTGGCATGAGAATGGAGAGTTAAGGAACGAATTTATTTAAAAAGTGAAGGATTAATTAATATTATATTATTAATTAATTGTTATTGTGAGTAAAGTAAATTATATAATTTGAATTATATCATTTAGTTGATGTGTGTAAAATATGTGTTAGCATATGGTTCCTACATTAAAAAGAAAATGTAGTGTGACACTTTAATGTAACTATGTAATATATAGAAAACTATATAGTAAAGTGTAGGGAATTATAAGTTACATAAACAATTGCTTGTGTGACAATAAGGAGAGGTGGAAACATTAAAAAATGTACTCTGTCAAAGAATTACAAATTATTTTAATAAGTAAGTCTAACTGGAATAATAAAGTTTTAAGGAGATATTAAATTATTAGTGGACAATTAAATGGAGTCCATACATGTTATAAATATTAATTAGACTGGACTAATGTACATGGATTATATGATGTGGATACATAAATATTCCCTAACTTTCCATTATGTAGTAGCATTAACACATTGAAATTATATTTTGGGAGTATAAGAGAACAAACAAAACATTATAAACATGTTGCTAGGATTTAAAGTCTGTGTCCCATATTAAGAGTCCTAAACAGTGATGCATAGTAGCCTATCTATCTCATTGTGTGAATTCCAGCAAAACCAAAAGGCTACAATCTATGGTTATGATGGATATGGGATGGTGGTTGGCCAACTCTTCATTGTCCATTGTTTCCTTCCATTTTCCTTTGAATCAAACCATGGAACAAAGCCATGAACTGGGCAGGCATTTCTCTATAAATGGCAGCCAAACTCTTCATTTCTCTATTGCTTGAAATTTACCTGCTAAGTATAAGTTGAGAATGAGAGTCACTGAGCATTGAGGGAAGTATAATCAGAGTAGTGAGGGAGTTCAATTCAAGCTTCAAGGAGGTATAATTTCTATTTTGTTCTTAGTTTAAGTTTTGTCAAATTCTTGTAATTCTAATGAAATCTCTGTTAAGTAGTATGAATTAGCATGTCTTTCTGTTGTTTGAGTTAATATGTATGCCTTAAAGTGCTACAGTGAGTCTAGTTTGAGAATTAGCAATATATGTGTTAAGGCTCTGCAGAAGAAGAACCATCTATTTTTGCCTCAGAATGAAGTGGTGCGGTCGCACTACTTCTATAGCTTGATACCGCGCGGCCGCACGGGTTATTTTTCTTAGATACTACTTTAATGACTCAGTAAGAGGATGAGCATGCTAATTTGGTCCTGGAAGATGACTTAAATGTAATGACCTTTTTAGCCCCTAGATAATTGAGCACAACAACTTCCTTTAATCTTCCATAGTAATTGGACTCAGAATCTCCATAACAACTTCCCAACATGACAACTCCAGAGTTGACTGATGTCAATTCATTCAAGTCATCAACCTTGAATCTATACCCATTCACGATACAACCTGGAAATGAACTAATAAGTTTGTACGGGCCTAAAATGGCATCTCTAAAACGCTCATACACGTTCTCTTCTTCGACCCTTCTCTTAAACCACTAGTGAAATTTTGCATTAGTGAATGCTTCCATCTGTGATTTTGTCAACCACGGGTTTGAAGCATGCGCTTCAAATTCGAATGAACTGTGTACAATAATATGGCAATTATTTAATTTTTGATTAAGGTTAGATAAATCATTTTCAACTTGTAATAATACATACTTGATGTACGACGATACTTCAGGCATATTTAGAAGCATGTATGTAGAGACAATCTTTAAATCTTAACCCCAAGCACGTATGCATATTTTCCTATAGCTTGATACCGCGCGGCCACGCGGGTTATTTTTCTAAGATATTACGTATGTAGAGGCACAATCATCTTTCAGAGATAACCCTGGAGGACAAAATAGCACCAATTCCAGGGACAACCCCGAGATAACAAGTTCCAGTCCCAGAGACAACCCCGGGAGTTTCAGATTCAGCCTCGGAGACAACCGTGAAGTGTGCATTTCTAGTTCCAGAGATAACCCCGGAATCCTCAGTTTTCTATATCAGAGACAACCCCAAGATACTCTGTCTCGGAGACAACCTCAGGAATTACAGTTCTAACCTCGGAGACAACCCCGAGGAGTGTAGTTGCAGTTCTGGAGATAACCCCGAAAAAGCTCATGTCAACCCTTGCAGTCAGCTTCAACCTCAGAGATAACCCCGAGGCACTCAGTTCCAACCTCGGAGACAACCCCAGGAGGTCAGGAACACCTCAAAGATAACCCTGAGGACATTCAGCACTCACAGCACCCCAATCTCAGAGATAACCCTAAGCAACGACTGCTACATCAGCCCAAACGGAAGATAAGCACAATGAGGGCCGAAATCATCATTTTTCCACCTTGATCCCACATTGTGTCGTCTCAAAAACATTTCAACATACATTCTATATTGCAATGTCCTACAAGAACCAGAGCTCCAATCCCGAGTGACTATTACACAAGACAGCACACCGGATAGAATTTGAAGCCTGAAGACCTGGGCATGGCCCCATCTTCCTGACTTCGTACAACCTCTAATCCCATGTCATTTGTGTTACTCTCGACAATAGAATTCCAAAAAAGGTCTTATACACCTCAATCAGATGCTCGGATTGAAGTTCTGAAAGTTTGAACAGACATCGCGTTGCATGCGTGCACGTACTTCGAGACGGAGGGACCCACAGAGCTCGGGGCACCACAGGCGTACCAAGAAGTGCATTTTGCATTGCCGCCAGCGTACACCTAATGGCTCCCCTTCTATATATAGAGGGCTTGGGGTGGCCATTTTGTATAGAGAAAAGACGAGAAAGCCCTGTTCAATTTGCTCTGTACACACTATAAACTAAGTGCTTTCTCATTTTAAACACTTGTGAGCTAATACTGTGCTATATTTTACCGGTGGAAACTGAGTGTTCATTCAATTAAAGTCATTTGAAGTCTTCTTGGCAGCCAATTGTAAGACTTCTTACATTTCTTAAAGCCTTTCTCCACTTTTTGCACACACAGTTATTCACGTTGAGAGTCGTGTTGTGTGCGTATGCCCGGACTTTAGTCCGTGGCTTTTTATTTCTTTTGTGTGTGTATATATATATATATATATATATATATATATATATATATGTGTGTGTGTGTGTGTGTGTGTGTGTGTGTGTGTGTGTGCTAACATTATCGAGTTATGCCTAGATTGAGCTTGGACTCACGTCCGGAGCGTTTATTGCTTTTGTCTATATATACTTATATATAAATTATTGGAAAACTCTATTCGATAAGCCTGGATTTATATCCGAAGCATTTATTTCTTATCTAAATATATATATATATATATATATATATATGAGTCCGGATCAGGTCCGGACTCCTGCATTTTAACAAAATTCGGTCCTTTTTTTTTAGCTTTTTTTTAAAACAACTAAAAAAAATAAAAAAATTATGGAACTTGAATTTTTACATAATACAGTGTTTTGGATGTGATTTGGATACATATATCAAAATATGTCTGTACAGTCTGTGCAAACTGTACATACATAATTTATTTATTTTTTTTAGGTGTTCTACAAAAAAAAATCGTGGTCCAATTTTGGACCTATCAAAGTCCTGGACAGATCTCTATTGTGTATATATATATATATATATATATATATATATATATATCTTTTACGTATATAACTGCTTACAGCTTTAATATAAACTACAACATCATGTGAGCCTATGAATCATGTGATCATATATTCAGTCTCCTGAATCTAGATTTGGTTCCCGTGATGGACATTTTCAGTTGTAATCAGCTTGTACATTATTCACGGTGTTGGAATTTCCTTAGATGGCTCTCATGCCCATAAGGAGTTCACTACTTCCAGATAACTGCACATTGACCCACACACACACACATATTCATATAACAGTTTAATTGAAAAGTGGCGGTCACCGTGGTAACACGGATGTCGGGAGGTAACACGGATGTCGGGGGGTGACTAACACCTTCCCCTTACATAATCAAGCCCCCGAACCCTAATGAATCTCGGTTTCACAGACCTATTAAATAGTGTCACATCACTGGGTCAATATGCAAACCTTTTCTCGGTTGAGTTGGGGCAACCATTTAAAAATACCAACTGGCGACTCTTATAGTCCAATCTTCGATATATACATGTCGGACCTTTTCATAACTTGTTTTTTCAAACAAGACTCACCTAACATGAGAACGCCAAAAGATAAGAACGGAGAAGGGACAATAAAAATCTCGACGTCGATAGGTGGTGACTCTTATGGGGCATCCAATAAGAGGGCTTAAGCCGCTGCTACAAATTTTCAAAACTGTTATATGCTTGTGTATGGATGTTGCATTTACATTTGAATGACTATGTATGAATGCATTTACTTACTGAACTTAGTGCTTCTATGACGCCCCCAAAACAGGTATACATCACCCATCTTGAGTCGCCAAATACATGGTACAAAATTCAAGTACAACTTAATTATACAACTGTCGTGCCAAATACGACAAAACATAGCTGAGAGTTTACATGAATATTGCCTCATAGATTATATACAAACTCAAATTCAGTCCTCATTACACTTATTATCACACTAAGTAATGATAACTGCTATAGCCACCATATCGGACCATCACTCCGTTCCCCGACTCGTACCAGCTATATTCTCATTTCCTGAAGAGAACAGTGAAAGAAAAAGGGTGAGCTCAACTAGCCCAATAAGAAATATTATGACTAAGATAATGAAGAATAAATTATCCTTAGCCTTCAACAGTGTTAAACTGATAAAATACAATAAACATCAAGTTTAACTGCAGTGGAATAAGCAATCCATTAGAAGAGTCAAGTAGAACATAATGTCTACTATCTCCTCTAGATTAAAAGTCCATCGTTAATATTTCATTCCTATAATACTCATCAACAGTTCTTTATTATACCCAAGAAAAAAAGAACTATCATCACCTGTCTTCACCTACACCACAAAAGATTATAGTTAAATTCACAATTCATATTTATAATCATGTAAATCAACAGTTTCTTCTTGCCACAAAGGCTTAATAGAATGTTTACTCAATATCCTTACCCCAAAGGCTAAAGATATTCAAATGTAATAATAATGATCATACCAATCAGTTGTCTTCCTTTGCACTACGGGCCAATGATATTCAACTATAAAATTAATGGTCATGATCATACCAATCAATTGTCTGTCAGTGCACTACGACCAAAGACATTAAACTATTAACTAATGGTCATGATCCTGTCAATCACATCATCGAATTATCCATGCACTACGGGCCAAGGATATTCGTTATTATCACCATTGGTTATGATCATGTCATACACCTGTCCATCTTTGTACGTAAGCCAAAGATATGCAACTATAAAACTAATAATCAACAGTCCATCTTTGCAGGTGAGCCAAAGATGACTTTCATCATAATATAAGCATGAGGATGATGACAATGATATAAGCATTAATCAAACGAAATCAAGGATAAATATTAAAGACTTTAAATTTTTCCAGAGTTTAAAAATATCCAAATTGTCAACATGATACTGCTTTGTGGAGTAAAATTCAAGAATAATATTCATATACCAAAAATAATTTGGACAGAAAAGAAATATATTTTTCGAGTAAATAGTACCCCGCAATAGTACCATATGAATAGTATTTCAAGAATAGTACATCGTGAAAAGTACCCTGGCATGAAAAGTACTCCAAATACCTGAGTGAATAATATTCGCGTGAATAGTAATTTAGGTGAATAGTAACCCGTGAATAGTACTCCGACACGAAAAGTGCCCCGAATACCCGAGTGAATAATACTAGAGTGAATAGTAACTAGGTGAATAGTAACTTGTGAATAGTAACTCGTAAAAAAAATACCAAAGAAAATGATATTCCATGACGAGTACAAAAGAAATGATATCTCATAAGAGTATAATAGAATATACGAAACTATAAATAGATTTTCACCCGCAATGCGGTAATCCATGTAGACAAATCATTTCCATAATTTAATAAGGAATGAATACGAAAGATCATTCACCATGCATGCGGTAATCCATATAGACAGGTTATTCCAACAGAATAATAAAGAATGGAATAACAGAAGAATTCACCATGCATGCGATAGACCACACAGACAGGTTATTCCTAACAGAATAATAAAGAAAGGAACCAAGTCATGCGTAATCCGCACAAAAAGGATATTCCAACATAATAATAAAGAATGGAACCAGGTCATGCGTAATCCGCACAGACAGGATATTCCAACAGAATAATAAAAAATGGAATAACAACAGAATTCACCAGGCATGCGATAGACCGCACAGATAGGTTATTCCAACAGAATAATAGAAGAATTTCACCATGTATGCGGTACCTCGCATAGACATGTTATTCCAACATAATAATAAAGAATGGAATAACAACCCTTACGAGTATTGAAAGAAAATAACTCTCTTCATGAATACGAAAGAATAATACCCCTTAGTATAATAATAATATCCATTACCTTAGAAGAAAACTGGATACTGGAATAGTGAGGTAGCAGACTTCTCTTCTTCTTTTTCTCTATAATTTCTCTCTATAATAATTGCTCTATAGCTTTAGTGAATTGGTGAAAAATAATGAAGGAATGAGCTTCTATTTATAGGAAAATATAGTTTAAACAATTTACGCGTTTTGGGGCTCAAAATTACAGTATAATACCTTCCTCTTTTTCTTCATTTTTAATTTAGTCCTGCAAGTATTATCAAACTTGTACCATCTCCCCTAATAGTAAATCATGTGAATCAATAGTAAATCATGTGAATAAATAGTTCTAGATATGTGAAAAATCTGAATTACAATATAGTACCTCCATCTATACCTCCATTTTTAACTTAGTCATGAAAGTATTATCAATCTTGCACCAACTCCCCTAATAGTAAATCATGTGAATCAATAGTACACACATGTGAACACATAGTTATAAACATGTGAATTAATAGCATTTAATTGCTCATTTATCTGGTTAATTACTTGATTGGTCAATATAACCTCCAGACATCAATTATTATTGAAATAAATGTCAATTTCCACTAACACTAATACTCTCAACACAATGGAACTATCAATTTCATCTTTAATTAACACGAACTTATTCATCGTTAATATTATAACTCACAATATTTAACAACCAAGTCATTCCCGGGAAAGAAGGGGCTTTCCAATAAGGATTTCTCCCTATTGGCGCACAATTAGATTATCTAACCTCTCCTTGACAGAACTTATAGACATTGTCAACATTGCAAATAATAATATGAATAACTTTGTCGTCTCAATTATTGATTTAATAATATAACATATTATACAGATGATATTGTGACCATAATTGAATCAATAATATGAGAGATATGATGCAGCAATTACTGTAGCAATAATTGAGTATAACTGAGTGACTTCTCACGTAAGTATCAATAATAAAAGATATTGTACAATACCGTGTGCTACTATGCAACCACGCGTATTACTATACTTTTACCATCGAGTATTTTATGACAACTTGCTTACTTTGAAAAATTTTCACATATCACCCTTAACTTTAACCTTTATCAATTTAACCATTTACTAAATAGAATAATAGTTATAAAAATTGAATACTTTCATTTCGTAAAATTCGGGGTCTTACAATCTCCCCTCCTTATGAAATTTTGCCCTTGAAATTTACATACCTGGTAGTTCGAAGAGATGAGAATACTTTGCTTTCTTTTTGGATTGTAACTTTCCGGTTATTTCCTCTGTATCATGATTTTCCCATTTCTCATCTCCTATATTTCAGATATCATTCTAAAATATAGTTTCAAAATAAGGGTTAATTGACATGCCACATATTATCTCTATATCCTGATCAACCCATTAAATACCAAATAAACTTAGGTAAGTCATACTAGCGAAGGAATTCCCCATCTCTCCCCTCCTAGTTCTTGTCTCACATCTCAGCCAGGGATCATATCCCTAAGCTTTGATATCAACTGTGACGCCCCCAAATTAGGTATACATTACCCATCTTGAGTCGCCAAATACATGGTACAAAATTCAAGTACAACATAATTATACAACTGTCGTGCCAAATACGACAAAACATAGCTGAGAGTTTACATGAATATTGCCTCATAGACTGTATACAAACTCAAATTCAGTCCTCATTACACTTATTATCACACTAAGTAGTGATGACAGCTATAGCAACAATATCGAACCATCACTCTGTTCCATGACTCGTACCAGCTATATTCTCATTTCCTGAAGAGAATAGTGAAAGAAAAAGGGTGAGCTCAACTAGCCCAATAAGAAATATTATGACTAAGATAATGAAGAATAAATTATCCTTAGCCTTCAACAGTGTTAAACTGATAAAATACAATAAACATCAAGTTTAACTGCAGCGGAATAAGCAATCCATTAGAAGAGTCAAGTAGAACATAATGTCTACTATCTCCTCTAGATTAAAAGTCCATCGTTAATATTTCATTCCTATAATACTCAATAACAGTTCTTTGTTATACCCAAGACAAAAATAACTATCATCACCTGTCTTCACCTAAACCACAAAAGATTATAGTTAAATCCACAATTCATATTTATAATCATGTAAATCAACAGTTTCTTCTTGCCACAAAGGCTTAATAGAACGTTTACTCAATATCCTTACCCCAAAGGCTAAAGATATTCAAATGTAATAACAATGATCATACCAATCCGTTGTCTACCTTTGCACTACGGGCCAAAGATATTCAACTATAAAACTAATGGTCATGATCATACCAATCAATTATCTGTCAGTGCACTACGGCCAAAGACATTCAACTGTTAACTAATGGTCATGATCCTGCCAATCACATCATCGAATTATCCATGCACTACGGGCCAAGGATATTCGTTATTATCACCAGTGGTTGTAATACCCGAGAATTTCCACGTATTAATAAATATTAATGGAAATAAATATTTATTTGAATATGAATGATTTTGTGTTGTGAAATGAGATAACTCAATTATATTAAATAATTGAATAATTGATAATACGTGGAGTTTGTGATAAACTCATTGAAAGCCTTGTGTGGCATGGTGATGGGAAAATACTAATAGTAATGTTAATTGGTGAAGACAATTATAAGATGAGCAATTTAGTAATATTAATTGTTAATTGTTGTTGTAGTATACTATTAGTTGCTCATTGATTTGTGGTAGATTAATTACTTAATAATGAAGATTAATTAAGGATTATATTAATTGATTGATGATGGTTGTGGTAGAATATGGAATTTTACTAATAACGTGCGATTACTATTATTTGCAATATATTATAAAGATGAATAATGATTATGGAAATCCACGACTACATTAATCAATGGGTGGATTAATTAATATTGATGTTAATTAATTAAGGAAGTGCATGATTATTTATTTAACAAATAAGTAAGTTAGTAATATAAAAATATTATATTGATAGTTATGTGCACATGAGTAATAATACAACTATATCATATAGTGTAGTGTGACAATTTGTGACTATATATTAAGTCTTGTAAAAGTATATTGTTTGGGAATTGTGACTAAAAATATTGGAACTATATGTTATAAATATATTATCTATGTGGGCATGTATGGAAATAATATACCCTTAACTATTAAAGTATACCAATTGTGATAAAATGTATATGGATTATATGTATATTACATTTCCAAATTCCATCTACTACATTGAAACCTTAATTTTTAAGTATGATATTTAATTATAATATATGGTTGAGATTTGTATTAAAAAATATAACATAAGAGTAGGGATGTGTAGGAGTATACAAGAATGCTAGTTAACTTGTTTGTCCCAAATTGATAGTCTCATTTACCTCTCATTTCTCATTCACGTGTACTAGAAAAAGGCTAAGGCCTATTATCTCTTCCTTCTTCCAAGCTCAAGCTAGCAATCTAAGTGATGATTATGGGGGGGGAGTGGGAATAATGATGCAAACCAACTACCAATTACCAACTCCTTGATAACCTTCATGCAATTCTTCCATCCTTTGGTTTTATTTCTTGGACAATGGCTTGGCATAGTCAAGGAATTAACTATAAATTGGACATTTTTCTTCATTATCTATGTTGCTTGAATTGTCTAATAATTTGTTAAGTGTGAGATTGAGAGCATACAAGTGTGCTAGAGCTTAGAAGTTCATTTGAAGCAAGTTTTCATCACATTGCAGAGGTATAAACTCTTTTCCTTGTTACCATTTTCATTCTCTGTTAAAATGGAGTTTTAGTCTTGAAATTCAAATTCTCGAATGCATGAAATTATATGTTAATGAAGTTGGGTATTGGTTATATAGATGTTATATGATAATATAAGCATGTTGCAATTGGTTTATTAGTGTCTAGAATCCATTTGGTGAATAAATTTCGAGATTTGGCTAGACAGTTCAAAAGCATCTTGCTACTGCGCTTGAACGGTAACGCAGCCTTGTTGCTTTACATTTGTATTAAGCGCGGTTGTCAACGAACTTAGTTGAGAAATCTGTTTTCAAATCTGATCATGAGTAGCTAGTTGTTTTGACTTAAGCTAACATGTAAGCATGTGCATGATGTATATATGGATATGTTAACCTAATGTGAGCATGTTTTCATAGACTTGCATGATTAATGGAGACATATGGTTTAAATGGAGATTTGAACCTTAAGTTTTGAAATCCAACTATGTTAATGATCATGTTCTACAAATTGTGAACCTAGTAAGCTATACATGACTGATTTTACAAATAGATGAACATGTTGTAGTGTACATAGTCCTTTTGAGCATGAACAAACTTATTAAGCCTAGTGATAGAAATGTTTTCAAGGAAAGACTTAGCCTAGTATGCTAACTTGCATGATTTCTACATGTTGCATATTTTGACTTTGCAAAGCATGTTAGTGTGACTTAGACATGCATGAATAAACCTTTAACTTATGTTTATGTGATTAGCAAAGGAAAGCTAATTAGTTGGACTTACTAGTAAGTTTAGAATATGAATAGTGTCATGATATTTTGAAGACTAGAATCTGACATTTGTGATCATATTTAATGACCCTCTTAGACTCACTCATGTAGCATAAAAGTATATATACCACGCTTGTGTATCACATTTCAAGAAAAGCATAAACAAAGCATATTTTCAACTAAAGCGGTGTTAGTTTCACATATGTGTTATAAATACACACAAGTATGTATAATATGAGTGTTGTAACTATCTTGTATGATTTAGAAAGCAAGCATGCTAGACTTTGTGGTTTCATGACCTTGAATGACCTTAATTGTTGAAATAAGCAACTTAGAACCATGTTATGCAAGAAGGGACATAGATTGATCTAAGAAGCATGTGAAAGCCTTTAACATGTCAAAATATATTAGGTATGATTGTGCGTTCAAGACCAAACAGAACCCACAAGGCAAAGAATCGAGTCTTGGCGAGGTCGAGGAACAGCGTGGCTGCTTGGCCAGGCCTAGGCTTAGCCATAAGCGCAATTGCATGATCTAGAATCACAGTTAGTAAATTCTGACATTTGGACAACAACTTAAATGATGCCTATTATGCTAAATGTGATCTAAAACCTACTGAGGTGCATATATATGTGTGATGCTTAGTTGATAAGTTGGTGTTACATTGAATTAGAAAGTCCATGAGTAAGAGGTCTTAAACTTGAGCATTCTTGATTTGCTTGTGAAGTATCTAAGTAGTGGATTCAGGATGATTTATAAACTGATTTTGTACCATATGTGCATACTTGAATCGTGTCGAGCTTATTTAAAGACTGTGTTAGCTAATTAACGTCTTGAACATATAATGTGTTATAAATAGGATTCGAAAGTGTTGGGTTATTAACGTGGATAAACTACACTTAAGGAAAGTTTCCTTGAACCTTACTTTTATTGAGCAAGTATCTGAACCCTACTATTACTGTTGTGCAATATCATTGCATTATTTATTCGATGAATACCGTAAGCTTATCCCTTTGAATACAAGTTACATTACTTTATCGTTCAAATACGCTAGTATGTTAAATCTTTGTGAAAGCTATTATTCATATTAAAATTGGTATTGACCTTGAATATTGTGAAAGAGTCGATGCCTTTTGATTTAGCTAGACTATATGTATATTTATAAAAGCTATCCAAACCAATTGATTGGTGCGAAAATCTTGAAAACTGAGTTGGACAACCCTTTTGGTAAGGGGAGTGTATGTTGTTGGAAACCCCAACACATAAATAAATATTATTGTGGTGTTATGCATAACGTAAAGTATTGTAGACTGGTCATCTATAGTACTTGATATTTTTGGTTATAAGTTTAATATTGGTAACCCTAGTGAAAGTTCAGTGGTCCTTAGTGACTACTCAGTATAAATTGCTTATCCAGTTGGATACATTGTTAGCCGTTGAATTCATATATATCTGTTGATTTATATTGAATTGTCATATCCCTTATTTATGATGTTATTTTGACACTTTGAACTATCTTAGAAATAACCCATCGATATTTTTAACCTTTTGATATTATATCCTACACCCTTGTTGTATATTACTTGTTGGGCAATTTGTGCTCATCCTTGCTTATTTAAAACCTTTCGATTAAGGAGGAACAGGGAGGTGTCTCTGGAACAGACAAGGGCAAGGGCAAGTCTACCGACTAGCTTGTCCTTTTTATGTTTAAAGCTATCATGTTATGTTAAGACTATTTGTGGACTATGTTTAAACTTAAGTAGGTTTATGTAATAGGTCTTTATTCGATACTATTATGTAATCTATTAAGTATTGTAGGTTGCGAGACTTGGGGGAATAATTATAATAAATCATTGTATATTATTCTAAAGTAGATTTTCTGTTGTGTATGCATTATTTTTAGTTATTATGGTTTTACCATGAGAGCGTGATGAACCGAATTCGAGTGACCAAGTGGAGGTCCGAATTTGGGGGCGTCACAGTGGTTATGATCATGTCATATACCTGTCCATCTTTGTACGTAAACCAAAGATATACAACTATAAAACCAATAATCAACAGTCCATCTTTGCACGTGAGCCAAAGATGACTTTCATCTTAATATAAGCATGAGGATGATGGCAATGATATAAGCATTAATTAAATGAAATCAAGGATAAATATTAAAGACTTTAAATTTATCTAGAGTTTAAAAACATCCAAATTGTCAACATGATACTGCTTTGTGGAGTAAAATTCAAGAATAATATTCATGTACCAAAAATAATTTAGACAGAAAAAGAAATATATTTTTGGGATAAATAGTACCCTATGAATAGTACTTCGGGAACAGTACCTCGTGAATAGTACCCCGACATGAAAAATAATCCAAATACCCGAGTGAATAATATTCGGGTAAATAGTAACCTGTGAATAGTAACTCGTGATTTGTACTCCGACACGAAAAGTGCCCCGAATACCTGAGTGAATAATACTAGAGTGAATAGTAATTGGGTGAATAGTAACCTGTGAATAGTAACTCATAAAAAAAATACCAAAGAAAATGATATTCCATGACGAGTACAAAAGAAATGATATCTCATAGGAGTATAATAGAATATACGAAACTACAAATGCATTTTCACCCGCCATGCGGTAATCCACGTAGACAGATCATTTTCATAATTTAATAAGGAATGAATACGAAGGATCATTCACCATACATGCGGTAATCCAAATAGAAATGTTATTCTAACAAAATAAAAAAGAATGGAATAACAGAAGAATTCACCATGCATGCGATAGACCACACAATCAGGTTATTCCCAACAGAATAATAAAGAATGGAACCAGGTCATGCGTAATCCGCACAGACAGGATATTCCAACAAAATAATAAAGAATGGAACCAGGACATGCGTAATTCGTACAGACAGGATATTCTAACAGAATAATAAAGAATGGAATTACAACAGAATTCACCAGGCATGTCATAAACCACATAGACAGGTTATTCCAATAAAATAATAAAGAATGGAATAACAGAAGAATTTCACCATATATGCGGTACTTCACATAGACAGGTTATTCCAACATAATAATAAAGAATGGAATAACAACCCTTACGAGTATTGAAAGAAAATAACTCTCTTCATGAATACGAAAGAATAATACCCTTACTATAATAATAATATCCCTTACCTTAGAAGAAAACTGAATACTGGAATAGTGAGGTAGCAGACTTCTCTTCTTCTTTTTCTCTATAATTTCTCTCTATAATAATTGCTCTATAGCTTTAGTGAATTGGTGAAAAATAATGAAGGAATGAGCTTCTATTTATAGGAAAATATAGTTTCGACAATTGCACGTTTTGGGGCTCAAAATTACAGTATAATACCTTCCTCTTTTTCTTCATTTTTAATTTAGTCCTGCAAGTATTATCAAACTTGTACCATCTCCCCTAATAGTAAATCATGTGAATCAATAGTAAATCATGTGAATAAATAGTTCTAGACATGTGAAAATACGAATTACAGTATAGTACCTCCATCTATACCTCCATTTTTAACTTAGTCATGCAAGTATTATCAATCTTGCACCAACTCCCCTAATAGTAAATCATGTGAATCAATAGTACACACATGTGAACACATAGTTATAAGCATGTGAATTAATAGCATTTAATTGCTCATTTATCCAGTTAATTAGCCGATTGGTCAATATAACCTCCAGACATCAATTATTATCGAAATAAATATCGATTTCCACTAACACTAATAATCCCAACACAATGGAACTATCAATTTCATCTTTAATCAACACGAACTTATTCATCATTAATATTATAACTCACAATATTTAACAACCAGGTCGTTCCCAAGAAAGAAGGGGATTTCCAATAAGGATTTATCCCTATTGGCACGTAATTAGATTATCTAACCTCTCATTGACAGAACTTCTAGACATTGTCAATATTGCAAATAATAATATGAATAACTTTGTCGTCTCAATTATTGATTTAATAATATAACATATTATACAGATGATATTGTGATCATAATTGAATCAATAATATGAGAGATATGATGCAACAATTTCTATAGCAATAATTAAGTATAACTGAGTGACTTCTCACGTAAGTATCAATAATAAAAGATATTGTACAATACCGTGTGCTACTATGCAACCACGCGTATTACTATACATTTACCATCGAATATTTTATGACAACTTGCTTACTTTGAAAAATTTTCACATATCACTCGTAACTTTAACCTTTATCAATTTAACCATTTACAGTATAATAATTATAAAAACTAAATACTTTCATTTCGTAAAATTTGGGGTCTTACAACTTCACACTATATCTACTTGTGATATTAAAGTGCTTCGCACATGTCATCATTTCCATGAACGGTGAGACACATTGTATGTGAATATATGTTGTGTTATCCTATCGTTGTTTGATTACTGGACTCGTAGGGAGACTAATTCCAACTAGGCTCAGGAAAGACACCACCCAGATTCGCTCCAGTTGAAAGAACAGATTAACTTTTTGTTGAAAAAATTGTGATGCTCTGGGAACCTTCATGCCAAAAAACCGCGAGAGTAACCTAGGATAGTTCAGCCTCTGATAAACCAAATGTGGAGGGAAGTTTCTTCATACTTTCCCATTTCAATTACTTGAAAATTCAATTACTTGTAATTTCATTCCATGTCAATCTCTATGTAATGGAAAGTATGAAGAAAAATGTGTACATGCATTCCCTTTTTACCATGCTATCTTACAAACAGCTAACATCCATTTTATAGGATAATACTCCTAAAATAGACACATCATATAGCATGTAACATTTATACATTCCCTATGACTAAACTATATAAGTTTTTTGTAGGGAAACAACTGGGCCTGTTACCCGTTCAAAATCCAAAAAAGGCAACAAGCCTACATCCAATTATGTCTTCATCTGACCAGTCTAATCCTACTTTTGTCTCTCATGAGGAGTTTGAAGGATTAAGTAAACAAATTATAGATTTGGTTTTTCTACTTAAAGAACTACAGTAGTCTACTTAGGGTCCACGGATACCCATATATACAGAATCCTCTGCACAAGGAGGAACTCAGGGTCTAGACAAAGAAACTCTAACACTTGAGTCTCAGTTGGACAAAACCAATAAAACCCATGAAATCACCCATCTCAAAGAAGATCCAGACACCGGTGATATCAGGAAGAAAGTCCTTCAAATGGAAGAGACCATTCCCTATCAAAGGGATTGGAGCACAGGAGAGTGTTAAATATGCTGGCCTTTGTATATTCCCTGGTGTTTCATTATCCAGAGAAGTTTAAAACTCTTGACTTTAAAAAGTATAATGGGTTGGGAGATCCTTACACACATTTGAAGGTATTCATTGGAGAACTCTGATCTTATGCCGACGATGAGAAGCTCAGAATGCAGCTGTTCCAGAATAGTCTAACTGGAGAAGCCCGATCGTGGTATACCAGATTAGACAATTCCAAGATTCATAGTTGGGAAGAGCTAGCTCATGCCTTCCTCAGTCAGTACAATTTCCAATCTCAGATGTCTCCTGACCGGTACCAAATTACCAAGGTCAAGAAACAAGCCAATTAGTCTTTCAAAGAGTATACTCAAAGGTGGAGGCGCCTTGCTGCTCAAGTTATTCCCTCTATGACTGAGTCTGAAATGGTGATGACCTTCATAGACATATAAGAAGCTCCCTTCTATGAGAGAGTCTTAGCTGGCATTGGCAAGCCATTTACTAAAATGATTAAACATGGAGAGATGGCTGATATAGGATTGAAGTCAGGAAAGATTCAAGACCTAGCTGCTTTGAAAGCTGTTGATGAGCACATCCAGACTGGAAATTATGGAAACAACCCCAAGAGGGTCCATAAAAAGAAAGAGGAGGATGTTTCCTTGATACAACAAGGCCAAAAAGGCAGTCAGAACATGCCTATCCAAATGATAAACTACTCCCATTTTTAAGCACATTCTTCAAACCCTCCAGTGCCAAAGAGTTGAGAAGTCTGACGCAATCAAGAATTCACACCCCTAGGGGACTCACTCAAGAATATTCTCAATCTTCTGACTACTTAGAAGAAAATTACTCATCTTCTTCCACCAGCCAATCCGAATGGGAAGGGTTTCAATACTACCCGGAAGTGTGCCTATCATGTTGGGACTCCAAGACATGATACTCAGGATTGCTGGGCCTTGAAACACAAGATCCAGGATTTAATTGATAACGGTGAGATCATGGTGACCAAAATAAAGCCAACCACATCATTATCAGTTTGGAATAAGGAACCACATCTGAAGAAGAAGAGGTTAATATCCTTAATTAGAATTGATGAAATGTTGATAGTCAATTATCGCTCAGTTCAATAATTGCCGTGGTCGATTACGGTGGTGATCATTATCGCTCCCGAACACCTAATTGCGGCATGAAATCCTTATCTTGATGGTGCTAATAAAATGGAATTATGCATAAATGAAGGAATTAATGTTGAGGTATTTTATCTTGATTTTATCGTTCGAGGTTTATGATTGTAAGACCAATTTTTTATGAAATAAAAGTATTGATTTTTCTATTGAGAATATTCTTTACGTGAGGAATATTAAATGCGCGTGGCCCGTGGTCGACTATTAATTATTGGATGAAATATTTATTTGATGTGGATATAAATGATGGATTTATTTATGTGGTTATAAATGAAGGGAATTAATAAATCGATATTTTACTCATGAGGTATTAAAAGATGTGATTATGTGAGTTATAATTTATCGTATTGGGATTTTGGATATGTTATACATATATAAGTTGAGTATATGTTCACAAATTTTGAGCAGGTTAAAAATGAATGAGGTGGTGAGAAATAAAGCCGTCAAAGTTAGAATTGAAAATCTTGTAAAGCTTTAGTATTTAGATGATACTTTGACTAATTATCTTTGAAATCAAATTTGGAACTTTTTGGTATCGGAGTTCACTTTATTAATGAGTTCTTATTCACGAGTTCTTATTGGAGTTCTTATTAAAGTTACTTTTACGATCTTGATGTTAAGTGAGCGTGAAGATGTTTTTTTGGAATTTCTTTTCCGTGTCTGACCTTATTCACGTGTCTGACCTTTATTCCGCGAATCTTCGCCTTTATTCACTTAGAAAATAAAGAAAATTTTCTTTTAAATGCAAAAATATACAATGCGGATACTAGCTTTGATTGAATATTTTGATCATTCTTGAATTTTACACACCTTATGATTATTTTTGAGGTATTTTTTGAATGGATAAAGCCAGAAGAAAGATGAATGATTCGAAGAATATCTTTGGCATCAGATGAGCGAGGTGTTTAAATGACCATGATGCATTTGTTGAATATCTTTAGCCCGTTTGAATTATTGATGAATATCTTTTGTCATGTCTGAAGATACATTGTTGCATATCTTTGTTGTGACTGAAGATGAATTATTGATGAATCTCTTTTTTCTTTAGGTATCGAAGATGACTGTTATTGACTCTTTTGCTTTGTGAAATGCAGATGAATTATTGATGAATATCTTTGACGTAATGCACGAAGATGATTGTTGTTGAATATCTTTTAGCACAGCAAATTCACAAGATGAATTGAAATATCTTTTGAGCATGTCTGAAATATCTTTGGCACGCATTTATTGATGAATATCTTTGGCTCGTGTCTGCAAAGATGGCCGTTGTTAAAAGCACGTAAGATAGGCATTGACTTTTGGATGTTTTGGATGAAGAGCAAGTGATGAAAATTATTCTTTTGTCTTGGATGGGAAAGGAATTTAGAACTACAATTCACGATTATGAGTTATCGATTGTGGGATGCTGTGAATTGTTGATTGATGTTCTGGGGATAAAACATGTTGTTGGTGGATTTTTAACATGGAGATGAATGATATTATTGATAGCACTCTCTAATGGATTGCTCGTTACGTATTATGTGGGTATTTCCGATATAATATTCGAAAGCCGTGAGGTTTGAAGTTGAATTGATGAATATCTTTTCTTAAATAATGCAATATTGGATATGAGTTGTTGAATATCTTTGGCTACCGTTTATTGCAAAGATGAATTGATTGATGAATATCTTTGGCTTGTAATGCAAAGATGACCTATTTATTTTGTTGTTGAATATCTTTAGCTTTGTAGTTATTTGTTGGTCGGTCGCTTTCAGATGTTACTTATTCACAACTGACTTTTTGAAATACAGGAAGGGATGGAGATTTTGTAAAATAAAGTATTAATTTCCCCATTAGGTTGATGAATATCTTTGAATGCACTTATCTGATAATTATTATTCTTGAATATTCTTTGGATTAACTTGAAATAAATATTTTTCTTTATTGCTTTAAAATATAGTAATTAAGATGAGCTGATGATGAATATCTTTGGCTAAATGTTGATGCTTGATGAATTTATTAGATGATTATGAGCAAAGAGGAATGATTTCATTTGGTATGACCATGATCTTTGATGTTTGGCGTGTTGCTTGAGTAAAGTTACTTGTTCAGACAAGTGATGAAAATTATCTTTGTCTTGGATGAGAAAAGAATTTACAGAACTACTGATTCACGATTATGAGTTATTTTTTCTTTTAGGTCTAAAATCTGCTTAGCTTTGATGATTGTGGGCGGAATTGTTGATTGATGTTCTGCATTAGTCTGAAGGAATTATTGATGAAAACATTGTTTGGATTTTTAACATGGAGAAGACAATAGACTTTATAGTCTATTTGACTCTCCTAATGGATTACTCATTCATTGCAACTATGGTTGAAAAGTTTTATCATCTACCATATGTTCTAAATCTCGATTTATTCTTGATGAAGACTATTGATAATTTATTTATCTTTAGTCATAATATTTTCTTGAGTAGTTGTGCTCACCCTTTTGTTTCACAATTCCTTTCGGGTAATAAAAGTGTATTTGGGTCGGGTCGGGGGGATAAGCGAGGGAATAGAGTTGTGGTCTATAGATGTTGAGGGTGAGGTGAATTTAACTTGGAAGGGTGTTTTGTCACTATCATACAAGATGTCCAATGACATACTGACCTCGTGTTATCGTAAAGACATAGTTGTGCTCATCCACTTCTTTGAGTATATTTACAAGCACTACTATATATAATCTTGGTGTTTGTTTGGAGTACAATACCCGATTAGAGAGCGATGGAGGTAATGAAATGTCGAGAAGAAGACTCACCATTGGGAAGAATATGATAGGAGGATAATTGCGTGGCCATATGATATCTACCATAACCTAAAGCATGGCCTCCATGTATGAAGGTTTCCTTGAGCACTTCCCAAAGATTCTAATTTCTAAAAGATTTTTGACTATACCTTTATGTAAGGTGTCATTGTGACGTCTTCTGATTGGTATATATTTGTATCCAAACTCAGTTGTAATTGATATTTGAGATCATGGTGACCAAACCCGTATTTGTTCTCGAGAGAACCCTCTTCCTCATCACAAAGAAGAAGAGGTTAATATGATTAATTAGAGCAATGGACAGAGTTCCAATTACGGTGGTGAATCCTCCCAAACCAGCAAGGATGGTGCTAATAAATGGAATTATGCACAGTTCCAGTTTATGATGGAATAAAAAATGAAGGCTCTGTGTGAGCAAGTTAATCAATTGGCAGAACTGGTTATCCATCAGCACCAAGTCACATGCCAATTAGTTAGTCAGGAGCATGCTAGTCTCCTTCATCTGGTTACTATTACTCCATCATTGACTCCAGAAAGTGAAACTATGGAGGATAAAATTAAAAAAAGAGCAAGTGCCAAAGACCATCGGGATTTTGCCAACAAAAGCGAATTTACCTATCTGGGCCAACCGATGGAGGAGATATTTCAGATGCTAAACAATGATGGAAGAATCACAGCTCTGCTACCTCCAATCAATCCCCGTTTATGACGGTTCAATTCTAATGGAGTATGTCAGTATCACTCCCATTCTCACGGACACAACACTGAAGAATGCTGGGCACTCCGCTATCTTATTCAACACTTAATTAACTGCGGTGTCCTGCAATTGGCAAATAATGACATTGTGTTACTTGAGAGTGGGGACACATTTCCTACAAAATGGAAGGAAGTTATAACAGTTATATCCGCTGAAGATGATTTGGCTGCCAGACCACGCATAATACAAGCAATTCAACTCAAAGGTGTTGACAATCCGTTAAAAGTGGCTGCACCAAAGCCAATTACATTGCCATATAGACCACAATATCCTGTTGTCAGCCTAAAAAAGTGTCACATAAATATGAAGAGGCTGAAGGATCCACATCCCACATAACTGCTGAAGTGTTGAAGGAGAATCCACTGTATCTTCCCCAACGGGTAATGAAACCCACTATCAGGTCAAAAGGGAAAGTTCTCATGGAGAAGACTAAAAAGTTCCTCCATACTATGGGCCATAATGAAGCCAAGGTGGTTTTAAGCTTGAGAGAAGCTCCAAAACAAATTTCCATACTGCACTTGGTTTTCTCTTCAGAATATCACAGGAAGGTCTTACTAAAGGTTTTGGAAGAAGTCCACTTGCCAAAATCAGTGGATGCCAAAAAGTTTTAGCATTTGGTTGATCACATTTTTAACAACAATGTGATATCTTTCACTGATGATGACATACCTCCCGAAGGGACTGGTCATTCCAAACCGTTGCACATAGCGGTTCTGTCCTTCGAATATATGGTGGGAGGAGTTTTGATAGATGGAGGCTCATCTTTAAATATTTGTCCTTATGCAACTTTAGAGAAGCTGAACATCAATCTCAAGCGGATTAAAAGAAGCCAAACGGTTATTAAAGCTTTTGATGGATCCCGACGTAATGCTGTCGGAGAGATTGAACTGCCTGTGGAGATTGGTCCACATACTTTCTGTGTATCCTTTCACGTACTCAAAATAGCCAAAGGATACAACCTGCTCTTGGGAAAAACGTGGATTCACATGGTTGGAGCCGTCCCTTCCACCCTTTATCAGTAACTTAAATATATTATTAACAATAGCCTAGTCACTGTCAATGTTGAGCAAAAATGTCCTGAATCAGGTGATATACTACTCATCAGCTTCAATTCAGAAGTTGAGCAAGTCAGTTTTCATGCCCTAGAGGTGAGCAACACTCACTATCATCCTATTGGGGGACCACCTCTAATACCTAAGATTTCTACCGAGGTAATGTCGGTAACTCAAGAGATGATGTCATTGGGTCATCAACCTGGACAAGGATTGTGTTGACTTGTTAATATTCTAACCTTATTGTTTTGATGATGACTTGATATTTTGTACTAATTTGTTTATTATGAAATTTCATGAAAGTTAATGAAAGGATCATTGTCGAAAGACGTTTAAGATTTGAGTCCTAAGGATTTTATTTAAGGTCATTACAAATATTTGATTTTTCAATACAAGGGTCTAGGACATTTTATGTGTGCATTTAACATGTTTATTTAGGCATGCTTTGAATTAAGATAAAATGATAATTATCTTATTGTCCGGTTTAATTGATTTACTGCAATGTGTTAATAGATTGTTGAAGAGTCCTGATTATATAAAATATTGATGCATGTGCAAGTCGATGTAAGTAACTTGAAAGTTGTTTAATGATCAAGAGTTATAATTGCTTAAGCCTCGGTACTTTCATATCTTGTATATTCTAATTTATTGGCTTAAGATAGACTTTGAATAATTTACATATCTAACACACCTACATTAATGCCATGTTATCTTTTGCTTCGAAATTGATATAACAACATGATAAGTAGTGGCAGACTTTATAATTGCTACAAGAATTGAAAAGTCTAAACTTAAAGTGTTACATGTCTGACTCAGTTTCTTTATAGATTACTGTTGAAAGAGTCCAATATATATTTGTAACAACCAAAGATAATTGGATTTGTTATTTCTTAGCCATTAACGGGAGTATTTTTAGAACGTTACTTATGTAAGACCCCGAATTTTATGAAATAAAAGTATTTAATTTTTCTTATAATTGTTATTCAGTAAATGGTTAAATTTATAAAAGGTTAAAGTTAAGGGTGATATATGAAAATTTTCAAAATACGTAAGTGGTTATAAAATGTTCATTTCTGTCAGGGAATATTCGTTTGGTCGTGGAATATTCTTGTTGTCGGGGAATATTCGTACAACGGCGCAGCCATTTGTGGGCCCCATAACAAAATAACTGTCAGATGAAGAAAATGACAAGTTTGAGTTTTTATAAATAACGACGTAGTTATTACCGTTAACACTGTTGGAATACTTAGTGGTTAAAATACGATGTCTGGCGTTGTTGCTGCGCGATGGCTGCACGGTATTGCCTGCATGATTGTTGAATTATTGATTCTTACGTGAAAAGGCACTACTCAATAATTGTTTCACGATAATTCTTTGCTCAATATTTTATTTTATTGATTCAATAATTCTTTGCGTTGATATTTTATATTATTGTTCTTTCAATAATTGTCCGTACACGATATTTTCCATTATCGATTAATAATTCATATTATTTGAATAATATTATTAGATAGCATTATTGGCAATGTCTAGAAAGTTACATCAATGAGAGGTTTGGTCACCTAATTGCGCTTTTGATGAAGGAGAAATCCTTATCGAAAGCCCCTCTTTCTGGAACTACCTGGTTGTCATTATTGTGATTCTGTAATATTATTTATAAATAATTAATTATTGATTTATATTATAAGGAAATATTTATTTGATGTGGATATAAATGATGGATTTATTTATGTGGTTATAAATGAAGTAATTAACGTTGAGGTGTTTTATCAGTATTTTGTCGGATTTGAGGTATTAAAAACTCAAATTGGTGTTCTTAAAGTGTTATTGCGTGAGTTGTAATTTTTATCCGACCGTTGGATCGTTGTATTTTTTGGATATGTTATACATATATGAGTTGAGTATATGTCCACAAATTTTGAACCGTTAAAAATTAACGCATGATGTGTTATGAATTTTAAAAGGTGTTGAAACGGTGTTGAAAATCGTCCGTTTGTGGATTTCAGATATTTTCTATTTAGAATTTAGAAAAACTCAAAGCTACAAAGTTGTAGAGAATTCAATTTCGTGCAGAATGGACATAAAATTCATATTTTTCTGATAAACGGGCTATTTTATATGAATTACTGAAGTTTTGGAAAATAAAATAATTTTTATTAAAATAGGGGTGGGACCCACTTTTGTCATTTGTTGAAAACATGTGCTGAATTTCTTGTTCAAAGGTGGTGGCTGAATTTTTAATTCAAATGAGGCATGCGTAGAAGGTGAATAAATAATAATAATATATTATTATTTAGTCTCCTTTGGCGTTCTAGCATTTTCCTATAAATAGGCGCTTAAGTTAGAATTGAAAATCACACCAGAAACTGAAGTTTTCTCTCTCTATATTCTCGAGCGTATTTTTGTGAGTATTTAGATACTTGGAGAGTGGCTATTCAGTACAAGTTTCCTTCGGATTTTCATCCGACATTCCAGTTAGAAGTACTGCTCTTTGAGGTAAGAGATTTTAAGGGTTATTATGTTTTTCAGTTTCGAAATTTTTCCGACCTTCAAAAATTATGGAAAAATTTGAAATGATAATTTGATGAGTTTTATAGATTGTGTCCAAAAATGGCGATTTTTGGATGTATGGATTAGGAGATATGGATTTTATGAGAAAAAACTATTTTAAAAGTAAACCCTTATAACTCCTTGTGGTTAACTCCAAAATTGGTAAAATTTTTATTGGGAGTACATGTATATATAATAGCAGTATACTCTATAAATTTCGAAATTTTTGGACAAAGGAACAATTTATAATAAATGTCTAAATATTCGGCAGTTTTGACCATGTGAAAAATAGTAAATGAATTTTAAAATTTTCAAGAAAAATATATGTTCAATATGGGACTATATTATGCTAAATCCCAGAAATGGAATATTTTTGGAACTGATTTGGTATTTTTCATAAAAATGGACTAGTTATGAATAAATAAATTAAATATGTTATGTGAAGTAACAAAATTGAAAAATAGGATTTTATGGCTTGGGAATCCTATATATGGTATATGCAGATTTTTGATGAGGTTGTTGGTTATTGGTTATGAAATCTTATGAGTTTGGCATTTTAGTATGATTAAATGCATTAATTAGTAAAGTGTAAGCAATTAAAATAAATTATTTATAAGTTTAAGAAATGATTAAAATATTGTGGTTGTATTAATAATATTAGATTATGAGATTATTAAGTGATGTATAACATTTGGATTAAGGTGTTATGAAATCATTGATTTATGAATCTTACTCTTGAAATTAAATGCGTTGTTGATCGTATTGTTTTTATTATCATATATAACATTTTTATAATCCGGTGATGAAATTTCTCTTTGACTTAAGTGTAAAGATGGGTAGATTATTGGTATGATCGTGACTATGGGTTCTCTTTGGCCAGTAGTGCAAAGATGAATTGTTGACTGGTATGATTATGACCATTGAATTTACAATTGAATATTTTTAGCTTAAGCGCAAAGGTGAATTGATCAACATGGTTATAATTATTGTTTATATAAATTCTGAAATGATTATATATTTCTTTGAGATATGAATATCTTTGGCCTGTAGTGCAAAGATGACCTGTTGTTGAATATCTTGGGCGTGTAGTACAAAGATGACCTGTTGTTGAATATCTTTGGCCCGTAGTGCAAAGATGACCTGTTGTTGAATATCTTTAGCATGTAGTGCAAAGATGAACTGTTAATGAATATCTTTGGTCGTAGTGCAAAGATGAACTTATTAGTATGATTATGAACAGGAACTGTGATTTGGTATAACCATGATCTTTGATGTTTCAGGTAAAGACATGTGATGAAAAAATATCTTCATCTTGGATGAGAAGAGAAAATTAAAACTACAATTATGATTATGAGTTATTCATATGACGTGAACGGGATCTGATTGATTAATGTTACGAGGTTAAAACATTGTTGGTGGACTTTTAACATGGAGAAGATAATAGACTTTATGGTCTATTTGACTCTTCTAATGGATTGCTTCGTTCACATTATGACTATGATTGAAAAGTTTAATCATCTACCATATGTTCTAAATCTCCGATTTATTCTTCGATGAAGGCTATTGATAATTTAATTATCTTTAGTCATGATATTCTTTATCGGGCTAGTTGTACTCACCCTTTTTGCTTCACAATTTCTTTTCGTAATAAAAGTGTAGGCGGGTCGAAAGGGGATAATAGGAGAATAGTGTGGTGGTCCGAGACTATCAAAGTTACTCAACACATTATAAAACGGCATGACATACAATATATAATTGTATTGAGGACCTAAGATGTGTGTGTCGTATATTATATGTCACTTAATAATTGATTTTGGTGAACAACAATAGGGTGAGGTGAACCCAACTTTGGAAGGGCGTTTTGCCACTATCATACAAGATGTCTAATGAAATACAATCTCGTGTTATCATAAGAAAGGGTTGTGCACATCCACTTGCTGAGTATATCTACGAGCACTACCTATATGATCTTGGAGTTGGGTTGAAACATAATGTTCAATCGCAGATGGTGGAGATAGTTATATGTCAAGAGAAGACTCACCATTGGAAGGAACATAATAGTAATCTTCTCGTTTTTCTTTGGGGTCTATTGGATCAATCAAGGATAATTCTCTGGACATATGATATCTATCATAACTTAGATTCATGGCCTTCTATGTACGAAGGTTTCCTTGAGCACTTCCCAAAGATTTTAATTTCTAAAACAGTTCTAAATTGTACCTTTATGTAAGGTATTACTGTGAGGTGATGTCTATAGTTGGGACATGAGTCACAGTTGGTATTAAAACTCATAATATATGTGTTGTTGTATTTTGCACGACAATTGTAATAATAAAGTTGTAGTTATTTTCTGTACCATGTATTTGGCGACTCAGAATAGGTTGGATGGATTGGACCTATTTTGGGGGTGTCACAACTTATCTGTTGGCTACGTAAATATTTTTTTACAACGGAACTGTGTTGTAGAGCAACGGTAATATTTGGACTATAAAACAAGAACTGATATCAGTGAACTACACAACACTTGAATTAATTTTTTTCACTTATATACTTGAAGATCTATTAAATTATTCTTGGTGAAAATTTTGAGCTGCTGTACAATTCATATTCAGATTACTCTCAGCAAATTTTGTGAGCATAATATTGGTGATCTTTTTCTCTTTTACTACTTGATCATTGCATTCATTAGTTGGGTCTTTAATTGTTAAATTGTTTATTTGCTTTGATCATTAGACCTCTATATTTGTAATCTTATATTTTTAGACTAAGTGTTCTCTAAAGGAATTTAATCTAGGTGGATTAAGGTTTGTTTACAAACAGTTTCAAAAAAGCATAGGTGTTGAAAGGGTGCATTGGTACAAAAGGAGCAAGTGTGCTCAAGGGAATTATTATAATTCAAATTTGATAGAATCTGTTTTGTAACAAGGGTCAATTTAAAGAAATAAAAGTGAGTCTCTAATACTAGTTGGTATTAGACGTGGACTAGGCTATTATTATAGAGGGTAATAGCTGAACCACATAAAAATTCTTGGTATTGACTTTATTACTTACTTTATTTTAATTACTCATAAAGGATTGTTAATTATCTTAATAATTAAAATTTAAATATTTGCATTATCATAAGATAATTATTTAACACCAACTATTTTTCTCTAAGTTATAATTTCAGCGAGATATATTTATAAAATCAAATAGTTAATTCGGTATGCCATATTCATTCAGCAAGCTGCATTAATCAATATAGCAGACTGTATTCAGTAGTTTGATTTAAAGTTTTTAAAAATTGGTCATAGTTTGTTCCCACAATTATTCAACCCCCCCCCCCTTTCTAAGTGTGTCTTATCTGAATTTCATTTGGTATCAGAGCTTGGCTCTACTTACTTGGTCTTAAAGGTGGACCTCCTTTGTTATACAGAACAGAAAAATACAACTTCTGAAAATTTTGAATGAGGATCTACCTTAAAAGAGATCCTTGGGAATGGTGGGTTATGGAGAATGGACCAGTTATTCCAAGAAAAGATGATGGTACTCCAAAGACTTTGTTAGAGATGGACTCAACTAAGACTTTCATGGTTTCTTATGATTCAAGGGCTATGAACACACTACTTAGTGGCATAGTACAATCTGAGATTGACAAAGTCTCCTCATGCAACATAGCTATGGAAATTTGGGACACTCTAGTGTTGAGCCACAAAGGGACATCCAAGGTTCGAGAAGTCAAACTAAGCATGCTCATGCATGATTATAAAATGTTCAAACTCGAGAAAGATGAAACTATAAAGATGGCTCAAGCAAGGTTCCTTGTTCTTCTGAACTCCTTAAAGCTACTGGACAAATCCATTAAGTGAGATTAACCGTAAGTTACATTGGGCTATGCCCAAGAGGTTTGCTTCTAAAATTACTACTTTTCAAGATTCCTTTACTATTTTTACTATGGACATGCTAACTCTTTTTGGTGAACTTGAGGAATACGAACATCAGTTAAAGAGATATGGTGATGAGGAGGAAACTCCTCGAAGAAAGGTTTTAGCTCTTAATGCAGGAAATAAAGAAGAGTTGGATGATGATTTGGATGAAGAGATAGCCATGATGTTAAGGAGACGCAAAGGACTAATATAAAGGAAGAATAAATGGAAAAATATCTCCAAATAAAGGCAAAGGAAAGCAAACCGAGGAGACATGTTTTAAATGCAGACGTCCAGGGCACTTTAAGAAGGACTGCTTTCAACTAAAGCACAAAGGAAAAACAAGCTTCAAGGATAATAAAAGAAACAAGGCACTTGTCACTTGGAGTGATGAATAGGAGTCTAAAGTTGAGGTCGGTGCTAAGGATGAAATAGCTCAAGTATGCTTCATGGGAATAGAAGGTGAATCAAACGAGGTATCACGTTTTGAGTTTAATTCTTTGAAACAAGAAAATGAAAAGTTAAAAGAAGAGAATGCATATTTGAAAGACTTAGTAAATACATTAATGAGTGAAGTTGATTCTTTAATAGATGAAAAGAAAGATATTGAAAAAGAATCTACATGTAAAGAAGAAAAGATTTTGATTGCTAAAATTGATTATCTAGATAATTATAACAAAATGCTTTTCAACAAGGTAAATTATTTGAATAATGATGTTCAAAAATTGACAAATGAACTAAAAATGAGAGATGTATGTATTGATGCATTTAGTGATAAATCACTTGATAAAATCCTTCCTAATAATGAACTTCAAAAAGAAATAAATTCACTAAAACTATCTATTGCTAAATTTGTTCAAGGTAAAGAAAATTTTAACGTCATATTGGGTAGATAAAGACCTAGCTTTGAAAGACAAGGAATTGGTTATAATCATATGCATAAAAAGGGTGATATGAAAATGTTAAAATCAAAATCATATTTTAGATTAAATTATTGCTCACCATTTACTACATGTAGAAATTGTGGTATTAAAGGTCACTTGGACATAAACTATTTTAACAAAAATAAGATTAAAAAGGTATGGGTTAAAAAGAATTATTTATGTGCAACTAACATTAAAGGACCCACAAAGATGTGGGTACCAAAAGGATGAATGATCTTTTCTTAACAGGTATGTCTCAAGGCAAGGGTTCCATCTCAAAATTCTTGATAGTGGATGCTCTTGTCACATGACTGTTGATAAATCAAAGTTCGTGGAGCTAAAAATCAAGAACAAAAATGTGACAGTTACATTTGGAGATAATTGAACCTGCGAAATAATCGGAAAAGGTAAAATAGGAAATGGTAAGGTTAATATTGATAATGTACATCTTGTTAGTGGACTTGAATTTAATCTTATTAGTATCAGTCAATTGATGGATAATGGTCATCAAGTTAGTTTTGAAAAAGAAAATTGCACTATTTCTCATGGTACTAACAATGTTACTCTAGTTGCACAAAGAGAAGGAAATATATATACTATTAATTTTGAGCAACAGGATGAAAAACTATGTCTTGCATCTGTTCAAGATGAGGCTAAATTATTGCATAAAAGAATAGGACATTATAAGAAACAACTATAACTTTATTACAAGAAAGTAAACTTCCTTAAAAGTTTTGGGCCGAACCTATAAACACTTCGTGTTATGTTCTGAATAGAGTACTTATTCGTCCAATCATTTTAAAGACTCATTATAAAATTTTAAATAATAAGATTCCTAATATAGGTTATTTCAAAGTTTTTGGATCTAAATGTTTTATACTAAATACTAATGATAACTTGGGAAAATTTGATGGTAAATCTTATGAAGGAATTTTCATTGGTTATTCACAAAATAGTAAAGCTTATCGTGTATTTAATATTAACTAGCTATGTGTTGAAGAGTCTATTCATATTATATATAATGAAACTCACAATGATCTTCCAAAATAAAGAGATGAGGATGCAGAAAATTTGGAGATCTCAGTGAATCCAACAAACTAGAAAAATCTATTCAGCAAGCCAAATGGACAAATCCAAGAAGCTGATTTGGAAAACTCTCAAGGAATGGAATAAGGAACAACACAAGAGCTTGAAGTTGATATCCCTCTACAAGAAGAAATATTACATGATGTGTGAATGCCAAAGACTACGAGATATCTCAAGAATCATCCACCAGAAAACATCATTGGAGATATAAACAAAGGAATCACCACAAGGAGAGGATTGCAAAAACAATGTGCATTCTCTGCATTCCTATCACAAGTTAAGCCAAAGAATGCTAAGGAAGCTATTCTAGATGGAAGTTGGCTAATGGCAAGGTAAGAAAAACTTCAATAATTTGAACGATGCCAAGTCTAGGAACTTATGCCCCCTCCTAAAGATGTTTCCATCATTGGAACAAAGTGGGTATTCAAGAATAAGCTTGATGAGCATGGCACAATCACGCGTAACAAAGAAAGGCTAGTAGCTCAAGGATACAATCAACAAGAAGGAATTGATTGGGAAGAAACTTATGCCCCAGTTGCTAGACTAGAGTCCATCCAAATCTTGTTAGCATTTTCTTGTTACAAGAAGTTCACACTCTATCAAATGGATGTAAAGAGCGCCTTTCTCAACGGATACATCAATGAAGAGGTATATGTAAAATAGCCTCCTGAATTTGAACATGAGAGGTATCCAAACCATATCTATAAGACAAAGAAAGCACTTTATGGGCTAAAGCAAGCTCCAAGGGCATGGTACGAAAGGTTGAGTAAGTATTTACTTTTAAATGGTTTTATTAGAGGAAAAATTGATTCTACATTATTTATTAGGCATGAAAAAAAAGATATTATTATTGTACAAATATATTCTAGATAATATAATTTTTGGTGCAACTAATGATTTCTTTGTGACATTCTTTGATTGTAATTCACATAGAGATATAGTGAGTTAGTTAATTAAGGTGTTTAACTTAATTCTATCTAAATTGTGGATTTAAGTTAATATGGTATTAGTGCATCGAGAGGTGGCTAATTTTACTTTAGAGTTCTTGATTAATAAATTAGGATAGTGATTTAAACAAGAATAAAGTGTAATAATCATAGTGAAGCTTAGGGTGAAGTTGTAAGCCTAATTCTCCGATACATGTTTAGAAATTCAGTTTTTGAGATTTGTGATTGTTTTGTGGTCTTAGTATTTTTAATAATTTTAGTTTTTATAATTTTAATCATTAAATTGGATAGTTTAATAAAATTGGGATTAATAGGAAACTGGTAATTGTGAGGTTGAAATTCATACTAATTTCTCTGTGGGAACGATACTATACTTACTATTATATTACTTGTTGACCACGTATACTTGTGTGATTGTGTGTAATTAGATTTTACCCAACAAGTTTTTGGCGCCGTTGCCGGGGATTATTAGTATAGATTTTAATATTTTATGATATCAGTTTAATTTATCCAATTTTACTAACATTTTTTTCTTTTTGTTTTGTTCGTTCTTATTTCAGGTTTTTAAAGTTAGTTTATGCAAACTTGATCCAAAAATCTAGACTTGCTTCCTTTTGAGGACGACATTGAGAGACAATTTCAAAGGCTAATTAAGTGGATTAAGGAAACAAGGGAAGACTTCAAAAATTCTGAAAAAGAAGAATCAATGGCTGGCGAAGACCAGAAAGCGTTGAGGGACTTTGTTACACCCAAGGTGACTGAGTCACAGTCGAGTATCACCAGGCCTGCTATAGCTGCGAACACATTTGAAATCAAGCCTGGGATTATTCAAATGATGCAAAATTTGGTTCATTTTGGGGATTTGGAAAATAATGATCCGAATGAACACCTAGTAAGCTTCTTGGAGATTTGTGACACCTTCATATATAATGGTGTGTCAGATGATGCAATTAGACTTCGTTTGTTCCCATTCACTTTACAGGACAAGGCGAAGAGTTGGCTACACTCTCTACCGTCGGGGTCAATAACTACATAGGAAGACCTCGCACAAAATTTTCTAGCAAAATTTTTCCCACCAGGGAAAACTGCAAAAATGAAGAATGAGATAACTATGTTTGAACAAAAGCATAAGGAATCTCTGTATAAGGCATGGGAAAGATACAAGGAATTGCTTAGAAAGTGCCCGCATCATGGATTGCCTAAGTGGTTGCAGATGAGCACATTTTACAATGGATTGCATGGGAATCTTAGGACCAGTATTAATGCAGCTTCGGGAGGGGCTTTTATGGTGAAACGTTATAATGAGGCATATCAATTGATAGAGACAATGACAGCTAACAACTAACAGTGGCCCACGACAAGAATGACATAAGCTAAGGCAGCTGGAGTGTTAGAGTTAGATGGAGTGACGCCACTAGCAGCACAGATTTCAGTGCTCTCTAAGAAGGTGAATGTTTTATCAAGTGTACAGACTCAGCAGGTTGCAGTTATTTGTGAATTATGCATAGGTGAAAATCCTACAGAACAATGTGCAATCAACTGAACGTCGGTGAAATTTGTGGGTAGCTATAACAGAATTCCACAGAACATGTACCAGAATGCATACAATCTAGGGAATAGGAATCATCCTAATTTTTTATGGAGTAATAATCAGCATCAGCAAGCTCCACGACCATCTTATCCCCCAAGATTTCAGAATTAACATCAACAATCAGCTCAACATCAAGATAGGAAAACAGATTTAGAGGAGTTTTTGTCAAAGTATATAACGAATAATGAGGCAGCCATAAAATCACAAGCAGTAGCCATCAAGAATTTAGAAAATCAGATGGGACAAATTGCCTTAGTATTGAACAATAGACCACAAGGGACTCTACTAAGTGATACTGAATGAAATCCAAAGGGAAATCACGAATAGTGTCATGCAATCACTTTGAGAAGTGGAAAATATCTAGATGGGAAAAGTGCAGAAAATTTAGTTAGAACGGATGATAAAGAAAGTGAAAATAAAGTGGTGGAGGATAGACAAGTGGAAGAAAAGGTGGAAAAGAGTAAGACAGTTAACGAACCAGTTGTTTATCCTCCACCGCCGTTTCAGCAGAGAGTACAAAAGTAGAAATTAGATAACCAAATCGTAAAATTTTTGGAAGTTTTTAAGAAACTTCATATTAACATCCCTTTTGCAGAAGCCCTAGAGTAGATGCCAAGTTATGCAATATTTATGAAGGGTATTCTATCTAGGAAAAAGAAGTTGGAAGATTTCAAAACAGTGGCATTAACAGAGGAGTGTAGTGCAGTTTTACAGTGAAAATTACCACCAAAGTTGAAAGATCCGGGGAGTTTTACCATTCTATGCACAATTGGGAACACGGTGTTCAACAAATGTTTATGTGATTTCGGAGCAAGTGTAAACCTTATGCCATTATCAGTTTACACAGAATTAGGTTTACCAACTCCAAAGCCTACGAACATCCCATTGTAGTTAGAGGATAGGTCAGTCACATACCCAAGAGGCATTGTGGAGGACATTTTGGTCAAGGTTGACAAATTTATATTCCCTGCAGACTTCAAAATTCTGGATTTTGAGGAAGATAAGAACATCTCAATTATCCTAGGGAGACCGTTCTTGGCTACGGGTAGGACGCTCATCGATGTACAAAAAGGTGAACTAACTATGAGGGTCCAAGATCAAGAAGTAAAGTTCAATGTTTTAAAGGCCATGAAATTCCCTACGGATGAAGAAGAATGTTTCAGGATGGATGTCATTGATCAGATAATCAGCGAGGACATGGTTAAAAGTTTGGTTAATGATCAATTGGAAACAACATTATTGGGAGATGAAGATTTAGATGATCCAGAGTTTATAGATTACTTGTAGATGCTAGACTCCCTACCACGAGTTAGCAGATTTAAAGCACCATTTGAACCATTGCACACGGAGGAAAGACCCCCAAAAAGGATGAAACCTTCATTGGAGGAGCCACCTGCTCTTGAGCTAAAGCCACTCCCTAAACACCTCAGGTATGCGTATTTAGGCAATTCTAATACTTTACCTGTTATTATTTCTGTTGCGCTTAATGAATTACAGGAAGATAAGTTGCTGAGAGTGCTTAGAGAACATAAATCGGCTATAGGATGGACAATTATAGATATCAAAGGACTTAGCCCATCCTTTTGCACGCACAAAATTCTAATAGAAAAGGATGCAAAGCCAACGGTGGAGTAACAGAGATGGCTCAACCCAATTATAAAGGAAGTTATGAAGAAGGAAATCCTGAAATGGTTGGACGCGAGTATCATCTACCAAATTTCAGACAGCAAGTGGGTTAGCCCAGTTTAATGCGTGCCAAAAAAGGGAGGAATGACCGTGGTATAAAATGATGACAATGAGCTAATTCTGACGAGGATAGTGACTGCCTGGAGGGTTTGCATGGACTACAGGAAGTTCAATAAGGCAACTCCAAAAGACCACTTTCCTCTGCCTTTTATCGATCAGATGTTGGACAAATTAGTGGGCCACAAATTTTATTGCTTATTGGATGGGTATTCAGGATACACTCAGATAGTCATTGCTCTTGAAGATCAAGAGAAGACCACTTTCAAGTGCCCATGTGGCACATTCGCATTCAGGAGAATGTCCTTCATCTTGTGTAATGCACCCGCTACCTTCCAACGGTGTATGATGGTCATCTTTTCAGACATGTGGAGAAAAATGTGGAAGTCTTCATGGATGACTTTTCTGTCTATGAGGATGATTTTGATGCATGTTTGGAGAACTTGGTGATGGTTTTAAAGAGATGCACAGAAACAAATTTGGTTCTTAACTGGGAAAAGTGCCATTTTATAGTTGAGGAAGGAATAATTTTGGATCACAAAGGATTAGAGGTTGATAAATTAAAGCTGGAAACGATTGAAAAGCTTCCACCACCAACTTCAGTTCAGGGAATCTGCAGCTTTTTGAGACTTGTCGGGTTCTATAGGAGATTTATAAAAGATTTATCTAAAATTGCAAAGCCATTGTGTAGTCTTTTAGAAAAAGATTCAATTTTAAGTTTGATGAAGACTGTAAGTTGGCATTCGAGCTATTGAAGAAGAAATTAACTACAGCTCCAGTTATCATTGCATCGGATTGGAATACGCCTTTTGAGTTAATGTACGATGCAAGCGACTATGTGGTTGGGGTTGTCTTGGGTTAACGACAAGAGAAGGTATTTCATGCCATATACTATGCAAGTAAGACACTTACGGAGACCCAAATGAATTACACAACTACGGAAAAGGAATTGCTTGCAGTAGTATATGCCTTTGATAAATTCTGGGCATATTTGATCGGACTAAAGGTGGTAGTTTATATAAATCACTCGGCTATTCGTTACTTAATTTTGAAAAAAGATACTAAGCTACGCCTTATCAAATGGATTCTCCGTCTACAGGAATTTGACTTTGAAATAAATGATAGAAAGGGGATGGAGAATCAAATTGCAGATCATTTATCAAGGCTGGAAAAGCAGGGTAAAGATGAAGAGGATAAATATGTAATCAATGAGTCATTTCTGGATGAGCAACTATTTGGAGTCAATGCGGAATTTCCATGGTAAGCAGATTTTGCTAATTATCTAGTGAGCAACATACTTCCCCCAGATCTTACACGTTAGAAGGAAAAAAAAATTCTTACATGACGTCAAGTGGTATATGTGGGATGACCCGTACCTATTTAAACAGTGCACCGATAAGATGATTAAAAGGTGTGTGCCCTACAGTGAGGTGAATAATATATTGCATGAATGCCATTCGTCTGAATATGGGGGACATTATGGAAGTGAGAGAACAACAACAAAAGTTCTTCAAGCCGGTTTTTATTGGCCTACGTTATTTAATGATGCTCACTGGTTCATTAAAAACTGTGATAGATGTCAAAGGGTGGGAAACATATCAAAAAGGAATGAGATGCCACTGCAAACAATCTTAGAATTTGAGATTTTTGACGTATGAAGAATGGATTTTATGGGGCCATTCCCTTCCTCGTTCAATAATCAGTACATCTTGCTTGCGGTTGACTATGTATTAAAATGGGTTGAAGCCATAGCACTCTCAATGAATAATGTGACGCCCCCAAAATAGGTATACATCACCCATCTTGGGTCGCTAGATATATACAGTACTGACAACTCCGTTTATACAACTTTCATGAAAAATATGAAGACTCATATACGGTGAGTTTAAATACAAATATTGTAACATATATAGTACGACAATAGTCATACTCAAATTATTAAAATGCCATATAAAGTACAACAGCAAATATTTCAAGTCTCCAAAGGAATACGAGAAGATTTTTGTCCTCCTCATTCCAACGGAGTGCATTTTCACACTTTCAAATTCGAGTTTTCATCACCCTATTTAGTTCAACAAATATAACTATTAAATGATGTATAAAATAAGTCACGCACATTTTAAATTCTCAGTACAATTATTATGCCCCGCCGTTTCATAATTTCATTAGGCTCGTGACTAATTCATATCACCGCTGTATACTCATGTTCTCTCTGCTAGTTTCAGCTACACTTTTATTACCTGAAAGGGGTGGTGAAGTAAAAGGGTGAGCACAAATAGCCCAGTAAAGAATATCACGAGTTAAGATAATTAAATTATCAAAATAATTTAGATATTTAGAACATATGGTAGAAGATAAAAGTTTTCAACCATAATAGCAGCGGAATCAATAATCCATTAGAAGAGTCAAGTAGAACATAATGTCTACTATCTCCTCTAGATTAAAAATCCTTCGTTAATATTTCATTCCTATAATACTCATCAACAGTTCTTTGTTATACCCAAGACAAAGAGAACTCTCATCACCTGTCTTCACCTGAACCACCACAGATTATAATTAAATCACAATACATATTTATAATCCGGTAAATCAACAGTCCATCTTTGCAATACAAGCCTAAGACATACAACTGTAAAATCAATAACGCTGAAACTCAGCTCAATAGTATCACGACCACGAATTATCCCTACACTACGGGCTAAGGATATTCGTGTTTTCACCAATGGTCATGATTATACTGAATAATCCCTGGTCATAATCATGACAATTAACAGTACATATAAGCACAACTGGCCAAAGATAATTTTTACCACATCATTTGTAACATTACGGTCATTATTATACTGAATAATCCTTGTTCATAATCATACCAAGGCCATCTATGCACTACGGGCCAAATATGACTTTTACCACATCATTTGTAACATTACGGTCATTATTATACCAAATAATCTCTGGTCATAATCATACCAAGTCCATCTATGCACTACGGGCCATAGATGACTTTTACCACATCATTTGTAACATTACGGTCATGATTATACTGAATAATCTCTCGTCATAATGATACCAAGTCCATCTATGCACTACGGGCCAAAGATGACTTTCAACACAATATAAGCATGAGAATGATGAAAATGATATATATAATGAATAAACATAAATAATCAAAATAATAAGATAACATAGATCTTAGTGATTTTCAACTTAATTATCAAGAGTCCAAATTGCTAACATAATATTAGATGAAGCACAAACTATTAAGGATATTCTAATCATTTCAGGACTTTTCACCATTTAATGATAAACTAAATAAGCGAATAATAATATCTTACCATAATATGGAGTATGAAAGAAAATGATATTCCTTTTTACCATAAAAATGATACCTCTTACCACAACAATGATATCCCTTACCTTAGCATGTGACTTGATTCTACTTTCTGTGAAATTGATTAACTTAAACAATGCTTGCATTCCTTATCTACACTTGGAGTAACATTACACTCAATAGAAATACTCACAATATTGTAGCAAAAGAATTCTATATTTTAGTGTAGTGATGGTGTGTGTTTAGTTACTCAACCGAGCAACCTATTTATTCTAAACATTTAGTAAACAATTAGCAAACCTGCTTTGACAAAATAACCAAATAAGGTATATAATAATGGTAGTGGAATTTATAGTCCCACAGAGAAAATTAAACCAACTTGTACACGTTTTAAAAATAATTGAGTTGTGGTCCAGACTACTTTAAAAAAAAAAAGTAGAGTGCCGACAAGTCCTGCCAAACTTACTTTTGTAAAAAGAAAATAATTGAACAAACATCTGCATATCATACTTATCTTTAATCAACACCTTATATTCATCAATTATTTATACATTTTTAATTTTTCAATAATTATTCACAATTATTAACATAGACTCACAATACTGCCAACTGGTTTAATTATATCATATCAAATAATATGAGTCACTGTATAATAACTACTGTGACAATTATTCAATAAAAGACTGAGTGACTTCTTACGTAATTAAGAATCAATAATATGAATCACTGTGCAATAATTACTGTGATAATTATTAAATTAAATACATGGTGACTTCTTACGTAAGAATCAAATCAATACCTTACTATAAATAATTTAAATTTTATTAAAAGTAGGGATCAACACCAAATCATATTTATCTCGAATAACATATAAACCAACTAACAATTCATTATTCATTCAAATTGTCTTTATTTATCGCATAAAATCATTGTTCATATTCCAAAACTTTAGAAGTGAATAATAAAACTTGAGAAATCTAAAACCTTATATATAACAATCCATTATTCTGATATTATCACCATTTCTACTTTAACAAAAATATTATTTTTGTTTTTATCATAACTCATTCGTTACTTGTGCGTTTACATCCCGACACCTCATAGGCTTACTAACACTTCTAAAAAATTTAAAAAAAAAATCTGAACTTTCCAAACAATTTTCATATTTTTCGAATTATCCAACAATTTTCTAGAATTATTTCTATTTATAAAAACTATCATTTAATAGCTTCAAAATAGGAATACTAACTTCACATACTTTTATACCGTTAAAACATTATCAATATTAATCTTATATTATTATAATATTTTTCAAAGAAAATCATAATTTTCCACCATTCATAGAATTTCCTATGAATTTCCTCTATTTTTAAACTAACCATAAATAACTTAAAAATATAATAAATATTTCATTAATCAATAATTTTCCAAAAAACGCCCCAAAATTATAAAGTAATATTATAAGATTTTTCACCAAGTTTCATAATTTTTATCATTCATAGAATATTCTATGAATTTCTTCTATTTTCAAACTAAATATAAATAGTTTAAAAATATAATAATTATACATTTTCAATAATTCATCAAAATTTTACGAAAATTCTAAGATTATATAATAAGCATTCTGTAAAAATATTTCAGCCCAAAATAATTTTTTTGATAAATTAATCATAAACTCCAATATTCAGAAATTTCAATAATTCATAATAATTAGCACTTTTATCAGAAAAATACAGATCTTCTGTCCATTCCATGTAAAATTTAATTCTCTATAACTTTGTAGAAGAAAGTTTTCCCAAATTCTAACTCGAACATAGAGAAATAGTCTTACCGAAAATTCTGCTCAAAATTTCTGAATCAGCCACCTCACAAAATTCATAACAAATCATACGTTAATCTTTAATGGTTCAAAATTTGTGGACATATGCTCAACTTATATATGTATAATATATTCAAAAATCACAACGATCCATCGGTCGTATTACAAATTATAACTCATGCAATATAGCTTAAGAACACTGATTTTTCAAACTATAAGTCCTTCGGACAAATTTCATTCAAACTGTCACCGCGAAAAATCCACAATGAATTTTTGGGTGATTCCAATTTCTGCGGTTAGCTTACTTCCAGGGATTTCTTTTGATATATGCCTCATCACCTAACTCATTATACACAAAGAGTTATAGATTTTACAAAATCAAGTAGTAAACTAATTTTTTTTGAAAATTTACAGATTTTGTTCTTCTTTTGATTTCTAGATTTCTCAAGTTTGATCCTTGTTTATACAAGTTTAAATCATTCAAATCAAGTATAAACAAAATCTCTTCATATAAAATTTATGAAAACTTAAATTTGAAAAGAAATTAAGAAATTTTAAAGTTACCTCTTTATCAAATTATTTTTATTTCCTTCTTCCATTCCTCTTCATTCTCTTCATATTCTCTCTTTATTCTCTTCCTTCTCTTCCCTCTCTCTATTTTCAGATTTCTTCCCGAATGAGTGAGGGTGGTGGGAGTGAGGAGATTAATAATTCATCATCTCTCCTTTCTATTTTTCTTCTCCACTTTTTCTTCTTTTCCTCCTTTCCTTTCTTTTCCTACGTTCTCTTTTCTCTCACTTATTTATTTGTAACCTTTCACGGGAGTGCAATGTGTGGGAATAAAATGAGAAGATGAAGTGCTAGTTTTCCAACATCTCATGTCCCACCAAAATAGAATTGGCTAATCAAAGAAAAGTTTTGTAGGAAATTAGAAAAATTTGGAAAGTTGGAGAAAAACATCTCCTCCACAATTATCAGCATTAGCCGTCTCCCAATAATTCTCCACTTACTCTTTTATTTGCTCATTTATCCGATTAATTGCTCAATTGACCATTTATCAATTTAATATTTTATAATTTTAAAAATAATGATCATAAATTAAATTAGACTTTTATTTTATAAAAGTCGGGGTTTTACAAATAATGCCAAGGTGGTTCTTAAGTTCTTGCACAAGAATATTTTTACAAGATTTGGCACGCCAAGAGCTATTATAAGTGATGAAGGTAGTCACTTCTGCAACAGATCATTTACAGCTCTCTTGGCGAAATATAGGGTCAACCATAAGGTGGCGACGACATATCATCCCCAAATAAGTGGTCAAGCTGAAGTTTCAAACAGGGAGGTCAAGAGAATCTTAGAAAAGGTGGTAAACCCGAATAGAAAGGACTGGTCTCTCAGATTGGATGATGCATTATGGGCTTACCGGACTGCGTACAAAACACCAATTGGTATGTCACCATATCAATTGGTCTACGGGAAAGCATGTCATCTACCTATGGAGTTACAACACAAAGCCAACTGGGCAATTCAGAAACTTAACTTCGATCAAGCAGCTATGGGTGAAAAGAGACTAATTCAGTTAAATGAGCTCGATGAATTCTAACTTCAACCTTAAGAGAACTCTAAGTTATACAAAGAAGAAGTCAAGAAATGGCACGACTAGAAAATCATGCAAAGAACGTTTGAACCGGGGCAATCAGTACTACTGTTCAACTCAAGGTTGAGGTTGTTCCTAGGGAAGTTAAAATCAAGGTTGTCGGGTCCATTTACCATCAAAAGAGTTTTCTCACATGGCGCCGTTGAACTCTATAGTAGGAATCTATTAGAAACGTTCAAGGTCAATGGTCAAAGACTAAAGCATTATTGGGGTGGCGATTCCAACACGGATGTCATCGCAATCACACTAGCCAATATACCATAAATAGGGAGTAGTCAGGCTGAATGACTTAAAATCAAGCGCTAATTGGGAGGCAACCCAATTTTATTTTATTTTCAGTAACTTTATCCATGCTAGTTAGACTATAGTTTAGAATAATAATTAGGATATAATAAATTCATTATATAGTTATTTGGTTGTATTGCTCTAGATAATCTAATCTCTCATGCTTAATTTACGCAAGATCTAATGATACTTATGTTTTCATAATGAACATGTACTTAAGGAGCTAATAGATGTATTAAGGAAGTAAGCAACAAGCAAAACAGAGTCCAATTACAGCACACTAGCCCGCCGGGGTGGCCCCCTACAAGCCTATTACCCCCGCCGGGGTGGGGGTCTCAAGTCCAAAAATAGTGTACATGCCTGCCGGGGCGGGCTTATCAAGCACAATACCTCTCGCCGGGGCGGGGGTCCTGAATATGAACCAACAAGATTTGGTAGTTACATCACGTTTACACCTCTCCTACTTCTTCCCCAACTAAAACCCCACTCCCATACATCTTCAATCCACTCTCTACCCATGTTTTGGCAAGTTAATACCCATCATCCCACTTCATTAACATACTTGCCCACTACTTCACCCCATAACCTTACACCATCTCTCATCTCTATAAAAGCTTCCACTGACAACCCAAGCCAACCAAATATACATTCAACTCAAACTCAAAAAGCTAAGGATTAGGTTATTATTGGGTGAATTTGTACAATAACTGATAGTGATCAATTTTTCTTCCAATTCCTCCCTTTCTATCACTATAGTTGAATCAAAATCACTAAGTTTGGGGGGATTGAACATCTTGCACACCAAGTGTTCGACAAATTGCATAAGTGAAGTTTGGGCGGAAATGTGTTGTTAAAGCTTACTGATTTCAATGGCATCTAAACCCACATCAAAGAGGCAACGTGGAGAGAGTTTTGGAACCACACCACCAACATGAACCTTCGACCGGTGCAAATTCATAAGTGTCACCGCCGCCGACCGTTACGATTACATGGTGTCAAAAGCACTCACACCGAAGCGGGGGTTGGCACCAGACCATATTGACGGTGAAATGATGCAACAGATATATCAGAAAGGGTGGAATAAGTTCACGAAAGAACCCGAGGCCGCATTTGTAAGTATGGTCAAAGAATTTTATGCTAACGCCGAGGATAAGGTCCCCTTCAACGCTTTTGTGTGGGGAAGATTAGTTCCTTTCAGTGCCGATGCCATTAATATATACTACCAGTTACGAGTGCCTAGACATTGCCAGTATGCTCACTTACGTGATCATGATCTTGATTATAAGGTTATTATGAAGGAAATGACAAAACCGGGTACCACATGGATCAAAAGTCATAAAGGAGGCATTGTTTTTCATAGCAAGGATCTCAGCAGGTATGACAAGATATGGTATTCATTCTTGTGTGCCAAGTTATTTCCATCCACACACATGTCAGATGTGACTAAGGAGAAGGCATTGCTCTTGTATGCCATTGTACAAGATTTTATCATCGATGTAGGGGCTATAATTAGTTTTTTAATCCGACGATGATTATGATGACCATTCTTGGGCGGCTTGCCACACTTATCACTCATTTATGGGTTGTGTAGGCAAGCGGGAGTTAGATGGTCCGATGATGAGATCACCTAGATGCCGCTTCAGACATTGGATTCAAGAATGATTGCACAATATGCGGTATGGCCCGGAGGCGAGTCGCATCCTAGAGGATTAGGCTTTATATTTCCATCAGCCTTTGAGGATGAGGCTGACGCTTCTGACAGCTCAGATGACGAAGAGTTCTAGGGGGCGGCACAAATGGGAGAGCAAGGAACAGAGGCAACACCACATCCCGAGGCCATATCTAGCCCTCAGTTCCTCAACTTTTAACGACAAGTTGATGAGCACAACAAGGAAGCATGAATAGAGATGTGGTGACTCGCAACGAGGCAAGATCACATGTTTGAAGCCATGAATCTATCATTCGCCTCATTGAACACGGCGCTCCAGAGCTTCAATCCCAATGCACAATTCCTATACCAGCAGCCAGCCCCAATGCCAAGGTTTCCACCAAGTGAATCCAATGAAGAAGAACACACACCACCACCCCAAGCTTAAGTGATTACAGGGAAGTCCTCATATATTTATTGCTATATCTATACAATGAGGGCATTGTAATTTTCAAGTTTGGGGGATTTAGTTTCATGTTTGTTTTTCATGTTTCCATATTTAATTTTATTATCTAGGTTTGCATATGTTAGTTCATTGTTTAGTTTTAGGATTATTAAATGTTGCATTCATGTAATCATGTAGTTGCATAGTAGCTTAGGATCGTAAATAGTTTTTATTTATTTTTGCACTCATGTTATGTTTACCATATATATAAAAATAATAATAAAATTTAGTTAAGTATTGTGTTATTTTGCATATGTCCAACTGTAGTTGTAGTTCATTTTATTATGGCCAATGATGAGATTGGGATTAAATAGACAAGTACGGTACTGATTATTAGAACCTTGATGTAGTCTCTGTTATGAATTGGATTTTGTGCTTGTTTAAAACTGGTATAAAAAGGGTAGCATGTTAATAACACCTAGGTTGACTGATTAGTTCAAATTGATACATAAGAAATTTCTAAAGGATAATGTTAGTTTAAATGAAAGAATAATGAGGATAGATAGTGAAGACGGAGAATTAGGCAAGAACCTAAGTTTGGGAGAAAAAGTGAGGTATATAAGCTTCTATAAAAAAGAAAAAAAAGTGAATAATTGTGTCTTGTGGTGGGTTGAGAAGAATCATGAAAAGCACTCCCCATAAACACAGGCGTGAGATGGAACATAAAACGCACTCACATCTATGAAAAAAAAAAAAAAAGAGAGGAATAAAATGGGAATTAAGAGAAAAAAAGCCCCCGTGATTGAAAAAAAAAAGAAAGAAAAGAAAAGAAAGCATAAGTACCCTATTTGGACCCATAATATTGGTAATTGTTTGATTTTAGTTGGATCTCATTTATTTTTGAAATTCTTGAGTTTTAACTGTATGATGCCTTCAAAGAGATTTTTTATGAATTAAATTTGAATTTGTATAAGTTAGCATGGATGTTAAGCACACACACACACACACACACACACACACTATACCAGTAATAACAGTGTAAGATTAATTGATTAGTGAGGGATTATTGATTAGTTTTAATATGATGTGTCGTCGTGTTTGCTTGATTTCTCTGAGGTCGATTAAATGATTTGATTCTAGGATGACTGTTGGATGTGTAGGCATATAGGTTAGATGCATTGCATATCATTGCATTGCATAGCATGTTAGTTTGTTTTGTGTTCAAGGACTAGCACGATTTAAGTTTAGGGGATTTTGATAAGTGGGTTTAATACCCACGAATCGGTTCCTAATTCAAACTTAATCGTTGTTAATTCATTAATTATATTGTTTATTTTTACTTGTTTATTGTTATTTTGTGTATAGGTTTGGTGGTGTGGCAATTGATCAAAAAGGGCGCAATTCTGGCAAAAACTTAGCAAGTTTGGTGCTTAAGGAGATCAACTAACAGAAGACATGCCCGCTGGGGCGGGCCTTTTTATGCCTTGCACCCCCACCGGGGCTGGGGGTCTTGAACTTAGAAGTCAGAAGCCAAGCTCACGTAAGGCTATTTTCAAAGTAACACTTCACCCAGATGTGTCCGGTGTCGCAATGAAACGTTTGTTTAGTTGGTTTCAAATACTGTAAGAAGTAAGTTTAAGTTATTGGAATGGTTTGGGACTCATATTGGCATGGAATTGCAATCAGAATGCATGTCTTAGAGATATATATGACATCAAATAACAAGATTGAGCTATCATACAACAAAAAAAAGGCAATCAAGATTGAGCTTCAGATTTTATTTCTTTTATGATGAACTAAATTACTTTTTAGGTTTATGATGGATCTTTAAGTGGAACGATGATTATGTAATATTTGATTTTTAGTTTAATAAGCTATTCCTCAGTTTATCTATATTAATTTATGCTTGAATTTATGAATTGCCTCATCAATAATTCTTTATGAACTTGAATGGATTTGAGAGAGGAAGTATGAGTCTAGACTTAGTTAATATAGCATGTGTTCTTAAATTTTGTGAATGAGCAGAATCTTGATGAATGTTAAGGTAGAGATATGCTTAACATCACATGTAATCGAATAGAGAACTTGAACTTAAACCTTCTTTGATTGTAATTCACATAGAGATATAGTGAGCTAGTTAATTAAGGTGTTTAACTTAATTCTATCTAAATTGTGGATTTAAGTTAATATGGTGTTAGTGCATCGAGAGGTGGCTAATTCTACTTTAGAGTTCTTGATTAATAAACTGGGATAGTGATTTAACCTGGAATAGAGTGTAATAATCATAGTGAAGCATAGGGTGAAGTTGTAAGCCTAATTCTCCAATACTTCTTTAAAAATTCAGTTTTTGAGATTTGTGATTGTTTTGTGGTCTTGGTATTTTTAATAATTTTAGTTTTTATAATTTTAATCATTAAATTGGATAGTTTAATAAAATTGGGATTAATAGGGAACTGGTAATTGTGAGGTTGAAATTCATACTAATTTCTTTGTGGGAACGATACTCTACTTACTATTATATTACTTGTTGACCAAGTATACTTGCGTGATTATGCGTAATTAGATTTTACCTAACAATGGCGCTGCATCGCCGAAGTACAGTTCCAGGAAGACAGTGTTCGCGAAGAACATAAATCAAAGTCAAATTAGCATACAAGCTACTTTCTAACAACCAATTTAACACATATAAATTACCTAAACCTCATAGAAACTTAACTTAAGATTTTTCAACATGTTTTTAACTATATAAACAACATAAACTTCAATATTATAACTTTTAATTTCACTATTTTTATTATTTCTTCACCTTTTTACACTCGTAGCGAAATTCATCACTGTAAATTCGTTTTTCAATCAAAACAGTTAGTTTAAATTACTTTATTTTTGTTTCTTCATGTATCTTCACAATCAATGGTCAATTTACGATTTATCATACCAATTAAACATCAATTTTAATATCACATAAGCCATATTCATTCATATATTTCACTGAAAACATATTGTAATATGATTTTCTCCATATTAAAACATATTTCATGGATTAAATTACTCTAAATCATATACTAAACATATAAAACAGTTTATCAACAAATTATTATATATAAAAATTATATAATCACAATTAACTACCTATATAATATTTACAGAGAACTTCTCATACAAAAGAAAACTAGAACTTTAGAAGCTAGATTATACATTTGATTACTTATTTAAGTTAGCTAGGAGATACGATTACCCTCTCCTTCTTCCTTGGTTCTCAAAACCACAACACATTTCTTCTTTCTTCTCTCTTTTCTCTCTTTTCTCTCTATTTTCTTCTCTATTCTTCCTCTCTTCTGTTCTTAGGCTTAAGACAAAACTTTTAACGTAAAATAAAACAGACGCAAAAATAAAAATGGACAAGTAACTAATACCCCTACTAAATATTATATCAATTATGTTTTATTTTAAATTTAAAAGCTATAAGGCCTTGTTTGGCAAAACTAATTATAAATAATGACTTAATCATTCCTTAAGCCTTGTTTGGGAAATATAAGATTAAAATAATAATTTTAAAAACTCTAAGGCCTTGTTTGATAAAATCAAATTAAAACTCCTTTAACTTATTTTAATAACTCATTTATAATATAGTTTATTGTCACACTTTATTTAATTAAATTCCCATATAAAAATTTAATTAAATCAAAGCTAATAACAACTTATTAAATCAATTTGCCACAAAATTATAATTTCCTTATAATTTTATTTAATAATTTAGTACATTACTTTCCTTACTAAATTAAATTAAAACAATAATATAACAATTCGCTTTAATCCTTATCAACTCTCTAATTTAATCATTACATTAAATTAGAATATTATCTCATAAGAATTAATTCATCACTCTTTTATTTAAATTAACTCCCAAAATACCAACTTACCAATTATCAACTTAATTAACATGAACTCATAAATTATTTATTTAAATAATAAATAATTAAACAAATATTTATTTAACAATAAATACATCAATTAAAATATTTATTTAATTCAATAAATATTTGAATTTATAATTATAATTCTGGATTGTTACATCCTTTCCTCCTTATAAGGATTCTGTCCCCGGAATTAAAGACACAATTAAACAAATAACTCATGATAGTTCTTCATCATTTTGTCTTCGAGTTCCCACATATCTTCTTTGACATTGTGGTTCTTCCATATCACCTTCACGGAAGGTATCACTTTATTCCATAGCACTTGTTCTTTTCTGTCAACTATCTGGATAGGAATCTCCTCATAAGACAAGTCCTTATCAAACTGTAACGGTTCATATTCGATCACATGCTTGTAATCGGGTTTATACGATCGTAGCACCGAAATATGAAAAACATTGTGAACATGTTCAAACTATAGAGGTAGAGCTACCTCGTAAGCCACTTCACCTACTCTTCACAGCACCTCGAAGGGTCAAATAAACCTTGGGCTTAGCTTTCCCTTTTTACCAAAACAGATTTTCCCCTTCTAAGGAGAAACTTTTAAGAAAACAAAATTTCATACGTTGAACTCGCGATCTTGTCTATGTTGATCAGCATACTTCTTCTATATGTCTTGAGTACCTACCAATCTTGCCCTGATGAGCTTAACAACTTCAATGGTCTGTTGTACCATTTTTGGTACTAACAGTTGACGTTTACCAACTTCATCTCAACACAGTGGAGTTCTACACTTCCTGCCATACAATGCTACGTAAGGCGGCATGCCAATGCTCGCGTGGTAACTGTTATTGTAGGCTAATTCAGCTAACTATAAATGATCATCCCAGTTCTCTTTGAAATCCATGATGCATGCTCTGAGCATATCTTCTAACGTCTAGATTATTCATTCACTATGGCCATCTGTTTGAGGGTGGTACGTCGTACTCATTCTTAATTGTGCTCCCATGCATTCTTATAGTCTCTTCCAGAAGTTTGATGTGAATCGTGGATCTTTTTCTGACACAATTGATACTGGAACTCCATATCTCGAAATGATCTCCTTGGCGTATAACTTTGCCAACTGATCAAGATTGAATCTAATCTTTATTGGCAATGTGATGTGCTTGAATTTCCATTCTGGTATTTCCAACGGTTGAAGTAATCTGCTTGGTCTCTGATGCTCGGCCTTGACTCTTTGACATGTTATGCATTTCGCGAGACATTCTACGACATCTCGTTTCATATTTGGCCACCAATAATATCATCGTAAATCATGATACATATTCGTACTTCCCGGATGAATTTAATATCCGGAGTTGTGAGCTTCGGTCAAGATTTCGTGTTTAATACCCGGCACTGCTGGAACCCAAATTCTTCCCTCGACCCTTAGTAGTCCTTTGGTATCGATGTTGTATTTCACTTCACTACCCTCAACCACCCTTTCTTTGATTTTCCGACATTCTTCATCTTGTACTTGAGCATTCTTCAACTTGTCCACTAAAGTTTGACTAGCTTCCATCTGGAACAATCTTTCATCTGATTCTTTTGGAAGTTTTATTTCCAACTCTAACCTTGTCATTGCTGAGATAAGTTACTCCTCAGCCGTTAAGAACATCAACTTCTCCCGACCATTTCTTCTCAAGGCATCGACAACCAAATTTGCTTTACCCAGATGATAAAATATCTCACAATCATAATCTTTTATCAGTTCTAACCATCTCCTCTGATGCATGTTTAGATCCTTCTGTGTGAAAATATATTTCAGACTTATGGTCCGTATATATCTCACATTTCTCTCCATAAAGATAATGTCTCCATATCTTCAGAGAAAATACCACAGCAGCCAACTCTAAATCATGAGTCGAGTATCCTTTCTCATAGTCCTTCAGTTGCATTGATGCATACGCAATGACTTTTTCATTTTGCATAAGCACATAACCCAGTCCTTTATGTGATGCATCACTATATACCACAGAAATATAATTAGGAATAAAGAAAGAAGAAGAGTGATAATGAAGGTAAAACTAGTGGTAGCACTGGTGGGAATAATAACCCAAAGAGGAAGTGGAATGAGAGTATAGGTGTTGGAAGTCAGCAAAGTAGCAAGCATAAAAGGAAAATTGAAGCGTGTGCTACTTGTGGAAGGAATCACACTGGAGTGTACATGAGAGGTAAGCGGGTGTGCTATAACTGTGGCCAGGAGGGTCACATTATTCCAAATTGCTCTCAACCAAATAAGGGTTCTTGTTTTATATATGGGGCAAAGGATCATCTCGCTCTTGAGTGCCTTAAGAAGACGGTTGAAAGTGCAAGTGGAAACAAGGGAGGTGGCAGTGGAGGTGCATTGGCTATTGCTGCACCAACGTCGACAAATAAACCCATGACAATAACCTTCAACATGACTGTGCAGGATGTTGTTTAATCAAAATATGTGGTGTCAGGTATCATTCCAATCAATGATATAGATGATTATTGTCGACGTCAGGATTTTTATTGTCCCTCTTATGTTCTTGTCTTTTGGTGTTCTCATGTTAGGTGAGATTTGTTTGAAAAAACAAGTTGTGAAAAGGTCCGACATTTATATGTCAACGATTTGACTATAAGAGTCGGCAGTTGGTATTTTTAAATGGTTGCACCAACTCAACCGAGAAAAGGTTTGCACATTGACCGCGTGATGTAACACTGCTAAGCTGGTCTGTGAAACTGAGATTCATTAGGGTTTGGGAACTTGCTTATGCGGAGGGAAGGTGTTAGGCACCCCCCGACATCCATGTTCCCACAATGATCGCCAATTTTCAATTAAACTGTTATATGAATGTGTAAGTGTGTGTGTGGGTCAATGTGCAATTTATTTGGAAGTAGTGTTATGCCTCATTCACACCTATATACAAAGGGTTTGAATTTATATAAAAAATTCAATTTTAACAAGATGTAGCGGTGATGTTTTATAAAAGAGGTTTTTCAAACCCTTATGCTCAATAGTAATTGAGGCCTTTGATACTTCCTTTTTATTAAGTGTTTGGGTTAATTGTTTTTATTTTCGAGATGCGAAGCATCTTCGAGAAAATAAGATATATAGCAGTGTTGAACTCCTTATGGGCATGAAAGCCATCTAAGGAAATTCAGACACTGTAAATAAATAATGTACAAGTTATTTACAGCTGAAAATGTCCATCACGGGAACTGAATCTAGATTCAGGAGACTGAATCTGTTATCGCATGATTCCTAGGCTCACATGATGTAGCAGTTTATATGAAAGTTGTAAGCAGTTATATATAAAAGCTATAAATATATATATATATATATATATATATATACAGACTGTCAACCACCACGAAGTGAACTTCATGGGGGACTAGAAATGTAAATATATAAAAGCGTAAATATATATATATAGACAAGATCAACCACTATGAAGCACCTACATGGGGGGGATTGAAAATATAAATAAAGTAGTAAATATGATCAACCGCCACGAAGTAAACTTCAGGTGGGACAAAATGTAAATAAAGCAGTAAAAATGATTAATCGCCACGAAGTAAACTCTAGGCGGGACGAAATGTAAATAAAGCAATAAAAGCCACGAAGTAAACTCCAGGCCGATTAGAAATGTAAATATATATATATATATATATATAAAAGCAATAAATGCTCTGGATATATATATATATAAGGAAATAAAAGCCACGGATCAAAATTTGGGAATACACACGCAACACGACTCTCAATGTGAAGAATGGTGTGTGCAAGATGTGGAGAAAAGGCTTTATAAGGTGTAAGAAGGCTTACAGTGGACTGTCAAAGAAGAGTTCTATAGCTTTAAATGGATGAACACTCGGTTCCCATCGATAAAAATATAGCAATATATGAGCTCACAAATGTTTAAAATGAGAAAGCACTCAGTTTATAGTGTGTAAAGAGAAAATTGGATAGGGCTTCCTCGCTATTTTCTCTTACAAAATGGTCATCCCAAGCCCTCTATTTATAGAGGGGGGAGTCGCAGGTGTACTCGCGACAGCCGCAGATGAACCTACAGCTGCCCGGGGTGTCCCGGGCTCCGCGGGTCCCGCCGTCTCGAAGTACATGCACGCATGCAACGTGTTGTCCACTCGAACTTTTAAAACATCAATACGGGCATACGATCGAGGTGTATAAGACCTGTTTCAGAATGCTATTGTCAAGAGCTACACAAATGACATGGGATTAGAGGTTGTAAGAAGTCAAGAAGATGGGACCATTCCCTTGGTCTTCTATAAGACCCCAACTTATTATGAATAAAATTAAATTTTCTCTATTTATTATCTTGAAATAATTAGGAGTTAATTTGATATAATACTTTGGTTATGGGTGAAATGTACAAATTTTACAAAATAAACAAGTGGTTATAAAATATTCATTTTTGTCGGGGAATATTCGTTTGGTCGTGGAATATTCTTGTGGTCGGGGAATATTCATACGCTGACCAAATGACCATTTGTGGGCCTCATAATGTAATAACCATTGGATGAAGAAACGACAAGTTTGAGTTTTTATAAATAATGGCGTAGTTATTACTGTTAACACCGTTGGAATACCCGGTGGTTAAAATACGATGTCTGGCTGTGGTTCGCACAAAGAATAATACCAGATACAAAGATTTTTTGAATTATTGATTCTTACGTAAGAAGGCACTACTCAATAATTGTTACAATAATTACTTTTCAATATTTTATTTTATTGATTCAATAATTGCTGCGTTGATATTTTATATTATTGTTGTTTCAATAATTGTCACTGCACAGTATTTCCCATTATTAGATCAATAATTCATATTATTTGAATAATATTATTAGATAGCATTATTGGCAATATCTAGAAAGTTTTGTCTAAGGAGAGGTTTGGTCACCTAATTGCGCGCCAGTAAGGAGAAATCCTTATTGGAAAGCCCCCTCTTTCCTGGGAACGGCCTGGTTGTCATAATTGTGATTCTGTAATATTATTTGTGAATAATTAATTATTGATTTATATGATAAGGAAATATTTATTTGATGTGGATATAAATGATGGATTTATTTATTTTATGGGGTTATAAATGAAGGATTTAATGTTGAGGTATTTTATAAGTATCTTTGTCGGGATGGAGGTATTAAAAAATCAAATCAGTATTTTTACGATATATTGCGTGAGTTATAATTTTTTATCCGACCATTGGATCGTTGTGATTTTTGGATATGTTATACATATATAAGTTGGGTATAAGTTCACAAATTTTGAACCGTTAAAAATTAACGTATGATTTGTTATAAATTTTAAGAGGTGACTGATTCAAAAATTAGGTTTATAATGATTTTGGTGGAAAATTCTAGAATTGAGTTGGCCCCACTTGTGGTTGGTGAAGAAATGTGATGAATTTTATTTCAAATGTGGTGGGTGGCAATAGTAGCAGTTAAAGCCATCAGGTAGCAGGTAAAGTCTGCTTCGACATGCTAATATTTTCCTATAAATAGAGTGCTAAGTTAGAATTGAAAATCACACCAGAAACATAAGCTTTCTCTCTTTCTCTCTCTATATTATTGAGCGTATTTTGTGAGTATTTAGATACTTTGAGAGTTGTTGTTCAGTACAAGTTTCATTCAGCATCACTTCCGACCTTTCCTTCTGAAGTACTGATTCTTTGAGGTAAGGGATATTATTTTCTTCTTAAATGATATTATTTTCTTCAATATCATTATGCTAAGATATTGTTATGAATTTTATTGTGGAATTTCTACCTTTTTGTGTCGGGGTTACTATTCACGTATACGGCACTATTCACAAATACGATACTATTCACTAAAAAATGAAATTTTCTCTTTTTCGTCCATGATGTCTTTTATGGTTACTATCTTTGATTGTATCCATGTTTTGATCTTTATTTTTGAATTCTACTTCACACTTGGTTATTATGAAGTATTATTGAATTTGGATAAACCGAAATACTTAATCCCTAATATTTGTCCTTCCGTCTCAATTGGATTCGTTCTCTAAAATGTTTTTCATCATCCTCACCCTTAATAGTGATACTTGATGAATATCTTTTTGACTGTAGTGTAAAGATGAATGATTACTCGATGAATATCTTTGGCCCGTAGTGCAAAGATAAAAGGTGTTGAGATGAACATGACCAACTGGTGATACAAATGAATATCTTTGACCCAGTGTGCAGATGAATATTTGATGCAAGATGTATATTGATTGATGTTATAGGGATAAAATATTGATGATGGACTTTTAAATTCATAGATGATAGTAGATTTTATTCTCTACTTAACTCTTCTAATAAATTGTTGTTTCCGCTGCAGTTGTTGATATAAAACTTGTTGTCTATTGTATTCTATCAGATTTTTCCCTGTTGAAGACTAAGGATAATTTGTTGTATATTATCTTACTCATAATATTCTTTACTGGGCTAATTGAGCTCACCCTTTTCCTTTTTGTTCCATTGTTCTTCTCAGGAGATGAGAATTTAGCAGGGACTAGCTGGGGTATAGAGTGATGATTCAGGATAGCTGTTTTAGTAGTCCTCACTATTTTGTAAAATAGTGTATGAATAATTGTAATGAGGACTTTTTTGAGTGTTGATATTGTCGAGAAGATAATATTTGTATTTAAACTCACAGTATGTGTTGTCGTATTTTGCATGACAATTGTATTATTGAAGTTGTAGTTTGCTTTCTGTACCATGTATTTGGTGACTCAGAATGGGTGTTGTATACCTATTTTGGGGGCGTCACAGTTGGTATCAGAGCTTAGGGATATGATCCCTGGTTGAGATGTGAGACTAGAACTAGGAGGGGAGAGACGGGTAAATCCTTTGCTAGTGTGTCCTACCTAAGATTATTTGTTGGCAGGTCATAATATAGGGATATTATGTGATATGTTAATTTGTTTAATTAACCCTTGTTTTATAGCAGTATTTAAGAATGGTGGTTGAGAACGTAAAAAATGGAGTGTATGAGATTGTGGAAACACCTTTAGTCACCAATCAGGAGAACGTGCAACAGGAAGGCAATATTCATTCTATAAACAACGCTAATGAGCAAACGATGAATGATGGGATGTTTAGAAACTTTTTGCAGTGCATGCAAAATCAGACGAGGGAGACTCGTGTACAAAATACGAGTGGAAATGATAGCAACGCGCGGTTTGTCACAACCAAGCAATTTAAGGAGTTGGGACCACCAGAATTCTTTGAAAAGCCGGACCTGATTAAGGCGGAAACGTGGGTCAAGCAAATTACCAAGATATTCAATGTCTTGGGATGCACGGAGGAAAAGAAAGGTTCCATTCGCCACCTTTATGTTTCGTGGTGAGGCAGATTACTGGTGGGAATCTGTGAAGCGTACCCAGCCTGCCACACTCAATATGTCTTGGGAAATATTTCATAAACTGTTCAATGACAAGTACTTTCCTGAAAGTATTCATCACATGAAGGAGGTAGAGTTCATCAAGCTGGAGCAAAATAATATGAACGTGTCGCAGTACGAAGCTAAGTTTGCCGAGTTATCTCAATTTGCATCCCATTTGGTTGATAATGAGGAGAGAATGACGCGAATGTTTCTGCGAGGTTTGAAACCCGAAATACGTTAATACCTCATTTCTCACAAACTTTGTTTATATTCAGATGTTGTGAATAGGGCTCAGTTATTGGAGCGCGATAATGAGTCAGCTCAACCGAAGAATAACGACCAACAACTCGATGATAATCGTACCGGTGGCAACGGTCATCGGAATAATGATAATCATCGTGGAGTAAATTATCATGCTAGAAATGGTAACCACTTCGGTGGTAATCATGGCCAAGATAATAGAAGAAATAATTCAAGTGGAAATTTTAAGAAGAGAAGATTTAACGATGACGGGAAGACGTCGGCAGCAACACCAGCACCAGCACCAACAACAAATTCTAGGTGAGGAGAACGACCGCCAATTAGATGCTACAGATGCGGAGAGGAGGGACACATAAGTCCAAATTGTTTACAGCCTTCTGAGGTGTGTTTCAATTGTGGAAAAGACGGTCACATAGCCCAATTTTTTTGGGTAGCGAAGTCAAGTCCAACTAGGACGGCGGCACCAAAGGCGACTACGGACAAAACCAAGTCGGTGGTTCAAGGAAGGGCGTTTGTCGTGACTGGCCAAAATGCGATAAAACCGAACGAGGTGATCACGGGTAAGCTAATATTGAACTCTTGCAAAGTTTATACCTTACTAGATACCGGTTCTACCCATTCTTTTATCTCTCCTACTTGTGCTCAACTTTTAAACTTGACTCCGGAGAAATTGGACTTTAACTTATCTGTTGAAACTCCATTGGGTGAAACCTTTGTTACATCTACAGTTTATAAATCTTGCTTGATCCAAGTTGGCACAATCACATTACCTGTTGATCTTATTTCTTTAAAGATACTTGCATTTGATGTGATTTTAGGGATTGATTGGTTAACTACTCATCATGCCAAAATTGATTGTTTTCGTAGGGTTGTTAGTTTTCATATTCCTAACCAACCTGTTATACGAATTCAAGCCACTAAAATCAGTCACTGTCATATCAAGCCATAAAGCTATTCGTTTATTGAAAAACGGATGTCAAGCTTTCTTAGCCCATATTATGGACTTGAACAAAAACACGTCAGATTTGAATAATATTCATGTTGTTAATGAATTTCCTGATGTACTTCCTTAAGAACTTCCTGGTCTACCCCCAGAATGAGAAGTTGAATTCTTTATTGATCTTGAACCGGGTACAAAGCCCATTTCTAAAACCCCATATCGAATGGCTCCTATTGAACTTCAGGAGTTAAATGTCCAACTACAAGAATTGTTAGATATCGGTTTCATTCATCCTAGTACATCTCCTTGGGGTGCTCCTGTTTTATTTGTAAAGAAGAAAGACGGGAGTATGCGACTTTGTATTGACTACCGAGAATTATGTCACCATCAAGAATAGGTATTCGCTACCTCGCATTAATGATCTGTTTGACCAGTTGCAAGGAGCACAATACTTTTCAAAGATCGATTTTTGTTCTGGATATCATCAACTGAAGATTAAAACTGAGGATATTCAAAGACCGCCTTGAAACTTCGATGACGGCATTATGAATTCTTAGTCATGTCTTTTGGATTGACTAATGCTCCTGCTGCTTTCATGGATATGATGAACCGTGTATTCAAGGAATATTTGGATCAGTTCGTTGTTGTCTTTATTGATGACATCCTCATCTATTCCAAAAGCCGTGAAGATCATGAGCACCATTTGAAGCTGGTACTTCAATGACTTCGTGACAACTAGCTATATGCCAAGCTGAAGAAATGCGAGTTCTGGCTTAAAGAAGTAGCATTCCTTGGGCACGTGGTGTCAAAACATGGAGTATCTGTTGACCCGGCAAAGATTGAAGCAATCCAAAGTTGGGAACAGCCTAAGTCGGTGATCGAAGTGCGTAGCTTTCTAGGCTTAGCTGGTTATTATCGGAGATTCGTGGAAGGATTTTCTCGAATCGCTACTCCGTTAACTCAGCTGACTCGGAAAGATGCAAAATTTGTATGGAGCGAGGAATACGAGTAGAGTTTCCAAGAGCTCAAGAGGAGACTCATTTCGGCACCTATTCTGACAAAACCATCTAGTTCGGATGGATTTGTTATCTACAGCAATGCTTCAGGCAAAGGGTTAGAATGTGTTCTCATGCAACATGGGAAAGTCATAGCCTATGCCTCGTGACAACTCAAAGAATATGAGAGGAATTATCCTACTCATGATCTAGATTTGGTAGCAGTCGTTTTTGTGTTAAAAATCTAAAGACACTACCTGTATGGGGAGAAAGTGGAGATTTATACGGATCATAAAAGCCTCAAATATTTCTTCACCCAAAAGGAACTCAACATGCGGCAACGACGTTGGCTCGAGTTGTTAAAAGATTACGACCATAGCATTCAATATCATCCTGGAAAAGCGAATGTTGTAGCTGACGCATTGAGTAGAAGATCGTATGCGGTTACGAGTGCGATGTTGTTAACACAAAGACCCATTTTGTACGACTTACAAAGGATGGAGATAGAGTTAAAGATTCCAGGGACCCACGTGATGATATCAAACATACGAGTAGAACCGACTTTAATCGATAAAGTTAAAGCTGCTCAAGCTACGGACCTGGGGCTGATGCGTATGAAGAAGAAAGTACAAGAAGGTGCTATTCCAGAAGCAGGAATCGATGAAGAAGGAATACTTTAAATCAACTCCAAACTTTGCGTTCCTAATAATTCTGACTTGAAGCATAGAATCATGATGGAGGCACACAACACACCATTTGCAATCCATCCTGGGAGTACCAAAATGTATCATGATCTTCGACATACATTTTGGTGGAACAATATGAAGAGAGAGATCACAAAGTTTATCTCGAGGTGTTTAACCTGTCAACGTGTAAGAGCGGAGCATCAAATGCCAAAGGGTCCATTGCAACCATTTGAGATTCTAAAATGGAAGTGGGAACACATTAATATGGATTTCGTTACGGGTCTTCCCAAGGTTTCTCAAGGTATAGATGCAATTTGGGTTATTGTTGATAGATTAACCAAGTCTACTCATTTCTTGCCTATACCTGAGACTTATTCCCTTGAATGTCTTGCTCATATGTATGTGAATGAGATTATGAGATTGCATGGCATGCTAGTATCCATAGTTTCAGATCGTGACCCAAGATTCACTTCACGATTTTGGGTTAGCTTGCAGAAAGCTATGGGCACAAATTCACGATTCAGTTTGGCATACCATCCTCAAATAGACGGACAATTAGAGAGGACTATTTAAACTCTTAAAGATCTATTAAGACTCTGTGTCCTTGATTTCAAAGGAAGTTGGGATAAGTACTTACCATTGGTGGAATTCTCTTACAACAACAGTTATCAAGCAAGTATAAGCATGGCTCCATTCGAGGCATTGTATGGACGAAAGTGTCGTTTTCCAGTATGTTGGGACGAGGTAGGAGAAGTAACATTGTTGGGACCAGAGTTGGTACGTATGACTACGAAAAAGATCCAAATGATTCGACAATGTATACAAACGGCAGAGGATCGACAAAAGAGTTATGCGGATCTTCATCGAAAGGACGTGTAATTTGGTATTGGGGATCATGTACTATTACGTATTGCTCCATGGAAGGGAGTTAAAAGATTCAGGAAGAGAGGAAAGCTTAATCCATGATTTATTGGTCCATTTCAGATTCTTGACCGAGTAGGAAATGTGGCCTATAGACTCGCGTTACCTCCAAGCATGTCTCGTGTTCATAATGTTTTTCACATATCTATGCTTCGTAAATATGTGAAAGACCCAAACCACATTATTGAGTTAGAACTAGATGAGATAACCGAAGATTTAACTTACGAGGAGGTACCTGTTAAGATCTTGGATAGGAAGAGGATGTCATGCGCACCAAGGTTATACCACAAGTTAAGGTTTTGTGGAGGAACCATGCTATTAAGGAAATGACTTGGGAGTTGGAATCAGAAATGAAAATGAGGTACCCTCACCTTTTCAAAACACCAGGTACGTACGTCAATTTAAAGGACGAAATTTCATAAGGAGGGGAGGTTGTAAGACCCCAACTTATTATGAATAAAATTAAATTTTCTCTATTTATTATCTTGAAATAATTAGGAGTTAATTTGATATAATACTTTGGTTATGGGTGAAATGTGAAAATTTTACAAAATAAGCAAGTGGTTATAAAATATTCATTTTTGTCGGGGAATATTCGTTTGGTCGTGGAATATTCTTGTGGTCGGGGAATATTCGTAAGACAGCAAAGCCCATTCATGGGCCTCATAATGTAAATAACTATCGGATGAAGAAAAATGACAAGTTTGAGTTTTTATAAATAACGGGCGTAGTTATTTACTGCTAACACCGTTGGAATACCCGGTGGTTAAAATACGATGTACGGCGTGGTTACACGATAGCACTACCAGTATTACACACATTTTTTGAATTATTGATTCTTACGTAAGAAGGCACTACTCAATAATTGTTACAGTAATTACTTTTTAATATTTTATTTTATTGATTCAATAATTGTTGCGTTGATATTTTATATTATTGTTGTTTCAATAATTTTCACTGCACAGTATTTCCCATTATCAGATCAATAATTCATATTATTTGAATAATATTATTAGATAGCATTATTGGAAATATCTAGAAAGTTTTGTCTAAGGAGAGGTTTGGTCACCTAATTGCGCTGCAAGATGGAGAAATCCTTATTGAAAGCCCCTCTTTCTGGGAAACAACACGGTTGTCATAATTTTGATTCTGTAATATTATTTGTGAATAATTAATTATTGATTTATATGATAAGGATATATTTATTTGATGTGGATATAAATGATGGATTTATTTATTTTATGTGGTTATAATTGAAGGATTTAATGTTGAGGTGTTTTATCAGTATCTTTGTTTCCGGGATGAGGTATTAAAAATCAAATCAAGATATTTTTACGATATATTATGTGAGTTATAATTTTTAATCCAAATCATAAGGATCGGATCGTTGTGATTTTTGGATATGTTATACATATATACGTTGGGTATATGTTCACAAATTTCGAACCGTTAAAAATGAACATATGATTTGTTATAAATTTTAAGAGGTGACTGATTCGGAAATTAAGTTTATAATGATTTTGGTGAAAAATTCTAGAATTGAGTGAGCCCACTTGTGGTTGGTGAAGAAATGTGCTGAATTTTATTTCGAATGTGGTGGGTGGCAATAGTAGCAGGTAAAGCCATCAGGTAGCAGGTCAAGTCTGCTTTGGCGTGCTAATATTTTCCTATAAATAGAGGGCTAAGTTAGAATTGAAAATCACACCAGAAACATAAGCTTTCTCTCTTTCTCTCTCTATATTATTGAGCGTATTTTGTGAGTATTTAGATACTTTGAGAGTTGCTGTTCAGTACAAGTTTCATTCAGCATCACTTCCGACCTTTCCTTCCGAAGTACTGATTCTTTGAGGTAAGGGATATTATTTTCTTCTTAAATGATATTATTTTCTTCAATATCATTATGCTGAGATATTGTTATGAATTTTATTGTGGAATTTCTACCTTTTTGTGTCGGGGTTACTATTCACGTATACGACACTATTTACGTTTAAGGCACTATTCATAAATACGGCACTATTCACTAAAAAATGAAATTTTTTTCTTTATCGTCCCAGATGTCTTTTATGGTTACTATCTTTAATTGTATCCATGTTTTTATCTTTATTTTTGAATTCTACTTCACACTTGGTTATTATGAAGTATTATTGAATTTGGATAAACCGAAATACGAATCCCTAATATTTGTCCTTCTGTCTCACTAGATTCGTTCTCTAAAATGTTTTTCATCATCATCAGTCCTTAATGGTGATACTTGATGAATATCTTTGGCCTGTAGTGTAAAGATGAATGATTACCTGATGAATATCTTTGGCCCGTAGTGCAAAAATGAACAGGTGTTGAGATGAACATGACCAACTGGTGATACAAATGAATATCTTTAACCCGTAATGCAAAGATGAATATTTGATGCAAGATGTATATTGATTGATGTTACAGGGATAAAATATTGATGATGGACTTTTAAATTCATAGATGATAGTAGATTTCATTCTCTACTTAACTCTTCTAATGAATTGTTATTTCCGCTGCAGTTGTTGATCTAAAACTTGTTGTCTATTGTATTATATCAGATTTTTCCCTGTTGAAGACGAAGGATAATTTGTTGTATATTATCTTAGTCATAATATTCTTTACTGGGCTAGTTGAGCTCACCCTTTTCCTTTTTGTTCCATTGTTCTTCTCAGAAGGTGAGAATTTAGCAGGGACTAGCCGGGGTATGGAGTGATGATTCAAGATAGCTGTTTTAGTAGTCCTCACTATTTTGTAAAATAGTGTATTAATAATTGTAATGAGGACTTATTTGAGTGTTGATATTGTCTAGAAGATAATATTTGTATTTAAACTCACGGTATGTGTTGTCGTATTTTGCACGACAATTGTATTATTGAAGTTGTAGTTTGCTTTCTGTACCATGTATTTGGAGACATAGAATGGGTGTTGTATTCCTATTTTGGGGGCGTCACATCTTCAAGCTACAAATTCCATCCGTTGTGCTGTCCTGTGTAGTAGTCACTCGAGATTGCAGTTATTTGGTTCTTTTAGGACACTACTGTGTAGAATGTATGTTGAAATGTGCGGAGACGGCGTGCATGTGGGATCGAGGTGGTAAAATGACATTTTTGCCCCTTACTGGGGTTATCTCCGATTTAGGCTGATATAGCAGTCGTTGCTTAGGGTTATCTCTGAGATTGGGCTGCAACAAGTACTGGATGTCCTCGGCGTTGTCTCTGAGGTGTGCCTGACCTTCCGGGGTTATCTTCGAATTTGGAACGGAGTGCCTCGGGGTTATCTCCGAGGTTGAAGCTGACTGCAAGGGTTTAAATGAGCATCTCCAGGGTTATCTCCAAAACTGCAACTGCACTCCTTGGGGTTATTTATGAGGTTGAGACTGATACTCCCGGTGTTATTTCTAGGATTGAATATCTCGGGGTTATCTCCAAGATTGAAAAGTCTTATCTGGTGGGATTTTCGGAATTGGAACTATTTTGTCCTCTAGGGTTATCTCTGGAAGACTATTCTGCCCTCCTGCAATGTTAATAAAAGGAATGTAAAATTTTGAGTGTCTATAGATGCCCCTATTTATCATATTCATGCAATGCAATGGCATGGATAAGATAAAGAAAACTAGACAATTAAAATGTGATAGGATAATCATGATGCGATGTACAGCAACATGATGCAAATGTATGTGGTTTGTTGGACTGTTCTCGAACAGGATAGGATGACTGTCGGCTCCCATGACTTCCTAGGATGTGCGATCTTGGATGTGCGATCCAAAGCTACCAGGAACTTCCTAGGATGTTAACATTGGGGTTATCACCAAAGTCCTTAATCCTTGGTACAGACTGTACACTGAGGATGTATCTCTTATGTACAAGAGACTCTGGGGGATAGAGCTTTGTCTGTTGAGGATGTGTATAACATATTCACGCATCGGTCCTTCCCGATGAGGATGTTCTTCCCTAGTTTATATCTCCGGGTCCTTTCACTATTTTATCGGAGTTACTGCCAACAGTCTAGGTTGTTAGGGTTACTCGACTCTCGCTGAAATGTACATCAACTGTGACGCCCCCAAATCCTGGTATCTTCCAACCCGATAGATGGTGCTACACAGTACTACCATTCACACATTCATTCAATTGAAAAGTCTCAAAAGGACACATATGTCTCCTATATATTCAAATTAATATTACATTTCCCCAGGTAATTTATAACCCATTCATTCGTTCTTGTCATAATACTCAATATATTACAACATTTACCTACACTATTACATAAGTAAGCTAAGGGTTCGTCTTCACTTTGCCCTTATCCTTGCCAGAGCCTTCGGTCCGTTTAATCTTGGTTGTGTTCATATGGTTCAATCAAGAGTGAGCATGACTAGCTCAGCAAGTACTACAATTCTAATAAACAACGTGCTTGAAACATAGAACTCATATATCTTTAGTAACTGAACAATAGTTACGAAGTACTATCGATAATTCAAAATAGTACTTATTTTCATTCAAATCATTTTACAACAACAATATTCAGTAAAACATCAATTCTGTTCCAAGACCTTGAGCATTTCATAAGTTCTTTTTAAAAAGCACATCTCGGCACTAAGTCCATAAGTCCGACATTACATATGAGCATGTCTTGGTGATCAGCCTATAGTACTCTATATTGATCAACACTACATTCCTTAAACGTGTATACGTTTAAGTAGTGGCAACCTCATGTGCCTGTCGTTAAACGACAAAAACATTTTTAGCATACTCAGTCTTCGATTGAAAACTATACCAATATAACTCGGTAAACATTAATCATGCTTGATAGATTCATAACATAAGTCTAGCTGAAAGAATTGGTTTTGACTTCATCGTTCAAAACTTCATGTGAAAGAATACATGAATTACACAGCTTTCCAGACTGAACTGGAACAAGGGTTAGAATACTTGCCTTCAACGTCTGCTTACTGATTACCACATGTACACTTTAAGTCTCTAAGTCTCTACAATACATGATCATATAACGTACCACACTAGGTCGCATATAATCAAGTATGTATACTATTATATCTTACCCTTCATCTCAATCTAAATCCTGACTTAGATTCGTTATTATTGGTTTCGGCTTTTCATTACATCGTTCTCATTTTTTCATGATTAAATACATATCTTCAACCTTTAGAAAACATAAATAAGGTTCAACAATACCTTATCGTATCTTATTAAGTTCCAAAGTTTATTATTACTGAGTTACTGCTCATGTTATACTTGTAAACGTTCATTAATGTTCAACATCCTAGGGTTGGCGCTGCAGCGCCACTCATTGCTCTGTAAGTCACGTCATGGTCTTGAAGTTAACGAAGATGCTCGAGATCGGACTTCGGTCTTTGCATGGCTGAGAGTTAGCGATGTACTCGGTTCGCCCACCTTTGCGATCATGCAAGTGCTTTATGGTACGTGAGTCGCGTCATGCGCGCAGACTCTGTGCCTTAGACAATGTGCAGATTTTGAAATTTTTATGAAACTCCCAAACGCATAACTTCTTCGTTATAAGTCCGAATTGGCTCGTTCAAAAGTCTACAGTTCACAAATTATATACTCTATGCGTTCATGCAAGAATTTTATCTCTTTGACTTTGTTTGCTAAAATTTCACCTAATAGTTCATTTTTAATGAAAATGATAAACGTTCGTGAACGTTCAACGCTTGTTTCTTCGTTCTAAGTTGGAATTTGATCATTTTCGATTCTGTAACTCTATAATGCCAAATATGACTTGTCTCCATCGAAAACCAACGTTTCTGACTTCAAACACAAAATACGACTTCCATTCCGAGAATTTCATGAATTCGACGATTATCGTCCAATCGTGTGAATTCCGGTAAAACCTCATTACTAATGATTCTAAATGGATTTTAACCAACACATGAACATTTCAAGTTACTTAAGACACCAACTTATTCTCAAAGTAGGTTTTGACTTATTCTCATAAGTCAATGACTTAATCAACTTATTAACTATAAATTCTCTTTCTCATGACTTACTATGGACTTAAGTCCATCAATCAACGTTTTTATACTATATTAAACATACTAACATCATATGACAGACATATTGTAAGACCCCAACTTTTATGAATAAAAATGAATTTTCTATAATTATCATTTTTGAATATTATGAAATGAATTTGATATAATGTTATAGTTGTGGGTAATATTTACAAATTTTGCAAAGTACGCAAGTTATTATATAATATTCGATTGGTCACGAAATATTCGTATGATGGTACAATCATTGGTGGACCCCACAACAGAATTATTGTCAGATTGAGAAAACGACAAAAATATTTTTATGAAAATAATGGCGGAAGTTTTACCGCTGGTTGATCTTGTTGAACTACTTTCGGTAGTAAAAATGCGATGTCTGGCGTGGTTACATAGTAGCACACGGTATTGATTATTAATGCTTATGTGAGAAGTCACTCAGTTTGATTCAATTATTGTCGATATTTTATATGTTAATATTTTATATGTTATTAAATCAATAATTGAGATGACGAAGTTGTTAATATTATTATTTGCATTATTAACGATGTCTAGAAGTTCTGCCAATGAGAGGTTTAGTCACCTAATTGCGCGCCAATAGGGAGAAATCCTTATTGAAAGCCCCTCTTTCCTGGGAACGACACAGTGGATTAATAGTGTGAATAATAATAATAATAATGAAGTTTTGTTTTATTCAGATTATTAATGTAATAAAACAGAAAAAACTTTTTATATAAAAAGAATATACTTTTATAAAGTTATTCATTTTATTAGGCTAATAGTAAAATCTTTTTATATAAAATGAATACTTTTATAAAGTTATCTATTTTATTAGACAATAATTAGAATATATTATATTATGCATAGTGTTTGCATAGTGCCAGCATAGTATTTGCATAGTAAAATCTTTTATAAAGTTATTCGTTTTATTATATTATAAATAGAATTATTTATATTTTATTTAAAAGATTTTGCTTTAAATATGGACCGTCCGATTAAAGTAAATCAATCTGGACCGTTCATGTATTAGCTACTATGCATTCCATTCTTCTATAAATAGAAGCTCATTCCTTCATTATTTCTTACGAATTTACTGAAATTCTAGACAAAGAAACTATAGAGAGAAAGAAGAAAAGTATTCTTCTACTTCACTACTCCGATATCAAGTTTCTTTTACGGTAAGGGATATTATTTGTTGTACTCGTAAGGGGTATTAGTTCTTTTGTATTCATGAAGAGAACTTCTGTTATTCCATCTTTATTATTCTGTTGGAATAACCTGTATACGCCAGCTACCCTATACTTGGTGAAATTCTTCTGTATTCCATTCGTTATTATTCCGTTGGAACATCCTGTCTGTGCGTTTTACGCCGGACCTGGTTCCGTCTTTATTATTCTATTTGGAATATCCTCATGCATGCTTTTACTGTGGGACTAGTTCCGCCTTTATTATTCTCATTAGGACATCCTGCTTGGTGAATTTCACCGACTGGTTCCATTATTTAGTATTCTGTTGGAATAACCTGTTTATGCGAAGTACCGCATGCATGGTGATTTCAGTTGTTATTCCATTCCTTATTATTCTGTTGGAACATCCTCAGCTTCGCGTAATTTACTTAACTGGTTCCGTTATTTATTATTATGTTGGAATAAACTGTCTATGCGAAGTACCACATGCATGGTGATTTCTTTTGTTATTCTATTCTTTATTATACTCCGTTGGTTAAAGTTTTGACTTCTATACTCCATGAAATTAGTGGAATATCCTTGATATTTGCGCTTCATCCAGTATCTTTTCATGGAAATATTCTTCTGAGCATTCTTGAATTTTACTTTACAAAGAAGAATCATGTTGACAATTTGGATGTTATTAGTTCCTGAATAAATTAATTCTTGAACTTGTTTTATTGAATTCTTATATCATTGTCATCATCCTCATGTTTATATTTTTTGAAAGTCATATGTGGCCTATAGTGCATAGATGGACTTGGTATGATTATGACCAGGGATTATTAGGTGTAATCATGACCGTAATGTTATAAATGATGTGGTAAAAGTCCTCATTGGCCCGTAGTGCATTGATGGATAGTTGTTGGCATGATCATGACCATTGATGAATACACGAATATCCTTGGCCCGTAGTGCATGGATAATTTGTGGTTGTGACCCTAATGAATATCCTTGGTCGTAGTGCAGGGATGATGTGGATTATTTATTAAGCTGAGTCTCAGCGATAAAAGTGATGAAAACCTTTTTAAATCATAAAAGATAGTAGATTTTATTCTCTACTTGACTCTTTTAATGGATTGCATGTTCCGCTGCAGTTAAACTGCATATCTATTGTATTTTATCAATTTAACACTGTTGAGGACTAATGATAATTTATTCTGCATTATCATAGTCATAATATTTCTTACTAGGCTAGTTGAGCTCACCCTTTCTTTCACTGTTCTCTTTAGGAAATGAGAACGTAGCCGGGACTAGTTGGGGAACGGAGTAATGGTCCGAGATGGTGTCTTAGTAGTCCCCACTATTCTTTTAAATAGTGTGATAATAAATTTAATGAGGACTAAATTTAGTGTGGATATTGTCTAGATGACAATATTTGTATTAAAACTCACAGCATGTATTTTGTCGTATTTTACACGACTGTTGTATAATTAAGATGTATTTGAATTTAGTACCATGTATTTGGCGACTCAAGATGGGTGATGTATACCTATTTTGGGGCGTCATACATATGATAAGTTCTTCACAAGTTTATCAGCTTATTTAAGTTCAAGTTGCTTATTCAACTTATTCGGCTTAAGTTCATTCATCAATGACTTCTTATATGATCTTAACATACCATCACACTTCTCTATCAATCTTATCATGGTAGAGATAAAGGTATAATAGACAAGAGTCTTACCATTGAAGACTATTACTTCTCTTCTCTTTGGAAAATCTAGCAAAGATTAATGACTTATTCTTGACTTATGTGCTTATTCTCTCTAACCAATAATTTACTTTAGAAAGGAAGTTGTTGGATGAAATTAATCAAGCCACAAATGAATCCAAGCTTCTCTATTTATAGGCAATACAAAGTGAGGGCATAAGAGTCTTTTAGGCCATTGCACCTCCTCGCTTCCACCTCCTTAATCCACCTCCTTATTAACCTCCTTACTATTCCTTTCTTATTCACCAAGTCTACTTGCTAGCTACTTCTAATACTTGGTCATCACAACACTTGCTCACCACTTAAAATGTTTGCCCATCAAGTCTACCCACATCTCACTTGGTTTGCTCCATGGATCATGGCCAATTCATTGGGCTTGCTAATTAATCTAGCTAATTTCTTGTTGGGCTTGCATTATAATAGATTGGACTTATGATTTAACAAACACTTGGGCTTGCATATCACTTTCTATTGGACTTCTACCATTATGCTAATAATCCTACAAGTCCATTCCATTTAATTAAACAACTTAACATATATACACCACGTATAATTCTTGTATGCTAGCTCGTATACTAAATTGTAATATACGTTATTCCATTCTCCATTCTTAATAGTATAATACGTCATTTTATACTTACATTCATTACCTCATACAATACATACACATCATACGATTACAACTTTCTTTCCTTAGCGCTTAATAAACCTAACATTCTCAAATTAGGTCCGCATGCGAAATATTACGTTTTCCATACTTAGATTATTATTACATAATCAATCTCACCTTGATATTATAACGTTACATATTTCTCTGAAGTTCGAAAATAATTCCCGAGCAGAAATCGATGAATAGTGTTTTACAAAAAAATTCTCGAAAAACTTTTATTTTCATCTTAGAAATTCAAACACTTTAATTCTCTCGCGTAGTTAAAATACTAGGACATTCCGACGTTTCTAGGTTATAGAACGACATTCATCTTATCGACACGTAATAATAATAAATAATATTATTTTATTCATTATTAAAAGTATTTACAAAGGTTCGATTTTCTGGGGCGTTACATCAACAGATTAGATCCCTGCTGGGAAAAGCATCAAGGCTGATTGACCTTCATTGACGTGTGCATCAACGGATGAGATCATCGGATGGTTTCCAAAGCTTTGCTAGATTTACTTGCCAATGGCTGAAATAATGTCAAGGTTGCTTGACCTTCGTTGAAATGTACTTCAACGGATGAGTTGTATGAAGTTTCCACTAGGGAGAAATGTTTTGGAGTTACGACCCAGAACTGACGCCACCGAACCTTTGTGAGGTATTGCCGAATGTAGTTTATAACAACTTTGATCATCGGTATAGTGAAAGTTGTGTCTGGGTTAATACCAATGAGTGACATGTAGACCCGTAGTTTGGTCTTTCAAAACAAGGATTTCAGGCTATTCCGCTTAATCGTGTAGCATTTTTATTCCTAATTTGGCCTTTTCAGCTTGCGTGATTTCCTTTGTAACTCGAACTAGACCGAGCCAGAGGGGTGGGCCCCACCCAAGGGAGTCGTAGGTACACCTACAGCCAGCCATGGGTGGCCTTTAAGGCACATGTGGCTTTCATAAGTCATCTCTAAGTTACACAGCACAGGAAATACGAGAGCTCTTCTTCAGATCTTCTGAGTTCGGGCATCTTTCTTCAAATTCTGTCACTGTACAAGTGTTTTACACTGCCCTAGAAATGTATGTATGTCCTTTTTTCCAGTTTTTATCCGTTAGAAAATGAAATATCATATGAAATGCTTCTCAACACATAGTAGTGAATATGCATGCTCATATGACTTGATAAAAAATATTAAACATAGTAAAAGTTAGTATTTAACCATGTTGAACATAATAATGTGAAAAAATTTGACTTTTGAAATAGTTAAATTGGCACCTTTTTCTTCTATTTCTTATCCTATTTTAGGACAAATGAGCAAAGGTGAAAAAACAAAATAATCCTGGTAATTAGGCTACCCTTACGGATTATGGCTTTGATATATGTATGCATATATAAGATGTTTATGGATGTGGGTAGGTGTCCTACTGAATGGCCACCTAGTCATGCCTATGTCCATGTGGATAGTCCTATTTACAAAGGGGACTATGACAAAAAAATTCCAAAATATAGGCATTGGGTAGACATGCATTTTTAAATCTACTGTAGATGTATGTTAAAGTAATGCATGTATGCATGCATGTAGTCATAAAATGCATTTAAAAAAGCTCCAGGTTAGAGTTTACCACACCCTTTCTGAGGTGATTTGGAGAGTTGTGTCCAGATATATGGATCCGGATCACCGATTAGTTCCCACATGACCACTTCAGGTGTGCGGAGGAGGGCTTCTGATGTGCCTCGACTCCGTTCAGTTAGACAGCCTCGTCGTCTGGCGGAGGCGGTGATACGTCCTGTCCTGGTTAATGTGTCGTATGTTGAGGACGAAGAAGAAGATATTCCAGTTATGGACCCTGCTCCTGCTACTCATGTTCCCCGTAGGGATTTTTCAGGCATTCAGGTAATGATCCCAAAGCTTTTGGGTGATTTGAGTTGACACCCCTTAGTTTACTTGCATGCAAATGAGGTATAAGCTGGATTTTGATTTTCCCATTTATTCCTATTAATGAGGAGTCAAGGTTCTGATGTTGATTTGCTTTGTAATGCAAGTTCTTGACTTCACATAGCCTAGAGGGAACTGGTTCAGCATTCACTCCATATATTAGGCTCTACATCCTGATTATCGAGCGATTGTGCATGGCTGGGGCTTTGGGACGCTCTTTTCCATCCTACCCCGTCGTTGTCCCTGGGGTTACCTTAGGGCATTGTCTGAGCACTGGTTTCACCAGACTCAATCTCTCCATTTGTTGGATTATGAGGTGATGATGACACCGATAGATGGGCGATTTATCACTAGGATAGAGTTTGGAGGGGTTCTAATGCATTGTACGGCAGACATTACCCCGATTGCTGTTAGATCCTTGCTAGGAGTCCCGGCTGAGGCGCTCAAGAGAAGGACAGTCTGTACAGGTCCTTTGAGCGTAGATGATATGAGTGGGCTATTGAGTGAATCCATACCCGATGATGTAAGAGTCAAGGATCACATTCTTCGTTGATTGTTCCTGATAATCATTAGGGGCTACTTCATAACAGATAACTCTTCCACGGTATCATTCACTTCGGTGAGTGCCACACGAGATGTGGACCATATTAGAGAGTATGATTGGGGCTCCTACACCTTCGCCTATTTCCTCAGGGGTATGCGCATTCGTTCGTAGGGCTTGACGGAGGCTTGGCAAGGATTTTACCCATTTATGCTAATGAGTATTTCTCTTATGATTTCTTATGTACAGGGTAAGAGTGTTGACTGACAACTGATGTTTGCCTTTATGTTGGTAGTTCTGGGCCTATGAGAGGCTCCCATGCTTGCGTCCTGTGATTGTGCTAGGCTTGGAGACCTATCCACGAGGACGACAATGGCATCACTCCATTTTAACGAAGGTTATTATAGTTGAGGGTTTCACCCATTGTCGACAACAGTTGGAGTTGTTGACAGCGAATGCTATCACTTGGATTCCCTATTCTGAGGAACATTTGCCCCTTGGGATTGAGGACGGATACCCAACTGGTATCGAGTATGTGATATCCACCCGTAGGATTCCTCTCTTTAATGATGGAGGATGGGAGCTCTATTTAGGAGAACGTGCTATTAGGAGCACCACATGGGAGATCCGTATACCGATATTGCCTCCTGCCAGGCGTTATTGGCCTGTTTCACAGTCGTCCGTCATTGATATCCCATTGATGGGTGTTGACGGCTTTACACTGTCAAAGGGTCCTTATACTCAAGAGATGTTCCAGCATTGGTGGTCCCCTCATACCATAGGAGCCTAGAGTCGCGCCACATTGTTTATGGGGGATATGGGTCCTGATCCGTGATGATGACGGATTGGATGGCTTATGTCAGAGATCCGACTCATTTGACACAGATTGACAGTTTAACCCCGCAGTTGGACCGGGCATATTTCTTTATCCGAGATTTGGGCAGAGATCCCTTAGAGGTAGATACTTTTGATCCTTCCAGCTCAAGAGTTGGCCCTTCAGGTGACCCATATGCCTTTACCGGTGTAGATCTTCCGTTGTATAAGCCTAATATCCCCGTTGTTGGAGATCCAGTGACTCAGGAGGAGTTACATCAGGTGGACAGGATTTATGATGTAGACATTGACACCATTGTCTTCTTCTGATGTATATTCTCATTATATCTTTTGATAGGCCTCTGTTAGATACTGGGTGGTTGTACCCCATTCTCGCTATATGTTTTGATAGTCCTCTGTTAGTTGTTGGGCATATGTGCCCCATTTCCCTATATTTTTAACTGTACAGAGATGTATTAGATGATGATGTACTTAGGAATGTATATACTGTTATTCCCTACATCATATTGTCATATATTGTTTATCATGCATATATCATGTTATGCATATATATGTATGTCCAGAGATATTCAACATTGACCCCTGGATGGTCTTATGATACGGCCCACACAATTGTCTTCCTCGACAGTTAGCCGCATTGATCATACCCCACCAGTGTTGGTGGCATCCCATCTGAGATTATGGTATGATAGTATATCACTTCCAGACAGGGTGACTGTAGATCAGTTATTGCAGCATTCTATGACCCTCCTGAAGTTTTAGGTTCCCGCAGGCTTTGTAGAGGGTATGCTAGAGCACTGGATACCAAAGATGCAGGTTTTTCGATTTGGTATCCATGAATTGACTCCTATTTTAGAAGAGTATGCACCGTTGATGGCGTTGCCATTAGCCAGACCTTGAGCACGGATGGCTATCAGTAACATGAGTTGGCAGTTTATGACCCTCACCGGATTGAGGCGTAGAGTTGCGCAAGATAAGATTATGTCCGGCCATGTGATATCCCATCATTTTCTGATGGACAGATTTGGCTCAGATGACAGTTATACATGGCACTCTAGGGATTTTACCATGTCAGAGGATCATTAGAGTCTAGCCAGAGTAAATGTGTTGTTGATGTGTGTATTATCATACGTGTACATGCCACGATATATGGATGAGCTGGACATTGGCGTTATTATGGCAGTGAGAGCTCTCAAGGAGGGTCACACCATTGTGCCAATGATTGTAGCAGAGACACTGAGATCGGCCACATATTGCAGCACCTACCCTGCAGGGTTATTTATAGGTTGCTTGGTCATGTTGTATGTATGGTTCATGTCACACCTGAGACCGATTGGCACTTTTCGATGGCACGGGCATTATTTTACCCATGAGATAGCCATGTCTAACTCCTTTCAGCCGGCGGAGTGTATAGACGCTATATCTTGGTCGGTATTCTTGGCAGGGATCACCGATCCATTTGACATTATGCCGTGTACATGGCTTAGTTCACCCTACAACTTCATTACTCATGCTCCTAGCATGGATTATCTCCCTCTAGCTAGTTTGAGGGGCATGACTACTTACCACCCACTGGCTGTGATGTCACAGTTTGACCTATTCTAGGACTTCCATCCTTTTGAGGGGGCATTGAGTCAGTGCTTGGCTTCTCGCCACTTGTCAGCAGAGGACAGATCCAGGTTGTATGCCTGTTGGGATCAACGTCAGCTATCTACATTTTTTGTTAGCCATTAGAACATTCTCACGAGTAGTATTCTCGCATGGATGGAGACAAAGACAAAGATCTACCAAGTAGTATCCATCGTGTCTTGGGGATTAGTTCTTATAGTGGAGAGCCCATATAGGACATTAATTCTCCCACCGAGGAGGATCTATTCACTGGGTTAACAACAGCTCTTATAGATTCTCCCAATCACGAGTGCTCTCGTGATCCAAAGATTCAAAGATGTGATTTAGAGCAGAGTCTTCATCTGATGACCTTTGAGAGAGATCAGGATAGGGCCTTGATGTTGATGGCTCTTGATGAGAGAGATACCACTCTATTGGAGAGAGAGGAGATTGTAGCTCATAGAGGCACCACTATTACTGAGCAGGATGAGGCCAGATCATCCAGAGATGCATTGATTATTGAGCAGGATGTTGCCATATCTGCCCGGGATGTAGCCATTACAGATAGTACTATAGTGAGATCCCTTACTACTGTCATGTTTGCTGATATAAGTGCTTATATTGATGAGCATCATTCCACCATGCAGTTGGCTGTGAATTTGTTAGCTCGTGTAGATACCCTTGGGTGGGAGCTTGTAGTGTTACCTCCTTCTTCAGAGAGAGATGTCATGTTGGACTTGATAGTTCTTATATCCCCTGGATTGTAGATAGGCTTGTATTTTCCTGTACAAACTAGCTTAGCCATTTTGTCATGTACAACACATATTGTATATATCAAACAACATTATATATGGTAGGGAAATATATTTTGATTCACTTCCCTTATAGTTGTACCTTGATATTTGCTTGATATTTTCCTAATTCTTTAGGACTTATGATCTTGATGTATTCTGAACTCATCCTTGATGGGTGGACATTAAAATGTCACGGGATCTTTTAGAATGGATCGTTGATCTGTGTGTATCCCTACCCTCTTTGGTGTCTTGGGACGGGTTTCTGTATGTAGAGGTGGAGAGGAGTGTGACTTTTCCTCTCTGAGATTCACCGCACCACAGATGGTTTTCGGTACTCATATTAAAGAGGAGATCCAAAATAGTTTCATCTCTTATGGATTAGTGTTGCTCTTTATCGAATCAACCATAAATTAGATGGTCGCCAACTCTCCCATTTATGGGGAGGCCATGTAGTTTCATCCCTTTGGTCTGAAGCCGATGAAATGTGGTGGATTGAAGTTTGATCCCAATACCGTTGACAAGTATTTGTTTTGGTAGGGGTAAGACCGAACCATAAATGGCTGCCTACGTACTCCTATTGAAGAGGAGATCAGGTCTACGTAGTTCGAACCTGGTGTAAGAGGTTCAACGCTGTATGTGAAGGGGTAGAAAGTGTAGAAATGTGTTTGTGATTTTTGTTTGTATAAAAGGGTATAGAAATGTTTTTGTTGTTTTTGTTTTTTTATTTTGACCAGGCCATATAAAATGGTTGCCTATGTACTCCCAGGTATCGGGAAGATCAGGTTGACGTAGTTTGCCCCATGTTCAGGACGATTTGTAGCTAAAAAAGTTTGATACCATGTTCAGGACAAACTTTGGGGGAAAAGTTTGATCCCATGTTCAGGACAAACTTTAGGTGTTAAAAGTCTTATCCGTAGTGGGACAAAACTACTGGTGTGAAAGGTTCAATCCCTGGTGGGATAACCTAAAAGGTTTGAAATGAAGTTAAGTGAAAGATCTGATGATCTAAAAACAAGGCTAATGGCTTGAAGAGTGTGTTTCCCTGATGGGGAAAATGGGTATGAAGAAAGGTTGTATGTAGTGAGGGTTAGAAAACTTGAAATGACTGGTGATCGGTGATCGAAACCAGGATGTTTGCTTGATGGTAACTTTAGACATAGTATCATTTCACGGTATCTGAGTTGATGAGCTGTGGAAATTCATCAACGTTCATTTCCTGTAGTCTGAGAGCACCTCCTATTAATACTTCATTGACAATAAACGGGCTTTCCCGGCTTCGAGCGAATTTCTCTTTTCCTGATCTTGGTTGTCAATGATCTTCTTTAAAACCAAGTCATCTTACTTAAATTGTCGTAGCCAGACTTTCCTGTTGTAGGATCTGGCGATCCTCTATTGGTATAACTGACCATGGAAGATAGCATCACTTCGCCTTTCATCTATTTGAGATAATTGGTGATACCTATCTTGTAACCATTGGTCTTCATCTAGCTGAGAATTTATCAGCACTCTGAGGGATTCCATTTCCACCTCTATGGGGAGCACTGCTTCCATCCCACAGGCCAATGAGTAGGGGGTTTCCCTAGTGGAAGTACGCATTGAAGTTATGTAAGCTAACAGAGTCAAAGGAAAGAGGTCAGGCCATCCTTTGTGATTGGCGAACATCTTTTGCATGATCTTCTTGATGTTCTTATTATCCGCTTCAACAACAACATTCATCTTTTGATGGTAGATGACGGAGTTAAGGTGTTTGATGTGGAATTTACTACACAACTGCTCCATCATTTTGTTATTGAGGTTCTTAGCATTGTCTGACACAATCTCCTCTCGTTGTCCATATTGACAAATGACATTGTTTCTGATGAAACCAATGATGACTTCTTTGGTAACCCTGGGAAAGGAGGCTGATTCTACCCATTTGGTGAAGTAGTCGATCATGGTGAAGATAAACTGATGCCCATTATTGGCTTTAGGCTAGACGGGCCCAATCACGTCCATTCCCCACATTGAGAAGGGCCAAGGCGAACTCATATTGTGGAGCTCCCTCGGAGGGGCTTGGATAGCATTCCCATGAATTTGGCATTGGTAGCATCTCTTGACGTGATCATCACAGTCAACCTTAAGCAAGAGCCAATAATGTCCTGTTCTCAGGATCTTCTTAACAAGTAGAGGGCCGCTCATGTGTGGGCCACATACTCCACCATGGATTTCATCCCTGAGCCTCTGAGCTTGGTCCTTGTCCATACATCTCAGGAGACCCAGTCCTGCATCTCTATTGTAGAGTGCATCTTCGCTAAGGTATAATTTCATAGCCAATCGATGGATCCGCCTTCTTTTAGTCAGGCTCGCCTCAACGGGTGTAGATCCATCTCATAAGTACTCTTTTATGTGTTGGTACCAAAGGTTTTGGATGGGATGTAGCTCATTTGATACTTCTCCAATGTAATTCCCATAGGCTGGAGCCTTTTGTAGGGCAAATGGGATGCTTGGCATGTTTTCGTTGTCAAGTATGTTGATCAAGGAGGCTAAAGTTGCTAGCGCATCCACAAATTCATTCATATTCTGAGGAATATGGAGGAAGTTTATTTCTTCAAACTCCGAAGCCATCTGTAAAACTTGTCGATGGTAAGGCAGCAAATGTAGCTCTTTGGTGTGATAGATTCCTGTGGTTTATCTAATTACCAATTCTGAATATCCATACACAGTTAACCGCCTGATACCCATTGATTGGGCAACTTTGAGTCCCATGATACAACCTTCATACTAAGTTGTGTTGTTGGTGATGACAAACTGCAATTTGATAGGGACGGGATACTGCTCCCCCGTATCGGATACTAAAACTGCTCCAGCTCCAGAACCTTCCATGTTAACAGCTCCATCAAAATACATTTTCCATGATTGGTGTGTATTGTACTGATGGTGTTTCTAGACTGTCCTTACCCCTTCATCGGGAAAGTATGTTTCTAAGGGTTTGAATAGCGGCCAGTTAATCCGCAATTCCTTGACCTTTAATGGACTTTTGCGTCACATAGACGATGTCAAATTGCTATAGAATCAACTACCATCTGGACAGTCAACAATTTAACCTAGGTTTACTTAACACATATTTGAGAGGATCCACACGGGATATAAGATGGGTTGTGTGACCGTGAAGGTAATGTTGTAACCTCATGGAAGCCCATGCTAAAGCACAACAAGTCTTCTCAATCAGAGTGTACTTGTGTTCACTACTGCTGAATCTTTTGCTGAGGTAGTAGATAGCTCGCTCTTGGCCTCTATCGTCTTTCCGTTCCAGCATGCAACCCATGGCATTGTCATTGATGGACAGGTACATGAACAGGGAAACATCATCCCCTGGAGGTACCAAAATAAGAGCATTAACCAACAACTCTTTGATTGTAAGGAAGGCTTTTTGACACTCATCATTCCATTTCATGGAGGAGTTCTTCCTTAACAGATTGAAGATAGGCTCACAGGTTGTTGTGAGTTGGGAGATGAACCGACTGATGAAGTTGATTCTTCCCAAAAATCCCCGCATTTCCTTTTCTGTCTGAGGAATGGGCATTTCTGTAATGGCCTGGATTTTTGGGGGATCCAGCTCAATCCCTTTTTGGCTAACTAGGAAACCTAGCAACTTTTTTGAATTAACACCAAAGGCGCACCTGGCTGGATTCAACTTCAAGTTGTACTTACGCAACCTGTTGAAGAGCTTTTTAAGAAGGTCTAGGTGGTCTTCTTCCTTTCGGGATTTGACAATGATGTCATCCACATAGATCTCTATCTCTTTGTGCATTAAGTCGTGGAAAAGATCCATTATGGCCCGCTGGTAGGTAGCTCCAGTGACGTCCCCAAATCCGGTATCTTACAACCCGACAAATGGTGCTACACGGTACTACCATTCACACATACATTCAATTGAAAAGTCTCAAAGGAACGAATATGTCTTCTATATATTCAAAATAATATTACATTTCCCCAAGTTCTTTATAACCAATACATTCGTTCTTGTCATAATATTCAATATATTACAAACATTCCTTTATACTATTACATAAGAAATCTAAGGGTTCGTCTTCGCCTTGCCCTTATCCTTGCTGGAGCCTTCGGTCCCTTCGATCTTAGTTGTGTTCATATGGTTCAAGCAAGAGTGAGCATGACTAGCTCAGCAAGTACAACAATTCTAATAAACCACATGCTTGAAACATAGAACTCATATATATTCAATAACTGAACAATAGTTACGAAGTACTATCGATAATTCAAAATAGCACTTCTTTTCATTCAAAACATTTTACAAAAACAATATTCAGTAAAACATCAATTCCGGTCCAAGACCTTGAGCATTTCATAAGTTCTTTTGAAAAGGACATCCCGACACTAAGTCCGTAAGTCCGACATTACTTACAAGCACGTCTAGGTGATCAGCCTATAGTACTCTATGTTGATCAACACTACATTCATTAAATGTGTATACGTTTAAGTTGTGGCAACCTCACATGCCTATCGTTAAATGACAAAACATTTTAGCATACTCACACTTCGTTTGAAAACCACACCAATATAACTTGGTAAACATTAACCATGCTTGATAAAAACATAATATAAGTCTAGCCGAAAGAATTGGCTTTGACTTCATCATACAAGACTTCATGCGTAAGAATACATGAATTACAAAGCTTGTCCAGATTGAACTAGAACAAGGGTTAGAATACTTGCCTTTAGCGTATGCTACAGTTATAACACGTTCTCAGTTAAGTCTTTAAGTCTCTACTATAATTGATAACATCACATAACACATTAGGTCATGAATGAACATACTAGGTTCCTAATGTATCTTACCCTTCTTCTTAATCTAATTATAACTTAGATTTGTTACTATTTGTTCCGGCTTTCCATTATGTTGTTCTTACATTGCTATTCCGTTCATTCAATTAATTAACAACTTTTAATCATCTTACATTAAGCATCTAATGATGCCTTGTCAATTTTATAGTTATTACTATTGAATTATCATTCATGTCCTACTTGTATACATTCTTTACTGGCTAATCCCTAGAATCAAGCGTTGTGGCGCCAAATCATAGCTTCTCTAACTTCATGTGCCAAGGGCGCAGTTAGCGATTCGACATTCGGACTTGGCACTGCGATGCCACACCCAACACTCATGTTTGCGCCACGACATGACTCTGCAGTATGTTATGGCACTGTACCTGACGTTGCTGCGCCACCAATTAATTTGGCCTTGGGTTGGCGCTACGGCGCCAACTCTATGCCTTAGAAAATTTTTATAGACATTCAACTTTACAAAATTCCCGGACGCATAACTTCTTCGTTATAAGTCCGAATTGCCTGGTTCAAAAGCCTACCATTCAAAAATTACATACTCTATGCGTTTATGTAAGAATTTTATCTATTCGACTTTGTTTGCTAAAATTTCACCTATTAGTTCATTTTTAACGAGCACGATAAACGTTCGTGAACATTCAATGCTCGTTTCTTCGTTCTAAGTTAGAATTCGATCATTTTCGTGTCCGCAACTCTATAATGCCAAATATGACTTGTCTCCATCGAAAACCAACGTTTCCAAGTTCAAATACAACTTTCATTTCGAGAATTTCACGAATTCGACGAATTATCGTCCAATCGTGTGAATTCCGGTGAATCTACATTACTAATGATATGATCATTGTTCTAAATGGATTCTAACCATCATATGGACATTTTAAACTACTTATTACATCAACTTATTATCAAGTTAGGTTTTGACTTATTCTTCATAAGTTCATGACTTAACAACTTATAAATTACAAAATTTCATTCCTTATGACTTATTATTGGTTTAAGTCCTTTACTCAATGTTCTCACATCTTATCAAACATAGTAACTTCATATGACAATCATATGACAAGTTCAACATAAGTTAATAACTTATTTAGGTTCAAGTTGCTTATTCATAACTTATTCGGCTTAAGTCCATTGCTTAATCAATTCTTACATGTTCCTAGCATACATGCCTATTATGTTACACTTCTCTTGTCATCCTACAATGATAGAGATAGAAGAAGTATTAGACAAGAGTCTTACCCTTGAAGAACTTGATCTTCTCTTCTTTAAAAATCTAACAAAGGTTGACTTGACTTATGTGAGCTTATTCTCTCTAACACTTAACTTGATGGAAGTTGGATGAAATTAATCAAGCAACAAAAGAATTATGAGCTTGCTATTTATAGACTTGGCAAAGTTAGGGTAGTATGGTCTTTTAGGCCCTTCCACCTCCTTACTAACCTCCTTACTATTCCTTACTTAAGTCCTAAGTAAACTTGCTCATCACTTATATTACTTGGCCACCACAAGACTTATCCTATGCTTGGCCATCACTTAAAATTCTTGGTCATCAAGATTACCAATGGGTTGCCCCATGGATCTAGCTAGTCCATTGGATCATTACCTTGGGCTTATGATTAATTACTTAGCTTATTCTTGTGGGCTTGAATTTAGTTTGTTTAACTTAAGCTTTGGGCTTCATATTAACCAATACTTAGGCTAGTCCTTACCACAACTTGGGTTTGCACCTTAATTCTTGTTGGACTATACATCCTACATATTCCACACATTCATTCACAAGTGGCTTAAAGACTTATTACATATACTATACGTATAATTCTTATATTCTAGCTCGTATACTAATTCGTAATATACGTTATTCCATTATATATATATATACTCGTATAATACTTCGTATTATACTTGTATTCAATACCTCGTATAATACATACGTATCGTACCATCAATATAATTCCTTCTAACGCTTAATATTCCTATCGTTCTCTAAATACGTCCGCATGCGAAATATTGCGTTTTCCATACTTAGATTATTATTACATAATCCATCTCACCTTGATATTATAATGTTACGTATTTCTCGGAAGTTCAAAAATAATTCCCGAGCGGAAATCGATGAATAGTGTTTCTCAGAAAGCTTTTATTTTCGTCTTAGAAATTCAAACACTTTAATCCTCTCACGTAGGTTATAGAACGACATTCATTTAATTAACACGTAATAATAATAAATAGTATTATTTTATTCATTATAAAAGTATTTACAAAAGGTTCGATTTTCTGGGGCGTTACAGCTCCGGCATTAATGAGGCTGAATGACAACCGTCTATATCAAAAGGTTCCCCAAGGCGTGATGAATGCAGTTTTCTCATGATCCTCTTCAGCAACCATAATTCGATGATACCCCACAAAATAATCAGCAAAGGAGTACATGTCATATTGAGCAGTATTGTCAATGAGTATGTGGATAAATGGCACGGGAAAGCTACCTTTAAGGCAAGCTTTATTCAGATCCCGATAATCCACACAAACTCGAACCTTTCCTCCCGGTTTAGGCACGGGGACTATGTTGGATAGCCATTCAGGGTATGTGGACACCATGATGATGCCAACTTAAACTTGTTTCACAATTTCTTCTTTAACCTTTAAACTCCACTCAGGTTTTAATCGCCTGAGCTTCTGCCTGACTGGCTTGAATCCTTCTTTAATGGGAAGGTGATGGATGATATGTCCATGGACAATTCGACCATGTCTTTATGAGACCATTCAAACACACCCTGGAATTGGGTTAATAGCGTAACCATGTCATTCCTTTGGTTTGGAGTGAGGTCTGTACCAATCGGGATTAGCTTAGGGCTTTCTAAGGTTCCTAGACAGTGAGACGGACAGTATACTTCAGGATTGCCATTCATCGGTTTATGGAGGACACTATGGGGGAGAAAGGACAGCGGCCAAGTTACTTTAGGCAAGTTTTTATTAGCCGACTCTGTTTAAAAGATGCTTACAACTTTGTGCAAAAATGTGACCGATGTTAGAGGGTAGGTAAAATATCCAAACGGAATGAGATATATGCCTTTGAATACAATCCTAGAGGTTGAGATCTTTAACGTCTGGGGGATAGACTTCATGGGGCCATTTGTTTCGCCATAAAAAAATTTGTTTATCCTTCTGGTAGTGGATTATGTGTCCAAGTGGGTGGAAGTAGCAGCCTTACCAAGAAATGATGCTAGAGTGGTCTTAAAATTTCTTCAAAAAAGTATATTCACAAGATTCAGGACTCCTCGGGCTATCATAAGTGATGAAGGCACCCATTTTCGCAATCAATAGTTTACTGCACTATTGGCCAAGTATGGGGTGAATCACAGTGTAGCCACAGCTTATCATCCCCAAACGAATAACCAAGCTGAGGTGTCCAATCATAAATTGAAAAGGATTATGGATAAAATTGTAAATCCCACGAGGAATGATTGGTCCCTTAAGCTCAATGATGCAGTTTGGGCATATAGGACTGCGTACAATACACCATTGGGTATGTCACCGTATCAACTAGTATATGGGAAAGCTTGTCACCTTCCCATGGAACTTGAGCACAAGGCATACTGGGCTATAAAAAAGCTGAACTTTGACTTAAAAGCTGCAGGGGAGAAACACCTTCTCCAATTAAATGAGCTAGATGAATTTAGACTGCAGACTTACGAAAACTCAAAGTTGTACATGGAGAAAGTGAAAAGGTGGCACGATCGCAAAATCATGGAAATGAAATTTGAGTCGGGGAAAGCTGTATTATTGTTGAACTCTCGTCTTAGACTTTTTCCTAGGAAACTAAAATCGCGATAGTGGAATTGAGATTTTCGATAAATACCCGGACAAACCAGTTAAAGTGAATGGATAAAGGTTGAAGCATTACTATGGGGGCGAAGTCGATCGACAGAAAGTTGCCTGGATCCTTTCCACAGCATGACCATTGCAGACATAGTTGAGCTAATTGACTATAAACAAGCACTCATTGGGAGGCACCCCATCATCTCTTTTTTCCCTCTTGTTTAATTCTGACTACACAATTCTATTTCTCCGTATTGTTTAATTCTGGTTACATGTCTCTATTATTCCCTTCCCCCATGTTTAATTCTGAAAGTCATGAAAATTTTGAACAATTTTGTGTTAGGAGCTTATTGCATATATCTTTTTGGTAGGAATCGCACATATAGCATTTTTGAGGATACCATCATACATACATTTTACATAGTTTAATTTTGATATTGGAATTAGTATATCTCATTTTTCAATGCTATTTGTGCAGGATAGAAAGTGCATGTCAGTTTGTTGCTTGTCATTCACTGTTGCAGATCAAAAATCACTGATGGGCTCAGGGAAGCGCGATCGCGCCTTAACCATAGCCAAAACCAGCGTGTCCGCGCCATGCTTCAGTATGTAGTTATGCCCAGCGTGCCCACGCCTCATTCACTGTCAAAGGTGGCGCGCCCGCACCAAAGACCAGATCCAGATAGTTTTAAAAGTGTAAACGACTTGACCCAATCCATATAAGTTATTTCCTTCAGTCGAAATTTCACAAATAGCCAAACAGACTCATACTCCTTCTCCTATTACACTGTAATCTCTTCTCTCCTCTCCTAATAGGTTTCTTCACATTACCCAATATTTAGAGCATATTCAACAATTATATAGAGCATATTCAAAGTAAACTCAGAGCATATACTTGGTTTCTACTATTCGGTTTATTCAGAGCAGTCAGAGATCAAGTTTGGGGGTTCTACGTGCAATAGTTAGGGTTTGCAAGGGGATCTTCTGATAGAACTCATTGCACCTAAGAGAGCTCGATTATGTACCCCAAAATTATCCTCCAGCTGTAGTCAGGATGAAGATACTTTGGACTTAACCAAATTCATTAGCCTCGCAGCGCAAACTGAATATTACAGGATTGTGGCCAAGAAATTTGTGAAGGAACGGGGGTTGAATCCAGACAAGGAAGACGGCCAAATGCTAGAGATGATCAGAGAGAGATGTTGGCTTGGGGTTGTGGTGTGACGCCCCCAAAATAGGTTTACACCACCCATCATGGGTCGCCAGATACATGGTATAAAATTCAAATACAAACTTAAATATACAACATGAGCTGTGAGTTTTAATACAAATATTGTCTTCTAGACACTATTCAATCTCAAAAATTCTCATATATACTGTGAGTTTCAATACAAATAATGTTATGCATATAATACGACAATATTCATATTTAAGTTATTACAATGCCATATAAAGTACAGCAGCAAATATATCAAGTCCCCGAATGGACACGAGAAGATTTCTATTCTCCTCATTCTAATGGAGTGCACCTTTGACGCTTCCAAATTCTGATTCACCTCACCCTATTGTTGTTCACCAAAATTAAATATCAAATGATGTATAAAACATGTCACACGCATTTTAAGTTCTCAGTACGATTATTATGACACAGCGTTTCATAATTTGATTAGGCTTGTGACTAATTCGTATCACCACTTTATACACATGTTCTCTCTGCTAGTCCCAACTACCCTTTTATTACTTGAAAGGGGTGGTGAAGTAAAAGGGTGAGCTCAACTAGCCCAGTAAGAAATATTATGACTAAGATAATGCAGAACAAATTATCGTTAGTCTTCAACAGTATAACAACTAATTGAATATAATAGACAACAAGTTTTAGATGAACAACTGCAGCAGAATAAGCAATCCATTAGAAGAGACCAAGTAGAACATAATGTCTACTATCTCCTCTAGATTAAAAGTCCATCGTTAATACTTCATTCTTGTAATACTCATCAACAGTTCTTTGTTATACTCAAGACAAAGAGAACTCTATTCACCTGTCTTCACCTGAACCACCACAGATTATAATTAAATCACAATTCATATTTATAATCAAGTAAATCAATAGTCCAACTTTGCACTACAGGCCAAAGATATACAACTGAAAAACCAATAACCAACAGTCCATTTTTGCACTACAGGCCAAAGATATACAACTTTAAAACCAATAATCAACAGTCCATCTTTGCACCGCAGGCCAAAGATATACAATTGTAAAACCAATAATGCCGAGACTCAGCTTAATAGTATCACGACCATGAATTATCCATGCACTACGGGCCAAGGATATTCGTGTTTTCAATTACGATCATGATTATACCGAATAATCCCTGATCATAATCATAACAAGTCCATCTATGCACTACGGGCCAAAGATGACTTTTACCACATCATTTGTAACATTACGGTCATGATTATACCGAATAATCCCTGGTCATAATCATACCAAGTCCATCTATGCACTACTGGCCATAAATGACTTTCAACACAATATAAGCATAAGAATGATGACAAAGATATAAAGAATCAATCAAATGAGATAAATGATAAATATTAAAAACTTTAACAATATCATTTATCCAAAATTCAATAATGTCCAAATTGTCAACGTGATCGCCAATTGTGGAGTAAAATTCAAGAATAATATTATATCAAAAATGATTTGAATAATATTTCAACAAATATTTAACGAAGATAATAACATTAATCATTATATTATAACCTCCATTTAATATTATTCATTATATAATAATATTAAATTCATTTACTAATATTATTAAACTCCATTTAATGTTAACAATTCATTAGTCCTCTTTTAAACTCTATTTAATTTTATTAATTATATAATAACATTAAATTCATTTACTAATATTATTAATCATTAATCAATGTGTTCATAACATCTTAATCCAAATGTTATCAATCACTTAATAATCTCATAATCTAATATTATTAATATTACAACAATATTTTAATCATTTTTTAAACTTATAAATAATTTATTTTAATTGTTTACACTTTACTAATTAATGCATTTAATCATACTAAAATTCCAAACTCATAAGATTTCATCACCAACAACCAAAACCCCTCATCAAAATCAGATATACCTTATATAGATTTCTCAAGCCATAAAATTATATTTTTCAATTTTCTTACTTCACATAACATATTTAATTCATTTACTCATAACTAGTCCATTTTCATGAAAAATACCAAATCAGTACAAACAAATTTATTTTTTCTGGGATTTAGCATAATATAGTCCCATATTGAACATATATTTTTCTCGAGATTTTTAAAATTCATTTACTATTTTTTATATGGCCAAAACTGCCGAATATTTAGACATTTATCATAAACTGTACGTTTGTCAAAAAATTCCAAAATTTACAGAGTATACTTCTGTTATATACATGTACTCCCAATAAAAAGTTCACCAATTTTGGAGTTAACCAAAAGGAGTTATATGGGTTTACTTTTAAAATAGTTTTTTCCCATAAAATTCATAACTCCTAATCTATACATCTAAAAATTTCTATTTTTGGACACAATCTAGAAAACTCATCAAATTAACATTTCAAATTTTTCCAAAATTTTTAAAGGTTGAAAAAATTACGAAACTAAAAAACATAATAACCCTTAAAATCTCTTACCTCAAAAGAGTAGTAATTCTGACTGGAATATCGGATGTAAAGCCAGGGAAAGTTGCACTGAATAGAAACTCTCAAAGTATCTAAATGCTCACAAAAATACGCTCGATAATATAGAGAGAGAAAACTTATGTTTCTGGTATGTTTTTCAATTCTAACTTAAGCACCTATTTATAGAAAAATGCTAGAACGACAAAGGAAACTAAATTAATAAAATAATATTATTTATTTATTTTCTTCTATGTCATCCTTGTTGAAAAACTCAGCAGCCACCACCTTTGAACAATTTTCCAGCACATGTTTTCAAAATAAAACACAAGTGGGTCCTATCCAATTTTGATAAAAATCATTTTATTTTCTAAAACTTCAGTAATTCATAATAAATAGCCATTTTATCAGAAAAATATGAATTTTATGTCCATTCCATACGAAATCGAATTCTCTACAACTTTGTAGCTTTAAGTTTTTCCAAATTCCAAACAGAAAATATCTGAATTCCACAAACGGACGATTTTCAACACCTCTTAAAATTCATAAAAAATCATACGTTAATTTTTAACGGTTCAAAATTTGTGGACATATACTCAACTTATATATGTATAACATATCCAAAAATAACAACGATCCAATGGTCAGATTAAAATTATAACTCACGCAATAGAGCTTTAAGAACACCGATTTGATTTTTTAATACCTCCAATCCGACAAAATACTGATAAAATACCTCAACATTAATTCCTTCATTTATAACCACATAAAATAAATATTTTCTTATCATATAAATCAATAATTAATTATTCACAAATAATATTACAGAATCACAATAATGACGACCAGGTCGTTACTAGGAAAGATGGGGCTTTTCGATAAGAATTTTTCCTTACTGGCGCGCAACTAGGTGACCAAACCTCTCCTTGACAGAACTTTCTAGACATTGTTAATAATGTTATCTAATAATATTATTTAAATAATATGAATTATTGATCTGATAATGGGAAATACTATGCAGTGACAATTATTGAAACAACAATAATATAAAATACCAACGCAACAATTATTGAATGAATAAAATAAAATATTGAACAGTAATTACTGTAACAATTATTGAGTAGTGCCTTTTTACGTAAGGATCAATAATTCAAAAATACTTTAATAATACTGCAGCTATTGTTCAACCACGCATTCATCAGTATTTTAACCAATGCGTGCATTCCAACAAAGGTTAATTCAGAGAACAACTACTGCCGTTATTTATAAAACTAAAACTTGTCGTTTTCTTCATCCGATAGTTGTTCTGTTATGGGGCTCACAAATGGTTGCGCCGTCTTACGAATATTCCCCGACAACAAGAATATTCCACGACCAAACAAATATTCCCCAACAGAAATGAGTATTTTATAACCACTTGCATACTTTGAAAATTTTATATCTATCACCCTTAACTTTAAACTTTTATCAATTTAACTATTTACTAAATAGAAAAATTGAATACTTTTATTTAATAAAATTCGGGATCTCACAATCTCCCCTCCATATGAAATTTCTCCCTCGAAATTTACGAACGTACCTGGTATATCGAAGATATGAGAATACCTTGCTTTCTTTTCAGATTTGTACCTTCCCGATTATTTCCTTTCTATCATGATTTTCCCATTGCTTATCTCTTGTATTTCAGATATCATTCTAGAATATAGTTTCAAAATAATGGTTAATTGACATGCCACATATTATCCCTATACTCTGACCGACCAATTAAATACCAAATAAACTTAGGTAGGTCATACTAGCTGAAAGAATTCCCGCCTCTCCCTCCTAGTTCTTGTCTCACATCTCAGCCAGGGATCATATCCCTAAGCTTTGATACCAACTATGACGCCCCCAAAATAGGTATACGCCACCCATCTTGGGTCTCCAGATACATGGTACAAAATTCAAATACAAACTTAAATATACAATATGAGCCGTGAGTTTTAATACAAATATTATCTTCTGGACAGTATTCAAACTCAAAAATTCTCATATATACTGTGAGTTTCAATACAAATATTGTTACGTATATAATACGACAATATTCGTATCTAAATTATTACAATGTCATATAAAGTACAGCAGCAAATATATCAAGTCCCCAAAGGGACACGAGAAGATTTCTATTCTCCTCATTCTAATGGAGTGCACCTTTGACGCTTCCAAGCACCTTTGACGCTTCTAAATTCTGATTCACCTCACCCTATTGTTGTTCACCAAAATTAAATATCAAATGATGTATAAAACATGTCACACGCATTTTAAGCTCTCAGTACTATTATTATTCCACACCGTTTCATAATTTGATTAGGCTTGTGACTAATTCGTATTACCACTTTATACCTATGTTCTCTCTGCTAGTCCCAACTACCCTTTTATTACCTGAAAGGGGTGGTGAAGTAAAAGGGTGAGCTCAACTAGCCCAGTAAAAAATATTATGACTAAGATAATGCAGAATAAATTATCGTTAGTCTTCAACAGTATGACAACTGATAGAATATAATAGACAACAAGTTTTAGATCAACAATTGCAGCGGAATAAGCAATCCAGTAGAAGAGTCAAGTAGAACATAATGTCTACTATCTCCTCTAGATTAAAAGTCCATCGTTAATACTTCATTTCTGTAATACTCATCAACAGTTCTTTGCTATACTCAAGACAAAGAGAACTCTCATCACCTGTCTTCACCTGAACCACCACAGATTATAATTAAATCACAATTCATATTTATAATCAAGTAAATCAACAGTCTAACTTTGCACTATAGGCCAAAGATATACAACTGAAAAACTAATAACCAATAGTCCATCTTTGCACTACAGGCCAAAGATATACAACTGTAAAACTAATAATCAACAGTCCATCTATGCACCACAGGCCAAAGATATACAACTGTAAAACCAATAATGCTGAGACTCAGCTAAATAGTATCAAGACCATGAATTATCCATGCACTACGGGTTAATGATATTCGTGTTTTCTATTACGGTCATGATTATACATAATAATCCCTGATCATAATCATACCAAGTCCATCTATGCACTACGGGCCAAAGATGACTTTTACCACATCATTTGTAACATTACGGTCATGATTATACCGAATAATCTCTGGTCATAATCATACCAAGTTCATCTATGCACTACTGGCCATAGATGACTTTCAACACAATATAAGCATGAGAATGATGACAAAGATATAAAAAATCAATCAAATGAGATAAAGAATAAATATTAAAAACTTTAACAATATAATTTATCCAAAATTCAATAATGTCCAAATTGTCAACATGATCACCAATTGTGGAGTAAAATTCAAGAATAATATTATATCAAAAATAATTTGAATAATATTTCAACAAATATTTAACGAAGATAATAACATTAATCAATATATTATAACCTCCATTTAATATTATTCATTATATAATAATATTAAATTCATTTACTAATATTATTAAACTCCATTTAATATTAACAATTTATTATTCCTCTTTTAAACTCTATTTAATATTATTCATTATATAATAACTTTAAATTTATTTACTAATATTATTAATTATTAATCAATGTGTTCATACCACCTTAATCCAAATGTTATCAATCACATAATAATCTCATAATCTAATATTATTAATATTACAATAATATTTTAATCATTTCTTAAATTTATAAATAATTTATTTTAATTGTTTACACTTTACTAATTAATGCATTTAATCATCCTAAAATGTTAAACTCATAAGATTTCATCACCAATAACCAAAACCCTCATCAACAATCTGCATATTCCTTATATAGGATTCTCAAGCCATAAAATCCTATTTTCCAATTTTTTTACTTCACATAACATATTTAATTCATTTACTCATAACTAGTCCATTTTCATGAAAAATACCAAATCAAGTTCTAAAAAATTTTCTTTTTCCGGATTTAGCAGAATATAGTCCCATATTGAACATATATTTTTCTCAGAATTTTTAAAATTCATTGACTATTTTTCATATGGCCAAAACTGCCAAATATTTAGACATTTATCATAAACTGTACGTTTGTCCAAAAATTCCAAATTTACAGAGTATACTTCTGCTATATACATGTACTCCCAATAAAACGTTCACCAATTTTGGAGTTAACCAGAAGGAGTTATAAGGGTTTACTTTTAAAATAGTCTTTTTCCATAAACTTCATAACTCCTAATCTATAAATCCAAAAATCACTATTTTTGGACACAATCTAGAAAACTCATCAAATTATCATTTTAAATTTTTCCAAAATTTTTAAAGGTCAGAAAAATTACGAAACTAAAAAATATAATAACCCTTAAAATCCCTTACCTCAAAAGAGCAGTATTTCTGACTGGAATATCGGATGTAAAGCTGAAGGAAACTTGCACTAAATAGAAACTCTCAAAGTATCTAAATACTCACAAAAATATGCTCGATAATATAGAGAGAGAAAACTTATGCTTCTGGTGTGTTTTTCAATTCTAACTTAAGCGCTTATTTATAGAAAAATGCTAGAACGTCAAAGGGGTCTAAATTAATAAAATATTATTATTTATTTATTTTCTTCTACGCCATCCTTGTTGAAAAACTGAGCAACCACCACCTTTGAACAATTTTCCAGCACATGTTTTCAAAATAAAACATAAGTGGGTCCCACCCAATTTTAATAAAAAATATTTTATTTTCTGAAACTTCAGTAATTCATAATAAATAGACCTTTTATCAGAAAAATATGAATTTTATGTCCATTCCACACGAAATCGAATTCTCTATAACTTTTTAGCTTTAAATTTTTCCAAATTCCAAACAAAAAATATCCGAATTCCACAAACGGACGATTTTTAACACCTCTTAAAATTCATAAAAAATCATACGTTAATTTTTAACGGTTCAAAATTTGTGGACATATACTCAACTTATATATGTATAACATATCCAAAAATAACAACGATCCAACGGTCGGATTAAAATTATAACTCACGCAATAGAGCTTTAAGAACACCGATTTGATTTTTTAATACCTCTAATCCGACAAAATACTGATAAAACACCTCAATATTAATTCCTTCATTTATAACCACATAAAATAAATATTTTCCTATCCATCATTTATGTCCACATAAAATAAATATTTCCTTATTATATAAATTAATAATTAATTATTCACAAATAATATTACAGAATCACAATAATGACAACCAGGCCGTTCTCAAGAAAGAGTGGGCTTTCCGATAAGGATTCCTCCTTACTGGCGCGCAATTAGGTAAACAAACCTCTCCTTGACAGAACTTTTAAGACATTGCAAATAATGCTATCTAATAATATTATTCAAATAATATGAATTATTGATCTGATAATGAGAAATATTGTGCAGTGACAATTATTGAAACACCAATAATATAAAATATCAACGCAATAATTATTGAATCAATAAAATAAAATATTGAACAGTAATTACTGTAACAATTATTGAGTAGTGCCTTCTTACGTAAGGATCAATAATTCAAAAATATTGTGCAATACTGGTGCTTCTTTATGCAACCACGCCAGACATCGTATTTTAACAAACAGGTATTCCAATAGTGTTAACAGTAACAACTACACCATTATTTACAAAACTAAAACTTGTCATTTTCTTCATCCGACAGTTATTCTGTTATGGGGCCCACAAATGGCTGCGCCGTCGTACGAATATTCCCCGACAACAAGAATATTCCACCACCAAACGAATATTCCCCAACAAAAATGAGTATTTTATAACCACTTGCGTATTTTAAAAATTATATATATATCACTCTTAACTCTAAACTTTTATCAATTTAACTATTTACTAAATAGAAAAATTGAATACTTTTATTTCATAAAATTCGGGATCTCACATGTGGCCAGTACTGTGCCTTCTCCGATGGTAATTGTTTGCGAATTTTATGCAAATGCCAAGGAGACACAAAGTGGAATCTCATTCATTAGGGCCTTTCAGGTTGACTATTGTCCGCAGACGATACGTGAGATGTTTAATTTGTCGAACCCTCTGACTAGCCAAACAAACTGGGTAGAGGAGGAGTGATTTGAGACTTATTTGGACATGGTGATAGTAGACTTATGTGGGCCGGGCACGAGGTGGAACTATAAGCAGGGCACAAATACGCCCACCAATTTTCCTAGCTCGGCACTAAACCGATATGCAAAGGTGTGGAATCTTTTCATATGCGCCAAGTTGATGCCATCCACTCATCAGCATGACATTACGGCCGAGAGGGCCATTATTCTGTGGGGGATTATCACTGGGAAGGATATTGATGTTGGTCATCCACTATATCAGAATAAGTTGCGCTACATGCGGGGGAGTACCACTTGAAGTATCTGATGAGTGGGATTTATATCAGCGAATCAGATCCACTGTGGCTTAAGAAGATGCCTATTTCATGTTATTTGTTTAGCTTTTATATATATAATGTTGTTATTATGTTTAATCTCTATGATGCAGGGCTTATTAGGTCATTTCCAGCTTAAAGGGGTAAAATGGTCAATTTTTACACTCTAGTGCTGCAGCGCCAATACTAATCTTTAGCTTAGCGCTGCAGAGTGACACCTGAGTCCAGGCTGATGTCATCATGGTGTTGCAGCTCCTTTGTGGTATTTGGCTGCCAAATGAGCTCTAGTGTTTTTAATGCTAACGGAAAGTCTTTGCGGTACCATCCAACAGCTGCTTTATTCTCCGCTTCATGATGCCACCTTCTTGATATCTAGATAGAGACTTACTTTTAATGACCTAAAAGAAGAGAAGGGGATATATTCAGAGGGAGAGTAGCCGCTATCAGATATACAGAGCGTAGAATAGGAGTTATTAGAGTTTAATTAGTTTATAAGGGAAAAAAGCTGTTCCTCAAGGAAGGAAAAGTCATTGCATCCTATACTGCTCAGACTCTACATGGAGAAGAGAAGAGTTGGAGATAGAAAACTTCACAACAAAAGTTTTCTTATTCCAAATCTTTCATTCATTAGTGTATCAATGAGCATGTTGTATACTTTTAAAATGTGTATTAGTACCATGGTTATGAACTAATTCCATTTTTAGGATTACAATGTAACCTATTGTTTAGCTTAATTAACTTTCTCTCTTATTTATACCAAATGAATCATTTTGGAATGGGTTGTTGTATTTTATGCTTATTAATTGATTTCTTGATAAAGTAATCGATATTAGTATTAATGGATATTGAAAAATGGATATTGATATCTAACCGTCAAATATAATAACACTTGTTATGACCATGCATATGGGAATGTGTGCATAAATTGCTTAATAGGATATATATATATCTCTATTTGCCTTATGTAACCTTGAGACTAAGCTTAATGAACCTAGTATAGTTATTTTCACCAATAGAAATATTGTGATTAATCTAGCTAGGGATATGCATTTGACCTTCAAAAGGAGCTTATGTGTAGTTACTGTTCTCAGTTGACCATTCCTCGATTCGTTTGTAATGTGGAGAGTTAGGAGATTAGGCAACGCATTAGGGGAATTGCAGTCCTAACTTGACTTCCTTGTACAACTAAAATCTCTTAGTCCTACAATTTTAATCATATAGCGTAACACACCTTCACTATTTACTTGTTTAGATAAGACACTATAGGACTTACCTTAGTACTTGACTAGCTTATAAGACTTCGTCCTCGTGGGTACGACACCCTATTTATCATATATTACTTGTGGACCGTGTATACTTGCGCATGTTTATCGGTTGCAAAATCGATCAACAAGTTTTTGGTGTCGTTGCCGAGGACTTAGTATTATTTGTTTATCAATATTGACACTAAGTCAATACGATCTTAATTTAAAATAATATATCTGTTTAACTCTCTTTTTAGGTAGTCTCCACTGTTTATTCCACCTTAAAGGGGTCGAAACATAATACCTCTCGATCCCGAGGTTGATAGAACGTACAGACGAATGCAAAGAGAAAAATCTCAGGACATACCTACTCCTATTACAATGGCTGAGGAACTTCAAAAATCTTTAAGAGAGTATGTCATGCCCCACTTCACAGATCTATAACTGAGCATTCTCAGGCCCGCAATCCATGTAAACAATTTTGAGATAAAGCTGGTCACCATCCAAATGTGCACCAATATTCAATTCGGGGGATTGCCAAATGACGACCCGAATGATCACTTGATAAATTTCTTGGAGATCTGTGATAGGTTTAAGTGCAACAGAGAGTTTGACAATGCCATTAGACTCTGACTGTTTCCATTCACCTTGAGGTACAAGGCCAAGAGCTAGCTACATTCACTTCCATCAGGCTCCATCACCACATGGGCTGAATTGGCTCAAAAGTTCGTGGCGAAGTTCTTTTCGCCTGCCAAAACTGCTGGGCTTAGGCACGACATTACATCCTTTGTCCAATTCAAATAAGAGTATTTGTATGACTCATTGGAGCGATTCAAGGATCTCCTAAGAAAATGCCCCCACCATGGACTGCCAGAATGGTTTCCCATCCAGAAATTTTATAATGGGTTATCCGAGTCTAATCGCTCGAGTATAGATGCCTCTTCTGGAGGGGCCTTCATGTCTAAGCATCACGCAGAGGGGTATGAATTGGTGGAAACAATGGCGGCCAATAATTATCAATGGCCAAATGATAGGCAGGCCCCTAGAAGAGTAGCAGGGGTATATGAGGTCGACTCAGTCACAGCATTAGCGACTCAGGTTGCAGCGCTAACTAAAAGGCTCGACACTATGGGAGTGCAAGCAGTGTAGAATGTTCAGAGTGTCACAGTGCCGTGTGAATTGTGTCCAGGGAGCCACCCAACTGATCAGTGCACCATAAGCCCTGAGTTAGTTCAATTTGTTTCCAACTATGGGTGGAAGTAGAATGCAAATGTCCCTACTCATTACCATCCGAAATTGAAGAATCATCCAAACTTCTCCTAGGGCACCACCAATAGCAACCAAGCGCAACTGTCTACCGCCAGGCCTAATTTTTCAAACCCTCTAGGTTTCCAAGCTCAAAACCAGTACAACCAATAACCATAGAGTTCTCAGAATTAGTTCCACCATCCACCACCTCAATAGGAAAGAAAACCTAGTTTGGAAGATCTCCTGTCACGATATATTGCCCAAAATGAAACAAGGAGAAATAATCAAGAAGCTTCCATCCGGAACCTTGAAGTCCAAATGGGACAGTTGGCATCTACTTTGAACAGTCATTTGTAAGGTACATTGTTAAGTGACACTGATGTCAACCCAAAACGTGATGACAAGGAACAATGTAAAGCAGTTACACTCCAGAGCGGGAGGACTATAAATGAAAACGGTGGGGAGAATTCTAATGAGTAAGAGGAAGTGACTGAAAAGGCATCTATTGTGGAGCCGTGTGATGATAAGTCCGGGGAGAGGAAAATGCTCAAGAAGAACCTACAAGACCAACCCCTACAGTGAACAAAGCTAGTCCTCATATCCCACAGTTGCCATTCCCCCAGCGTCTGCATAAACAAAATCTTGATAAACAATTCTCTAAGTTTCTAGAGGTGTTTAAGAAGCTTCACATAAACATCCCGTTTGTAGAGGCATTGGAGAAAATGCCGAGCTACGTCAAATTTATGAAAGACATTCTGTCTAAAAAGAGGAAAATGGGGGATTATGAAATAGTGGCTCTGACAGAGGAATGTAGTGCCATCTTACAGAATAAGCTTCCGCCAAAACTAAAAGATCACGGAAGTTTCACGATTCCATGCACTATCGGGGATGAATTCATTGGCAAGGCCTTGTGTGATTTGGGGGCTAGTATAAATATAATGCCTTTGTAAATATATAAAAAGCTGGGACTGAATGAAGCCAAACCCACAAGCATTACCTTGCGATTGGCGGATAGATCTCTTACTTACCCAAAGGGGATAGTAGAGGATGTGCTTGTCAAGGTGGAAAAGTTCATCTTCCCAGGTGACTTTATTGTCTTGGATTTCGAGGAAGATAAGAAGGTCCCGATAATACTGGGCAGACCATTCTTAGCAACTGGGAGGAAGCTTATAGACGTGCAGAAAGGGGAGTTGACTATGAGAGTACAGGATCAGGAAGTGACCTTTAATGTGTTCAGGTCAATGAAATATTCGAATACCCCTGAAGACTACTTTCAGATTAAAGTGATTGATAATACAGTAATGGAAGTATTCTTAAAAACCTTCATGACAGACCCGTTAGAAGCGACACTGACAGGTGCTAATACTATGGAAGAGCCCACTCATGTTGAATATGCTAAGTGGTTGGATGCACCCCAGAGATCTAAACAGTTCCAAAGACAGTTTGAGTATCTGAATGATCAAGAAGCATCCACTTCAAAGGCTCAACCATCAATCATAGAACCTCTTGTCCTTGATTTAAAGCCATGTCCCAATCATCTGAGATATGCATATATAGGGGAATCATCCACTTTGCCTGTTATTATTTTTGCATCCTTAGATGAGTGCTGGGAAGAGGAGCTACTGCTAGTGCTCAAACAATATAAAATGGCCCTAGGGTGGTCAATTGCTGATATTAGAGGAATCAGACCATCTCTATGCATACACAAAATCCTACTGGAGGAAGGTGCTAGGTTTGTAATATTCATGAACGCAATCAAATTGCACAAAGTAAGCGAAAACGTGGAAAATCAGAGTTTTAAAATTTTACAAACCATAAACCCGGATCACCCTTTATGCACAATTATTAATTAAACAAAAAAGAAAGAACAAGAATCATACCCTTGAAGATTCGAGCTTCCTCAAGTACAAGTTCACCTCCAATCCTTTTCGCGTTCAACTTGAATCCACCGGGTTTGGTTCCTTCCTTTGATCAACGTTAGCCATCCAAGTGTTTGGCCTTAAGAGGTGATCCACCAAGGAAGAAGAAGGATTCAAGAAGATGGGTATTTGGCAAAACCCTAATTTTTCTATCTTTAATAGAAAAAGGGTGTACTCTCCCAACTATTGGAATTACGTATTCTATGAAAACGTCAACAATCACCTCACCCATAATAAGACTCCTCTTATTTATAGATGTAGGCAACCCTCCTTAACAATTAAGGAATTGAGTTTTATTTTAATTAATTAAACTCTTTTAGTTAATTAGGCTCCTAATCTTATTAGGAATAATTAATTAAAATCTTTTAATTAATTTACCTCCTAATCTTATTAGGAATATATAAGAGTACTTTTATTAATTAATTCCCAAACTCCTTTAGGAATTAAATAATAATAATAATAATAATAATAATAAGACTCCTCTTATTAATTTATATATTTAATATTTCTAAAATATTAAATAATAAATTTTAAGCTATTTAATTTATTCTATCATCATAGATTAAATTAAATATACTTAACTTATTATTATGATTATGCCATTAACTTCTTAAATAATTATTCTTCCTTTTATGGTGTGACCCTTTAGGTTCTCCATATTAAACCTATTGTGAATAAATTAATTAGAACAATTCTAATCTTATTTAAATAAATTAATTAAACTATTAATTTATTTAAATAATATTTATTTTACAATAGGGATAAGCCTCCCTAGCGATCAACGACTTTTCAGATAATATAGATCTCAACATTAATCATAAAAGAACCTTTGAGTAAATAGTTACCGTATAATTCAATCCTTCTACCATACAATGTCCCAATTAAATATAAGACATGGAATTACTGTTAAGTCTTATTTTATTTAATTATATGTATTTTGACTCTTGAATGCACAACTCCAAATAATACAAATTAGAAACTCCTTTCTAATTTCATTCTGCCTTGGCCAAGGACTACTGAGTTGTCATTTATCAAATCACATAGGACATTTCTCTTCTTTTACTAGAAGTGATAGATTCTTTATTGATCATACATTATCTCCATGTACAACTTATTATACCCAAGCATACCCTTTGATATACCCTAAGGGTCTTAAGGAATAAATCAAAGTATAACTCATCATACACAAGATACTATGATGATCTCAAGTCCAAGAATCACTTGTACTACTATCACTTCAGGAATTCCTATTGACAGACAAGTAAAACTCCATTAGGTATTCCTTAGTGAGCCACGTTCAGTGAACTTATTCTCTAATAAGCACCTACATACTTGCTTTGGTGTCTCCACACAAATGATCATGAGATCAATCATCCTCATCCAATGAGCAAGAAACGTATGTACTAATTTATTCGGATTTACTAATCCCCAATTTAGTAATCCAACGATTGGGAACTATTTTAGTTTTAAGCTTTCTAAGAATTTAGATCTCATTAGAATGATCATCATCATTATTCTAAAAGCATTGCTTAAAATTATGGGTTTATCACATATTATAAAACAGCATCATGTAGATAATTAAAAGCCTTTCATAAATTAATAATTTTTATTAATAAATGAATAAGAATGTTACAAAGTATATGCTTTATCATCAAACATGATTGGCTTGTGTGCATACTACTTTCAATCTCCCACTTGCACTAAAGCCAATCGTCATTGTATCTCATACCCTTCTTCTCTAAGTAACGATTATCCTGCTGTAGGATAAGCTTTAGTTAATGGATATGTAATGTTGTTCTTGAGAGTTCACTATCTCTATAGTGTTTTCCCATCTTTCAATGATTCCAATACTCAAATGAAAGTGCCACAACACATCTTTAGATCCTAGATGAGACTTAGGAACTATTCCTAGTTCTATAATGAATTTTTCATCCAAACAATCAACTTGCAGCTTCATTTACAGCTATATACTTTGTCTTTATCACTAAATCAGCAACTCTTTGTTATTTGGAACCTTTTCAATTCACTGCACCACTGTTCAAGGTAATGTTTTACCTTAAAGTGGATTTTCTGTCGTCTTAGTCTGTCTAAAAAACTTGAGTCTGTTAAGCCCTCTAGTTTTAATTTAGACCCACCATAAATATGATCACATCCTTAGTGCCGATAAAGTACTTTAAGATGTTTTTCACTGTCTTATAGTGATCTTCTCTAGAATATGACCGATCATCATCAGGTCTCGTACATTTCATTGCATACATGATAGTTACTCATGCGATCTCTCTTTTATGAGTCTATGAGGACTATTAAGAGAGATACACTCCATGGCTCATCAACATGAGACATCTCTTGGAGTTTGCCATGCTAAACGACTTTAGCATCAAATGAATATACGTTCCTTGAGTTAAGTCGAGCATCCTATTAAATCTATCTATATAGATTTGTATCCCCAATTAAGATACTCTTCCCAAATCATTCATGGAGGAATATTTAGACAACTTTATCTTTACTGATTGTAGCATTGGTATGTCATTCCTTATCCGTAGTATATCAACATATAATGCTAGGAATGTCACGACGCTCCCACTGACCCTTTTTTACACACTAGGTTCATTCTTATTTTTGATAAAATCAAACTCTTTTGATTATTTCATCAAAACGAATGTTCCATTTTGAGAAACTTGCTTCAATTCATTTCTCTGAGTGTCTACAACTCTTACCTCATCATATGTAACTGGATCATCATCTTCTATGATGTGCACCTCATCATCATCATCTATGATGAATCCATACCTCCTAGGTATCTTCGGTACTATTCCAAATTTACGATTCGATTGTGGTACAATAGGTCTATCTACAGGTTCCTCTTATTTAACTTATAGTGATTTGTGGTTCTTGAACTCTTCAAGATCTATTATCCTCCCACTAGCTTCTTCAATGATAAACACCTTTATCTTAGAAGGTAGCGAGTTTCGCAACAAACACATTTTGCTAGATAGGATTATAGAACATATACCCTAAACTTACTTTAGGATGTCCCACAAATCTGTACTTGTCAAATCTTGTCCCAAACTTATTCTTTTGAAACCTTTTCACATAAGTTGGACAACCCCTTATCTTAACATATTTAAGATTAGGAATCCTCCCTGTCCATAACTTTTATGGAGTCTTGAGGCCGGATTTTGAGGTTACCTTTTTCGTAGATATGCAGCCATTTCTAGGGCATGACCCTAGAATAATACTGGAATGTTGATAAAATCATTATGGACCGTACCATGTCCAACAAGGTATGATTTTTCCTTTCAAATACATCAATCAATTATTGCGTATCAGGGGGCGTCCATTATGAGAAAACCATTTGAGATGATCTAGAAACTTATTGCACAAGTATTTATTCCTTGATCTAATCAAAGAATCTTAATACTTTGTTAATTTGTTTCACTTCTAAATTCTTTGAACCTTTCAAATAATTTACAATTATATTTCAGTAAATACACTCATTCAACTCTTTGAATGATCATCTCCTTTTCTTATACTAGTTTTTTCAATTTGCAAAATATATTTTCACGTAAGTTAAGTACACAAAACCCATTAAGTAATATTTCAGTTCTATACAAAACATTACTATTATAAATAGAACAACAATTGTTCTTAATTATAATACCAAAGATTTCATTGTCCAACAATAAAATGGAAATAATGTTTCTAACGCGAACTGGAATACAATAACAACTTATTGACTTAATAGATTTGCCCATAGGCAATGCTAAACTATAAGTTTCTATGGCTAATGCAACAACCTTTGCTTCATTTCCCACACATAAGATTACTTATCTTTGTTAGGCTTTCTACTCCTACTTGGTCCCTTCATAAATCTTTATTTATGATAACCAAAGTCGGTATCCAATACCCAAGTAGAACCTTGACTTAAAGAAAAATTTATTTTAAATCATTAACAAAACTGTAATTGTAACCAAAACTTCACTAAGCTTCTTTTGGTTAGCCTCTGCAAGATGCTTCTCGCAGTTTCTTTCCAGTGTCCAGGCTTATATATTGCAGTGGAAACAAACTCCTTTGCTATCCGTATCAGTTTTATTCTTATTATCCTATGTTTTTGCCTTTTTTATTTACCTTCTTAGAATCGTTCTTCCTTTTAGAAGATCCTTTGGCCCCTACCAGTAAGACTTGGTTTTTCTTGGTTGAAAAGTGACTCTCAACATTTTTCGACATGTTAAGCAAATCAGCAAGGCTGATATCTAGCTTGTTCATATGAAAAATTCACAACAATTGTGAAAGGAGTCCGGGAGTGAGTGCAAGATCAAATCTTGGCTCAACTCTCCATCCATGACAAAACCAGTTGTTCTAATTGATCAATCAAATTGATAATGTTAAGTACTTTTATCTTTACTGTAGTGTCATTGGTCATTCTAGATCGGAAGAGCTCCTTAGATATCTGATATCTATTAGCCCTACTTTCCTCACCATCAACTACTTGACATGCAAAAGTATAGTAGGAGCATCCGTAGTTTCATGCTGATGCTGAAGCTCGTTACTCATGGATGCGAGCATGATACATTGAGCCAACTGTGCATCATCTTGCCACTTTCTAAAAGTAGCAATCTCTTCCTCAGAGGCATTGTCTGCAACCATTGCAGGGATAGGCGTATTAAGGACATAAGATAGCTTTTTAGCCGTGAGAACTATTCTCAATTTCTTTAACCAATCCGTATAATTCGGTCCGGTTAATTAGCATCTAATATGCTTTACAGTGATAGTAATTTAGACATTGTAAAATTCTGTAAATAAATTTGTAATTAACAACATTTTAGCATACATTCTTTTATTAATTAACAAAATAAATTAGGTCTTGTTTTAAATTGGTATCTCTCACTATTTTCTTCAAATTATACTACCCTCAATATATATAATTCGGCAAAATCTAATTAAAGATTTGCTAGTGAGAATAAGGATCTCATTTCAAATGTATATAGCCTTGTGGTGACACAACAAACTATATATAAATAAATAGGTAGACAACTCTTGTCAATTACATTAACTATGCAACTCCTTGTATTTTGCCTCTTAGATTATTTTGATCAAGTGGTGGCACATCCGAATCAAAATTATCCAAGTTAAGTCCAACCTAGCACTCCATATATTCAAAAAAGAAAAATATTGTCCTTGTGGTGACACAACAAAATAATATTGTTCAATTTTCTTTATAAGCATCAAATGTGATAAATTAACTTCTTAAATACTTAATATTTGCCTTGTGGTGACACAACAAACTCATATTAAATATTTAATACTCTATTAATTTTTATCATGCTAGAAGGCGACGTTCGATATTCAAAATATCTTTGAACGCTTAGGACTTAATATAAAAAATTTGAGGGGTTTGCATGTAATTTGTCTCATCTTGTTTAGCGCACATGCACATATATATAAAAAAACACGTCATAGTAATTAACATGCGAAGCATGTTTGCATAATATAATATATATATATATATATATATATATATATATAGTATAAGCATGCACATATAGAATACTATATTCTACCTAGATTGATTATGGACTTTTATTCTAGTTTGGTTCACTAGAGCCACCAAGTGAACCAAAAGGTCAAACCCTAGGGGTGCAAGAATTAATATTTAAATATAACTATTACATTTAAACTCGGGCTCCATTACAAACGGGTCTTCAAGCGCTCCTTGATCCTTGATCTTCAATTATTCAAAATTAATTCTAACTATTCCTATTACAAAACTATTTAAAATAAATAGAAACCTTGATCTGCTGTCAAGGGGAAGTACATAGGAGGGAGATAGAATTTACATTAAGAAAATATTAGAGAAGACGAGGTACGCAGACCCCATTTAATAAAACTCATGCATTCATGCATCCAACTAAAATAAAATCCAATCACATTAGTCAATAGTCCATAATCAATCTCATATATTATCATACAGATCACCATATGCATCAATAAATAATATTCATCTCATGAATAATAAACATTCAATATATATATTGATATCATTTAATGGGCAAATTTAGTTAGTATAAAATCTAATTTTGAATCAAAATAAACTCTTTTATTTTAATCCAAATTTAAATCAAAATAAACCTTTTTTATTTTAATTTATCCTATTTTGAATAAAATAAATTATTTTATTTTAATCAAAATCTTTAATCAAAATAAACTAATTTATTTTAGAAAACATGGAATCCAATTTCAATTCCAATTAGTTATCATGGAATCCAATTTCAACTCTAATTAGTTAGCATGAAATCAAATATTAAAATTAAAATAAACCTTTTTATTTTAAAATTAAAATAATTTTTATTTTAATTATAAAATTATTAAGAATATTATATATATATATATATATATATTATTAATCAATCACGTGGATGAACCGCCTGAAAAATTGCCGCCTGTTAAGAAAATATATATATATATATATATATATATATATATATATATTAACCATATAAAATATAAAACCAGTAAACAAACAAAGAACTTATTACTAATAAATTGTTCTCGTGAATCTCCTGGCAGGATTCAAATATATATCATATATATATACCATATATATATATGACATCCATCAAACCTCCACGAAATTTTAAAAAGGCTTAGCAAATTTCCAAAACTGCCAAAAAATTATACTAACCACGGACTCATGTAGCGAATTTCTAGATTTTTTTTATTTTAAATAAATTTTATACAACAAAATTATGTCAAATTAAATTATTTTAAACACATATCAACATACATATTAAATTAAAATAATTAATAATTAGCATAAAAGTTTGGCTCTGATACCACTGTTAGGTTTGTAATATTCATGAACACAATCAAATTGCACAAAGTAAGCGAAAACGTGGAAAATCAGAGTTTTAAAATTTTACAAACCATAAACCCGGATCACCCTTTATGCACAATTATTAATTAAACCAAAAAGAAAGAACAAGAATCATACCCTTGAAGATTCGAGCTTCCTCAGGTACAAGTTCACCTCCAATCCTTTTCGCGTTCAACTTGAATCTATCGGGTTTGGTTCCTTCCTTTGATCAACGTTAGCCACCCAAGTGTTTGGCCTCTAGAGGTGATCCACCAAGGAAGAAGAAGGATTCAAGAAGATAGGTATTTGGCAAAACCTAGTTTTTCTATCTCTCATAGAAAAGGGTGTACTCTCCTAACTATTGGAATTACGTATTCTATGAAAACGTCAACAACCATCTCACCCATAATAAGACTCCTCTTATTTATAGATGTAGGCAACCATCCTTAATAATTAAGGAATTGAGTTTTATTTTAATTAATTAAACTCCTTTAATTAATTAGGCTCCTAATCTTATTAGGAATAATTAATTAAAATCTTTTAATTAATTTACCTCCTAATCTTATTATGAATATATATAGAGAGTACTTTTATTAATTAATTTCCAAACCCTTTAGAAATTAAATAATAATAATAGTAATAATATTAATAAGACTCCTCTTATTAATTTATATATTTAATATTTCAAAATATTAAATAATAAATATTATGCTATTTAATTTATTCTATCACCATAGATTAAATTAAATATACTTAACTTATTATTACGATTATACAATTAACTTCTTAAATAATTATTCTTCCTTTTATGGTGTGACCCTTTAGGTTCTCCATATTAAACCAGGTTGTGAATAAATCAATTAGAAACAATTCTAATCTTATTTAAATAAATAAATTAAACTATTAATTTATTTAAATAATATTTATTCTACAATAGGGATAAGCCTCCTAGCGATCAACGACTTTTCAGATAATATAGATTTCAACATTAATCATAAAAGAACCTTTGAGTAAATAGTTACCGTACAATTCAATCCTTCCACCATACTGATGTCCCAATTAAATATAAGACATGGAATTACTTTGTCAGTCTTATTTTATTTAATTATATGTATTTTGACTCTTGAATGCACAACTCCAAATAATGCAAATTAGAAACTCCTTTCTAATTTCATTCTGCCTTGGCCAAGGACTACTGAGTTGTCATTTATCGAATCACATAGGACATTTCTCTTCTTTTACTAGAAGTGATAGATTCTTTATTGATCATACATTATCTCCATGTACAACTTATTATACCCAAGCATACCCTTTGATATACCCTAAGGGTCTTAAGGAATAAGTCAAAATATAACTCATCATACACAAGATACTATGATGATCTCAAGTCCAAGAATCACTTGTACTACTATCACATCAGAAATTCCTATTGACAGGCAAGTAAAACTCCATTATGTATTCCTTAGCGAGCCACGTTCAGTGAACTTATTCTCTAATAAGCACCTACATACTTGCTTTGATGTCTCCACACAAATGATCATGAGATCAATCATCCTCATCCAATGAGCAAGAAACGTATGTATCAATCTATTCGAATTCACTAATCCCCAATTCAGTAATCAAACGATTGGGAACTATTTTAGTTTTAAGCTTTCTAAGAATTTAGATCTCCTTAGAATGATCATCATCATTATTCTAAAAGCATTGCTTAAAACTATGGGTTTATCACATATTATAAAGCAGCGTCATGTAGATAATTAAAAGCCTTTAATAAATTAATACTTTTTATTAATAAATGAATAAGATTGTTACAAATTATATGCTTTATCATTAAACATGATTGGTGTAACGCCCCCAAAATAGGTATACATCATCCATTTTGAGTCAATCGATAACATAATACGCAAAACAACTATAACTTTATTAATACAACATAAAAACTATGAGTTTAAATACAAATATTGCCATCTAAACAATATTCACACCCAAATAAGTCTTCATTATAATTATTATAACATTATTTTACAAAAATGGTGAGGACTACTAAAACAACTTTCTAGAACCTTCATTCCATACCCCGACTAGTACTTTCTACATTCTACTCTTGAGAAGAAAATGGAACAAAAAGAAAAGGGTGAGCTCAACTAGCCCAAGAAGAATATATTATGACTAAGATAATATAGAACAAATTATCGTTAGTCTTCAACAGGAAAAAAATCGATAAAATATAATAGATAACAAGTTTCAGATCAATATTCGCAGCGGAAATAATAATTCATAGATAAGTTACGTAGAGAATGAAATCTACTATAATCTATGAATTCAAAAGTCCATCATCATTATTTTATCCCTCTAATATCAATCAATATTCATCTTGAATCAAATATTCATCTTTGCACTACAGGCCAAAGATATTCATCAGTCGGTCATGTTCATCTCAACACCTGTACATCTTTGCACTATGGGCCAAAGATATTCATAAGAAAATCAACCATCTTTGCACTATAGGCCAAAGATATTCAGTTATACCATCATTTAGGACTGAGGATGATGAAAAATATTTTAAAGAAAACGAATCCAGTGAAACAAAAGAACAAATATTAAGGATTCGTACTTTAAATAATCTGAGTTCAAAAATACTTCATAAATAATCATAGTGAAGTAAAATTCAAGAATGATCAAAACATGGATACAATCAAAGCTAGTATCCATAATAGATATTTTGGACAAAAAATGAAAATTTAATTTTTCTGTGAGTAGTGCCGTATTCGTGAATAGTGCCGTATACGTGAATAGTGTTGTATATGTGAATAATAACTCCGACACTAAAAGACAAGAATTTTACAAGAAAAATCTTACCAATATTCTAGCATAATGATATTAGAAGAAATAATATTATTTTTCCTTACCTCGAAAAGACAGTACTTATGATTGGAATACTGAATATAGTGCTGAAGGGAACTTTCACCGTATAGCAACACTCAAAGTATCAAAATACTCACAAGAATGCGCTCGATAATATAGAGAGAGAAAACTTCAGTTTCTAGTGTGATTTTCAATTCTAAGCTTTGAAATCTGATTTCAGCTCATTTAAATCACATGTGAGGCCAACTTAATTGTAAAAAACATTTTTCTTTAAAAAACTAATTAAGACTTCCAAAAATCAATTATTCCAGAACTTCGGAACTCCAATAATTCATAATAAATAGCCCTTTTATCAGAAAAATTTGAACCACATGTCATTTCCATAGGAAATTCCATTCTCTACAACTTTGTAAAAGAAAGTTTTTCCAAATTCCAAACAGAAATTGACTGAAATCCACAAACGGGCGATTTTACAGGCTATAATCAAATTTCAGTCAAGAAATGGGGTCCACAAACATGAAAAACATGTTTTAAACATTTATTGAAACAAAAATACTCTTCCTCCTCATTTATTCATATATCTCACATTCATTGTAAAATATCACCATTATTATATTATTAAAATATAATAATATATTTAAATGAATTATTTTATCAGAAAAGATAAAATAACAATTTTTCAATAATTGTCACATTAAAATTTTCTCCATCTATATCCACATAAAATGAATATTTTCCTTATCATATAAATCAATAATTAATTATTCACAAATAATATTACGAGAATCACAATCATCGACAACTGGCGGTTCCCAAGAAAGAGGGGCTTTCCAATAAGGATTTCTCCTCTATTGGCGCCGCAATTAGGTGACCAAACCTCTCCTTAAACGAACTTTCTAGACATTGCCAATAATGTTATCTAATAATATTATTCAAATAATATGAATTATTGATCCGATAATGAAAATACTATGTAGTGATAATTATTGAAACAAAATAATATAAAATATCAACGTAGCAATTATTGAATCAATAAAATATTGAATAAGAACTCATCGTAACAATTATTGAGTAATGTCTTCCCACGTAAGAATCAATAATTGGTGCAATACTGGTAATATTCTTGTGTTTTAACCAATCGGGTATTCTAACAATATTAATTGTGAATAACAACTTCTGTAGTTATTTATAAACAACTTATACTTGTCGTTTTCTTCATCCAATCGATTTACATTATGGGGCCCACACAAAATTTGAACCGTCGTCATTTAATATTCCCAAGACGAAGAAGAATATTCCACGACCAAACTAATATTCCCCGACAATAATGAATATTTTATAACCACTTGCTTGTTTAAAATATTTGCGCATTTTACCCATAACTAACCATATTAATCAAATCAACCCTTACTATTTCAAAATAATAAATAGAGGAAATTTCATTTCATTTATAATAAGCCGGGGTCTTACAACCTCCCCTCCTTATGAAATTTCATCCTCGAAATTGACGTACGTATCTGGTGTTTCGAAAAGGTGAGGATACCTTGCTTTCATTTCCGTTTCCAACTCCCAGGTCATTTCCTCAATAGCATGGTTTCTCCATAAAACTTTGACTTGTGGTATGACCTTTGTACGTAAGACATGCTCCTTCCTATCCAAGATCTTGACAGGTACCTCATTGTACGTTAAGTCTTCGGCTATCTCATCCGGTTCTAACTCAATAACATAGTTTGGGTCTTTCACATATTTACGAAGCAAGGATATAAGAAAAATATTATGAACACGAGACATACTTGGAGGTAACGCAAGTCTATAGGCTACATTTCCTACTCGGTCAAGAATCTGAAATGGACCAATAAATTGTGGATTGAGCTTTCCTCTCTTCCCGAATCGTGTAACTCTCTTCCATGGGGCAACATGCAACAATACATGATCACCAATACTAAATTCCACGTCCTTTCAATGAAGATCCACATAACTCTTTTGTCGATCTTGAGCCATTTGTATACGTTGTCGAATCATTTGGATCTTTTCCGTAGTCATACGTACCAACTTGGGTCCCAGCAATGTTGCTTCACCCACCTCATCCCAACATATTGGAGAGCGACATTTTCGTCCATACAATGCTTCGAATGGAGCCACACCTATACTTGCCTGATAACTGTTGTTGTAGGAGAATTCCAGCAATGGTAAATACATATCCCAACTCCCTTTGAAATCTAGGACACAAAGTCTTAATAGATCTTCAAGAGTTTGAATAGTCCTCTCTAATTGTCCGTCCGTTTGAGGATGGTATGCCAAACTGAATCGTAAATCCGTGCCCATAGCTTTTTTCAAGCTAACCCAAAATCGTGAAGTGAATCTTGGGTCACGATCCGAAACTATGGATACTGGCAAGCCATGCAATCTCACAATCTCATTTACATACATATGAGAAAGACGTTTAAGGGAATAAGTCTCCCGTATCGGCAAGAAATGAGCAGACTTGGTTAATCTATCAACAATAACCCAAATAGCATTTATGCCTTGAGAAACCGTGGGAAGACCCGTAACAAAATCCATGGTAATGTGTTCCCAATTCCATTTCAGAATCTCAAGTGGTTGCAATGGACCCTTAGGTACTTAATGCTCCGCCTTTACACGTTCACAAGTTAAACACCTCAAGATAAACTTCGCGATCTCTCTCTTCATATTGTTCCATGAAAATGTATGTCGAAGATCACGATACATTTTGGTACTTCCAGGATGGATTGAAAATGGTGTATTGTGTGCCTCCATCATGATCTTGTACTTCAAATCAGGGTTGTTAGGAACACAAAGTCTGAAGTGGACTCAAAGTATTCATTCTTCATCGATTCTTGCTTCTGAAATAACACCCTCTTGTACTTTCTTCTTCATACGCATCAGCTCCGGGTCTGTGGTTTGAGCAACTTTAACTTCATCGATTAAAGTTGGTTCTATGTGTATACTTGACATCATCGCACTCATTCCTGCATATGATCTTCACATCAGCTACCACGTTTGCTTTTCTAGGATGGTATTGAATGGTGTGGTCATAATCTTTTAACAGCTCGAGCGAACGTCGTTGTCGCATGTTGAGTTCCTTTTGGGTGAAGAAATATTTGAGGCTTTTATGGTCTGAATATATCTCTACTTTCTCTCCATATAGATAGTGCCTCCAGATCTTTAGCGCAAAAACAACTGCTGCCAACTCTAGATCATGAGTAGGATAATTCCTCTCATATTCTTTAAGTTGTTGCGAGGCATAGGCTATGACTTTCCCAAGTTGCATGAGAACACATCCTAACCCTTTGCACAAGCATCATTTGTGAGATAACAAATCCATCCGAACCAGATGGTATTGTTAGAACAGGTGCCAAAATGAGTCTCCTCTTAAGCTCTTGGAAACTCTTTTTGCATTCCTCACTCCATACGAATTTTGTATCTTTTCGAGTCAGTTGAGTTAATGGGGTAGCGATTCGAGAAAATCCTTCCACGAATCTCCGATAATAACCAGCTAGGCCCAGAAAGCTACGTGCTTCAGTCACCGACTTTGGTTGCTCCCAACTTTGTATTGCTTCAATCTTCGCCGGGTTGACAGATACTCCATGTTTTGACACCACGTGTGTGACGCCCCCAAAATTAGGTATACATCACCCATCTTGGGTCGCCACTTACATGGTACAGAATTTAAATACAACTTATTAACATAATCATGCTATGTACAATACGACATAAACCGTGAGTTTAAATACAAATATAAATCTACTAGATATTATACAAACTCAAAAAAAGTCCTCATTACAATTATTATCACACTATTTCACGAATAGTGAGGACTACTAATGTTATCTTCAGGACCATCACTCGCTTCCCAGACTCGTCCCGGCTATATTCTCATTTCACGAAGAGAAGGTGAAAGAAAGGGTGAGCTCAACTAGCCCAAGAAGAAATATTATGACTAAGATAATGCGAATAAATTATCAATAGTCTTCAACAATGTTAAACCGATAAAATACAATGAACAACCGGTTTAAGCTGCGGTGAATAAGCAATCCATTAAAAGAGTTAAGTAGAAAATAAAGTCTACTATCTTTTAGGTTTTAAAAGGTTTTTCATCACTGTTTATAGCTGAGACTCAGCTTTAATAAATATTCCACATCATCTAATCACCCCTACACTACGGCCAAGGATATTCTTTAGTATTACGACCATAATTATTCATGCACTACGGGCCAAGAATATTTGTGTATTCATTAATGGTCATGATCATGCCAACAACTGTCCATCAATGCACTACTTCCTCTGAGGATTTTTATCACATCATTTGTAACATTACGGTCATGATTACACCGAATAGTCTCTGGTCATAATCATACCAAGTCCATCTATGCACTCTGAGCCAGATGACTTTCAAAAAATATAAACATGAGGATGATGACAATGATATAAGAATTCAATAAAACAAGTTCAAGAATTATTTTATCCAGGAATTATTAACGTCCAAATTGTCAACATGATACTATTTTGTGGAGTAAAATTCAAGAATGATCAGAAGAATATTTCCATGAAAAGATACTGGATGAAACGCAAATATCAAGGATATTCTACTAATTTCATGGAGTATAGAAGTCAAAGTTTTAACCAACTGGGTATAATAAAGAATGGAATAACAAAAGAAATCACCATGCATGTGGTACTTCACATAGCATAGTTATTCCAATGAATAATAATAACGGAACGAAGTCGTGAAATTCACACCCGGCTGGATGTTCCAACGAATAAATAAAGATGGAACCCGATCCGGTGTAAAACACACGAGATAGGATATTCCAACAAAATGATAAAGATTTTAACCAGTCCTGGTGTAAAACACACGCATGTGATGTTCCAATGAATAATAATAAGACGGAACCAGTCCGGTCTAAAACACACACGCATGGATGTTCCAACAGAATAATAATAAAAGCGGAACCGAGTCCTGTAAAACACATGATGTGGATGTTCCAACGAATAATAGAAGAATGTCACCAAGTATAGGGTAAACCATATATCAAGTTATTCCAATGAATAATAAGCAATGGAATAACAACAGTTCTCTTCATGAATAAGAAAGAATAACACCCCTTACTTTTGGTAGGAGATTGAATCTGCAAGAAGGTGTAGTAACAAAATACTCTTCTTCTTTCTCTCTTATTCTCTCTATACTTTCTCTCTATAGCTTGAATGAATTAAGTGAAAATAATGAAGCCCTAGGCCTCTATTTATAGAAGATTTCTAGCTTAGCACCTCTCCGTGTGAAAAGGCAAGTGGCTCGACGACTAATGATGTGAAAAGAAAAGTGGTTTGGCGCTTTTGTAATGTGAAACGACAAGTGGTTCGGCCTTTGTAATGTGAAACGACAAGTGGTTCGACGTCTGGGTAAAGGTAATTACTATTAACGAAGGTAAATACTATTGACGAAGGTAAATACTATTCACAAGGGTAATTACTATTGATTTAAGGTAATTACTATTGACGAAGGTAAATACTATTCACAAGGGTAATTACTATTGACGAAGGTAATTACTATTGACGAAGAGACTCTTAGATGATGACATATGAGCCCCCATAAAATAATCAAACTTACCACAAATCATTTTATTTTCATCAACACATATTTAATCTTTCAACAATTATTAATCATTTATAACTTGTCGTCTCAATTATTGATTTAATACTATAACATATTATACGGATGATCTTGTGACAATAATTGAATCAATAATATAATAGATATGATGCGTGAATTCTGTAAGCAATAATTGAGCATAGTGAGTGACTTCTCACGTAAGCATCAATAATCAATACTGGTGTACTACTATGCAACCACGCCAGACATCGTATTCTTTACTTTACCATAGGGTAGTTCAACGGTTTTAACGGTAACACCTCCGTAGTTATTTTTATAAAATATTTTTGTCGTTTTCTCGATCCGACAATAATTACATTAGGGGTCCACCAATGATTGAGTAGTTATGCGAATATTTCCTAACAAAAAGAATATTCCCCACCAAACGAATATTTTATAACAACTTGCATACTTTGCAAAATTTATAAATATTACCCACAACTATAACATTATATCAAATTTATTCCATAATATTCAAAAATAATATTTATAGAAAAATTCATCTTTATTTATAAAAGCTGGGGTCTTACAACGTGCCCAAGGAATGCTACTTCCTCAAGCCAGAACTTGCATTTCTTCAACTTGGCATATAGCTTGTTTTCATGATGCCTTTGGAGTACCAACTTCAAATGGTGCTCATGATCTTCACGGATTTTGGAATATATGAGGATGTCATCAATAAAGACAACAACGAAATGATCCAAATAATCCTTGAATACTCAGTTCATCATATCCATGAAAGCCGCAGGAGCATTAGTCAATCCAAAAGACATGACTAAGAATTCATAATGCCCGTACCGAGTTCTGAAGGTAGTCTTTGGAATATCCTTAGTTCTAATCTTCAGCTGATGATATCCAGAACGAAGATCGATCTTTGAAAAGAATTGTGCTCCTTGCAACTAGTCAAACAAGTCATCAATACGAGGTAACGGATACCTATTCTTGATGGTGACATGGTTCAATTCTCGATAGTTAATACAAAGTCACATACTCCCGTCTTTCTTCTTTACAAATAAAACAGGAGCACCCCAAGGAGATGTACTAGGACGAATGAACCCGATGTCCAACAACTCTTGTAATTGGACCTTTAACTCCTGAAGTTCAATAGGAGCCATTCGATATAGGGTTTTAGAAATGGGCTTTGTACCAGGTTCAAGATCAATAAAGAATTCAAATTCATGTTCTGGGGGTAGACCGGGAAGTTCTTCAGGAAACACGTCGGGAAATTTACTAACAACATGAATATTATTCAAATCAGACGTGTCTTTATTCAAATCCATAACATGGGCTAAGAAAGCTTGACATCCGTTTTTTAATAAACGAATAGATTTATGACTAGATATGATAGTGATTGATTTTAATGGTTTAGTTGCTTGAATTAAATAATGGGTTGGTTAGAATATGAAAACTAACAACCTTACGAAAACAATCAATTTTGGCATGATGAGTAGTTAACCAATCAATCCTTAAAATCACATCAAAAATAAGTATCTTTAAAGAGATAAGGTCAACAGGTAATGTGATGGTGCCAACTTGGATCAAACAAGATTTATAAACGAGTGGATGTGATGAAAGTTTCTCCTAATCTGAGTCTCCACAGATAAATCAAAGTCTAATTTCTCCTGAGTTAAGTTTAAACGTTGAGCACAAGCGGGAGAGATAAATGAATGGGTAGCACCCCAGATCAAGTAAGGTATAAACTTCATGATAATTTATGATTAGCTTACCCGTGATCACCTCGTTTGGGTTCCTCGCATTTTGACCAGTCATGACAAACGCTCTTCCAGGAACCGTTGACTTTGACTTTTTTGGGACAGCCTTTTGAGTCACCATCCCCGCTGGACTTGGTTTCTCTACCGTACAATCTTGAGCGATATGTCCTTCCATTCCACAATTATAACATACCTTGAACTGTTGTGGGCAGTTTGGGCTGATATGTCCCTCTTTTCCACATTTATAGCATACTGACCAGGTGGTCATTCTCTCCCTTAGAACCGATTCTTCTTTGGTGTTGACGTCTTCACATGGTCATTGTTGAATCTCCTCTTTTTAAAATCTCCTCCCGACTCGCTTCTTCTATTCTCATGGCCATGATTACCACCAGAGTGGTTACCGCCTTTGTCCGTATTCTTCTTTCTTCGCTGGTTATCGTTGTTTTAATGACTGCTATCATCGGTATGATCCTGGTTGTGGTCCCTCGGTTGAATGTACTCGTTATCTCGCTCTAATAGTTGAGCCCTGTTGACAAAATCTAAATAAAGAGAAAATTTATGAGAAATGAGATACTAACATATGCCGGGTTTCAAACCTCTCAGAAACATTCGCGTCATACGTTCCTCATTCTCCACCAAATGAGGTGTAAACCTGGATAACTCTACAAACTTTGCCTCGTACTGAGTCACCGTCATGTTATTTTGTTCCAGTCTAATGAACTCCACTTCCTTCATATGAAGAATACTTTCAGAAAAGTACTTGTCATTGAAATTTTTTTGAAATGTCTCCCAAGACATGCTGAGTGCGACTGGATGGGTACGCTTCACAAATTCCCACCAGTAATCTGCCTCATTACGGAACATAAAGGTGGCGAATGGAACCTTCTATTCCTTCGTGCATCCCAAGACATCGAATATCTTGGTAATTTGTTTGACCCACGTTTCTGCCTTAATCGGATCCGGCTTTCCCCGCATTACGTGGTCCCAACTCTTTGAACTGCTTGGCTGTGACAAACCGTGCGTTGTTATCATTTCCACCTGTATTTTGTACACGAGTCTCCCTCGTCTGATTTTTCATGAACTGCAAAAAGCTTCTAAACATCCCGTTGTTCATCATCTGCTCAGTGGTGTTGTTCACAGGAGGAACATTGTCAGCCTGTTGCACGTTCTCCTCGTTGGTGGGTAAAGGTGTCTCCACGGTCTCATTTGCTCCACTGTTAACATTCTCAATCGACATTCTCAAATACTGCCATAAAACAAGGGTTAATTAAAGAAATCAATATATCACATAATATCCCTATATACTGACCAACCAACAAATAAGCTTAGGTAAGACACACTAGCGAAAGTTTTACTCGTCTCTCCCCTCCTAGTTCTATTCCCCGATCTCCGCCAGAGATCATATCCCTAAGCTCTGATACCAACTGTGACGCCCCCAAAATAGGTATACATCATCCATTTTGAGTCGTCAATAACATGGTACAGAAACAACTACAACTTTATTAATACAACATAAAAACTGTGAGTTTAAATACAAATATTTCCATCTAGACAATATTCACACCCAAATAAGTCCTCATTACAATTATTGGTACATTATTTTACAAAAATGGTGAGGACTACTAAAACAACTTTCTAGAACCTTCATTCCATACCACTAACTAGACTGCCACATTCTCGCCTCCTGAGAAGAAAAATGGAACAAAAAGGTTAAGGGTGAGCTCAACTAGCCCAGTAAAGAATATTATGACTAAGATAATATAGAACAAATTATCGTTAGTCTTCAACAGGGAAAAAAATCTGATAAAATACAATAGACAACAAGTTTCAGATCAATATTCGCAGCAGAAATAATAATTCATAGATGAGTTACATAGAGAATGAAATCTACTATAATCTATGAATTTAAAAGTCCATCATCAATATTTTATCCCTATAACATCAATCAATATTCATCTTGAATCAAATATTCATCTTTGCACTACAGGCCAAAGATATTCATCAGTCGGTCATGTTCATCTCAACACCTGTACATCTTTGCACTACGGGCCAAAGACATTCATAAGAAAATCAACCATCTTTGCACTACAGGCCAAAGATATTCAGTAATAGCATCATTTAGGACTTAGGATGATGAAAAATATTTTAAAGAAAATGAATCCAGTGAAATAAAAGAATAAATATTAAGGATTCGTACTTTAAACAATCCGAGTTCAAAAATACTTCATAAATAATCATAGTGAAGTAAAATTCAAGAATGATCAAAATATGGATACAATCAAAACTAGTATCCATATTAGATATTTTGGACAAAAAACGAAAATTTAATTTTTTTTGTGAGTAGTGTCGTATTCGTGAATAGTGCCGTATACGTGAATAGTGTTGTATATGTGATTAGTAACCCCGACACTAAAAGACAAGAATTTCACAAGAAAAATCTTACTAATATTCCGGCATAATGATATTAGAAGAAATAATATCATTTTAAAAAAAATAATATCCCTTACCTCGAAAAGACAGTACTTCTGATTGGAATACTGAATATAGTGCTGAAGGAACTTGCACCGTATAGCAACACTCAAAGTATCAAAATACTCACAAGAATACGCTCGATAATATAGAGAGAGAAAACTTCAGTTTCTGGTGTGATTTTCAATTCTAACCTAAGCACCCTATTTATAGGAAAATGCTTTGAACATCAAATCAGAAAATTTAATAAAATAATAATATAATTAACAAAATTCAAGCCCACCTTTGAAATCTGATTTCAGCTCATTTAAATCACATGTGAGGCCAACTTAATTACAAAAAACGTTGTTCTTTAAAAAAATAATTAAAACTTCCAAAAATCAATTATTTCGGAACTTTGAAACTTCAATAATTCATAATAAATAGACCTTTTATCAGAAAAATTTGAACCACATGTCCTTTCCATAGGAAATTCCATTCTCTACAACTTTACAGAAGAATGTTTTTCCAAATTCCAAACAGAAATTGACCGAAATCCACAAACGGACGATTTTACAGGCTATAATCAAATTTTAGTCAAGAAATGGGGTCCACAAACATGAAAAACATGTTTTAAACATTTATTGAAACAAAAATACTCTTCCTCCTCATTTATTCATATATCCCACATTCATTGTAAAATATCACCATTATTATATTATTAAAATATAATAATATATTTAAATAAATTATTTTATCATAAAATATAAAATAACAATTTTTCAACAATTGTCACATTAAAATTTTCTCCATCTATATCTACATAAAATGAATATTTTTCTTATCATATAAATCAATAATTAATTATTCATAAATAATATTACAAAATCACAATACTGACAACTAGGCAGTTCCCAGGAAAGAGGGGGCTTTCCAATTAGGATTTCTCCTTACTGACGCGCAATTAGGTGACCAAACCTCTCCTTAGACAGAACTTTCTAGACATTGCCAATAATGTTATCTAATAATATTATTCAAATAATATGAATTATTGATCTGATAATGAAAATACTATGTAGTGACAATTATTGAAACAAAAAAATATAAAATATCAACGTAGCAATTATTGAATCAATAAAATATTGAACAGTAACTACTGTTACAATTATTGAGTAATGCCTTCCTATGTAAAAATCAATAATTGGTGCAATACCGTAAAGCATCGTGTTTTAAATCCAATTTGGGTATTCTAACAAGATAATCTAATAACTACGGTGTAAAACCCAAAACCCTAATAAGACTCGAATATGTAAATCCAGCTATATTAATAAAATCTCTCCGTTCTGAAAGTGTTATGTGTTAATATATACACTGTTTAACAAATTAGGTCAAATAAATTTTCGTCCAAAAATTAACGTGCTTAACACCTCGTGCTTAAATAATTTTCTTTTGAAAATGGACTTTTCGGTATATTTGTTTTGACAAGTTGCTTTGTAGTGCTTACACTGATAAAACACTTTGTCGTGCTTGTTAGGATTTATGGAAAATCTAAGTTAGGAACCCTAGATTACAAACCCTAACCCTAGATTACAAACCCTAACCCTAATTTGTAAACCCTAACCGTAATTAGCTAAACTAAACCCTAATTAGGTTATCCTAACACCTAATCATGATTACTAAACTTCAATTAGGTACTAATAAACATCATTAAGCAACCCTAATCATAAAAAACAAAACCCTAATCAAGATTATTAACGATTAGGGCAAAATTAAGCAACTAATCTAACCAAACTAGCTCACAAGTAGGTTAGGAGTCACCAAAACCAGTTTCAAGGGTGCACACGAGCTAGCTAGTATCCCTAAGCAAAGCAAAGAAGTTAATAAACATCAAATATTTAGGGAGGCAAGTAGGTGAAAAAGACCAAAAGCCTAAGTTGCTTAAGTCTATAAATAGAAGCATAACTCCAGGCCAAACCCATGAATTCTCTAAGCCTAGACACTCTTACAAACATACCAAATCAAGCCTGGGTGATAGCAACATCAGATTCATTAGCCAAAAATCAAAATCAAGCAAGAAAGGTGCAAACCCTAATTTATAGCTAGATCTTTGATGCTATGTTCAAATTGTTGTTTAGATGTTTAGATTTATGTAATAACATGTTAGAAAGTATGCTAAGTTGATAGAACATGTTTTCATAACATCTAGATGCCTCAAATTAGTGTTTTAAGCAATCTGGAAAATTTGAAAAAATAGTCCGACGATCGAATGTGTCGGAGCTTGTAGATCTATGTTTGTTAATAGTTAGGTTTTTAATTGTGTGTTATTTATAGTATGACATGAGGTCTTTAATCTTGAAAAGAAAATTGGTTCATTAGAACCATATATTGCATGATAAAGGTGGTCAAAAGTGGTTGACCGATCACGAAGTTCTATTTTCTAGGTTACCCAGAAAACTCAAGAACAGGTTGAATCGACTACTTTGACCAACCTTTTAATCGCTTTCTATTTGTTGTTATAATAACTTTTTATAATGAATTAATATCTTGACATACATATTACATATGTATGAAATTAATTTGTTTTAAAAATTCATAGGATTACCATAATTAATGGTCAAAAGTCAATGACCTAGCATTACCAAGTTTTCTGGGTTACCTAGAAAACCGATGAACATGAAGAACAACCTTTGGTTGTACTTTGACCAACATAGATTGAGACCTTAGAATCATACTTGGTCCAAATACGTTTTACATATATGTACCTTGATATATAGACTACCTATTACAACAAATAAAACATAAATATATTACACGGATTGAATGATATAGAAGCTACAAAACCGTTAACCGACCATGACCACTGTTCTGGGTTACCCAGAAACTCAAGAATAGCTCTGACAGTGACTTTGAGCCTCTATAACTTCTTGTTATATGTAGGTTATAAAGCATGAATTTGGCCTGATGTTGTACTATTGTATGAGTACTATAACATCCATACTTGTTCAAACCCAGAATCATTAACGATGATGAAAAAATAAATCAAGGTCAAAGTGGTCCCTGAGCCACTGAATCGAAAATGAAACCCAGAAACTCAAGAACACCTATAGCGACACTTCCTGTCACTATAGAGCTTTAGCGACAAACAAAAAATATTTTCTAATAAATTAATTAATAAAAAATTGAAATAATTAATAAATAAATATAAAAATAGTTTTAAAAATTATTTTAAGTTATTATAATTAACTTTTAATATTTTTACATAAATTCAATAAATATTTTAATTTATTTGGATATTATTAATAATTAAGTTAATAATAAAGTAATTAGAATAATTACTTATAAATAATAAATAATTATTGAAAAATGATATTAATGATATAAAAATCATAATAAATGGTTATAAATTATTTAAAATAGTAAACAAGATTTTTATAATATTATAAGTAAATATTAATTATTTAGAAATAGAAATAAATGATTTAAAAATCATTTAAGGGATAAATAAATACTTAAAAATTATTATAAGCTTCTAGAAATTATTATAATGGACATTTAATTTATCTAGAAATATAATAAAGCTTATAAATAAAATTTAGTCGATTTATCAACTTAATTAATACTAGGTAAAGTTTTTGGACACCAAAACTATATTAAACTTAACCCGAACATTCATAGATTTTATATTTGAGTATTGTTATCAATACTAATGTGTTAGATTTTTGAACATCTTAGGTGTTTATTAACGAATCGAGTAGCATTGCTTGACTGATCTTCGCTTAGGAAAGTTTATTAAACCCAAATTATTAATTACTTACGCAAATTTCTCAAACCCAATTTATTCATTGAACAAGATTCTATCTTGAATTGCTATTGATATGTTATACCAAACCTAAACTTGAATTGCCATTTGTTGAAAAGTTATTGCTATTGCTTCATCATAACTAAGAAATTAATTGTTTATTCGTATGATATTGTTTATTGAGCATAAACTGTTATGTCAAACCAAATTGTTTTGGTAAGACATCCTATACAGAAGTTGTGTATCCCGTAAAGGGATCGATGTTTGGTCAATAATATATTGACATTGGGTGCATGTGAACACTATTAGGATGATATGCATACTCCTAGGATATTAAATAGGATGATCCCTTACCTCATATCTAAACAAAGTTTCTAAGTCTATGTGACTGATAGAAATAAAAAATCCAGAAATGGTTGAAAAAGAAATTCCAAAAATGGTACCAACTATCAGTTAAATTTTGAATTGTTATACTTCTTCAAATCATATATTTTTATAAATATAGAAACTGCTGAGTATGTCATAGCTCACCCTTGCAAATTATTCCCTTTGCAGTATTAGATGGTAACCCTAGCACTTCTGGAGTTAATAAAGGGAAGCGTCCCTACTTAGATTACTTTATATTACTGTCTAGTTGAATGTAATACTTTGTAATAAGAATTTCTTTATAATTAATCATGTAATCAACTAATTGAACCTATATATATATATATATATATATATCTTTTATTTCCATGAACCGTGTTTTTCTTACATATATTGATGTAATTAGAATTTTCAATATAGTTTGAGATCCTTGGGAACTATCTATCTGAGTGAGGGTATTGACAAGATAGACTGTTCATGTTATTATTAATACTCTGGATTTCGGGTAGATAGGTACTATCGATACGATAGTTTAATTCGCATGACATAGACTATACATCTGAGTAAAGGGTATTCGTAATATGGATTGTTCATGTTATTACTAATACTTTGAATTTCAGATAGATTGATACTATTCATAGATACAGTTCATATATCCAAGTGAGGGTATCCAAACACAGTAATAGTTCTCTTGAGAATTGTCATCTGTTATGGGAAAATGTGAATCTTGGATCTATGGGAATTATATCTGGTTATAAATTATATAGTCACTCAATTAGATATAAGCATAAAATCAGATACCATGGGCGTATAGATTTGAATGTGTTATATCCATTGACTTATAGTAAGCATCATATCGGATACCATGGGAGTATAGTTATGGGGGCGTTACAATTGTGGTATCAGAGTTTTTAAGGCTATAGATATAAGGAAGAGAAATCTTAGTAAATAGTCTTTGAGTCAGTAAAAATATTAAAGTACACATAAAAATAACATTAAAAATATTATGTTTGTGTAAATTTCTATACAAGTATTAAAGGAGTTTTGATTTTATAGATGGTCAAATCTAGTGCTGAAGAAATGGTGATAGTAAACAATCCACCACAAATTAAGTCATTTAAAGCTAGTGATGCAGAGGATGAAGAATTGCTTCATGAACAACAACTACTAGATGTTGAAGAAGAGGAAGATCCAATAGAAGTGTAATTAATGAGAATTGATGAACATGATGAAGCTATGGCATCACTAATGCAGACTTCTAAACATGAGAATAATAAAATGAAGTTTAGGGCACACTTAGCCGAGGGAATGTTAGAGAATGAAAGGGGAACCAATAATTTACTGAAAGTACAACTGCACCACGCACAAAGGGGCAGGAAAGAAATACAGTCGAGGCTACTCAAATTTGCTTTGGGTACTCGAGATGTTTTCAATAATTTACAACGCCGAGTAGTTCAATATCCGGTGGAGGAGAAGAAAACTACCTATCTGATAGATCGATCCAGGATTCCTTCGATGATTTTAATGAGTTCTAGAGGGTAGTATAGAAGTCTAAATGCTCTATAATAGTATGAATAAAGGAGCATTTAAAGTTTGTAATATAGCAGTATATGTAAACTACCAAGTTGTTTTGTATGAATCTTGTAATATATGAATAAAATATAAGTTTTCTTATTCAAATTCTTATGTGGATTTTTGTTGTTATCTTATATAAAATCATGCCACTAACCAGAAGACACGAACGAGAGATAGAAAATGTTGATAATCCTACCAAAAATTTAGTAGAACTTTTATTAGGTGATATGAATAGACCCATAACCCAAAACACTTTCTTTAAAGATTTTAAATTAGTTGGTCCACCCGAGTTCAAAGGTACATCTGAACCTATTAATGCACAAATCTAGATTACAGAAATAGAAAATTTTACCTTAGTAACCAATGTTAATAATAATTAAAAGACATCTTTTGCAACCTTTTTTTGAAAGGTGAGGCTAATTACTGGTGGGAATCAACTAAGGGTCGGGTAGAAATTGAAGTTATACCTTGGGATAGATTCAAAGAATTGTTCTTTGAAAACTATTTTTCCTAATCTTTAAAAGATCGTATGGAAGTACGATTCCTACAATTAAAACAAGGAGACCTGACTGTATCTCAATATACGGCCAAGTTTAACGAACTGTCCAGGTTTGCTCCTCACCAAGTCAATACTAAACTTAGAAAGACTAAGAGGTATCAGGAAGGTTTGAAACCTCAGATACAAAGTAATTTATCCATTTTCCAACTAAAGACTTATTCCGAAATACTCGTGAAAGCTTCCACAGCTGAGAGTGAAAACGAGAATCTCATTAAATTTTATCAGGAAAAGAAGAGTCAAAATGAAAAGGGGAAACCTAAGACCGAACCTAGTTCAGGTGGGTTTAATAATAAGCGAAAATGGGATTCTAATTTTTCTAATAACCCGGGGAAGAAGGTAAGTAATAATAACAATAACTTTAGTAATAATAATATTAAACCTTGTCCTACATGTGGAGGAAAACATAAAGGGTATGTTTTAAAAGTATAAATAAATGTTACAATTGTGGACAAATGGGACACCTTTCTCCACAGTGTCCTCTCCCTAATAAAAATAAATGTTTCAATTGTGGTTCGTCGGAACATTTCGCAAGGAACTGTCCCAAACCCAAGAACCAGGGAGGAAAGGGAAATAGAATACCGAGAATAACAATAATCAGTCAATAATAGCTGCAGTTGGAGCTCAGAATCGACCAACCGCGAGAACATTTAATATGTCGGTGAGGGATGTTGTTGCTTCACAGGACGTGGTGACAGGTATCATCCCTATCAACACTTTAAATGCATATGTGTTATTCGATTCTGGTGCTACTTGTTCCTTTGTGTCTAATAGTTTTTCTAAAAACCTGAATATACCATGTGAAAATTTAGACAAACCTTTCTGTGTAGAAATTGCAAACAATGAAAAGATACCGGTTAAGACCATATATAGGGACTGTAGTGTGGAGATAAAGGGACATAATTTTCTGGTAGATCTTATTCCAATTCAGTTGGGAGAATTTGATGTAATCTTAGGAATGGATTGGTTAGTTAACCATAATGCGATGATCGATTGTCATAAAAAATGTATAAACCTTTTGACTGCATCGAAGTCAAAGGCAGTGTTCAATGAAGGTTGTTCACCTAAGTAATCTCGATGTTTGACCATAACTCAGGCAGAAAGGTTACTTAGAAAAGGTTGTTTGGGATATTTGGTGTATATAGTTGATAATCGACAGGAAGGATTAAAACTAGATCAAATACCTATAGTTAAGGATTTTTCCGATGTGTTTCTAGATGACTTACTAGGTTTACCTCCAGCTAGGGAAATTGAGTTTGTTATTGATCTTACACTGGGAATGGCACTAATTTCTAAGGAACCATATAGAATGGCACCTATAGAACTGAAAGAGTTACTAGTACAACTACAGGAACTCTTAGATAAAAGTACATACAACCTAATGTTTTACCTTGGGGAGCACCAGTATTGTTTGTAAAAAAGAATGATGGAAGCATGAGATTATGTATAGACTATAGAGAATTAAATAAATTAACCATTACGAATAAATATCCTTTACCAAGAATTGATGATTTTTTTACCAATTAAAGGGGGCCGAACACTTTTCAAAGATTGACCTTAGGACAGGTTATCATCAATTAAATGTAAGAAGGGAAGATGTGCCGAAGACAGCGTTTAGGACACGATATAGACATTATGAGTTTCATGTAATGTCATTTGGGTAGACAAATGCACCGGAAGCATTTATGGACTTGATGAATTGAGTGTTTAAACAATGCTTAGACAATTTTGTTGTAGTGTTTATTAACGATAGTCTGGTACACTCAAAAACACGGGAAGAGCATGATGAACACTTGAGAGTCATTTTGGAGATATTACAAAAAGAACAACTTTGTGCAAAGTTCTCCAAGTGTGAATTCTAGTTAAAAAGAGTTTAATTTTTAGGTCATGTGATTGAAAAAAATGGAATATCAGTAGATCCAACTAAGATCGAAACGGTTGTGAATTGGGAACAACCAACAACTCCAACAGAAGTAAGAAGTTTTCTCGATTTAGCGGGTTATTATCGACAGTTTATAAAAGATTTTTCAAAAATTGCAACCCCACTAACCAATTTAACTCCAAAGACGGTGAAATACGTTTGGATATATAAATGTGAAGAGAGCTTTCAAGAGTTGAAGAAGCGACTGAGTATGGCTCAAGTGTTGTCCTTACCAGATGATACAGGAGGCCTTGTAGTATTTAGTGATGCGTCACACAGAGGTTTCGGTTGTGTGTTGATGCAACATGGGAAAGTGATTGCTTATGCTTCACGACAACTCAAAGATTATGAGAAGAAGTATCATACTCCTGACCTAGAGTTAGCCACGGTAGTTTTTGCCTTAAAAATTTGGAGGCATTACTTGTACGGGGAGAAGTGCGAGATATATACAGATCACAAAAGTCTAAAATATATTTTTATAAAAAAAAGAACTAAACTTAAGGTAGAGAAGATGGTTAGAACTGATAAAGGATTTTGATTATGAAATCTTATATCATCCCAGTAAAGCTAATGTTATAGCTGATACGTTAAGTAGAAAGAATCAAGATAAGTTGAACGTATTAATCACCAATGATAGGTTAACAAAAGATTTTGAAAAACTAGAAATTGAGGTGGAATGTCCAACTACATCTACCCAAAAGTTATTCACATAAGAGGGAGTTTCGTCTATACTTGATAGAATTAAAGAAATACAAGAAAAGGATAAAGATTGTCAAAAATGTAAGTCTAATATAACTAATATTAGGAATAAAAAATTCAGAATAGACAATGATGAAATAATTAGATATGAAGATAGAATTTGGGTTCCGTTAAATCAAGCCTTAAAAGATGAAATCTTAAACGAAGCTCATAATTCTAAATTTGCCATACATCCTGGCAGTACTAAAATGTACAAGGACTTAAGTCGACACTTTTGGTGGTTAAATATGAAAAGAGAAATAGCTGAAAGGGTAAGAAAATGTCTCACGTGTCAAAGGGTTAAGGCTGAACATCAAAAGCCCAGTGGTTTACTTCAACCCTTACCAATTCCTGAGTGGAAGTGGGAACATATAACCATGGACTTTGTGGTAGGCCTTCCAGCTACACAGAAGGGCCACAATGCTAGTTGGGTAATAGTTGAACGTTTAACCAAATCAGTTCACTTTTTACCTATTAAAGTTACTCATAACTTAGACCAACTTGCCAAGCTGTACATTAATGAAATCATCTCTAGACATGGAGTACCTGTTTCTATAGTGTCAGATCGAGATCCACGTTTTACTTCAAATTTTTGGAAGAGCCTTCAGAAACACTTAGGAACACAATTAAGATTGAGTACAGCTTATCACCCTCAAACTGATGGGCAAAGTGAGAGAACCATTCAAACATTAGAGGATATGTTAAGAACATGTATCATCGACTTTAAAGGAAGTTGGGAAGATCAATTACCTTTGGTAGAATTTGCCTATAACAACAGTTATCATGCTAGCATATTGTGAAACCTTATATTGGAGGAAATGTAGAACACCTTTATGTTGGGATGAAATCGGGGAAAGGCAAATGCTAAGACCTAAAATAATCCAACAAACTACTGAAACCATCTGAATTATACGTAAACGATTACAAGCTTCACAAGATCGACAGAAGAAATACGATGATCCACATCGTTAACAACGAAACATTAGCGTAGGAAGCCACGTATTCCTGAAAGTATCTCCTTGTAAGGGAAAGATACGTTTTGGCAAGAAAGGAAAACTGAGTCCGAGATTCATTGGACCTTTTGAATTTTTGAAAAGGATATATGAAGTTGTTTGTGAAATAGCACTACCTCTTGAGTTAAACTATATTCACAATGTGTTTCATGTGTCCGTATTATGACAATACAAACATGATTACAAACACATTATAAATTATGAGCCAATCCAAATCGAATAAGATCTTTCTTATGTAGAAGAACCTGTGTAAATCGTTGATCGTAAAGAACAAGTCCTGAGGAATAAAGTGATATCATTGGTCAAAGTGATTTGGAGGAATCAGAACATTGAAGAGGCTACATGGGAGCTCGAAGATAAAATGAGAGAGAACTATCCTCAACTGTTTACTTAATCTGTACTGTAATTTCGAGGATGAAATTCTTATTAGTTAGGGTGAATGTAAAAACCCAAAACCCTAATAAGACTCAAATATGTAAATGTTTAATATATACTTTGTTTATATTAAAAAAATTTTCATCCTTTTGACACCTCGAAAGTTTCTTCCAAAATATGTAGGTGAAAAAAACCCAAAACCTAAGTTGCTTAAGATTACAAACCTATAAATTAGAAACATAACTAATTAGCTAGGCCAAACCCACCTATTCTCTAAGCTTCAATTAGACACTCTTAACAAAAAACATACCAAATCAAGCCTACTAATGTGATAGCTCAACATCATGATTCGAGCTGAGCCAAAATCAAAATCAAGATAAGAAAGGTGCAAACCCTAATTTATAGCTAAATCTTTGATGCTATGTTCAAATTGTTGTTTAGATGTTTAGATTTATGTAATAACTTTGATGCTATGTTTCAAATTATTGTTTAGATGTTTAGAATGTATAACTAAGTATGATAGTTGATAGAACATGTTTTCATAACATCTAGATGCCTCAAATTAGTGTTTTAAGCAAATCTAGAAAAATTGAAAAAATAGGAAAAATCGAGGAAAATAGATAGGTATAATAGAGGTTAGAGATGTTATTTGTAGTATGATATGAGGTCTTTAATCTGGAATCCATGTTCATTAGTTATATAGTTATAGTCAATTAATTATGTGTTTTTAGGTTTATAGTAAACGAACACACAATTTTATTTGACCAACCTTTTAATCGCTTTTACATTTGTTATATAACTTTTTGTAATGACAATACCTTGACATACATATATACATATATATGACATTAAATTTCTTAAACAATTCATAGGATTACGAAATTAATGGTCAAAAGTCGTTGATGAGCACATGACCAAGTTTTTTTGGTTACCCGAAAGCGATGAACATGAAGAACAACCTTTGGCTGTACTTTGACCAACATAGATCGAGACCTTAGAATCATACTTGGTCCAAATCAGTGTTACATATATGTACCTTGACATATAGACTACCTATTACAATAAATAAAACATAAATATATTACACGGATTGAATGATATAGAAGCTACAAAACCGTTGACTGACCATCACCACTGTTCTGGATTACCCAGAAACTCAAGAACAGCTCTGAGAGTGACTTTGAGGCTCTATAACTTCTTGTTATATGTAGGTTATAAAGCATGACTTTGGCCTGATGTTGTACTATTGTATGAGTACTATAACATCCATACTTGTTCAAACCCAGGATCATTAACAGTAGCAAAGTCGATCAAGGTCAAAGTGGTCCCTAGACCATGACCGACTGAAACTCAGAAACTCAAGAACACCTATAGCGACACTTCCTGTCACTATAGAGCTTTAGCGACAGATAGAAAATATTTTCTAATAAATTAATTAATAAAAATTTGAAATAATTAATAAATAAATATAAAAAATAATTTTAAAAATTATTTAAAGTTATTATAATTATCTTTTAATATTTTTACATAAATTTAATAAATATTTTAATTTTTTGGATATTAATAATAATTAATTTAATAATAAAGTAATTAGAATAATTACTTATAAATAATAAATAATTATTGAAAAATGATATTAATGATATAAAAATCATAATAAATGGTTATAAATTATTTTAAAATAGTAAACAAGATTTTTATAATATTCTAAGTAAATATTAATTTAGAAATAAATGATTTCAAAATCATTTAAAGGATAAATAAATACTTAAAGAATTATTATAAGGTTTTAGAAATTATTATAATGGATAGTTAATTTATCTAAAAATATAATAAAGCTTATAAATAAAATTTATTCGATTTATCAACTTAATTAATACTCGTTAAAGTTTTTGGACACCGAAACTATATTAAACTTAACCCGGACATTTGTAGATTTTGTATTTGAGTATTGTTATCAATACTAATGTGTTAGATTTATATGAATGAACATCTTAGGTGTTTATTAACGAATTAAGTAGCATTGCTTGATTGATCTTCGCTCAGGCAAGTTTACTAAACCCAAATTATTAATTACTTACGCAAATTTCTCAAACCCTATTTATTCGTTAAACAAGATTATATCTTGAATTGCTATTGATATGTTATACCAAACCTAAACTTGAATTGCCTCTTGTTGAAAAGTTACTAATATTGCTTCAGCATAACTAAGAAATGAATTGTTTATTAATATGATATTGTTTATTTAGCATAAACTGTTATGTCAAACCAAATTGTTTTGGTAAACATCCTATACTGAAGTTGTGTATTCCGTAAAGGGATCGATGTTTGGTCAATAATATATTAACATTGGGTGCATTTGAGCATTATTAGGATGAGATGCATACTCCTAGGATATTGAATAGGTTGATCCCTTACCTCATATCTAAAGAAACTTTCTAAGTCTGTGTGACTGACAGAAATAAAAAGTCCAAAAATTTTTGAAAAAGAAATTCTAAAAATGGTAGCAACTATCAGTTAAATTTTGAATTGTTATACTTCTTCAAATCATATATTGTTATAAATATAGAACCTGCTGAGCATGTCATAGCTCACCCTTACAAATTATTCCCATTGCAGTATTAGATGGTAACCCTGGCACTTCTGGAGTTAATAAAGGGAAGCGTCCCTACTTAGATTAGTTTATATTACTGTCTAGTTGAATGTAATACTTTGTAATAAGAAATTCTATATGAAGAATCATGTAATCGAACCTTAATGATATATATATATATATAACATCTTTTATTTCTGCAACCATGTTTTCTTACATATATAGATGTAATTAGAATTTTCAAATAGTTTGAGATCATTAGGAACTATTTATCTGAGTGAGGGTATTGACAACATAGACTGTTCATGTTGTTGTTAATACTCTGGATTTCAGATAGATAGGTACCATCGATACGATAGTGTAATTCGCATGACATAGACTATACATCCGAGTGAGGGTATTGGTAATATGGACTGTTCATGTTATTACTCATATACTGATTTTGAATAGATAGATACTATTCACAAATACAGTTCATATATCCAAGTGAGGGTATCCAAACACAATAATAGTTCTCTTGAGAATTGTTATCTGTTGTGGGATACTCTGAATGTTGGATCTATAGGAATTATATCTAGTTATAAATTGCATAGTCACTCAATTAGATACAAGCATAAAATCAGATACCATGGGCATATAGATTTGAATGCGTTATATATATTGACTTATAGTAAACACCATATCGGATACCGTGGGAGTATAGTTATGGGGGCATTACACCCTATGGGACCTTTGCCTTTCAAAAAATATCTTATAGGTAGTGCAACGCTCCTGCAACATTCCAGCATTGCATGATGTCCATTTTCTTAGATATGGTTGAAAAGACCCTTGAGGTCTTCATGGACGATTTTCCTGTATTCGGGAGCTCCTTTGATAATTGTCTAGCAAATTTGACTGTCGTTCTCAAAAGTTGTGTTTAGATAAATCTTGTATTAAATGGGGTGAAGTGCCACTTCATGGTCAAAGAGAGCATTATTCTGGGGCACAAAGTATCTATGGGAGATATTGAGGTAGACAAGGCTAAAATTGATGTCATCAATAATCTACCATCGCCTACATCGGTGAAAGGGGTGAGGAGTTTTCTTGGGCATGCAGGGTTCTACAGGCGGTTTATCCAGGACATCTCAAAAATAACCAAACCACTCTATATATTATTGGAAAAGAACATGCCCTTTCAGTTTGATGAAGCCTGCCTCAAAGCATTTAAACTATGAAAGGAATGAATCATTTTGGCTCCTATTGTTGTAGCTCCTAACCAGAACTTTCCTATTCGAGCTTATGTGCGACGCCAATGATTTTGCAATTAGGGCAGTGCTGGGCCAAAGAAGTGAAAAAGTGTTCTACACGATCTACTATGCCAGCAAAATATTTATGATGCTCCCAAATTCGGGTGTCTTACAACCCGACAGATGGTGCTACACGGTACTACCATTCACACATATATTCACTTGAAAAGTGTCAAAAGAACGAATATGTCTTCTATATATTCAAAATAATATTACATTTCCCCAGGTTCTTTATAACTAATACATTCGTTCTTGTCATAATATTCAATATATTACAAACATTCCTTTATACTATTACATAAGAAATCTAAGGGTTTGTCTTCGCCTTGCCCTTATCCTTGCCGGAGCCTTCGGTCCATTCGATCTTAGCATTGTTCATATGGTTCAAGAAAGACTGAGCATGACTAGCTCAGCAGGTACTACAATTCTAATATACAACATGCCTGAAACATAGGACTCGTATATCTTCAATAACTGAACAATAGTTACGAAGTACTATCGATAATTCAAAACAGCACTTCTTTTCCTTCAAAACGTTTTACAACAGCAATATTCAGTAAAACTTCAATTTCGGTCCAAGACCTTGAGTATTTCATAAGTTCTTTTGAAAAGGACATCCCGGCACTAGGTCTATAAATCCGACATTACTTACGAGCACGTCTAGGTGATCAGCCTGTAGTTCTCTATGTTGATCAACATTACATTCATTAAACGTGTATACGTTTAAGTTGTAGCAACCTCACGTTCCTGTCGTTAAACGACAAAACATTTTAGCATACTTAGTCTTCGTTTGAAAACCACACCAATATAACTTGGTAAACATTAACCATGCTTGATAAAAACATAATATAAGTCTAGCCAAAAGAATTGGCTTTGACTTCATCATACAACACTTCATGCGTAAGGATACATGAATTTCAAAGCTTGTCCAGACTGAACTGGAACAAGGGTAAGAATACTTGCCTTTAGCATCTGCTACAGTTATAACATGTTCTCAGATAAGTGTTTAAGTCTCTACTGTAATTGATAATATCATATAACATATTAGGTCATAAATGAACATACTAAGTTCCTAATGTATCTTACCCTTCTTCTCAATCTAATTATAACTTAGATTTGTTACTATTTGTTATGGCTTTCCAATATGTTGTTCTTACATTGTCATTCCGCTCATTCAATTGATTAACAACTTTTAATCATCATACATTAAGCGTGTAACAATGCCTTATCAATGTTATAATTAAACCTTAGTTTATTTATAATGAATTAGCATTCATGTCCTACTTGTATACATTCTTTACTGGCTAATCCCTAGGATCAAGGCTGCATGACACAATTCATGCGCTCTAACTTCAGCGTTCTTGCGGCACCGATTAGCGATGCGACATCCGGACTTGGCACTGTGGCACTAAACTTTACTCTCTTAGCTACACTGATGCATGCGATCTTCGATGAGGTGTGTACATCTTGTATATAATACCGCGCAACGCCACCAATAAACCTTGGGTTGGCGCCGCGGCACCAACACTGTGCACCAGAAAATTTTACAGACTTTTATTTTTGTGAGATTCCCGGGCTCGTAACTTTTTCGTTATAAGTCCGAATTGACTCATTCAAAAGCCTATGGTTCACAAATTACATACTCTACGCGTTCGTACAAGAATTTTATCTATTCGACTTTGTTTACTAAAATGATAAATGTTCATGAACGTTCAACGCTCATTTTTTTGTTCTAAGTCGGAATTCGAACATTTTTGAGTCCGCAACTCTATAATGCCAAATATGACTTGCCTCCATCGAAAACCAACGTTTTTGAGTTCAAACACAAAATACGACTTCCATTCCGAGAATTTCACGAATTCGACGATTATCGTCCAATTGTATGAATTCCAGTGAAACCTCATTACTAATGATTTGACTATCATTCCAAATGAATTCTACCATCATATGAACATTTTAAACTACTTATTACATCAACTTATTTTCAAAGTAAGTTTTCACATATTCTTCATAAGTTCATGACTTAATCAACTTATAAACTATTATTTCCATTTCTTATGACTTATTAATGACTTAAGTCCTTTGCTCAATGTTGTCACATCATAACTAACATACTAACATCATATGACAATCATATGACAATTTCATAATAAGTTATCAACTTATTTAGATTCAAGTTACTTATTCATAACTTATTCGGCTTAAGTCCATTTATTAATCATTTCTTATGATTGCTTAGTATACATGCTTATTAAGTTACACTTCTCATATCATCCTACAATGATAGAGATAGAAGATGTATTAGACAAGAGTCTTACCCTTGAAGACTAGTACTTCTCTTCTCTTTGAAAATCTAGCAAAGGATATTTTGGCTTATAAAGTGCTTATTCTCTCTAACACTTAAGTTGATTTGTATTGGATGAAAGTTGAACAATGAATAATGACTAGCAACCTCTCCTATTTATAGGAGAGCCAAGGTGAGGGCATACTAGTCATTAATCACTCTACCTCCTCAACTAACCTCCTTACTAACCTCCTTACTATTCCTTACTTTATCACTAAGTAAACTTGCTAGCCATTCCTTGTTCTTTCTCAACACAACACTTGATCATCACATAAAGTATTTGCCCATCAAGACAACCCATCTTACTCTTGGTTTGCTCCATGGATCATGTCTAACTCATTGGATCATTACATTGGGCTTAAGTCTAATTAACTTAACTTAACTTTGGGCTTACACCTTAATTCTCATTGGACTCTACTAATTTGTTAACAATCCTACAAGTCCCACTTAATTGGCTAAAAGCCTTATTACAAATACTATACGTATCATTCTCGTATTATTATTCGTATATTAATTCACAATGTACGATATCTCATTATTTATACCTATTCGTACAATACTTCATATTCAATACCTTGTACAACACATACACATCATACAATCATTACTCTTTTTTCTTAACGCTTAATATTCCTAACGTTATCAAATTAAGTTCACATGCGAAATATTACGTTTTCCATACTTAGATTATTATTACATAATCCATCTCACCTTGATATTATAATGTTACGTATTTCTCGGAAGTTTAAAAATAATTCTCGAGTGAAAATCGATGAATAGTGTTTTTCAAAAAATTTCTCGAAAAGCTTTTATTTTTGTCTTAGAAATTCAAACACTTTAATTCTTTCACGTAGTTAAAATACTATGACTTTTCGACGTTACTAGGTTATAGAACGACATTCATCTTATCAACACGTAATAATAATAAATAATATTATTTTATTCATTATTAAAAGTATTTACAAAAGGTTCAATTTTCTGGGGCGTTACACTCTCTCCCCCTTATAAGGATTCTGTCCCCAGAATCTCGCTATATATAAAAAAAATTACACAAAAAATGAGGGTAATTCTTTTTCATCTTTTCTTCCAATTCCCACGTTGCTTCTTCTGCATCGTGGTTCTTCCACAACACCTTCACGGAAGGTATGACTTTATTCCGCAGAACTTGTTCTTTCCTATAGATAATTTGAATTGGTGTTTCTTCATACGTTAAGTCTGCAGTTATTCTTGTGAAATTTTGATTCTTAATCATTAGTTTTGTTAAGTTTAAATTTCAAATCAAAAACAAAATTTCGTAGTTTAAAATAGGATTAATTGCATTAGAATTAGTAATTGATAAATATTAGTCTATTTCCTCGTGGGAACGAGATCCTTGTTTGCTGAATATTATAATTGAACGCGTATACTTGCGTGGTAAAGTGCTATTAAAAATTAGGCAACAAGTTTTTTGGCGCCAGCAGTTAAAATTAGTTTATTATTTTGTCATTATTGATTTTTATAGCGTTAATCTTAATTTAAACTTTTCTTTTTTCTGTTCTATTCAGGTGTTCTTGACTAGTGTATGCAAACGCGATCGAAGAAGCTAGATTTATTGCCTTACGAGGATGACATCGACAAAAGGTTTCGGTGATTTGCATAAGTGGGTTAAAGAAACCAAAGAGGCACTTGATAAGAAAGATACTATGGTGAAGAAGAGCAAAAAGCATCATGGGATTATGCTACTGTGGTGGAGTTCTTGAAATTCAATCGAGTATTACGAGACACCGCCATTATTCTTCTATAAGTTTTGAGATAAAACCGGGGACAATACAGATGATTCAAAATTCATGTCAGTTTGGAGGGTTACCAAATGATGATCCGAACGATCACATAGTCAGCTTTATAGAAATCTGCGATACTTTCAAGTATAATAATGTGTCAGAGGATGCAATAAGGCTAAAATTTGTTTCCATTTACTCTCAGAGATAAGGCTAAGAGTTGGCTCCATTCACTACCACCAGGCTCGATTACTACATGGAACGACCTAGCCCAGAAAATTTCTTGCAAAGTTTTTCCCGCCTGCAAAAACAGCAAAGTTGCGGAACGATATCTTCTCTTTCGTTCAGCACGATTCAGAATCACTATATGAAGCATGGGAGAGATTTAAAGACTCATTGAGAAAATGTCCACACCATGGGATTCCTAAATGGCTTCAGGTGCAAACTTTTTATAACGGTTTATTCACAGTGAGATCGAGTATAGATGCTGCAGCGGGAGGAGCTATTATGGCCAAGAATTGTGATGAGGGGTATCAATTGCTTGAAACCATGGCAGCTAATAATTATCAGTGGCCAACAGCAAGAACGACTCAGCCAAGGACAGTAAGGGTTTATGAAGTGGATGCGATGACAGCATTATCAGCTCAAGTGACAGCTCAGATTTCTGCTCTTACAAAGAAGATAGATGCACTTGGGGTACAACCAGTTCTGAAAATGGAAACTATTTATGAAATATGTGCGGGTAGCCACTCAAGTGATCGATGTGCAATAAATCCTGAGTCAGTCCAGTTTGTTTCCAGTTATAACAGGCAGCAGGGCAATTATCCAAACAGTCACAATCCAGGAGTGAGAAACAACTCAAATTTTTCTTGGAGTAATAATCAGTCACATGCTCAAGCCCAAGCTCCAAGGCAATCATATCCACCTGGATTTCAGCCACATCAACAATCTCAACAACACCCACAACCTCATCAACCTGATAAGCTATCACAAATGGAAGAATTGTTGGCAAGATTGGCAACTCAGTTTGAAGCCACAATGAAAAACCAATCAGCTGCAATAAAGAATCTTGAGAACCAAATTGGGCAGATAGCTAGTGCTTTGAATACTAGAACTCCAGGTTCTTTACCTAGTGATACTGAAGAAAAATCCAAGGAATGATGGAAATGAACATTGTAAAAGCGATTACACTCGAGAAGTGGGAAGGAGTTGACTCTGATTTAGATTTTTACAAAAGAAAATAATTTCTGCCGAGGATGGTGAAAAAGAGAGTGGAAATTCAGAAAGTAAATCTGGGGAAAATGTTGTGAAAAAACAACAAGAAGATAAGCAAACAACAGTCGTACCACCTATGCCGTTTCCTCAAAGATTTCAAAAGCAGAAATTAGATAGACAATTTTCAAAATTTTTAGAGGTGTTTAAAAATCTGCAAATCAACATTCCATTCGCAGATGCTTTAGAACAAATGCCTAGCTATGCAAAATTCATGAAAGATATTTTAGCAAGAAAGAGGAAGCTAGGGGATTTTGAAACTGTAGCGTTGACAGAAGAATGTAGCGCAATTCTGCAAAGAAAGTTACCACCGAAGTTGAAGGATCCGGGTAGCTTCACCATACCGTGTACGATTGGGCCCCAGTTCTTTAACAGATGTTTGTGTGATTTGGGTGCGAGTATTAACTTGATGCCGCTTTTGATCTACACTCAGTTAGGATTACTAGCACCAAAGCCAACAAATATCTCTTTACAGCTCGCAGATAGATTAGTGACATACCCTAGGGGCATTGTGGAAGACATATTAGTGAAGGTGGACAAATTCATATTTCCAGTCGACTTCATTGTGTTGGACTATGAAGAGGATAAAGACATTCCCATTATCCTTGGAAGACCATTTTTAGCCACTGGAAGGACATTAATTGATGTACAAAAGGGAGAGTTAACGATGAGAGTCCAAGATGAAGAAGTAATGTTTAATGTTTTCAAGGCTATGAAATTCCCGAAGGGAGAGGAAGAGTGCTTTAGAGTTGATCTGATTGAAGAAGCAACTAGAGAGGTATTTAGTGAATTTGTGAATGAAGACCCTCTTGAAAGTGCATTGGTTAGTGAAAATTTATTTGATGATTCAACTGTGCTAGAATGGGTTCAAATGTTAGATTCAGCACCGAAGTTCACACGAAGTTTGCAAAAATTTGAACCTATGGATTTTTGGGGAAAGCCGGATGAAAAGGTAAAATCATCTTTAGAAGAACCGCCCACCTTGGAACTTAAGCCATTGCCTAACCATCTACGGTATGCCTACCTTGGTTCTTCTTCTACCTTTCCAGTTATTATTTCTGCATCACTTGATAAGGTTCAAGAAGAAAAGCTACTAAGTGTACTTCAGCAATTCAAGACTGCTCTTGGGTGGACTCTTGCGGATATCAAAGGAATAAGCCCATCAATTTGCATGCATATGATTCTATTGGAAGATGAAGAGAAACCGATTATTGAACAACAACGAAGACTCAATCCCATCATGAAGGAAGTTGTAAAAAGGAAATCATTAAATGGTTGGATCTTGGGGAATTATCTACCCTATCTCGAGATAGCTCATGGGTAAGTCCAGTTCATTGTGTGCCAAAGAAAGGGGAATGGATGAGGTTGCAAATGAGCATAATGAATTGATCCCGACTTCGAATGATTCACGGGTTGGCGGGTGTGTATAGATTATAGAAAGTTAAACAATGCCACTCGTAAGGACCATTTTCCTCTACCATTCATAGATCAGATGTTGGACAGGCTTGCAAGACATGAGTATTATTGTCTTTTGGATGGATACTCAGGTTATAACCAGATTGCCATTGCACCTGAGGATCAGGAGAAGACGACATTCACATGCCCATATGGTACCTTTGCTTTTCACAGAATGTCTTTTGGATTATGTAATGCGCCGGGGACATTTCAACGGTGTATGATGGCTATTTTCTCAGATATGGTCGAACAAAATCTCGAGGTATTTATGGATGATTTTTCAGTTTTTGGGGATTCATTTGATTATTGTTTGGAAAATTTCACTCTCGTGCTCAAACGGTGTATGGAAACGAATTTGGTTTTAAATTGGGAGAAATGTCATTTTATGGTGCAAAAGGGAATAATCTTGGGTCATCGAGTGTCATCAAAAGGAATTGAAGTTGATAGAGCTAAGATCGAAACCATCGAGAGCCTGCCACCACCTATTTCAGTAAAGGGTATTCGAAGTTTTTTGGGACACGCTGGTTTCTATAGACGATTTATAAAAGACTTCTCCAAAATCACGAAACCACTTTGTAATCTTTTGGAGAAGGATGTCCCATTCAACTTTGATCAAGCATGTCTGGAAGCTTTTGATGTGTTGAAGAAGAAACTTGTTACCGCACCTGTAATCATAGCGCCAGATTGGAGTATCCCGTTCGAATTAATGTGTGATGCTAGCAACTTTGTGATTGGCGCAGTTCTTGGCCAACGAAAGGATAAAATTTTTCATGCTATATACTATGCTAGTAAGACATTAACGGATGCCCAACCGAATTATACCACTCTGAGGAAGGAGCTATTAGCAGTTGTTTATGCATTTGATAAATTCCGATTATATTTGATTGGGACAAAAGTGATCGTGTTTACAGATCATTCGGCAATTAAGTACTTAATAGCAAAGAAGGATGCGGTTTAGATTAATTAGATGGGTATTATTGTCGCAAGAGTTTGACTTGGAGATCCGGGACCTAAAAAAGAATGCATAATCGGGTTCTTTGGTCATTTATCACGATTAGAGAATGCGGACCTTAAAAAAGATGACCTGTGAAAGGATCAATGAATTTTCCCGGATGAACAACCTGTTTATGAAGTGAGGATGGATACTCCATGGTATGCAGATTATGTAAATTTCATTGTGAGTAAGGTGTTTCCGCCAGATTTAACAAGTCAATGAAGAAGAAATTTCTCCATGATGTGAAACAAGATTTTATGGGATGAGCCGTTTTTATTTAAACAGTGTGGAGATCAAGTAATAAGAAGGTGTGTTCCGGAAGTTGAAATGGAAAATATTCTCTACCAATGTCATGCATCTGACTATGGTGGACATTTTGCGGGAGAAAGAACGGCAACTAAGGTGCTTCAATGTGGATTCTTCTGGCCAACACTCTTTAAGGATGCCCGTGTGTTTTCATTGAAATGTGACAGATGCCAAAGAGTGGGTAATATATCAAAGCGACAAGAGATGCCACTAAACATGATCTTAGAAGTCGAATTGTTTGATGTTTGGAGCATCGACTTCATGGGACCATTTCCATCATCTTTTAACAACTCCTATATACTTCTAGCGGTGGACTACGTTTCGAAGTGGGTAGAAGCTATAGCATCGCCCACCAATGATGCTAAAGTGTGGTTACGTTCATTCGGAAGACTATTTTCTCTAGATTCGGCACTCCTCGTGCAATCATTAGCGATGAAGGCACGCACTTCTGTAATAAGCAGTTCTCAGCTATTCTCGCTAAGTACGGAGTCACTTATAAGATAGCTACTGCTTACCATCCACAAACAAGTGGTCAAGCCGAGGTATCTAACCGAGAAGTGAAGCGAATCCTCGAGAAGATAGTGAACCCTAATCCGAAAGATCGGGCTAGTAAGTTGGATGATGCTTTATGGGCATATCGTATGCGACTTACAAAACTCCGATAGGGATGTCTCCGTCTGCAGTTAGTATATGGGAAGGCATGCCATCTTCTAGTTGAACTAGAACACGGTGCTTATTGGGCAATTCGAAGTTAAACTTTGATATGTATCTTTGCGGGAGAAGCACCTCTTACAATTGAACCAAATGGATGAATTGATTCCAATCATACGAGAACGCCGTTATATAAAGAAAAGGTTAAGAGGTGGCATGATGAGAAAACTCGGAAAGAAAGTTTGAAGCGTGGCAAATAAAGTGCTATTATACAATTCAAGGCTTAAATTGTTTCCATGAAAGTTGAAATCCCGTTGGTCGGGGCCATTTATCATTACAAAAGTTTATCCTCACGGAGCTGTGGAGGTGGAAGACCCAGATGCTAAACGTAATTTCAAAGTTAATCGGTCGAGATTGAAACACTACTATGGTGGTTGTGTTGATCGTGAAAGGACATTAATCAACCACTTGCTTAGAAATAGAGAGAGAGAAAGTCAGTCAAGACTATAAATCAAGCGCTAAGCGGGAGGCAACCTGTGAATTTTTATTGTTATTTTCTATTTTACTTTTATTTTGTTTAATTTGCTTTACTGTTAGTTTATTTAGTGGTTAAACTTTTATAGTTTAGGTTTTGTTACACCCTTTATGTTCTCTAACACGATATTTATTTGATTTCAGGGTAGGAAACATGAATTCTTATTTGGCGGGTTTGACTAATGGCCACTACGACTACCCAGTCGGGGGTAGGAAACATGAATTCTTAATTTCTAATCATTTCCTTCATTTTTAGTGTTATTGAATTGCTTAATGGTGTAGGGTATTATTGTTTTTATTTTTCTTCATCGTATGTTATTCTAGTTAAGTATGTAGTTTATCTTAGTTTAGGGTTTTAAGTCTTAAAATAAGTCTTAATCTCAGAGGTTGAAATCAAAGAAAATTAAAAAATAGGTCCATTCCATCGAACCCATTACGCCCTTCTGACTACCCGAGTAAAAACGCCCCCAAAATACCATGATGCGAAATAACTACAACTTTATTAAATTACAACATATAACAACATGAGTTTTTAAATACGAGATATTGCCATCTAGACAATATCCACACGCAAATAAATCCCCATCATAATTATTGATACATTATTTTACAAAAATGGTGAGGACTACTAAACAACTCTCTCTAGAACCTTCATTCCATTCCAGACTAGTACTACCATTACATTCTACATTCTCCTCGAGAAGAAAAATGGAACAAAAAGGAAAAGGGTGAGCTCAACTAGCCCGATAAAGAATATTATGACTAAGATAATATACAACAAATTATCATTAGTCTTCAACGAGGAAAAAAACTAATAGAATACAATAGAAATGACAAGTTTTAAATCAATATTAGCGAAAATAATAATTCATTAGAAGAGTTAAGTAGAGAATGCAAACTACTATCTTACATGTATGAATTTAAAAGTTCATCGTCTATCTTTTATCCTGTAACATCAATCAACATACATACGGAATCAAATATTCATCTTTGTACTACGGGCGAAGATATTCATCGATTAGTCATGTTCATCTAAACACATGTTCATCTTTGCACTACGGGCCAAAGATATTCTTCGAAAATCATTCATCTTTGCACTACGCCAAAGATATTCCATAATATCATCATTTAAGGCCAGAAGATGATGAAAAATATTTTTAAAAAAACGAATCCAAAAAACAAAAATGACAAGGATTAAGGATTAAGGATTAGTACTTTGTTTTATCCATGTCCAAAAATACCTCAAAAATAATCATAGTGGTGTAAAATTCAAGAATGATCAAAACATGGATACTGATCAAAGCTAGTATCCGAATAGATATTTTTGAGACGAAAAAGAAGAAATTTCATTTTTAGGTTGAATAGTCTGCCGTATTAAGTGAATAGTGTGATTATCGTGAATAGTCTTAGTATCGTGAATAGTAACTCAGACACCAAAAGATAGAAATTTCACAAAAAACATCTTCACACTTAATGAATAGTACTTGAATAGTAACTTCGTGAATAGTAACTCATGAATAGTAACTAAGTGAATAGTAACTCATGAATAGTAACCCCGACATGAAAAAGTTCCAAATTTGATAAAAGTTCCAACCCAATATTTGACATAATGATATTGAAGAAATAATATCATTTGAGAAGAAAATAACATCCACTTACCTCGAAAGCAGTACTTCTAGTTGAAACAGGATATAGGCTATGACTTGAACTTGCAAGTAGTATAGCAATACTCAAAGTATACTCAAAATACTCACAAGAATAAACTCGATAATATAGAGAGAAAACTTGATTTAAATTGTGATTTTCAATTCTAACCTAAGCACCCCTATTTATAGGAAATTGCTTAGAACACCAAAGCGAAAAATTTAATATAATAATAATATATTATATATATATTCTCATAACCAAGACTCACTGAAATCAGCATGTTTACAACACATGGGGGCCAACCAAAACAATAAAAACGTTTTTGTTGATATAAATAATTAAAACTTCAAAAATCAATTATTTGAACTTGAACTTCAATAATTCATAATAAATATCTCTTTTATCAGAAAAATTCGAATCTCGCGAGTTTTTATAGGAAATTCAATTCTCTACAACTTTGCGAGAAGAAAGTTTTCCAAATTCCAAACAAAATTGGCCAAAATCCACAAAGCAGACGATTTTACAATTATATAATCAAATTTCGATCGATAAATGGGGTCCACAGACATGTTTAACATGTTTTAAACATTTATTGCAACAAAAATACTCTTCCTCCTCGTATACTCATATATCCCACATTCGTTGTAAAAATATCACCAGTTAATATATTATTAAAATAATATATTTAAATGAATTATTTTATCGAGAAAAGATAAAATATTAATTTTCAACAATTGTCACATTAAAATTTTCTCCATCTATATCCATAAAAATCAATATTTTCCTCATCATATAAATCAATAATTAATTATTCACAAATAATATTACGAGAATCACGATCTTGTGACCGTAGGTAGTTCCGGGAAAGAGGGGCTTTCCGATAAGGATCTCTCCTTCTTGGCGCGCGATTAGGTGACCAAACCTCTCCTTAGACGAACTTTCTAGACATTGCCAATAATGTTTTCTAATAATATTATTCGGATAATATGAATTATTGCTCGATAATGGAAAATCTTTGTGTAATGACAATTTATTGAAACAATGATAATATAAAATATCAATATGACAATTATTAAATCAATAAAATAAAATCTTTGAGCGATAATTCTTTGTAACAATTATTGAGTAGTGTCTTCTTACGTAAGAATCAATAATTGGTGCATTCTGGTATCTTCTTGATTCAACAACGGCGTATTAGTGTGTTTTAACCACATAAGTATTCAACGATATACTTGATAACAACTACGCCAGTTATTTATAAACAACTTATATTTGTCGTTTTCTTCATCCAATCGCTTTCCGTTATGGGGCCCAAAAAATTGCTATGGCGTAAATCGTCGAATATTCCCAAAGCGATCTGAATATTCCACGACCAAAACGAATATTCCCAAACGATAATGAATATTTTATAACCACTTGCTTATTCGAAATATTTGCGTATTTTACCCATAACTATCCACATTAATCAAATCAACCCTTACTATTTCAAAATAATAAATAAAGGAAAATAAATTTCATTTATTAATAATTTGGGGTCTTCTGACCTCCCTCCTTATGAAATTTAGTCCTCGAAATTGGCGTGCGTACACAGTGTTTGAAAAGATGAGAATACCTCGCTTTCATTTCCGTTTCCAACTCCCGGTCATTTCCTCGATAGCATGGTTTCTCCACAAAACTTTAACTTGTGGTATAACCTCGGTACATAGGACATGTTCTTTCTATCCAAGATCTTGGCGGTACCTCCTCGTATGTTAAGTCTTGACTATCTCGTCCGGTTCTAACTTAATGGCGTGGTTAAAGGTCGTCCACATATTTACGTAACATCGATCGTGAAAAGCGTTATGAACACGCGTCGTACTTGGCGGTAAAAAAAGCAGTCTATAGGCCACAATTCCTATTCGATCGAAAATTTCAAATGGATTAATAAATCGAAGGTTTGAGCTTTCCTCACCTCATAGATTCTCGCTTTTGAAATAACAACTTCTTGCACCTCCTTCTTCAAATTCATCATTTCCGTTGTGTGTGGCTTGAAACGACTTTAACTTTATCGATTAAAATCGATTATACTCGTATATCATCACGTGGGTACCTAGAGTTTTCATCTCCATCTCTATTATTTGTAAATTATCTCTGAAATGAGTCTTTGACAATATCGTACTTTCGTACTTGTATACGATCTTCTACTCAACACGTCGGCTACCACGTTAAACTTTTCGAGGATGGCATGGTGAACATGTCTTTGAAATGAGTCTCCTCTTGAGTTCTTGAAGCTCTTCCCACATTCCTTGCTCCATTCGAATTTTGTATCTCTACGAGTCAATTTGCGTTAATGGAATAGCGATTAGAGAATATCCTTGACGAATCTCAGATAATAACCAACTAAGCCTGAAAGCTACGTATTTAGATTCTGAAGCTTAGGTTGTTCTCAAGCTGTGACTCATATCCCAACCTTGGATAGCACGTTACAATGACACCTATCGGTTTACTATCGCTTGCGAATATGGTGTCCCCTACGAATCGGCTTGGTGCATTCCACAAAGGAAGTCACCGGATAAAAGGCTCGGTACCAAATTGTATAGTTGAATTTTTAACTCTCACGAAGTTCAATAGGAGCCATTCGATATGAGATTTTAGAAATGAGTTTTGTCTGGGTTCAAAGTCGATACAAAATTTAATATCGATCTTTGGGAGTAAGCGAAAAAATTTCTTGAAAATACATCGGGAAAAATCAATAACAACGGAATATTATTCAAATCGGCGTGTCTTTATTCAAATCCATAACATGGACTAAGAAAACTTGACATCCGTAATAAGCGAATGACTTCATGGCTTGATATGAAAATGTTTGATTACTGATGGTTTGATTGCTTGAATTTGAATAACGGGTTGCTTAGGAATATGAAAACTAACAACCTTACGAAAGTAATCAATTTGGCGTGATGAGTAGTTAACCTTAAAATCACATCAAAAGCAAATATCTCTATAGAAATAAGGTTAACGGTAATGTGATAGTGCCAACTTTGAATCAAACAAGATTTCTAAACAAGATTTCTAAACAACGGATGTAATGAAAGTTTCTCTAGCAAACGGAGTCTCTAAATAAATAGAATTTCTTTTCTTTAAAAATCAAAGTCTAATTTCTCGTAGTCAAGTTCAACGTTGGCGCAAGCGAAGCAAAGAGATAAAAGAATGGGTAGAACCAGGTATCTAGTAAGGTATAAACTTAGTGAAAATTTATAATTAACTAACCCGTGTTAACCGTTCGGGTTCCTTGCATTTTTATTGAAGTCGCGACAAGCGCTCTTCCGAGAATCGTTGACTTTGACTTTTACATATCCGCCTTTTGGTGCCAGCGTCCCAATGGACTTGATTTATTATAGGACAAAATTGAGCTATGTGACCATCTTTTCCACAACTAAAACATACCTTGGAAGGCTTTGAGCAGTTTGACCTTATATGTCCCTCCTCTCGCATCTGTAGCATCTAGCGGCGATCGTTCTCTTCCCTAGAATTTGTTCTTTGGTCTTGATCTTTCTTTGCTAAAGCGTCTTCCGTCATCGTTAAATCTTCTCTTTTTAGATTGGACATCTCTTTCCATAATATCAATGCGTCGTGCGGCTTTTACCCATGCATCACTCATTCTCACTCGTTCAATTATTTCTTCTTTCAGCTCAGATTCCAGCTTTATCATCTTATACTCTGCCAAAGAGTGCTTCTGTTCAAGCATCACATATCGGGTAACATAAGCTTGAATCGTTGCATCCTTTTGCTCCACGTCTGCCTGCAATTCTTCAGCCTGCTCTTCTAACTCATGAATACGATTTTGCAATTCTATATTTTGATCATAAAATACCTCTAATAAACTCTCTTCAGGTACCTCTTCTTCCTCTTCTTCCTCACTCTCAGCTGTTACCTCTGCGATTATCTAAGGTCTGTTATCAATTCTTCACTCACCATATGGATATCTCTAATTCCTTCTTCGCTTTGACATCACATTATCACTGGTTGGCGATTAGAGGTGTCTCCACGATCTCATTCACTCCATTGTTAACGTTCTCGTGACCATTCTTAAAAACTATCATAAAACAAGGGTTAATTAAATAAATTAACAAATCACATAATACCCTATATTATGACCAACCAACAAATAAGCTTAGGTAGGACACACTAGCGAAGGATTTACTCGTCTCTCCCCTCTAGTTCTATTCCCGATCTCATGGAGATCATATCCTAAGCTCGACGATACCAAGCTGTGGCGCCCCAAAATAGGTCCATTCCATCCAACCCATTACGAGTCGCCAATACATGATACGAAATAACTACTGACTTTATTATTACAACATATAAACTGTGAGTTTAAATACGAGATATTGCCATCTAGACAATATCCACGCATGAAATAAATCCCCATCATAATTATTGATACATTATTTTACAAAAATGGTGAGGACTACTAAACAACTCTCTCTAGAACCTTCATTCCATACCCATTAGAGCTAGTACTACTCGCTACATTCTCGCCTCCCGAGAAGAAAAATGGAACAAAAAGGAAAAGGGTGAGCTCAACTAGCCCGATAAAGAATATTATGACTAAGATAATATACAACAAATTATCATTAGTCTTCAACGGGAAAAAAAACTAATAGAATACTGATAGACAACAAGTTTTTAAATCAATATTACATGGTGAAATAATAATTCATTAGAAGAGTTAAGTAGAGAATCAAACTACTATCTTACATGTATGAATTTAAAAGTTAATCGTCGATATTTTATCCTGTAACATCAATCAATATACATACGGAATCAAATATTCAATCAAATATTCATCTTTGTACTACTGAATCCAAAGATATTCATCGATTAATCGTGTTCATCTAAACACTGTTCATCTTTGCTTTCTGGGCCAAAGATATTCTTCGAAAATCATTCATCTTTGCACTACTGGGCCAAAGATATTCCATAATATCATCATTTAAGGTGAAGATGATGAAAAATATTTTTAAAAAAGCGAATCCGATGAAACAAAATGACAAGGATTAAGGATTAAGGATTAGTACTTTGTTTTATCCACGTCCAAAAATACCTCAAAAATAATCATAGTGGTGTAAAATTCGAGAATGATCAAAACATGGATCTGATCAAAGCTAGTATCCGAAATAGATATTTTTTGGACGAAAAGAAGAAATTTCATTTTAGGTGAATAGTCTTGCGTATTAAGTGAATAGTATTAGTATCGTGAATAGTCTTGAGTATCGTGAATAGTAACTCAAACACCAAAAGATAGAAATTTCACAAAAAAACATCTTCACGCTAATGAATAGTACTAAATGAATAGTAACTTCGTGAATAGTAACTTCATGAATAGAATAGTAACTTTCGTGAATAGTAACTCATGAATAGTAACCCCAGAGCATGAAAAAGTTCCAAATTTGATAAAAAGTTCCAACCAATATTTGACATAATGATATTGAAGAAATAATATCATTTGAGAAGAAAATAACATCCACTTACCTCGAAAGGCAGTCTTTCTAGTTGAAACAGGATATAGGCTATGACTTGAACTTGCACCATATAGCAATACTCAAAGTATACTCAAAATACTCACAAGAATAAACTCGATAATATAGAGAGAAAACTTGATTTTACGGTGTGATTTTCAATTCTAACCTAAGCACCCCATTTATAGGAAATTGCTTAGAACACCAAAGCGAAAATTTAATATAATAATAATATATTATATATATATTCTCGCCAACCAAGACTCCTGAAATCAGCATGTTTACAACACATGGGGGCCAACCAAAACAATAAAAACGTTTTTGTTGATATAAATAATTAAAACTTCAAAAAATCGATTATTTGAACTTGAACTTCAATAATTCATAATAAATAGCTCTTTTATCAGAAAATTCAAATCTCGCGAGTTTTTATAGGAAATTCAATTCTCTACAACTTTACGAAGAAAAGTTTTCCAAATTCCAAACAGAAATTGGCCAAAAATCCACAAGCGGACGATTTTACGGTATAATCAAATTTCGATCGATAAATGGGGTCCCGCACACACATGTTTAACATGTTTTAAACATTTATTGCAACAAAAATACTCTTCCTCCTCGTATACTCATATATCCCACATTCGTTGTAAAAATATCACCGTTAATATATTATTAAAATAATATATTTAAATGAATTATTTTATCGAAAAAAGATAAAATATTAATTTTCAACAATTGTCACATTAAAAATTTTCTCCATCTATATCCACATAAAATCAATATTTTCCTCATCATATAAATCAATAATTAATTATTCACAAATAATATTCTGAGAATCACGATCTTGTGACGGTAGTTCCCTGGAAAGAGGGCTTTCGATAAGGATCTCTCTCTTCTTGGCGTATTGATTAGGTGACCAAACCTCTCCTTAAACGAGAACTTTCTAGACATTGCCAATAATGTTTTCTAATAATATTATTAGGATAATATGAATTATTGCTCCGATAATGGAAAATCTTGTGTAATGACAATTTATTGAAACAACGATAATATAAAATATCAATATGACAATTATTAAATCAATAAAATAAAATCTTTGAGCGATAATTCTTTGTAACAATTATTGAGTAGTGTCTTCTTACGTAAGAATCAATAATTGGTGCAATCTGGTAATCTTCTTGGATTCAACAACGCGTATTAGTGTGTTTTTTAACCAAGGGTATTCCAACGATGATTAACAGATAACAACTACTGCAGATTATTTATAAACAACTTATATTTGTCGTTTTCTTCATCCAATCGCTTTTCAGTTATGGGGCCCACAAAAATTGCTACCATCGTCATGCGAATATTTCAAGCGGTCTGAATATTCCACGACCAAACGAATATTCCCAAACAATAATATTATTTTATAACCACTTGCTTATTCAAATATTTGCGATTTTACCCATAACTATCCACAAATCAAATCAACCCTTATATTTCAAAATAATAAATAGAGGAAAATAAATTTCATTTATTAACCAAACTTGCGCCTCACTATTAAAATATTTCGCGTATTTACCAGCGCTGGCGCGCTCGATCGTCCATAACTATCCATTAATCAAATCAACCCAAAACAAAGATTACTATTTCAAAATAATAAATAATCAGTTTTCTTGTAAAATAAACACTTTCATTTATTAATAATTTGGGGTCTTAGCGTAAGATGGGGAGTTATTACAAATGATTGGGAGTTGAAGATGGGTGAACTTTACATCCCAACCAAATTCATCGGTCATTAAAATTGTTAAGAATTCTATGCCAATGCAAAAGATATTGTTGGTAACATAATTTGGGTTCATGAAAAGAAAATCGGTGGAGGTCAGTTTTAGGACAATAAATGCTTACTACTATTGAACATAATACCCAATCTCGCTACATACAATATTTAGAGCACGAGCTAGACTATAGTGAGATCATTCAAGCTTTTTGTGTACCTGGAACAACATGGAAATTAACAGATCAACAAGAAGCTATTTTGTTCCCTGCATCCTCACTAAACAGTTATGGGAAAGCATGGCATGCCTTTATTTGTGCCAAGTTGATGCCGGTAGTAGGCATATGAGTGATGTTATAAATCAACAGACGACGTTGCTTTTACGCATTACACAAGGAAAACTATAGATGTGGGTCATGTTATACGTGATTCAATTGACAAAAACAATTTGAGGAGGGACCTCGGTGGATTACCTCACCCATCTTTGATCAACGGACTATGTCAACAAGTTTGAGTCAAATGGGATGCCAAGAAAATAGACAACCTCCCTTAGCTGCGATTGACCACTCGCTTATTAAGAAGTACAAGGTATGGGGTGGGGGTACACCACACCCGAGAGGGTTAGGGTTCATTATCGTGCCTCCCGAGTCTGCAGCCGAGCCCAATCAACAATTACACGACAATCCTCCTGCAGCTGGAAGTTTTGGGCCACCACCAAATTTTTTGAAGATATTCACGAGAATTAAAAATCAAACTAGAAGGATTGACATGGTGGCTACTAGAGTTCAACGAGGTTTTTGGCCAAGGTTGAAAGAAATCGAGATAGCCTAGCTCGGCTGACAAAACAGAGATGTATCGAGCTGTAGTGCATCATTCCTAGAGATGTTTGACTCGCATGAATCCAAATGCCGCTCCTACCAATTTCCCCATTGTCTGCGTACCCCGTGGATCTACCCCTCAAGATGAGGTTGATGAAGAAGAAGAAGAGGATACTTGACGAGGAATAAAGGCGTCTATCTTTCGGGGAAGTCCTCAGTGCCTAATTTCTTATGTTTTGTTTGTTATATACAATAAGGACATTGCATAGGTGAAGTTTGGGGGTGCATTCTTCCAGTTCCAGTTGCATTCATGTAGTATTCATTTAGTAGTTTTCATGTAATTTTCATTCTAATTTCTTAAAAAAAAAAAAAAAAAAAATTCAAATATTTGCATGTTTCCAGCTGTTAGATAGTTTAAGTCTGTTTTGGCCAATGATGAGATTGGAATTGAGTAGACAAGTATAGTACTGACTGTTAAGACTGTGATGTGATTTCTTGTCATGATTTGAATCTTTACCTGTTTGAAACCGATATAATAAGGATAAGACAAAGAAAAAAATTATATTGACTGATTGAGTTTAAATTGACACATAATGGACGTCTTGAGGATAATACTAGTTTAAATGAATGAAAGACATGAATAGGTGGCGATGACTGAATTTAGACAAAAACTTAAGTTTGGGGGAAAAATTGGGATATATAAGCTTCAAAAAAAATATTTGAAAGAAAAAAAAATATACCGTGGCTAGTTTTGTTTCGGGGCCTTTGTTACTTGAGCAACTACGCCCGAAGGGGTGTCTTAACACCTAGCGCCCTAAGGTCTTATATGGTCTGGGAGTCGTTGGTCGAAAACTTGCTAATGGGTAGCACTGATAGCCTAATGGAATGAGACATTGCACAGTCATGGTTAAAAAAAAAAGAGATAAACAATAAAACGGGAAAAAGAGCAAAAAGCCCTCGTAATGATAAGTAAAGCATAAGTATCCCGGATTGGACTCTTGAATTTGGTGGATGTTTGACTTTAGTTGGATCTAGCTTGTTCGTGAATTTTGTGAGTTGACACTATATGACACCTTTAAAGAGATCTATTATGTTTTATATTTAGCATTATATTAGTTAGCATTGTTGTTCAGCACACACGCACTATATCAGTAATAACAGGGTAAGATTTGATGTTTGACTTGGAAATTATTAATCTGTCTTGATATGATGTACTAGCATGTTTAATCTGATTTCTCTGAGGCTTAATGAATAGATTTTGTTCTGTTTGACTGCTGAAATTTTAGGCACGTAGATAACTGTATTGCATATTTAGTTATTGCATTGTGTTTTATTGCTTGGGGATAAGCAATTGGTTAAGTTTGGGGGTATTTGATGAGTAGGTTTTATACCTATGAATCCGATATTATTAAACTTAATTACTACTATCTTTAATTGTTTTTAGTATCTTTTTTATCTGTTTTGTGTTTATTTCTTGTAGGTTGGAGCTGGATGGACAAATTGGTCATTTCGGAGAAAAAAAAGGTCAAAAAATCATTAAAATTAGAGTTGAGTGGCATTTTTGTAATTACGTGGTCCTGGTCAAGCACCTAGGCGCTTGGAAATGGCTTGTGTTGAGTGCTGAAGGCGCCATGTATGCGTAAAAAGGAGGATTTTCTACTTCCAAGTGGGTTTTTGAAGCCAAAAAGGAATCTGAATGAGAGGGGAGACTAATACAAATAGGAGGAGACTTTAGAAAAGACGGATCACTCAATTTTTCAAGGGATTCGCAGAGAGAACAACGAAGAAAAACACAAAGGAAAATTGCAAGGGCTGAAGATCAAAGAGAGAGTATTGGAGAAAATTCAGAGTTTCTTCCTCTTTTCTCTAGTTTTATCTTTTGTAATTATCTGGGTTGTTTGGATTATTAATTTGGATGATGTTTTTTTTTATTATTAGCATGAACTAAATTTTCATTAAGATTGCAACGAAACTTGGTATGTAGTTTAAATTGAACCTTCCCATTGAATGAAAGTTGGTTTTTATTGAATTGTTTATTATATCTTTTGCTTATTAATTAATTGTTTGGCCAACAATTATTATGATAATCTATATAAAATTGGAAGATGGAGTATAGATTGAGATCTGGATATGATAACATATGTTCATATAATCTGAATAGGGTTAATATGATTAGCATGTAGGATAAAAATATACCTGTGTCTTTTGTATCCTTTGAAAGAATTTATGCGTAAACCCTAATTAACTTGATTCACATAGGAATATAGTGAATTAATTGAGAAGGGTGTTCCTTGTAATTTTGTGTCTTAAGGATCGGAGTTAGGAGGATTTGTTCACGTGTTTTGGAAAAAGTGTGTGAATTTTATAAATCATTCTTGGATAATGATTCATATTAATTAATTGCTTTAAATGGGAAGTGAATTGATTTAAATGAAATACCAAGGGAAGTTGTAATCTTAACCTATTAAATCTGCAGTTATTCTTGTGAAATTTTGATTCTTAATCATTAGTTTTGTTAAGTTTAAATTTTAAATCAAAAACAAAATTTCGTAGTTTAAAATACGATTAATTGCATTAGAATTAGTAATTGATAAATATTAGTCTATTTCCTCGTGGGAACGATATCCTTGCTTGCTGAATATTATAATTGAACGTGTATACTTGCGTGGTAAAGTGCTATTAAAAATTAGGCAACAAAGGCCATCCAGAGCAACATCATGTCGAGACTCCCTCACCCGTCCCCAATAACCCAACTCTAAAAAGAATGGGTATGTTATGGAAGAAAGAAGATATCACTCAGCCGCCCATGGATTTTATTGATCATCGCGTCATCACCTGATTTGGTGTTTGGGAAGGAACACAGTCGCACCCAAGGGGCAAGGGTTATTTACTGGCTCCACAGCCGTAACCATCAACTAAGATGGGACCCTCTACGCATTTGCCTAAGCCCCCATCTGAGTCCATTCCACCTGCAGCCCTAACGGAGATATTGGGCATCCTTAATTTTTTACACAACAAGGTGGATACTGTAGCTCAATGACAGAGCCAATTCCTACATTACCATGTGGAGTTCGCCAATACAATTTTTAGTATATATGTTGCCCAGGGAGGGGATGACGCTGAGTCTATACCATTTCAATTTCCAAACCCTCCGACGTTCGCGCCTTATCCACCACTATTCCTGCCTACAGAGGAGGTCCGCGATGATGAGCCAAAAGATGATGATGATGATGAGGATGAGTGATGCTGCAACAAGGAGGCCTATGAGGACATTGGCAAATATCAAGTTTGGGGGAGATTTCCTTTTAATTTTAGTTATATGAATTGCTTTTATGTTTGAGATGTAAGAGTTGTGAGAGTTTCTTTTGGGCTGTATAGCCTTAGACTATGTTTTAACGTTTGGTTTAATTATGCTACTTTTAGACTGGTTTGATAATGGTTTTGTTAATGGTTTATTTTAGGATGCATAATAAAATGCATGTTAATTATGTTTGGTTTTATATATGAATGTTTTTGTTTATATAAATAGCATTTTGGGATTGTGATATATATCATGTTAATTATGGGATTGTTTTTTTATAGCCATATTTTGGGATTTTCGCATATGATTGGTACACTTGAAGCCATGTGTTATGGCTTTACCCTATTTTGGCAAGGGTACTTTATCTTTTATTGCTTCTTTCCTAAATTTTTTGATTAACTCTATCCCCCGATTAGTAACTGTTCATATGCTTGGTGAGGGTGTTATAGCTTTTAATTTTTGATTGTGGCTAATGATAAGTGCCAAGTGATTATATCTTTCTCATAGAGCCGTGTCAAGCATATGTGAGCTAGGGGTGTGTTAATTCGATAAGTCGAGACTGTTATGGATCCGTCCATTTTAGCAAGCACTGACCAATTATTTTAACTAGTTATTTTTTTGAATTTAGATTCTTTGTTTATTATTTTGAAATTTTGTGCACTATGTTAAAACTATTTTGATTTCAACGTAATAGAAGACTTAAACGCTTTTACATTTTCGGATCTATAGTTCTGGCTTTAAAAAAATTCAATAGTCTTGCGGTGGGTCGAGATGGAGCGTGAAACGCACTCACCCATAAACGTAGGCTTGTGGGAAATAGAGCATAAACGCCTAATAATCTTCAAATTTAGTAAAGTCTATTTATCCCACACACATCAGTTGTGGCACATCTGTGCGCCAAGGCTGGAGTTGATTGGGAGGACGAACAGGTTCAAATGCCAAGTCAGGACATCAAATACCATACAAAAATTTAAAGATTGGGCCAGTGGCACGACACATCCACGCGGCAAAGGCTTTATTCTACCAACTCCTGCACTAGTGCCTCCACCACAGCCTGCTGAGGCAGCTGCCACTCCTCCTGCTATTATAGAGAGTCATGATCGCCGAATGAGGCGATTGGAGAGGAAGATGGATGCTTTACATGGAAACTTTGCAGCTTTTGTGGATGGGCTATCTCATGCCTTTCCTGACGCTTTTGCTCAACAGGGGATACTTGTGTAGTGGCCCGTGTTCGGCTCTGCCATGACATATCCACCGCCAGATTCTCCACCCGATTTGGGTGGCCATGCCGATACATAGGGGAGTTTCCTTACCCTTTACCTTCATCGAGGACAATGAATATTTTAAGTTTGGGGGTATTGGGTTGTCCTTAGTAGTTATTTTCATATAGTTTTAATTGCATGTTTAGTAGCTTTTAGTTAATCTTTTTATAATAAACTTTTTCAGTTTTCGTTTGTTTTGTTTATTTAGTATGTGTTTAATTGCATTGCATAGCATAATCCCATGATTTTAGTCGGTTGAATTTCGGTATGGCCAATGATGATATAGAAATGTGATAGATTATTGAACTCAGTTGATAAAATTAAGCTTGGTTATAATTTCATACATGATGTTGTCTATGCCTGTTACTTTGATGTTACTGGTTAGCACGGCAGTGTCATTATTTACACGTTGGTTAGATTAGTACATGCTTGTCTTCTGGGAAAAAAATTATTTTCAATAATAGAATTTTGTAGAAAATGTGTAATGCCTATAAAGACACAGAAAGTCAAGTTTGGGGAACACATTGGGTATGCATTGCTATATAAAAATGGTGAATAAACACTGTGGCTAGTCTTATTTCGTGGCCTTTACTACTTCAGTTAGTACGCCCGAGGGGATGTCTTTACACCTAGCGCCTTAAGACCTGTCTAGTTTGGGAGTCGTTGGTTGAAATCTCGCTAAGGAAGCATTGAAAAGCCTAAGGGAATGAAACATTGCACAGCCATGGGAAAAATATTAAATAATAACCACGGGAAAGTGCAAATAACGCCCTCATGTGTGAATAAAAGCAGAATAAACCCTTTGTTGAACCTAAGCATGTATTGATGTGTTGGATTAGTTGTTGGTTCATTTATACACAAATTTCTTAACTTAAAACCTTAGTTTTCTTCCTTAGAAGTATATCATGTGGAATATTTATCTTTATCGAGCTTATTTGTGATTATAACCCACACACACAACATCTTAGTAACAGGTTATGATTTTTAGATTGTAAGTCCTTATGACTTTAGCTTAGTTTGATGCTTTGTTCATTGATCTTGTTATTTCTCTAAGGCACATCTTATTGGAATTCATAACATGGCTGAAAATTTAGGGATTCATTTTCATAAGTAGTATAGTTGCATATCATGTAGTTTACATTTGTGTTTGTTGCTTGATGACAAACAATAGTTTAAGTTTGGGGGTATTTGATAAGTAGGTTTTATACCTACTTATTCGCTATCAACTTGCTAGAATTGTGGCTTAAACTCAAGTATTTTTAGTGTTGTTTTATGCTTTTTATCTTTGTTTTATAGGTTGTATTAAGGAAGATAAAAGTGCATGGCAATGGCTTGGATTTGGCAAAGATGGTGAGCATGTGGTGAACTGAAGAATGAAGCATGGAATGTGCATATGAGAAGGGCATCTGAGTAAGTCAAGTGAAGGAAGAAAGAAGAGAATAACAACAGCAAAGGATAACAAATGCAAAGAAGACAATACACCAATGAAGAAATCTGAGAAGATGCAGATCATCGATCTGCATAAATTAAGCGCCGCCAAGATGAAGAGGAAGCGTCATACCAGCCGCTAGGAGAAATTCAGTATTTGTGAAGTGGTAGCATGAATACCAATGTTGAAATTCATGATCAATGACAGTAGAGTTTAAAAACTTATATACATAAGTATAATTTGATAACTTACTTACACAGGATTATTGCATAAGTAGATACAAAGAGTAAGGATACTTGCCTGGTCTGCTGCTTACAGTTATGCAACTTAGTTTTATCTTTTATATCAAGCCCTATCATTAATAAGATCATTTATTCGATTAGAATAACATATCATATCACATTGTACTGCTATTTGCAGTCAGCACATAACCTAATCACATTGTCACATATGTTTAACAATTATTGGATCACAAACAAATACATATCCAGTCAGATTATCAAAGTCCAGATCAATTTCTAAAATATTTCGGTGTACCAACGGCTTTATCGGGTAATTATTGAGTCTAAGACTCTATCCTATAGTTCAATATCCATTTAGACTATTTAAATAACAGTCATATTATTTTTAAATGACTTACAATAATTTTTAAACAATTATTATAATTTATCATAATTTTTCAAACACCGGAATTATTATTAAATAATTTAAATATTAAATAATTCTATTTTCATTAATATTTAATTAATATTAAACTATTAATGAAACCATTGATAAAATATTAAAGTTATTTATATTAACTTAAAAATATTTTTAAAGTATTAATATTACCCTTAAACAATTAAAATCATTTTAAATACTTACCATTAATATTTAAATATTAATGTATTATTTATCAAAATATTAAAAGTGATTAATTATAACTTAAAATATTTTAATTCATTTATATCCTTCTTAAATAATTTTTAAATCACTAAAGTCATTTTAAAACTATTTATTTAATATAATTAATTAATAATTTTAATATCATTAATATAAAATTATTAATAAAATTATCCTTTAAATATTAAAATTATATTTTATAACTTAAAATATTTTTAGATACTTTATTTTTATTTAAAATGATTTTTATAATATAAAATTCATTTTTAAACTAACTTATTTAATATAATTATTAAATAATTCTAATATCATTAATATTAAATAATTAATGAAATTTACTTTAAAATATTAAAAGTTATATTTTATAACTTAAAATATTTTTAAATATAATAAAATCATTTTTAATTAATTTATTTAAAAAATCATTTAAATATCCATAATATTCAAATAAATATTAATATTTATGAAAAATATGTCAAATTATTATAAGTTAATTTTTCTAACTTAAAATAATTTTAAAAATAATTTTTGTAATTTTCAGAAATTAATTTCTATTTTTAAGTAAATTTTTGGAACATTCAAATGACAGTTTCGAGCTAGCTAGTTTGACCATGAATAATTTATTCTATATGATGTTCCTGGTCTATCTACTGATCAAATATTTTAGTAGTAATGTAATACTACAAGTTCATAAGCATTTCTAGTTCATAACAAAACAAACAAGCAAGAACTAAGGCTCGAAACTTCTAGGTGTCGAGTCATGTTCATCGCGCGTTTACGGGCCGCCTGAAAAATCAAGTCATGGCCGATCAACGACCTTGGTGGCCTTATATTGTGAAATCGGTTCATGGTAAAGGTGTTTTAGACGTCGGGTTGTGTAGAGGAACTAACATAGAACATGTTTTGAACAATAGTCAAGTCTAAACATCATTAATCAGAAAGATCTGAGCCATAGAAAAGACTGTCAGAGTTGTTCTTCATTTTCTGGGTTACCCAGAAATGAAGAACAGTTCATGAGGCCTACTTTGGGCTTTCCACAACTTGTTGTGGTTGTAACATTTTTGTCATCTATTGAGTCCAGTATATAGCCAACATGTAACTGAAGATATCTATTACAAAATATAAACAAAACAACAACAGAATCACAAGATCTGTGATGGTCAAACCCTGTGAGAGATCACGTTCTTGAGTTTTCTGGGTTACCCAGAAACTTAGTCTATGATCATCTGGCCTGCTTTGACCAGCCATTGACTTCAACCCTTTTGATATATAGGAGATTTTAAGGCATAAACATGTAGTCCGTATAACATATAACAATATAGATACAACATCAGAATCAAAGTTACAAGAACAAGCAATATATGGGCCCGTGAACTTGCTATCAAAACTTTCTGGGCAAGTTCTGGGTTTTCCAGATTTGGAAAGTCATGATCGGTCAACTAGGTTTAACCGGCCATAATTTTTAATTTGTTCATGATCTGGGCTTTATTCAAGTTTCAGATCAAAGCACTTACAACAAAGAACAGATCTATAACATCAAACACCACAAACACTTAACACAGAGAGATCTATGAGCCCTGACATTCGACTGTCAGACCACTTTTTCAACTTTTTCTAGATTTTGAAGATCATCAAATCTGAGCCTATAGATGTTATGCATCTAACATCTATCAACCCAGATCATCATTATACACTACATACAACATGTTTTAACACTTACACACAACTTTTATCATAGCAATCAAGATCAGAATCTAAGTTAGGGTTTATACCTTATTTGATCAAATCATTGATTCTAGTCTCCTAATTTGATATGGGTATTAGTGGAGCTTGGTTTGGGAACTGAAATGCTACAGAAATTCGTGGGTTAGAGAGAGAGACTTGGTGGTGTGTAAGGATAGAAATGTGCTAGCTTTTGTGAATTTCTCTCTCTTAATATATTTATATAATCTGGATGCAATGCACATGGCTGATTTACTTGGCTGATATGAAAAGATTTTGGCACATGGGATATCTAGGGTTGGTGAACAACCCAAATCATGGCAAGATTTGCAAGCTATCTCATTAAAATAAATCCAAAAATGTTATTTTAGTAAACAAACAAAGCATTTAAGGGTATTCTTGTCCATGGTACTTAAATTTAGGGTTTAATCAATAGATTTTAAACTTTAAGGTTTCCCAAATAATTTCTAGGGTTTGAAAAATTAAGTTCAAAGTTTAATAAAATTTTAATTAGAACTCACTAATTAAAATTAAGGTTTTTAATAGAAAATTAGGGTTTTAAATAATTAAGGTTTCTTGATATTATTAGGGTTCCCAAATTATGAATTAGGGTTTCCTAATTAACATTACAATTTACTAAAATAATAATTAGGGTTACTCTAATTAGGTTATAATTAATAACACTTGTCATTAATCACTTTAACGTAATTACAACCAATCTTGAACTCTAATTTGAGTTTTAAATTATGGTTTCACAAATTAATGCTAGGGTTTTGACATTATACTCCATAATTGACCAACCATTATCGGTCCACACGTACAGTACATATTTATAGCACTAAAATATAAATAATATTATATTATTGTTCTCATTCCTTGATCAAAATCCAAAGTTAGGGTTTGGATTCCATATCCGATTTCTCTTGAATATATAAAATTATTAATTAAGTTAAAATAATTAACTTAAATAATCTGAACCAATTCATATAATAAAATAATAATTATAATAATTCCACTAATTATTTCATATATTATTTAAATAATATATAACCATATTTTCATGGGAAATAAATAATAAGAAAATGTTTTTACTACAAAATTAATTATAAAAATATAATTTATAATTGTCGATAATTCTAATAAAATTATTTGAAATTATTCATGTAATAAATAAATTTTATTTATCACATAAATATATAAGCTTTACCTTATACATATTCCCACCTTTAAAATAAAAAAAAATTAAATTAAACGCAAAATTTCTGAACTTATACCTATAAGGGTACATAGCATACACAGTCATTGCAAATAGATCTCGATCATAATTGATCGAACTAATCTTTAACTATTCAGCATAAAGCTTGCCTGTCTGATTAAACAGAAATTTGATTTCTAATAGAACAAAAGTTTCTCCTTCAAAATTTCTTTATAAAATAATTTACTGTATATAGGAAAATCATGTATACAAAAAATAAAAGTTATACGAATAATACCTGGAGTGCCATCACCAATTGCCACAATATCCTGGACCGTCATGTTGAAGACCCTTGTAGTTGATTTTGCCGGCTTGTTTGATGACGTTGGTCTTGTGATCGCCAGAGTCCCGCTGCCTTTCCCCCTGTTCACACTTCCTGCCTCCATTCTCCTTTTTGGACAGTCCTTAACGTTATGTTCCGTTGACCCACATAAAAAACACCCATTGTACATTCTTGGATTGGGGCAGTTCGGAGAGATATAGCCCTCCTGCCCGCACTTATAGCATACAAACTTTCCTTGGAAACACTCCCCGAAGAGATTCTTTCCACATTTCCCACACTGCACTCCCTGCTTCTTTACACCTTCTTGTTTCACTTGAACATTCCCAAAATTGATCCCCTTACTCTTTCTGAAAGTAGTATGCACACAAGCCAATCATGTTTGATGATAAAGCATATACTTTGTAACAATCTTATTCATTTATTAATAAAAAGTATTAATTTATTAAAGGCTTTTAATTATCTACATGATCTTTGTTTTTATAATATGTGATAAACCCATAGTTTTAAGCAATGCTTTTAGAATAATGATGATGATCATTCTAATGAGATCTAAATTCTTTGAAAGCTTAAAACTAAAATAGTTCCCAATCGTTGGATTACTAAATTGGGGATTAGTGAATCCGGATAGATTGGTACATACGTTGCTTGCTCATTGGATGAGGATGATTGATCTCATGATCATTTGTGTGGAGACACTAAAGCAAGTATGTAGGTGCTTATTAGAGAATAAGTTCATTTGAGCGTGGCTCGCTAAGGAATACCTAATGGAGTTTTATTTGCTGTCGATAGGAATTCTGTAGTGATAGTAGTCTGAAGTAATCCTTGGACTTGAGATCATCATAGTATCTTGTGTATGATGAGTTATACTTTGACTTATTCCTTAAGACCCTTAGGGTATATCAAAGGGTATGCTTGGGTATAATAAGTTGTACATGGAGATAATGTATGATCAATAAAGAATCTACCACTTCTAATAAAAAGAAGAAATGTCCTATGTGATTCGATAAATGACAACCCAATAGTCCTTGGCGTTAAGGCGAGAATGAAATTAGAAAGGAGTTTCTAATTTGCATTATTTGGAGTTGTGCATTTAAGGATCGAAATACATATAATTAAATAAAATAAGACTTGACAGAGAATTCCATGTCTTATATTTAATTGGGACATTGTATGGTGGAAGGATTGAATTGTATTAAGTAACTATTTACTCAAAGGTTCTTTTATGATTAATGTTGAAATCTATATTATCTGGAAAGTCGTTGATCGCTAGGGAGGCTTATCCCATTGTAGAATAAATATTATTTATTTAAATAAATTAATTGTTTAATTTATTTATTTAAATAAGATTAGAATTGTTACAATTAATTTATTCACAACCTAGGTTTAATATGGAGAACCTAAAGGGTCACACCATAAAAGGAAGAATAATTATTTAAGAAGTTAATGGCATAATTGTAATAATATGTTAAGTATATTTAATTTAATCTATGGTGATAGAATAAATTAAATAGCTTAATATTATTATTTAATATTTTAGAAATATTAAATATAAATTAATAAGAGGAGTCTTATTAATATTATTACAATTATTATTATTTTAATTTCTAAAAGGGTTTAGAAATTAATTTAATATAAGTACTCTCATTTCTTCCTAATAGGATTAGGAGTGAAAATTAGTTAAAGGAGTTTAATTAATTATCCCTAATAAGATTAGGGAGCTTAATTAATTAAAAGAATTTAATTAATTAAATAAAATCCAATTCCTTAATTGTTAAGGTGGGTTGCCCACATCTATAAATAAGAGGAGTCTTATTATGGGTGATGGGGTTGTTGACTTTTACAACGACATAATTTCAATTTGTTGGAGAGTACTCTTTTCTATAGAGATAGAAAAACTAGGGTTTGAGCCATATACCCTTTTCTTGAATTTTCTTCTTCCTTGGTGGATCACCTCTGAGGCCAAACATTTGGGTGGCTAACGTTGATCGAAGGAAGGAACCAAACCCGGTGGATTCAAGATTGAGCGAAAGGATTTGGAGGTGAACTTGTACACGAGGAAGCTCGATCTTCAAGGGTATGATTTATTCTTTATCTTTTCGTTTAATTAATAATTATGCATAAAGGGTGATCCGGGTATATGGTTTGTAAATTTTAAACTCGATTTTACACGCTTAGCATTATTTATGCAATTTGATTAAGGCCATGAATATTACAAACCTAACGATGGTATCGAGCCAAACCTTTATGCGAATTATTAATTCTTTTGATTTGATATGTATATTGATATGTGTTTAGAACAATTTAATTGGGCATAATTTTATTATATAAAATTTATAAAAAAAAAAAAAAAATTATACCGAAAACAGCCACACCAACGCACTGAAGAAACAAGAAAAAGGCAGGTACTCATTTTTTTTTTGAAAGAAAAGCACGGAAATCGAGGAACATAATGCTGGGCATTCAAGGATTTTAAATTAAAATGTTAACAGGATAGCACGTAAACATTTTTTAAAGCCACGGAATGCATGGGTATAATATATATATATTATATTAAAATATGGTGCGGTTTATATATATATATATATATATATATATATATATATATATATATATATTATTTATTATTTTATAATATATTATATATATTATATATATATATATAATATATTATTCTTAATAATTTTATAATTAAAATAATATTTATTTTAATTTTAAAATAAAAGGTTTATTTTAAATATTAAAATAAAAGAGTTTATTTTAATTTTAAAATTAAATTTCATCTTAACTAATTAGAGTTGAAATTGGATTCCATGATAACTAATTGGAGTTGAAATTGGATTCTATTTTTCCTTAAATAAAGGAGTTTATTTAGATATGAAATAAGATTTCATATTATTCAAAATAAAAGAGTTTATTTGTGAATAGGAAAGAGAATCCTAATTTCCTTAAATAAAGGAGTTTATTTAGATATGAAATATGATTTCATATTATTCAAAATAAAGGAGTTTATTTATGAATAGGAAAAGAATATCCGTGTTTCCTTTAATAAAAGATTTTTTTTACATGGAATTGGATTCCATAATTAATTAAAATAAAAGAGTTTATTTTAATTAAAGATTTTTTTTTACATGGAATTGGATTCCATAATTAATTAAAATAAAGGAGTTTATTTTGATTAAAGATTTTGATTAAAATAAAATAGTTTATTTTATTCAAAATTAGATAAATTAAAATAAAATAGTTTTATTTTGATTTAAATTTGGATTAAAATAAAGGAGTTTATTTTGATTCAAAAATAGATTTTATACTAACTAAATTTGCCCATTAAATGATATCAATATATATATTAAATGTTTATTATTCATATGATGAATGTTATTTATTGATGCGTATGATGATGTGTATGATAATAAATGGGATTGATTATGGACTATTGACGATGCGATTAGATTTTATTTTAGTTGGATGCATGAATGTATGGGTTTTAATAAATGGGGTTAGCATTATATCGTCTTCTCTAATTTTTCTTAATGTAAATTCTATTCCTCTATATGTACTTCTCTTGATCACGATCAAGGTTTCTATTTATTTTAAATAGTATTGTAATAGGAATAGTTAGAATTAATTTTAGAAAATTAGATATCAAAGGAGCAAGGAGCGCGTGAAGACCCGTTTGTTATGGAGCACGGGTTTAAATGTAATAGTTATATTTAAATATTATTTCTTGCACCCCAGGGTTTGACCTTTTGGTTCACTTGGTGGCTCTAGTGAACCAAACTAGAATAAAAGTCCATAATCAATCCGGAAGTAGAATATAGTATTCTATATGTGCATGCTTATACTATATATATATATATATTATGCAAACATGCTTAGCATGTTCATTAATATAACGCGTATTTTATATATATATAATGCAAATACGCGTAAAACAAGATGAGACAAATTAATAACAAACCCTCAATTTTTATATTAAGTCCTAAGCGTTCAAAGATATTTGGAATATCGAGCGTCAGCCTTCTAGCATGATAAAATTAATAGAGTATTAAATATTTAATATGAGTTTGTTGTGTCACCACAAGGCAAGTATTAAGTATTTAAGATGTTAATTTATCACATTTGATGCTTATAAAGAAAATTGAACAATATTATTTTGTTGTGTCACCACAAGGATGATATTTTTCTTTTTGAATATATGGAGTGCTAGGTCGGACTTAACTTGGATAATTTTGATTCGGATGTGCCACCACTTGATCAAAATAATCTAAGAGGCAAAAGAAAAGGAGTTGCATAGTTGATGTAATTGACAAAAGTTGTCTACCTATTTATTTATATATAGTTTGTTGTGTCACCACAAGGCTATATACATTTGAAATGGGATCCTTATTCTCACTAGCAAATCTTTAATTAGATTTTGCCGAACTATATAAGTGAGGTGATATAGTTTGAAGAAAATAGTGGGAGATACCAATTTAAAACAAGACCTAAATTATTTTGGTAATTAATAAAAGAATGTATGTTAAAATGTTGTTAATTACAAATTCATTTACAAAATTTTGCAATGTCTAAATTACTATCACTGCGAAGCATATTAGATGCTAAATTAACTTGAATAAATTAAACGGATTGGTTAAGGAATTTGAGAATAGTTCTCATAAATTTGAAAAGGCTATCTTATGTCCTCATATCGCCTATCCTGCCGCAATGGTTGAAGACAATGCCTCTGAGGAAGAGATTGCTACTTTTAGAAAGTGGCAAGATGATGCACGATTGGCTCGATGCACCATGCTCGCATCCATGAGTAACGAGCTTGACGTCGGCGTAAAACTATGGATGCTCCTACTATATTCCCGCACATCAAGTAGTTGATGGTGAGGAAAGTGGGGCCCGATAGATATCGAGATATCTAAGGAGCTCTTCCGATCTAGAATGGCCAATGGCACTATAAATGCAGACAAAAGTTCTTAACATAATCAATTTGATTGATCAATTAGAACAACCGGTTTTGTCATGGATGGAGAGTTGAGCCAAGATTTGATCTTGCACTCACTCCGGACTCCTTTCACAATTGTTGTGAATTTTTCATATGAACAAGCTAGATATCGACTTTCTTTGATTTGCTTAACATATTGAAAAATGTTGAGAGTCACTTTCAACCAAGAAAGATCAAGTCTTACTTGGTGGGGCCAAAGGATCTTACGAAAGAAGAAGCGATTCAAAGAAAAGGTAAATGAAAGGCGTAAACAAAGGATAATAAGAACAAAAGCGTCACGGATAGCAAATGAGTTTGCTTCCTTTGCTATAAGCTTTGCACAGACCTTTGGAAATAAAGCTGCGAAGAAGCATCTTGCAGGAGGCTAACCAAAGAAGCTTAGTGAAGTTTGGTTATAAATACAAATTTGTTCATGATTTAAAATAAAATTTTCTTTAAGTCGAGGTTCTACTTGGGTATTGGATACCGATTTTGGTTATCATAAATATAGATTTATGAAGGACCAAGCGAAGTAAAAGCTAAACAAATATAAGTAATTCTATGTGTGGAAAATGAAGCAAAGGTTGCTTGCATTAACTATAGAAACTTATAGTTTAGCAATACCTACGAGAAAAAATCTATTAAGTTAATAAGTTGTTATTGTATTCCAGTTCTTCTTAAAAATATTATTTCCATTTTATTGTTGGACAATGAAATCTTTGGTATTATATTAATTAAGAACAATTGTTGTTCTATTTATAATAATAATGTTTTGTATAGAATTGGAATATTACTTAATAAATTTTGTATACTTGACTTACATGAAAATAATTTTTGCATATTGAACAAATTAGTATAAGAAAAGGAGATGATCATTCAAAGAGTTGAATGTGTGTATTTGCTGAAATACAAGTATGAATTATTTGAAAGGTTCAAACAATTCAGAAGTGAAACAAATTGACAATGTATTAAGATTCTTTGATTAGATCAAGGAATAAATACTTGTGCAATAAGTTTCTAGATCATCTCAAATGGTTTTCTCATAATGGACGCCTCTCGATACATAATAATTGATTGATGTATCCGAAAGAAAAATCATACCTTGTTGAACATGATGCGGTCCATAATGATTTTACTGAGCATTCCGGTATCCTTCAGGGTTATGTCCTAGAAATGGGTTTGCATATCTACGAAAATGGTAACCTCTAAATCCATTTAAAGACTCCATAAAAAGTTATGGATAGGGAGGATTCCTAATCTTAAGTATGTTAAGATAAGGGGTTCCAACTTATGTGAAAAGGTTTCAAAAGGATAAGCTTGGGACAAGATTTGACAAGTGTCGATTTGTGGGACATCCTAAAGTAAGTTTAGGGTATATGTTCTATAATTCTACTTAGCAAAAGGTGTTTGTTGCGAAACACGCTTCCTTCTAAGATAAAGGTGTTTATCATTGAAAGGGCTAGTGGGAGGATAATAGATCTTGAAGAGTTCAAGAACCACAAAACCTTTATAAATCAAATAAGAGGAACTATAGATATACCTATTGTACCACAACCTAGATATCGTAAATGCGGAATAGTCACCAGAGATACAGGAGGTATGGATTCATCATGGATGATGATGATGAGGTACACATCATAGAAGATGATGATCCAGTTACATACGATGAGGTAAGTGTTGTAGACACTCAGAGAAATGGATTGAAGCAAGTTTCTCAAATATGGAACATTCGTTTTGATGAGGCAATCAAAAGAGTTTGATTTTATCAAAAATAAGAATGAACCTAGTGTGTACAAAAGGGTCGATTAGGAGCGTCGTGACATTCCTAGTACTATATGTTGATATACTACGGATAAGGAATGACATACTAATGCTACTGATCGATAATGATAAAGTTGTCTAAACATTCCTCCATGAATGGTTTGGGAAGAGTATCTTAATTGGGGATAAAATCTATATAGATAGATTCAAGAGGATGCTCGACTTAACCCAAGGAACGTATATTCATTTGATGCTAAAGTCGTTTAGCATGGCAAACTCAAGAGATGTCTCATGTTGATGAGCTATGGGTGTATCTCTCTTAATAGTCCCCACAGACTCCACGAAAAGAAAGGTCGCATGAGTGACAATCATGCATGCAATGAAAATATCTGAGACACGATGTTGATCGGTCATATTATGGAGAAGTTCACTATGAGTCGGTGAAAAACATCTTAAAGTGCTTAACCCAACTATGGATGTGATCATATTCATAGTGGGTTTAAATTAAAACTAGAGGCTTAACAGACTCAAGTTTTTTGAAGACGGACCAAGGCGACGAAAAATCCACTTTAAGGTAGAGGTTTACCTTGAGCGATTGGTGCGATGAATTGGAAAGGTTCCAAACAACAAAAGAGTTCTTTGGTTTAGTGATAAAGACAAAGTAAATAGCTATAAATGAAGCTACAAGTTGATTGTTTGGATTAAAAGTTCATTCTGAGAACTAGGAATAGTTCTAAGTCTCATCTTGGATCTAAACATGTGTTGTGGCACTTTCATTTGATTATTAGAATCATTGAAAGATGGGAAATCACTATAGAGATAGTGGACTCTCAAGAACAACATTACATATCCATTAACTAAAGCTTATCCAACAATGAGGATAATCGTCACTTAGAGAAGAAGAGTATAAGATACCATGATGATTGGCTTTAGTGCAAGTGGGAGATTGAAAGTAGTATGCACACAAGCGATCATGTTTGATGATAAAGCATATACTTTGTAACAATCTTATTCATTTATTAATAAAAGTATTAATTTATTAAAGGCTTTTAAATATCTACATGATCTTTGTTTTATAATATGTGATAAACCCATAGTTTTAAGCAATGCTTTTAGAATAATGATGATGATCATTCTAATGAGATCTAAATTCTTTGAAAGCTTAAAACTAAAATAGTTCCCCAATCGTTGGATTACTAAATTGGGGATTAGTGAATCCGGATAGATTGGTACATACGTTGCTTGCTTTCGTTGGATGAGGATGATTGATCTCATGATCATTTGTGTGGAGACACTAAAAGCAAGTATGTAGGTGCTTATTAGAGAATAAGTTCAATTGAGCGTTGGCTCGCTAAGGAATACCTAATGGAGTTTTATTTGCTGTCGATAGGAATTCTGTAGTGATAGTAGTCTGAAGTAATCCTTGGACTTGAGATCATCATAGTATCTTGTGTATGATGAGTTATACTTTGACTTATTCCTTAAGACCCTTAGGGTATATCAAAGGTATGCTTGGGTATAATAAGTTGTACATGGAGATAATGTATGATCGATAAAGAATCTACCACTTCTAATAAAAGAAGAGAAATGTCTATGTGATTCGATAAATGACAACCCAATGAGTCCTTGGCGAAGCGAGAATGAAATTAGAAAGGAGTTTCTAATTTGCATTATTTGAGTTGTGCATTTAAGGATCGAAATACATATAATTAAATAAAATAAGACTTGTGACAATAATTCCATGTCTTATATTTAATTGGGACATTGTATGGTGGAAGGATTGAATTGTCACGGTAACTATTTACTCAAAGGTTCTTTTATGATTAATGTTGAAATCTATATTATCTGGAAAGTCGTTGATCGTTAGGAGGCTTATCCTATTGTAGAATAAATATTATTTATTTAAATAAATTAATTGTTTAATTTATTTATTTAAATAAGATTAGAATTGTTCTAATTGATTTATTCACAACCCAGTTTAATATGGAGAACCTAAAGGGTCACACCATAAAAGGAAGAATAATTATTTAAGAAGTTAATGGCATAATTGTAATAATATGTTAAGTATATTTAATTTAATCTATGGTGATAGAATAAATTAAATAGCTTAATATTATTATTTAATATTTTAGAAATATTAAATATAAATTAATAAGAGGAGTCTTATTAATATTATTACAATTATTATTATTTTAATTTCTAAAAGAGTTTAGGAATTAATTTAATATAAGTACTCTCATTTATTCCTAATAGGATTAGGAGTGAAAATTAGTTAAAGGAGTTTAATTAATTATCCTAATAAGATTAGGGAGCTTAATTAATTAAAAGAATTTAATTAATTAAATAAAACCCAATTCCTTAATTGTTAAGGTGGGTTGCCCACATCATAAATAAGAGGAGTCTTATTATGGGTGATGGGGTTGTTGACTTTTACAACGACATAATTCCAATTTGTTGGAGAGTACCCTTTTCTATAGAGATAGAAAAACTAGGGTTTGAGCCAATACCCATTTTCTTGAATTTTCTTCTTCCTTGGTGGATCACCTCTAGAGGCCAAACATTTGGGTGGCTAACGTTGATCAAAGGAAGGAACCAAACTCGGTGGATTCAAGATTGAGCGCGAAAAGGATTTGGAGGTGAACTTGTACAGGAGGCTCGATCTTCAAGGGTATGATTTATTCTTTATCTTTTCGTTTAATTAATAATTATGCATAAAGGGTGATCCGGGTATATGGTTTATAAATTTTTAAACTCTGATTTTTACACGCTTCCGCATTATTTATGCAATTTGATTGCGCTCATGAATATTACAAACCTAACACTTTCCACTTCCACTCCTGCTCCCACTATTAGTTTCTACCTTCACAGTTCCCTCGACATTACCCTTGTTCCTTCTCTCCTTGTTGTAGAGGCTCATAGCCTCACTTCCTTATTCGGCTATGATAGCCTTTTCCATGAGTGCTGCAAAAGTAGAGATCTGCAACACAACCACCTTATTTTAGAGCCAGGGTTTTAAGCCCAGCTCAAACCTTCTTGCCTTCCTAGCATCCGTATCAACTTGATGCGGTGCGAACCTAGCCAACTCATTAAACTTTGAGGCATATTCCACAACAGTCATGTTCTCCTTCTTTAACAACAAAAATTTCACTTCTATCCTAGCCTGCATACTAGATGAAAAATAGTTTTCAAAAAACATAGTTTTGAACCTTGCCCAAGTAACTACACCTTCTCCTGCCCTAGTTTGATTTGCCTCCCACCTAAAATTTGCCTCCCCTTTCATCATATAGGTAGCAAAAGCGGTCTTTTGCCCCTCAGTTACCCTAGCTATCACAAATGCCTTTTCTATTTCCTTAACCCAGGTTTGTGCCTCTATAGGGTCAGTTGTCCCTCTAAATTCTGGCGGTCCTACAGCCTTAAAATCTTTGAAGTTCTCCAAATAATTATCCGGCTGGTTCCCTGCGGCTGGCATTCCTTGTTGTATAGCCTGAGCTACCATGTTCGCAAAGTTTTGCATCGGGTCTTGTTGTTGTCCTTCAGCGTTGTTGACAGATTTTTCTGCCCTCTAATTTTGAGTTTGACGTCTTGGCGGCATTATCTGCTTAAATAAAATCATAAATTATTCTTTATTAAATTACATTCTAAACCTTATCATATAATTTTAATATATTAAACTTGTTTCATTACTCAAACATAGATTCATATTCATTTAACGAATAGTTTACATAGCATAGCACATACTGATTTAAACATCAGCTATCCCTTTGTGACTACAAAAGTCGAGATTCGCTACTACTACTTATACAAAAGTTGGGAATAGTACATTACACACGCATATTTATCTTATACACATCACCAAACATATATAATCAAATACTAATTATACTTATTTCCTACACCTCATCCTGATTTTGGACAACCTTTCACCCGATGACCTTCCAACCCACAAATAAAACATGCACCTTGCTTAAAGTCGGGGCAATGAGGAGAGGTATGTCCCTCACAGCTGCAAATATAACATATCTTTTTCTCTTGGTTATTATCGGATTTTCCTAAGTCGTGGTCTTTTATCTTTCTTTTCCCCTTCTTGCTCGGAGCTGCACACGATATGTTACTTTTGGCTCCTATCTGATCAATTTGGATTTTAAGCTTATCTTGTTCTTCCATTATTTCTATTAACGCCTGACGCAATTGACTATTTAACATCTTTTCTATTTCTCACAACTTTTCCAAAGAAGAAACCTTGTTCCTAAGATTCTGCACTTTTGTTGATGTTTGATCAGCTCCAACTTCGGTGTCCGAATCACTATCTGTCAGCTCTATTATTTTGGGATCTAGTATAATATTTTTTAGAATGATCACCTCATCAAGGTCACCTTCAATGTGAGCCTCTATTTCAGCTATTAGCTTTGATAATTGCTCGGGTGTATGGGTTTGATCCTTCTTCAAGTTATAAGCATATAATAAACCTTTTCCACATGACATCTACACACATAAATTATTCTGATTAGCATATAGAATATACACACAGTAAATAATAATTTTATATATATTATCTTTTATTTTGGTTGACGATGAATTTATCCAATTCATCTCCTTTTAAACTCTATATGAGTTATTTATATTTTCAATGTTTCCCTCTATTCTAAGGTTATAGCCTAAGGTCTATCCCACCTAAGGTTTCTAACCCTAAAGCTCTGATACCATGTTGTGACGCCCCCAAATTCAGGTACTTGAAACCCGACCTCGGTGCTTCACGATACCATTTCTATGAGCGAAATAATACTAATAATAATAACAAAAATATAAATATCAAACTTAATTTACATATCAGAGTCTTATCCCAAGTACGTGACCTTTAAACATTCATTACATGATACTTAATAGTTATCATTGTCTTAATAAAGTCTAATTATTACATAAAATACCATAAAATCTTATTTTGTTTGCTTTCCTTTTCCTTTGTTTCTGCATGAACCTTCAGGTTGATCACGATTGGCTGAAAACATTTAAATTAAGCAAGGATGAGCATTTGAGTGCCCAACAAGTGCTAGCAATCAATAACAATTAGCTGAAAGGATTAAATATTTTCTTTGAACGACACTTACAACGAATCAATAGTTCACTACTACAAAACTGTAAATAGACAACGCGAAAAAAACGTTGTGGTTTCAGTCAGAAAAACGTCGTGGTTAAGGGTGTCATCTATTTGACACCCTTGCACCACGTTTTTAAAACGTTGTAATTAAGCACATTACACAACGTTTTTTTAAGCAAAAAATGTTGTAGATTTGTTTTTCATAAATTAATAGATGCTTAAAAACGTTGTAGAAGGTATGATTCCACAACGTTTTCTGGATAAAAATGTTGTAGTTTAATATATCAGACAACGTTTAGGCATATTTACACAACGTTTTTAAAATGTTGTAGATTTTAAAAATAATAAAAAAAAGAAAAAAAAAGTTGTGGTTCACCTACATTACCAATGCACCTGCAATATGCTAATGCCTAAAAGATTAGCATATTGTAGCCTGAAAGATTAAAAGAGTTGTAAATTCAATCATTTATCAAAGATTCCAAGTAATCATTTATTCTCAAAGTAGTTGCATCCTTACATCTCTCATCTCTCTACATATTACAAAAAGAAGAGAATATGTACAACTGCTTATGGGGAGGTACAAGATGGATGAAAAGCCATTATACAACTGGAAGCATTCTTCTAGGTGCTGAAACTGAATTGCCATTGATTCATAACTGGACTCCAATCCTTTAGGCAACCTGCATCACAAAATGTAATGATTTTATTACTTGGTATTGTTATATTTAAAATTTATGAGGCTTTAAACCATAACACACCCAGTGAAAAATCATATGCATGGAAACCAAGCTAGATAAAGTTGGCCAATACAAGGTTAAAAGACATTACGTTGACATATCCGGCATGTTCCTTCTTTCTAAGATTTGCAAAAACAATGTATACTTTTATAAACAGTATACTAATGCAACAAAACAACAATGTAGAACTTTGGAGCTACCAAAAAGTAATAATAAAACTTTGTAATAATCAATTGAACCGCTATAGCAAAAAACATGAGAAGATATGCAGATCGCAAAGCTACATAGCGAGGGGAAAAAAGTTCATTTACAAATTACCTCCTTGAAGGAATGGACATCAGTTCCCCATAGCCAAGCATCACAACCTGCATCTCTTGCACCCCATATGTCATTCCTACGATCATCTCCTACATGAACATCATCCTCTGGTTTCAAATCCAACAACTCGCAAGCTCTTAGGAAAATCATGGGGTTTGGTTTCTCTGCTGCAACCTGAGAGAGACCATGAAAATGTGAATACTCCAGAAAATACGCCAAGTAAAACAACACACAAATTAACAATCATAGTTGAATATATTATTACTTTGATACTAGAGCTTTGAGCTTTATTTCATTATTGGTGAGTTTCTAGAAATCTGTGTGGATAGGTCCCTTCACCTTTCATTGTCATTCTTTATCTTGAAATTTCTTTTCTTTTTAACAGAAGCAACAATGGGCTAGCTGCTACTTTGGTTATCAGCCTACAACAATAACATGCGACCTCATTCTTGGACGAGGTGAGTGTGCTAATCAAATATGACCTTGGGTTCTCTATGTCCACAAAAATGGAATTGCTTTTGATAGGAATGGGAGATGACCTGGGATCAGTTATAGGAACGTGGAAAGGGGTGGTAGGGGTGAACCTGGAATCTGTATTTAATGTACAATGTTGAGAAGATAAACTAACTAGATAACTTCATTTAAAAATCTATACGCCACATTCATGTTTCCATGCTCATATCGATATCTGATTGCAAAAATGGTTAAAAATAAATAAATAAGTGGAAATTGATATGCTTACCATTGATGATAGAGAGGAGGAGGCGCTCACACCTTATTAGAAACTCCCAATGTGGGTAGGTCTTCAATCCAAGCCTACTTATGATGTGATCAATGAATGAAAATGGTGTCACTGGACTCATCTTCCATTCAAGGAAAGAGAGTACCGAAAGCTCCATTCTCATAATACTCCTTGAATCAAACACAAACTTTGATTCCTCTACCTAGATATCAGATACCCATCAACAGAACCCACATCAATAACACGTTAAAATGCCCATTATGACATTTCCACAAACACACATTGCATACACAGAAATACACATAAAAGAAAACATACCTGGAAGTCTATAAGAAGAGGCACTTGGGTCTCCTCAACTTTGGCAACTAAAGAAAGGTAAGAACCAACAGCTAGTTGACTCATCCATGGCTTATCTTTTTGAATGCAGAGGCTTGATATGAACCTGTCAAAGTAATTAACAGCTAAAATAACAGTCAACCCAGTAAATCCATAGTGAGAACAGACCATTAAAACCAAATCAATGGCCAGTTTTCTTGCTTCCATTAAAGATTCATCTTGAGGGTTGAAAGGGGTCTGTTTTTTCTTTAGATAAAAGAGACAAAAGCTCATCATTTTCCTAAAACAAGTCGTGTTCTAACAAGGATAGGGGTTTATCAAGGGTTTGATTAATGTTTTCACTACTCTCTTGTTCAAAACTAAGGGCTCCTAGATCTTTCCCAAAATGCTCTTCACAGAAAAGACCGTTTAGAACACAGTTCAAGGTGACCAACCTCTTAACACCATTTGTTCATCAAATGGACTGCTATTGGAACAATTTCCACTTAAAGAAAAAGTAGTTGAACCACCAAAGCCCTACATTAGGTGAGACTAGAAAAAGGAACCAGTTGTGGGCGAAGGTTCCGCCTGAAAGACAAAGAATGAAGTTCACAACAATTATTAAACCAAGCCTTTTAACATCCACTAATGTTTCAGAAAGATTTAAATAAAATTCTAGAGGCCCAAACAAAATATATAAAAAAATCACAGTCATCTTGGTTCCCTAATTTGTATGACTATTATTATAAGTGCACCATTTATCTTTTATAAAACAACACAAAAAGAAAAGGGTTAAGCACCAAACAGAAAAGGAAGATTCATTCTGTGAAAAAACAACACTGACGGTTGAAGAGACCAAAAATGAAAAGAATGTAAAGTATCAAGAGAGAGAGAGAGAGAGAGAGAGAGAGAAAAATCTCGACAGGCATAATTGTAGCGAGATGCTTAAATATAATACGACCTAATGTAAGCATCAGAATCCACTGGTCACACAAGCATTCATAATTACACTGTATATATTCTGCACAAATGAGCACTCAATATAAAGAAAAATAAGATTAATAAATTTCCCAAGTGCGAAAGTGATGGGAAGAAGAATCAAACATTAAATTGGAATTTGAAAATGTACTTTAACAAAAGAGTCGATTTTTATTGCTGATTAAAGCTAAAAGCATATCACAGATCACTAAATTCCACCACAATTCCCTGCTAAAGTTACTACTGTGATGTAACCACACATTCATAACACAGTAAAGTTAAAGCAAATCCAAACTCCTAATCTTCAATGGCCAACACAGTTTTGAAGCAAGTAACAAAAAGCAAGTAGCAACCAAAGGAACGATTTTGTATTACAGAGCAACACAGCTTACCTTGATATTGGAGAGGAAAACCGGAGACTCGAGAAATGACGTCGGACTGAGACTTGAGGTATGGTAATAGATGTGGACCTAGAGATCGGTCTACTCCGCTTACCCACGGGAGCTTCGTCCCTCTTCAATCGAACTCCGGAAGTCGAAAGGTCGGTGTTCCTCACCTTCTGGTGAGTTGGCTTGCGAGAAGTGGGTTTTGACGAAGAAGATCTGAATCTGGTGAATGGGGGTTTAGGGATTTAGAAGAAAGAATAGCTGGTAGGAAACAGAATACAGTAGTAGCCGAAGGTTTCGATTAAGGAAACAGGCCAGCGTCTTATTTTTTTTTTTTTCTCCGTGTTTTTCATATAGATAACATTTTTTTTAAACGTTATCTATTTAAAACTAAAAATTGTCCTTTATAAATACATATCATTTTTTTTATATCTATCTACAACGTTTTGTTAAAAAATGTTATAAAAAAAAACCATAACGTTTTTTATAAAAACGTCATCTTTTAAGTGTTGTCTTTTTATGATTTTGTAGTAGTGGTTATGAAGTAAGTTGAACCAATAATAACAACATATCAATTCTAAATCAAATTTTTTGAAACTACGTAGTGACTATAAATGAGGATCAGTCGACAGACTACAAACATTGTTTTCTATTTTCGAAAAAATTGAGCAGAACTTCATCTATAAACCGTCATAACTTACAAATCCGCGGGGTGATCAAAGACATTATGCCTCATTGATCAATCTGCATACAAAAATAATATTTTAAATCCAAAGATATCCGCCTTAGGTGCATAAAAGTTTTCCCAGATTTGGGATGTTCACAATTAGTTTGGAATTTGAGATAAAATAATCCAGCTGAGTAACAATAATGCTCTATCCTGGTCAACGATATTTTTAAATCTGTGTCTAGCTGAGTTAAATAGCTTAGACGAATTTTAAATATCATATACATACCTGAAAACTAGTAGGTATGTGTCAACATGTGATTAAATACAATCATTATCCAAGTGGGGGCACTTGTATAATCTAACTTAACTATCTATAAATAGGGTATATATTGATCATATATTACTACTGTACTGGAAAATGAATAGAGTTCGATAACTAGCATGAATACTAATGTTAAAATTCATGATCAATAACAGTAGAGTTTAAAAACTTATATACATGAGTATAATTCGATAACTTACTTACACACAATTATTGCATAAGTAGATACAAAGAGTAAGGATACTTGTCTGGTCTGCTGCTTACAGCTATACAACTTAGTTTTATCTTTTATATCAAGCCCTATCATTAATAAGATCATTTATTTGATTAGAATAACATATCGTATCACATTGTACTGCTATTTGTAGTCAGCACATAACCTAATCACATTGTCACATATATTTAACAGTTATTGGATCACAAACAAACACATATCCAGTCAAATTATCAAAGGCCAAATCAATTTCTAAAATATTTCGATGTACCGATGGCTTTATCGGGTAATTATTTAGTCTAAGACTTTATCCTGTAGTTCAATATCCATTTAGACTATTTAAATAACAGTCATATTATTTTTAAATAACTTACAATAATTTTTAAATAATTATTATAATTTATCATAATTTTTCAAACACCGGAATCATTATTAAATATTTTAAATATTAAATAATTATATTTTATTAATATTTAATTAATATTAAACTATTAATGAAACCATTGCTAAAATATTAAAGTTATTTATATTAACTTAGAATATTTTTAAAGTATTAATATTACCCTTAAACAATTAAAATCATTTTAAAATACTTACCATTAATATTTAAATATTAATGTATTATTTATCCAAATATTAAAAGTTATTAATTATAACTTAAAATATTTTAATTCATTTATATCCTTCTTAAATGATTTTAAATCAATAAAATCATTTTAAAACTATTTATTTAATATAATTAATAAATAATTTTAATATCATTAATATTAAATTATTAATGAAATTATCCTTTAAATATTAAAAGTTATATTTTATAACTTCAAATATTTTTAGACACTTTATTTTCATTTAAAATGATTTTTATAATATAAAAATCATTTTAAACTAATTTATTTAATATAATTATTAGGTAATTCTAATATCATTAATATTAAATAATTATTGAAATTTACTTTAAAATATTAAAAGTTATATTTTATAACTTAAAATATTTTAAATACCTTATTATCATTTAAAATGATTTTTAATATAATAAAATCATTTTTAATTAATTTATTTAATGCATTTAAATATCCATAATATTCAAAAAAAAATTAATATTTATGAAAAATATGTCAAATTATTAAAAGTTAATTTTTATAACTTAAAATAATTTAAAAAATAATTTTTGTAATTTTCAGAAATTAATTTCTATTTTTAAGTAAATTTTTGGAATTTAAATTAAATAAAATTAAAGGGCCTGTTGCTATAGCATTTAGCGACAGAAAGCGTCGCCTAAGGTGTTCTTGAGGCTCAAGAACATTCAAAAGATAGTTTCGAGCTAGCTAGTTTGACCATGAATAATTTATTGTATATGATGTTCCTAGTCTATCTATTGATCAAATATTGTATTAGTAATGTAATATTACAAGTTCATAAACATTTATGGTTCATAACATAACAAACAAGCAAGATCTAAGGCTCGAGAACATCTTTGTCGAAATTTATTCATTAAGTTTTAAATTTGCCCAAAAATCAAGTCATGCGGGTCAACGACCTTGGTGGCCTTATATCATGAAATCGGTTCATGGTAAAGGTGTTCTAGACGTCGCGCTGTATAGAAGAACTAACATAGAACATGTTTTGAATAATAGTCAAGTCTAAACATCATTAATCAAAAAGATCTAAGCCATAGAAAAGACTGTCAGAGTTGTTCTTCATTTTTTGGGTTACCCAAAAATGAAGAACAGTTCGTGAGGCCTACTCTGGGCTTCCACAACTTGTTGTGCTTGTAACATTTTTATGATCTATTGAGTCCAGTATATAGCCAACATGTAACTGAAGATATCTATTACAAAATATAAACAAAACAACAACAGAATCACAAGATCTATGCTGGTCAAACCCTGTCAGAGATCACGTTCTTGAGCTTTCTGGGTTACCCAGAAACTCAATCCGTGATCATCTGGCCTGCTTTGACAAGCCACTGACTTCAACCCTTTTGATATATAGGAGATTTTAAGTCATAAACATGTAGTCCATATAACATATAACAATCTAGATACAACATCAGAATCAAAGTAACGAGAACAAGCAAGATCTGGGCCCATGAACTTGCTGTCAGAACTTTCTGGGCAAGTTCTGGGTTTTACAGATTTGGAAAGTCATGGTCGGTCAACTAGGTTTGACCAACCATAACTTTTAATCTGTTCATGATTTGGGCTTGTTTCAAGTTTCAGATCAAAGCCCTTACAACAAAGAATAGATCTATAACATCAAACACCACAAACACTTAATGTAACGCCCCGAAAAATCGAACCTTTTGTAAATACTTTTAATAATGAATAAAATAATTTTATTTATTATTATTATTATATTATTATTATTATTATTATTATTATTATGTGTTAGTAAGATGAATGTCGTTCTATAACCTAGAAACATCAGAAAGTCGTAGTATTTTGACTACGTGAATGAATTATAGTGTTTGAATTTCCAAGACGAAAATAAAAGTTTTCCGAGAAATTTTCTGTAAAACACTATTCATCGATTTCTGTTCGGGAATTATTTTTGAACTTCTGAGAAATACGTAATGTTATAATATCAAGTTAAGATGGATTATGTAATAATAATCTAGGTATGAAAAACGCAATATTTCACATGCGGACTTTAATTCGAGAACGTTAGGAATATCAAGCGTTAAGAAGATAATGTAATGATCATATGATACGTATGTATTGTACGAGGTATTAAATACGAAGTATTGTATGAATATGTACAAAGGATGGTATATTGTATATTATGAATTAATATACGAGTGAGAATACAAGTATAATACGTAGAGAAATTGTAATAAGGTTTTTAGCCAAATGAATTGGACTTGTAGGAGTGTTAGCAATTTGTAAAGTCCAATGGAATATAATGTGCAATCCCAATTGGTTACTAAAGTAAAGTCCAAAAAGGAATTAATATAAGCCCAAGAGTTAAGTTAATTTAATTAAATCCAAGCCCAAGCTAGGATCCATTGGTTTGTAGTGACCCATGGGGCAACCCATGTTAATGTGGTTAAACTTGGTGACCAAGAACTTTAAGTAATAACCAAGCAAAGGATATGTTTTGTGGTGGTCAAGTAATATGAGTGGTTTGCAAGTTTACTTAGTTGTTAAGTATGGAATAGTAAGGAGGTTTGTTAAGGAGTTGGGATGATCTAATGTCCCGTATGCCCTCACATTGGAAGTCCTATAAATACCCAACTTGGATTTCATTATTATTTGTTCATTTTTCATCCAATACAAAACAACTTAAGTGTTAGAGAGAATAAGCCAAGAATAAGTCAAACTTTGCTTGCTAGATTTCCAAAGAGAAAAAAGCTAGTCATAAAAGGTAAATGATCTTATGCCATTAATCTTCTATCTCTACCATAAAAACTTGATAGAGAAGTGAAGATCATGTATGCTAAGCAATGAATAAGTAATGGACTTAAGCCGAATACATCATGAATAAGTAAGATAAACCTAAATAAGTTATTAACTTATGATGAACAATGATGAACTTGTCATATGAAGTTAGGATGATGAATAAGATGCAAGAATGATGAATAAAGGACTTAAATTATCATAAGTCATGAGAATAGAAACTATAAGTAGTTTATACTTTGATAAGCTATAAACTCATAAAGAATAAGCCATAAGTTGTCATGAAATAAGTGTTAAGTTTGTAATATTCATGAATGCAATCAAATTGCACAAAATAAGCGGAAACGTGTAAAAATCAGATTTTAAAATTTTACAAACCATATACCCGGATCATCATTTATGCACAATTATTAATTAAACGAAAAGATATGAAAAACAAGAATCATACCCTTGAAGATTCGAGCATCCTCAGGTACAAGTTCACCTCCAATCCTTTTCGCGTTCAACTTGAATCCACGGGGTTTGGTTCCTTTCTTTGATCAACGTTAGCCACCCAAGTGTTTGGCCTCTAGAGGTGATCCACCAAGAAAGAATAAAGATTCAAGAAGAAGGGTGGTTGGCTAAACCCTAGTTTTCTATCTCTATAGAAAAAAAACATACACTCCAACTCTTGGAATTGCGTATATTGTAAAAAAGTCAACAACCACTACACCCATAATAAGACTCCTCTTATTTATAGATGTGGGCAACCCTCCTTAACAATTAAGAAATTGAGTTTTATTTTAATTAATTAAATTCCTTTAATTAATTAAGCTCCCTAATCTTATTAGGGATAATTAATTAAACTCTTTTAATTAAACTCTTTTAATTAGGATATTTGAGAGTACTTTTATTAATTAATTTCCAAACTCCTTTAAGAATTAAATAATAATAATAATAGTAATAATAATAATAAGACTCACATTATTAATTTATATTTAATATTGCAAAAATATTAAATAATAAATATTAAGCTATTTAATTTATTCTATCACCATAGATTAAATTAAATATACGTAACTTATTATTACGATTATGCCATTAACTTCTTAAATAATTATTCTTCCTTTTATGGTGTGACCCTTTATGTTCTCCATATTAAACCTATTTGTGAATAAATCAATTAGAACAATTCTAATCTTATTTAAATAAATAAATTAAGCTATTAATTTATTTAAATAAATAATATTTATTCTACAATAGGGATAAGCCTCCTAGCGATTAACGACTTTTCGGATAATATAGATTTTAACATTAATCATAAAAGAACCTTTGAGTAAATAGTTACAGTCTGAATTCAATCCTTCCACCATACAATGTCCCAATTAAATATAAGACATGAAATTACTGTCAAGTCTTATTTTATTTAATTATATGTATTTCGACTCTTAAATTCACAATTCCAAATAATGCAAATTAGAAACTCCTTTCTAATTTCATTTTGCCTTGACCAAAGACTACTGAGTTGTCATTTATCGAATCACATAGGACATTTCTCTTCTTTTACTAGAAGCGGTAGATTCTTTATTGATCATACATTCTCTCTATGTACGACTTATTATACCCAATCATACCCTTTGATATACCCTAAGGGTCTTAAGGAATAAGTCAAAGTATAATTCATCATACACAAGATACTATGACGATCTCAAGTCCAATGATCACTTGTACTACTATCACTACATGAATTCCTATTGACAGGTAAGTAAAACTCCATTAGGTATTTCTTAGCGAGCCACGTTCAATAAACTTATTCTCTAATAAGCACCTACATACTTGCTTTAGTGTCTCCACACAAATGATCATGAGATCAATCATCCTCATCCAATGAGCAAGCAACGTATGTACCAATCTATCCGGATTCACTAATCCCCAATTTAGTAATCCAACATTTGGGAACTATTTTAGTTTTAAGCTTTCTAAGAATTTAGATCTCATTAGAATGATCATCATCATTTTTCTAAAAGCATTTCTTAAAACCATGGGTTTATCACATATTATAAAACAACATCATGTAGATAATTAAAAGCCTTTAATAAATTAATACTTTTTATTAATAAATGAATAAGATTGTTACAAAATATATGCTTTATCATCAAACATGATTGGCTTGTGTGCATACTACTTTCAATCTCCCACTTGCACTAAAGCCAATCGTCATGGTATCTCATACTCTTCTTCTCTAAGTGACAATTATCCTGCTGTTGGATAAGCTTCAGTAAATGGATATGTAATGTTATTCTTGAGAGTCCACTATCTCTATAGTGATTTCCCATGTTTCAATGATTCTTATAATCAATTTAAAGTGCCACAACACATGTTTAGATCCAAGATGAGACATAGGAACTATTCCTAGTTCTGTTATGAACTTTTCATCCAAACAATCAACTTGCAGCTTCATTTACAACTATATACTTTGTCTTTATCACTAAACCAGTAACTCTTTGCTGTTTGAAACCTTTCTAATTCACTGCACCACTGTTCAAGGTAACTCTTTACCTTAAAGTAGATTTTCTGTCATCTTGGTCTGTGTGAAAAACTTGAGTCTTTTAAGCCTTCTAGTTTTAATTCAGACCAACCATAAATCTGATCACATCCTTAGTGCCGGTTAAGTACTTTAAGATGTTTTTCATTGACTTACAGTGATCTTTTCCAGAATATGACCGATCATCATCAGGTCTTGTATATTTCATTGTATACATGATTGTCACTCATGCGATCTCTCTTTTCAGTAGTCTATGGGAACTATTAAGAGAGATACACTCCATGGATCATCAACATGAGACATCTCTTGGAGTTTGTCATGCTAAACGACTTTAGCATCAAATGAATATACGCTTCTTGGGTTAAGTCGAGCATCCTCTTAAATCTATCTATATAGATTTTTATCCCCAATTACGATACTCTTCTCAAATCATTCTTTGAGGAATGTTTAGACAACTTTATCTGTACTTATTGTAGCATTACTATGTCATTCCTTATCTATAGTATATCAACATATAATATTAAGAATGTCACGGCGCTCCCACTGACCCTTTTGTACACACTAGAACTCTTACCTCATCGTATGTAACTGGATCATCATCTTCTATGTTCTGTACCTCATCATCATCATCTATGATGAATCCATACCTCCCAGGTATCTTCGGTACTATTTAAGATTTATGATTCGGTTGTGGTACAATAGGTCTATCTACAAGTTCCTCTTATTTGACTTATAGTATTTTGTTGTTCTTGAACTCTTCAAGATTCCATTATCCTCCCACTAGCCCCTTCAATGATAAACACCTTTATCTTAGAAGGTAGCGTGTTTCGCAACAAACACCTTTTGCTAAGTAGGATTATAGAACATATACCCTAAACTTACTTTAGGATGTCCCACAAATCTATACTTATCAAATTTTGTCACAAGCTTATCCTTTTGAAACCTTTTCACATAAGTTGGACAACCCCTTATCTTAACATACTTAAGATTAGGAATCCTCCCTGTCCATAACTTTTATGGAGTCTTGGGGTCGAATTTTGAGATTACCTTTTCGTAGATATGCAGCCATTTCTAAGACATTACCCCGTAAGGATCTTTGGAATGCTCAGAAATCATTATGGACCATACCATGTCCAACAAGGTATGATTTTTCCTTTCAGATACATCAATCTGTTATTTCGTATCAGGAGGCGTCCATTATGAGAAAACCATTTGAGATGATCTAGAAACTCATTGTACAAGTATTTATTCCTCGATCTAATCAAAGAATCTTAATACTTGGCCAATTTGTTTCACTTCTGAATTCTTTGAACCTTTCAAATAATTCGCACTTGTATTTCAGTAAATACACACATTTAACTCTTTGAATGATCATCTCCTTTTCTTATACTAGTTTGTTTAATTTGCAAAATGATTTTCACTTAAGTCAAGTATATAAAATCTATAAAGTAATATTTCAGTTCTATAAAACATTGTTATTATAAATAGAACAACAATTGTTCTTAATTATAATACCAAAAAATTTATTGTCCAACAATAAAATGGAAATAATGTTTTTAACAAGTAATGGAATACAATAACAACTTATTGACTTAATAGATTTGCCCGTAGGCATTGCTAAACTATAAGTTCCTATGGCTAATGCAGCAACCTTTGCTTCATTTACCAGACATAGGAGTACTTATCTTTTGTTTAGCTTTTTACTTCTACTTGATCCCTTCATCAATCTATATTTATGATAACCAATGCCGGTATCCAATACCCAAGTAAAACCTTAACTTAAAGAAAAATTTATTTCAATAATGAACAAAACGGTATTGTAACCAAAACTTCATTAAGCTTCTTTGGTTAGCCTCTGCAAGATGCCTCTAGCAGTTTCTTTCCAGTGTCCAGGCTTATTGCAGGGGAAGCAAACTCACTTGCTATTCGTATCAATTTTGTTCTTATTATCCTTTGTTTTGTTTTTTTTCTATTTACCTTCTTAGAATCGTTCTTCTTTTCAGAAGATCCTTTGGCCCCTACCAGTAAGACATGGTCTTTCTTGGTTGGAAAGTGACTCTCAACATTTTCAACATGTTAAACATATCAGCGAGGCTAATATCTAGCTTGTTCATATGAAAAATCACAACAATTGTGAAAGGAGTCCGGGAGTGAGTGCAAGATCAAATCTTGGCTCAACTCTCCATCCATGACAAAACCCATTGTCCTAATTGATCAATCAAATTGATCATCATTAGGACATGTGTCTGTACTTTAGTGCCTTAGGTCATTCTAGATCGGAAGAGCTCCTTAGATATCTGATATCTATCAGTCCTACTTTTCCTCACCATCAACTACTTGATGTGCAGGAATATAGTAGGAGCATCCATAGTTTCATGCTAACGCTGAAGCTCGTTACTCATGGATGCGAGCATGATGCATTGAGCCAACTGTGCATCATCTTGCCACTTTCTAAAAGTAGCAATCTCTTCCTCAAAGGCATTATGCGCAACCATTCTGCGAGGATAGGCGTGTGACATATGATAGCTTTTTAGCCGCGAGAACTTTTCTCAATTTTCTTAACTAATTCGTTTAATTCGGTCCGATTAATTTAGCATCTAATATGCTTCGCAGTGATAGTAATTTAGACATTGTAAAATTCTATAAATGAATTTGTAATTAACAACATTTTAGCATATATTCTTTTATTAATTACCAAAATAAATTAGGTCTTGTTTTAAATTGGTATCTCCCACTATTTTCTTCAAACTTTATTACCCTCAATATATATAGTTCGGCAATATATAATTAAAGATATGCTAGTGAGAATAAGGATCCCATTTCAAATGTATATAGCCTTGTGGTGACACAACAAATTATATATAAATAAATAGGTAGACAACTCTTGTCAATTACATCAACTATGCAACTCCTTGTATTTTGCCTCTTAGATCATAATGGTCAAGTGTGTGCACATCCGAACTAAAATGATTTAAGTTAAGTCCAACCTAGCACTTCATATATTCAAAAAAGAAAAATATTGTCCTTGTGGTGACACAACAAACTTATAATAATTAATTGATAATCTATTATTTTATCATGCTAGAAGGCGACGTTCGATATTCCAAATATCTTTGAACGCTTAGGACTTAATATAAAAAATTTGAGGGGTTTGTTATTAATTTGTCTCATTTGTTTAGTGAGCATGCACATATATATATATATATATATATATATATATATATATATATATATAATACGCGTCATATTAATTAACATACGAAGCATGTTTGCATAATATATAATATATATACTATAAGTATACACATATAGATTACTATATTCTACCCGGATTGATTATGGACTTTTATTCTAGTTTGGTTCACTAGAGCCACCAAGTGAACCAAAAGGACAAATCCTAGGGGTGCAAGAATTAATATTTAAATATAACAATTACATTTAATCTCGGGCTCCATTAAAAACGGGTCTTCAAGCGCTCCTTGCTCCTTGTTCTCCAATTCTTCAAAAATAATTCTAATTATTCCTATTACAAAACTATTTAAAATAAATAGAAACCTTGATCAGAAGTCAAATGGAAGTACATAGGAGGGAGATATAATTTATATTTAGAAAAATTAGAGAAGACGAGGTACGCAGACCCCATTTAATAAAACCCATACATTCATGCATCCAACTAAAATAAAATCCAATCACATTGGTCAATAGTCCATAATCAATCCCATTTATTATCATACACATCACCATATGCATCAATAAATAACATTCATCTCATGAATAATAAACATTCAATATATATATTGATATCATTTAATGGGCAAATTTAGTTAGTATAAAATCTAATTTTGAATCAAAATAAACTCTTTTATTTTAATCCGAATTTAAATCAAAATAAAACCTTTTATTTTAATTTATCCAATTTTGAATAAAATAAACTATTTTATTTTAATCAAAATCTTTAATCAAAATAAACTCTTTTATTTTAATTAATTATGGAATCCAATTCCATATAAAAAAACTTTATTAAAGAAAACACGTATTCTCTTTCTTATTCACAAATAAACTCTTTATTTTGAATAATATGAAATCTTATTTCATATCTAAATAAACTCCTTTATTTAAGGAAATACTTGATTCTTTCATATTCAGTAAATAAACTCTTTTATTTTAGGAAACATAGAATCCAATTTCAACTCCAATTAGTTATCATTGAATCTAATTCCAACTCTAATTAGTTAGCATGAAATCCTAATTTTAAAATTAAAATAAACTCTTTTATTTTAATATTAAAATAAACCTTTTATTTTAATTATAAAATAATTATATATATATATATATATATATATATATATATATATCCGACGCATGAAATCAGGAAACCAAAGGAATCATAATACCTTCACCTTCAGATTATATATATAAAATAACGGGCTTCCTTTTTCCTTATTTGCTTGATTACTAAAGTAGGAATCAAACTGAATCAGGATTATGCGGCCACGTAATCATGAATATATCCTGCATGTTCAAACAACTTATATGTATATATATAATTACATGATTAAAACAGAATCCGCAAATTAACAGGAATTAACATTTTAAAAAAAAAAAAATTTATACAACAAAATTATGTTCAATTAAATTCTTCTAAACACATATCAATATACATATCAAATTAAAATAATTAATAATTCGCATAAAGGTTTTGCTCTGATGCCACTGTTAGGTTTGTAATATTCATGAATGCAATCAAATTGCACAAAATAAGCGGAAACGTGTAAAAATCAGAGTTTAAAATTTTACAAACCATATATCTGGATCATCCTTTATACACAATTATTAATTAAACGAAAAAATATAAAAAACAAGAATCATACCCTTGAATATTCGAGCTTCCTCAGGTACAAGTTCACCTCCAATCCTTTTCGCGTTTAACTTGAATCCACCGGGTTTGGTTCCTTTCTTTGATCAACGTTAGCCACCCAAGTGTTTGGCCTCTAGAGGTGATCCACCAAGAAAGAATAAAGATTCAAAAAGAAGGGTGGTTGGCTAAACCCTAGTTTTCTATCTCTATAGAAAAAGAACATACTCTCCAATTCTTGGAATTGCGTATATTGTGAAAAAGTCAACAACCACTACACTCATAATAAGACTCCTCTTATTTATAGATGTGGACAACCCTCCTTAAAAATTAAGGAATTGAGTTTTATTTTAATTAATTAAATTCCTTTAATTAATTAAGTTCTCTAATCTTATTAGGGATAATTAATTAAACTCTTTTAATTAATTTAACCTCCTAATCTTATTAGGATATTTGAGAGTACTTTTATTAATTAATTCCCAAACTCCTTTAGGAATTAAATAATAATAATAGTAATAATAATAATAATAATACTCTCTTATTAATTTATATTTAATATTGCAAAAATATTAAATAATAAATATTAAGCTATTTAATTTATTCTATCACCATAGATTAAATTAAATATATGTAACTTATTATTACGATTATGCCATTAACTTCTTAAATAATTATTCTTCCTTTTATGGTGTGACCCTTTAGGTTCTCCATATTAAACCCTTGTGAATAAATCAATTAGAACAATTCTAATCTTATTTAAATAAATAAATTAAGCTATTAATTTATTTAAATAAATAATATTTATTCTACAATAGGGATAAGCCTCCCTAGCGATTAACGACTTTTTCGGATAATATAGATTTTAACATTAATCATAAAAGAACCTTTGAGTAAATAGTTCTTGTCTGATTCAATCCTTCCACCATACAATGTCCCAATTAAATATAAGACATGGAATTACTGTCAATTCTTATTTTATTTAATTATATGTATTTCGACTCTTCAATGCACAATTCCAAATAATGCAAATTAGAAACTCCTTTCTAATTTCATTCTGCCTTGGCCAAAGACTACTGAGTTGTCATTTATCGAATCACATAGGACATTTCTCTTCTTTTACTAGAAGCGGTAGATTCTTTATTGATCATACATTATCTCCATGTACGACTTATTATACCCAAGCATACCCTTTGATATACCCTAAGGGTCTTAAGGAATAAGTCAAAGTATAATTCATCATACACAAGATACTATGACGATCTCAAGTCCAATGATCACTTGTACTACTATCACTACATGAATTCCTATTGACAAGTAAGTAAAACTCCATTAGGTATTCCTTAGCGAGCCACGTTCAGTGAACTTATTCTCTAATAAGCACCTACATACTTGCTTCAGTGTCTCAACATAAATGATCATGAGATCAATCATTCTCATCCAATGAGCAAGCAACGTATGTACCAATCTATCTGGATTCACTAATCCCCAATTTAGTAATCCAACGATTGGGAACTATTTTAGTTTTAAGCTTTCTAAGAATTTAGATCTCATTAGAATGATCATCATTATTTTTCAAAAAAACATTGCTTAAAACCATGGGTTTATCACATATTATAAAACAGCATCATGTAGATAATTAAAAGCCTTTAATAAATTAATACTTTTTTTAATAAATGAATAAGATTGTTACAAAGTATATGCTTTATTATCAAATATGATTGGCTTGTGTGCATACTACTTTCAATAAGTTGGTGTAATATGTAATATGAAATGTTCATATGATAGTTAGAATTCATTTAGAATGATGAACAAATCTTAAGTAACGAAGTTTCGTCGGAATTCACACGATTGGACGACAATCCTCGAATTCGTGAAATTCTCAGAATGGAAGTCGGATTTTGTGTTTAAACTCAGAAACATTGGTTTTCGATGGAGACAAGTCTTATTTGGCATTATAGAGTTGCGAACTTGAAAATGACCGAATTCCCACTTCGAACGAAGAAACGAGCATTGAACGTTCATGAACATTTATCGTTTTTGTTAAAAATGAACCAATAGGTGAATTTTGAGTTAACAAAGTCAAAAATATAAAATTCTTGCATGAACACGTAGAGTATGTAATTTTTGGACTGTAGGCTCTTGAACAAGCCAATTCGGACTTATAATGAAGAAGTTATGAGCCCGGGAATCTCACATAAAAAGTTTGATGTCAAATTTTTCTGAGGCACAGAGTCCGCGCTGCACCGCGACTCAAGGCACAAAGGCCCGCGCCGCAGTGCGAGGCCGAGAGATGACACACTGCTAATTGGTGCAGCAATACGCATAACATAAAGGAGACTTATGACTGCAATACGAAGTCCGCCATACATACGATGTTAAGTCACGCCGCCATTGACATTACCTGAAAGAAAATCTTTGGTCATGCAGCGATGCCGATTAAGGATTTCATATAAAGGAAATAAATTACAAGTAAAGAAAGAAAGAGAATTGGTTAGTAAAGAAGTAAAGCTTAGCTATAACATTGTTAAGACATATTTAAACCTTACGTATGATCACATAGGGTTGAAGTAACTCAATTGTATATGGATGTAAGAATGACAGAACAGAAAGCCGGAACCAATAATAATAAATCTAAGTCATAATTATATTGAGAAAAAGGGTAAGATTCTTTAGGAACTATGTATGTTATTGATGACCTAATGTATTATGTGATGTTATCATCTACTATAGAGACTTAAAGACTTAAAGTGTACGTGTTATAAAATTAACAGATGCTGAAGGCAAGTATTCTAACCTTTGTTTCAGTTCAATCTGGACAAGTTTTATCATTCATGTACTCTTACGCATGAACTAATGTCTGATGAAGTTAAAGCCAATTCTTTCAGCTAGACTTGAGATATGTTGAATTTCTTATAATCTATCAAAGCATGGTAAATGTTTTACCAAGTTATATTGGTGTGGTTTTCAAATGAAAACTGATTATGCTAAAATGTTTTGTTGTCAAACGACAGGCACATGAGGTTGCCACAACTTAAACGTACATACGTTTAATGAATGTAGTGTTGATCAACATAGAGTACTATAGGCTGATTACCTAGACATGCTCGTAAGAAATATCGGACTTACGGACTTAGTGTCAGGATGTCCTTTTTAAATAAAGTATGAAATGCTCAAGGTCTTGGACCAAAATTGACGTTTTACTGAATATTGTTGTTGTGAAACGTTTTGAATGAAAAGAAGTGCTATTTTGAATTATTGATAGTACTTCGTAACTATTGTTCAGTTATTGAAGATATATGATTTCTATGTTCCAATCATGTTGTTTATTGAAATTGTTATACTTGCTGAGCTAGCCATGCTCACTCTTGCTTGAACCATGTGAATGCAACTAAGATTGAACGTCCTGAAGGATCATCTAAGGATAAAGGAAATGCTATGGCAGACCGTTGAACTATCAATGTAATAATATAGGTTTAATGTTGTAATATATTTGATATTATGACAAGAACAAATGTTATGGTTATAAAGAACCTGGGGAATGTTAATATTATTTTGAATATATAGAAGACATATTTATTCTATTGAGTCTTTTCAATTGAATGTATGTGTGAATGGTAGTACCGTGTAGCACCATCTGTCGAGTTGGAAGATACCCAGATTTGGGGGCGTCACACTTAACACAGAGAGATCTATGAGCTCTGACATTCGACTGTCAGACCACTTTTTTAACTTTTTCCAAATTTTGAAGATCATCAAATCCGAGCATATAGATGTTATGGATCTATCATCTATCAACCCATATCATCATTATACACTACATATAACATGTTTTAACACTTAAACACAACTTTTATCATAGCAATCAAGATCAAAATCTAAGTTATGGTTTATACCTTATTTAATTAAATCCTTGATTCTAGTCTCTTGATTTGATATGGGTATTAGTGGGGCTTGGTTTGGGAACTGAAATGCTATAGAAATTCATGGGTTAGAGAGAGAGACTTGGTGGTGTGTAAGGATATAAATGAGCTAGATTTGAGAATTTCTCTCTTTTAATCTATTTATATAATTTGGATGCAATGCACATGGCTGATTTACTTGGCTGATATGAAAAGATTTTGGCACATGAGATATCTAGGGTTGGTGAACAACCCAAATCATGGCAAGATTTGCAAGCTATCTCATTAAAATAAATTCAAAAATGCAATTTTAGTAAACTAACAAAGCATTTAAGGGTATTCTTGTCCATGGTACTTGAATCTAGGGTTTAATCAATAGATTTTAAACTTTATGATTTCCCAAATAATTTCTACGGTTTAAAAAATTAAGTTCAAAGTTTAATAAATTTTTAATTATAACTCACTAATTAAAATTAGGGTTTTAATAGAAAATTAGGGTTTCTTGATATTATTAGGGTTCCCAAATTATGAATTAGGATTTCCTAATTAACATTATAATTTACTAAAATAATAATTAGGGTTTCTCTAATTAGGTTATAATTAATAACACTTGTCATTAATCACTTTAACGTAATTACAACCAATCTTGAACTCTAATTTGAGTTTTAAATTAGGGTTTCACAAATTAATGATAGGGTTTTGAAATTATACTTCATAATTGACCAACCATTATCGGCCCACACATACAGTACATATTTATAGCACTAAAATATAAATAATATTATGTTATTGTTCTCATTCTTTGATCAAAATCCAAAGTTAGGGTTTGGATTCCATATCGATTTATCTTGAATATATAAAATTATTAATTAAGTTAAAATAATTAACTTAAATAATCAAACCAATTTATATAATAAAATAATAATTATAATAATTCCAATAATCATTTCATATATTATTTTAATAATATATAACCATATTTTCATGGAAAATAAATAATAAGAAAATATTTTTACTACAAAATTAATTATAAAAATATAATTTATAATTATCGATAATTCTAATAAAATTATTTAAAATTATTCATGTAATAAATAAATTTTATTTATCACATAAATACATAAGATTTACCTTATACATATTCCCACCTTTAAAATAAAAAAAAATTATACGCCAAATTTTTGATTTAATTATATAGAAAATATCGGGTTGTTACAATTTATTCGTTTAAGAAGCCAGAAATAGCTACAAAGTTGTTGCATGATAGTTTAGAGATAATTGTTTTTCTCTGTCCGAACGATACTTGACTTACTCTATATTACTTGTTGACCGTGTATACTTGCACGTGTGTGTTTGTTTTGTTAACACCGAAACAAGCCAACACCTTTGAATATAGAAATTGCGAATAGGGAGGTGATTCTTGTTAGGTTCGTATATAGGAATTATAGGATGAATATTAAGGGAAATGTTATGACAGTAGATTTAATTATGATCAAACTTGGAGAGTTTGATGTTATATTGGGGATGGATTGGCTATTCAATTATGAAGCGATAATTGATTGCCAAAAGAAAAGCGTAAACCATATAACTCCGTCAAAGGTAGTTTTCTATGGTAGCAAATCGCCTAAACAAGCGAGCTATATAACGATTATGCAAGCCAAGAAGTTGTTGAGACAAGGCTGTGTAGGATATTTAGCTTACATAGTCAATACTCAGAAGAAGTGGGTGAAATTGGATGAGATACTAGTTGTTAAAGATTTTGTGGATGTATTTTTGGAAGATTTGCCAGGAGTTCTACCTGACAGAGAGATTGAGTTCGTTATCGATTTAGCACCAAGGACTGCTCCAATATCGAAGGTCCCGTATAGGATGGCTCCAGTAGAGATGAAAGAACTGATGGTACAACTGCAAGAGCTGCTAGACAAGAAATACATTCAGCCGAGTGTATCGCCGTGGAGAGCGCCGGTGTTGTTTGTGAAGAAGAAGGATGGGTCAATGCGTCTTTTCATTGATTATAGGGAGTTAAACAAAGTCACTATTAAGAAGAAGTATCCGTTACTAAGAATAGATGACTTGTTTGATCAGCTGAAAGGAGCTAGATACTTCTCAAAGATAGATCTAAGAAGTGGGTATCATCGACTAAAGGTAAGAAAGAAGGATGTACCGAAGACGGCATTCAGAACTCGGTATGGACACTACGAGTCTCTGGTAATGTCTTTTGGTTTGACCAATGCCCTGCAACATTCATGGATTTGATGAATAGGGTTTTTAAACTATTCTTAGATAATTTTATGGTGGTATTCATTGATAATATTCTGGTGTATTCTAAATCTCAAGAGGAGCACATTGAGCATTTACGTTGGACGTTGGAGAAGCTAAGAAAGGAAAAGTTGTACGCGAAATTCTCTAAGTGTGAATTTTGGCTAGAACATGTACAATTTCTTGGATATGTTATTTACAAAGATGGGATTTCGGTGGATCCATCAAAGGTCGAAGCTATAATAAATTGGGAACAACCAAGAACTCCATCAGAGGTGAGGAATTTCTTGGGACTGGCAGGTTATTACAGATGGTTTATTCAAGACTTTTCCAAGATTGCCACTCCATTGAAAAATTTGACAAGGAAAGTCGTAAAATTTGTTTAGATGGAAAAGTGTGAAGAGAGTTTTCAGGAATTGAAAAATGAAGCTAAGCGTGGCACCTGTGCTATCATTACCGGGTAATACAGGAAATTTTATGGTGTATATTGATGCATCACATAAAGGACTAGGTTGTGTGCTTATGCAAAATGACAAAGTCATTGCGTATGCATCAAGGCAACTAAAGGACTATGAAAAAGGATACCCGACTCATGATTTGGAGTTGGTTGCGGTGGTATTTGCTCTGAAGATATGGAGACACTATCTCTATGGGGAGAAATGTGAGATATATACGGACCATAAAATTCTGAAATATATTTTTCACACAAAAGGATCTGAACATGCGACAGAGACGATGGTTAGAGCTGATAAAAGATTATGATTGTGAAATCTTTTATCATCCAGGTAAAGCAAATGTGGTTTCCGATGCCTTGAGTAGAAAAGGTCGGGAGAAGTTGACGTTGTTAACTTCCCAGGAGGAGCTCATTTCAGCTATAATGAAACTAGAGTTGGAAATAAGATTTCTGAAGGAATCAGATGAAAGATTAATCTAGATAGAAATTGGCGCAACTTTAGTGGACAAGGTAAAGAAGGCTCAACTACAAGATGAAAAAGGTGAGAAAATCAAAGAAAGAGTGTTCGAGGGTAGTGATATGAAATTCAAGATCGATGCCGAAGGATTACAAAGGTTCAAAAGAAGGATTTGGGTTCCAACAGTACCTGAAATTAAAGACAAAATTTTGATTGAAACTTATAACTCAGGATATGCAATTCACCCGGGGAGTACAAAGATGTATCATGATGTAAAACAACATTTCTGGTGGCCGAATATGAAAAGAGATGTCACAGAATGTGTCGCAAAATGCTTAACATGTGAAAAAGTCAAAGTCGAGCATCAGAGACCAAGCGGACTACTTCAACCGTTGGAAATACCATAATAGAAGTGGGAGCATATCACAATGGATTTTGTAGTAGGTCTTCTACTACTCAGAATGGGTACGATATAATTTAGGTGATAGTGGACCGGCTAACGAAATCAGCACACTTTTTACCAATAAAGATTAGATTCAATCTTGATCAATTAGCAAAGTTGTATGTCAAGGAGATTGTTTCAAGACATGGAGTTCCATTATCAATTATGTCAGATAGGGATCCACAATTCACGTCAAACTTCTGGATGAGACTACAAGAATGCATGGGAACACAATTGAGAATGAGTACGGTGTACCATCCTCAAACAGATGGCCAAAGCGAACTAACAATCCAGACGTTAGAAGATATACTGAGAGTGTACATTATGGATTTCAGAGGAAACTAGGATGATCATTTATCGTTGGCTAAATTCTCCTTCAACAACAGTTACCATGTGAGTATTGGCATGCCGCCTTACGAAGCATTGTATGGCAGAAAGTACAGAACTCCATTGTGCTAGGATGAAGTTTATGAACGTCGACTGTTAGGATAGGACCAAAACTAGTACAACAGACTGCTGAGATTGTCAAATTCATCAGGGTAAGATTGGTAGCTGCTCAAGATAGACAAAACAAATACGCTGATCAACACCGACATAGTCGCAAATTTGATGTAGGAAATTTTGTTTTCCTAAAAGTTTCTCCTTGGAAGGGGGAGATTCGATTTGGTAAGAAAGGAAAGCTAAGCCTGAGGTTTATTGGACCCTTCGAGGTGTTGCGAAGAGTAGGTGAAGTGGCTTATGAGGTAGCTCTACCTCCAGAATTGGAACATGTTCATAATGTTTTTCAAGTCTCGGTGTTACGAACGTATAAATCCGATTACAAGCATGTGATCGAGTACGAACCATTACAATTTGATAAAGATTTATCTTACGAGGAAATTCCTATCCAGATAGTTGACAAAAAAGAACAAGTGCTTAGGAATAAAGTAATACCTTTTGTGAAGGTGATATGGAGGAACCACAATGCCGAGGAAGCTACTTGGGAACTCGAAGACAAAATGATGAAGAGCTATCCTGAGTTATTTATTTGATCTATGACTTCAATTCTGGGGACAGAATCCTTATAAGGAGGGTAGGATGTAACAATCCAGAATTTTTTTATGTAATTTTAAATATTTAATAAATTAAATAAATATTTTAATTGATGTGTTTATTGTTAAATAAATATTTGTTTAATTTGATTATTTATTAGTTAAATAAATAATTCATAAGTTGTGAAGAGTTAACTTGATTATGTGTAATATGTTAATTAAGTTGATGTTCTAATTTTGTATATTGAAGTTAATTTAATCAAAAGAGTGATGAATTAATTATTATATGATAATATTCTAATTTAATTTAATAATTAAATTAGGGAGTCGATAAGGATTAAAGGAATTGTTATAATATTGTTTTAATTTAATTTAGTAAGTTGAAGTAATGTATTAATTTATTAAATAAAATTATAATGAAAATTATAATTTTGTGGTAATTTAATTATGTGGCATTTTGATTTAATATGTGACACCCCCAAATTCGGGTATCTTCCAACCCGACATATGGTGCTACACGATACTCATAACTATACAATCATTCCATTGAAAATACAACATAATGAATGTATTTACTATCTCCTTATTACAATCAAAGTGAAATCCTTTCCCAGATTCATAAACCGATTACATTGTTTGTTGTTTGCAAAGTATAATACGTACAAACATACTAATCTATTACACGATGGTTAATTATCCATCTTAGCTTTTCCCTTATCTCTCTTAGCATTCTCAGTACGTTCATCCTTAACTGCAATCATATAATTCACGCAAGAAGTGAGCATAACAAGCTCAGTAAGTTTAACAAAGAATAACATTAATACCACATTCGTGAATTATATAACAATTCATACATAACTGAACAAATAGTTATGAAGTATTATGAAACAATAATACTTTAAAAATTCATAACATCAATTCCCAAAGTATATGATAGATTAGGAATTCTGAACCGGTCGATAGACCATGAACATTAGCTTTCTGTTTTCATACTTGAAAATGACATCATAGCACTAAGGTTGTACATCTGCATTACTTACGAGCACTTCTAGGTGATTAGCCTATAATAATCTATGTTGATCAACATTCATTCGTTAAACGTATTTACGTTTAAGTTTTGGAAAACTCGCGTGCCCATCGAATAATCGATGAAAAATACTTTTGTTTATTCATACACAAAACTTACCTTCGAATCCGTACTAATTATTTGGCATAGGATAGCGTTATCATTTCTATATAGAAAGATATGTAGACAAATCAATCTATATCTTACAAATAGTCTAGCCAAGTTAAAACTGGCATTGACCCTTTCTTTAAAATCAATCATGCAATTTAGTATAATGAATCACATAGAACTTGACTAACTTGAAGGTTAGACAAGCGTTAAGAAAACTTGCCTTTCAGCGTCTTCAAATAACTTAATCGACTGATCACAACCTTTACAGAATCTACATGGTATATTCACATAGCACACTGTAATTAGCTATGAAACAATTACTCACATTGTTTCTACCAATTTCTTTCTCTTCTATGTCTTAGTTAACTTCATTTCATTAATAAAGTCAATTCGACTTATTACCCTTCATCCCAACTTATTAACAAACTTACGTTATTAACTGGACTCTATCATCATTGATGAAGTACCGATGTTGTTTACTGTAAGACCCCAACTTATTACAAATAAAATTGAATTTTTCCTCTATTCATTATTCTAAATTAATAAGGTGTTAATTTGATATAATGCTTTGGTTATGGGTGAAATGTGTAAATTTTATAAAATAAGCAAGTGGTTAAGAATATTCCTTTTGTCGGGGAATATTCATTTGGTCGTGGAATATTCTTTTTATCGGGAATATCCGTACGAAGGCGTAGTCAATTATGGGCCCCATAACAAAATAACTGTCGAACGAAGAAAATGATTAAGTTTGAGTTTTATAAATAACGGCGTAATTGTTACAGTTAACACTGTTGGAATACCCGGTGGTTAAAATACAGTAATACACGTGGTTGCACAGTAGCACACGGTATTGCATAGTATTTTTGAATTATTGATTCTTATGTAAGAAGGCAGTACTCAATAATTGTTACAGTAATCACTGTTCAATATTTTATTTTATTGATTCAAAAATTGATGCGTTGATATTTTATATTATTGTTGTTTCAATAATTGTCACTGCACAGTATTTCCCATTATCAGATCAATAATTTATATTATTTGAATAATATTATTAGATAGCATTATTGACAATGTCTAGAAAGTTCTGTCTAAGGAGAGGTTTGGTCATCTAATTGCACGCCAGTAAGGAGAAATCCTTATCAAAAAGCCCCCACTTTCCTGGGAACGGCCTAGTTGTCATAATTGTGATTCTATAATATTATTTGTGAATAATTAATTATTGATTTATATGATAAGAAAATATTTATTTTATGTGGATATAATTGATGGATATATTTATTTTATGTGGATATAATTGAAGGAATTAATGTTAAGGAGTTTTTGTCGGAATGGAGGTATTAAAAATTAAATCACCATTCTTGAAATATATTGCGTGAGTTATAATTTTTAATCTGACCGTTGGATCGTTGTGATTTTTGGATATGTTATAAATATATAAGTTGAGTATATGTCCACAAATTTTGAACCGTTAAAGATGAGCGTATGATTTTTTATGAATTTTAAGAGGTGACTGATACAGAAATTAGGTTTATAAATGATTTTGGTGAAAAAATCTAGAATTGACTGGGCCCCACTTGTGGTTGGTGAAGAAATGTGCTGAATTTTATTTCAAATGTGGTGGGTGGCAATAGTAGCATGTAAAGCCATCAGGTAACAGGTCAAGTCTGCTTCGGCGTGCTAGCATTTTCCTATAAATAGGTGCTTAGGTTAGAATTGAAAATCACACCAGAAACATAAGCTTTCTCTCTTTCTCTCTCTATATTATCGAGCAGATTTCGTGAGTATTTAGATACTTTGAGAGTTGTTATCCAGTACAAGTTTCATTCAACATCACATCCGACCTTTCATTCTGAAGTACTATTTCTTTGAGGTAAGGGATGTTATTTTCTTCTTAAATGATATTATTTTCTTCAATATCATTATGTTGAGATATTGTTATGAATTTTATTGTGTAATTTCTACCGTTTTGTGTCGAGGTTACTATTCACGTATATGGCACTATTCACAAATACGACACTATTCACCGAAAAATGAAATTTTCTCTTTTTTGTCCCATATGTCTTTTATGGTTACTATCTTTGATTGTATCCATGTTTTGATCTTTATTTTTGAATTCTACTTCACACTTGGTTATTATGGAGTATTATTGAATTTGGATAAACTGAAATATGAATCCCTAATATTTGTTTTTCTGTCTCACTGGATTCGTTCTCTAAAATGTTTTTCATCATCCTCAGTCCTTAATGGTGATACTTGATGATTATCTTTGGCCTGTAGTGCAAAGATGTATGATTACCTGAAGAATATCTTTGGCTTGTAGTGCAAAGATAAACAGGTGTTGAGATGAACATGACCAACTGGTGATACAAATGAATATCTTTGGCCCGTAGTGCAAAGATGAATATTTGATGCAAGATGTATATTGATTGATGTTACAGGGATAAAATATTGATGATGGACTTTTACATTCATAGATGATAGTAGATTTCATTCTCTACTTAACTCTTCTAATGAATTGTTGTTTCCGTTGCAGTTGTTGATCTAAAACTTGTTGTCGATTATATTCTATTAAAATTTTTCCCCATTGAAGACTAAGGATAATTTGTTGTATATTATCTTAGTCATAATATTTTTTACTAGCTAGTTGAGCTCACCCTTTTTCTTTTTGTTCCATTTTTCTTCTCAGGAAGCGAGAACATAGCAGGAACCAGTCGGGGTATAGAGTGATGGTCCTAGAAAGTTGTTTTAGTAGTCCTCACTATTTTTGTAAAATAGTGCATCAATAATTGTAATGAGGACTTTATTTGAGTGTTGATATTGTCTAGAAGATAATATTTGTATTTAAACTCACAGTATGTGTTGTCGTATTTTTCATGACCATTGTAATAATAAAGTTGTAGTTTTTTTCTGTACCATGTATTTGGCGACTCAGAATGGGTGATGTATACGTATTTTGGGGGCGTCACATTTACCGATTATGGTTCATTAATAGCACGTTGTGTTCTTTGATCATAACTTATGTTAAATTCCTATGTTTCATTACCATATGCATTAGTATATGTAATATAGCAATAGTCTTAGTACATTCATTAAGTGTATAAACTTAAATCATATAGGTCTCGGAACAATGGAAGTTCAAACCTAAGTTGTCTAACAAAGACCTTCGCCATGGCATTGCTATGGCCTTCTTTTTACAATCGCATCGCGCATATGCTTAGTTTGCGATTATCTAAGCTCCGATCTCGGCGTTATGGCATGAAACTCCTTCAAATACCACTCTTGAAGAGGTAATGACACTGCATGTCTGTGACTGGGCACAACACTTTTCTCTCTATTTATAAGCAATTGAAGTGGAGGGCAAAATAGACATTCTCCCCCACCTCCTTACTATTCCCTACTTTATCACCAAGTAAAATACTTGGTGATCAAGTAGTTATCTTTGCTTGCACACCAAGTGGCTGACCCACCATGCCCATGGGTATTCCCCATGGGTTGCTCTAATGAACTTCTAAGCTCTAGCACACTTGTATGCTCTCAACCTTACTACTTAGCAATTCACAGACAACTTCAAGCAACATTTAGTGATGAACATGACTGCTATTTATAGAAGAAGTTTGGGCTGGGCATTGGTGTTACACAAGATGAAAATCCAAGGTGCAATGGAGTAGAACAATGGTTGCTCATGGGTTGGCCAACCACCCTCAAGCTTAGCCATCATCTCCTACACTGGCCTTTTGAAGAATACGTAATATAGCCTTAAATCACTGTTCATGTACTTGGTGACTTTCATTTTGGGACAAGAAGGAAAGAAAAGAAAACTCAGCAATTTAGTTATCTAGACTTAGTTTGGTCTACTTAATTCCCACAATGAGATCGTAGTGTACAATTATTACCATACATATCACATAGTTCATGTACATTAAATATATGCATTAAAATAACGCAATCACATATTATTGTCCGGGTAGTTTCATAATTATCTACTACTCACATAACCATATTATAATAGTAACTTATTTATTTATGTTAAATAAATAAATATATTCCTTCCCTCAATTAATTACCACTTAATACAATATAATTTCATAAAACTTAATATATAGTCACACAATGTCACACTACACTATATAGTATAGTTATATTATTACTCATATGCACATAACAGTCAATCAAACATTATTATATTAATAACTCACTTAATTGTTAAATAAATAAATCATGCACTTCCTTAATTAATTAACATTATTAAATAATTAATCTACCACATACCAATTTAACAACTATTAGTATACTATAACAACAATTAACAATTAATATTACTATTAGTATTTCCCATCACCATGCCACACAAGGCTTTCAACGAGTTTACCACAAACTCCACATATTCTCAATTATTCAATTATTTAATATAATTGAGTTATCTCATTTCATAACACGAAATTGTTCATATTCAAATAAATATTTATTTCCATTAATATATTTATTTAATAATAACACGCGGAAATTCTCGGGTATAGTTATTCTCCTGGGATAGTTATTCTTCTGGGATAGTTATTCTCCGTCTGGGCAACATTTTCTGCATCACAAATTTTCATTCTATTATCTAGTTATAATACTTAGACATTTCTCAATAGAAAAGAACTACAAGTTTATAACACGTTCCGGAAATAGGATCATTTATATTCATATGCTAATGGGTTACATTACACATTCTTTTCTAGCATACTGCTATAAATGATAACACATATCCCCTAATATCACAAAAGATAGGGACATACTATCTCACAACCCCAACACTTTTCAGAAATTTTGGGGGTTTACCACTATCTCACATCATACACAAAAGATTGAGATTACAACAACATATTAATAACACATAAATAAAAGCACTATACTAATAAGCTCTTCCCTCTAAACTCAGTCTAACATCCCACGCTCAACGGCGCTCTAATATTCTTTCTATGTGATGTGCACCACCATATCTCGGCTTATGGTATGTCGGGTCTATCCTTGCTAAGCTAGGTAATGATGTACCCCATCGATCAATCTCTCCATGGCCATACGAAGAGCATAGCCCATCTTGTTCAACTTCCTCCTCTTGCACCGCACCTCTTCCTCTAGGTCATCTCCCCTATCATTGGCTTTCTCCCACTTCTCCTTGAAGTGAATCCTATCCATCACCTCCATCTCTAACTGAGTTCGGAGAGCCTCCATCTCCGCCCTCTCACTCAACACCTTCTGCTCTAATTCCTCCAGTTTTCCTGCCATCTCAACATTCTTCGCCACCACTCGGTGAAACAAAGTTCCCATCTGGATCCCTGCTTCCTTACGGTGCGCAATCTCTACTTCCATCTCCTGCATCACTAGTTGCCTCTCATGGTCCTCGTCCCTCAATTTCTAGAACGCAAACTCCCTCTCCCTAGCCTTCGCCTCTAGCTCCTCCACTTTATATCCCAACTTTAATATCTGATCCTCATACTCTCCTAACATCTGATCCTCCAAAGTAGCCTTGTCGGAGTCCTCCACAGGCTCGGGCTCCTCCTCCAAAGGCTCCTCCTCAGGGTCAGACTCCACCTCTTCCTCATCATCATCATCAAAAGAGGCTACTACTGAAATAAGCTCCGCTATCAAGGGTGTCTCAAATACTACATGAATATCACGCGGCTCGTCCTCTATTACTCGGCTAGGCCCTCCCATGTCAGTCATCCTAAAATCACCAATATAAAATAGCACAACAACAACTCCATTAGAATGTTAAACAAATATAAGTTCATTGTATAGAATGAAGTTATACTTCATAACATGCTAAGTCTCTCAAGGAAAACTCTACATGAGTTTTATCTCCTTCCTAACTTCTAAGTTCCCTTAAGTTATAATCTAAGGACACTCACTCCTAAGGTTTATAACTAATTAAGGCTTTGATACCAACCTGTGATGCCCCCAAATTCGGACCTCCACTTGGTCACTCGAATTCGGTTCATCACGTTCTCATGGTAAAACCATAATAACTAAAATAACACATGCACAACAAAAAATCTACTTTAGAATAATATACAATGATTTATTATAATTATTCCCCCAAGTCATCGTAACCTACAGTACTTAATAGAATACACAATAGTATCGAATAAAGACCTATTACATAATCCTACTTAATAGTCTTAGTACAACATAATAGATTTTAAACATAAAAGAATAAGCTAGTCGGTAGCCTTGCCCTTGCCCTTGTCGGTTCCAAAGACACCTCCCTATTCCTCCATAACTGAAAGGTTTTAAATAAGCAAGGATGAGCACAAATTACCCAACACGTAATATACAACAAGGGTGTACGATATAATATCACAAGGTTTGAAATATCGAAGGGTTATTTCTAGGATAGTTCAAAGTGTCAGAATAACATTATGAATAAGGGATAAGGCAATTCAATATAAATCAACATATATATATATATATATATATATATATATATGAATTCAACAGCTAACAATGTATCCAACTGGACAAGCAATTTATACTGAGTAGTCACTAAGGACCATTGAACTTTCACTAGAGTTACCAATATTAAACTGATAACCAAAAATATCAAGTACTATAGATAATCAGTCTACAATACTTTATGTTATGCATAACACCACAATAATATTTATTCATGTTTTGGGGTTTCCAACAACATACACTCCCCTTACCAAAAGGGTTGTCCAACTCAGTTTCAAGATTTTCGCACCAATCAATTGGTTTGGACAGCTTCTTATAAACGTGCATATAGTCTAGTCGAATAAAAAGGCATCGACTTTTTCACAAAATTCAAGGTCAATACCAATTTCAACATGAATAATAGCTTTCACAAGGGTTTAACATACTAGCTCAAGGGTTTAACATACTAGCTCATTTAAACGAGAAAGTAAGGTAACTTGTATTCAAAAGGGATAATCTTACGGTATTCATCGAATAAAGTAATGCAAAGGTTTAGGATATTTGCACAATAAAATTAAGGTTCAAGGAAACTTGCCTTAATCGTAGTTTATCCACGTTAATAAATTAACACTTTCGAATCCTATTCATAACGCATTATATGTTCAAGATGTTAATTAGCTAACATAGTCTTTAATCAAGCTTGACACGATTTAAGTATACACACATATGGTACAAAATCAGTTTATAAGTAATCATGAACCAAACAGTTAGTTATAAACAAATCAAGAATGCTCAAGGTTAGGACCTCCTCTACTCATGGACTTTCCAATTCAATGCAACACCAACATATCAACTAAGAATCACACATATATATGCACCTCAGTAGGTTTTAGATCACATTTAGCATCATAGGCATCATGTAAGTTGCTGCCCAAAAGTCAGAATTTACTAACTATGATTACAAACTAAGCAGCAAATCTTGCTTATGGCTAAGCTTAGACCCACAAGCATTGTGCTGCCTCGACCTCTCGCCAAGACTCATTTTCTTTGCCTTGTGGGTTCTGTCCGGTCTCGAACGCACAATCATACCAAATGTATTTTGTCATGTTAAAGGATTTCACATGCTTCTTAGATCAATCTAGGTCCCTTCTTGCATAACATGGTTCTAAGTTGCTTATTCCAACAATTAAGGTCATTAAAGGTCGTGAAACCACAAGGTCTAGCATGCTTGATCTCTAAACATACAAGATAGTTATAATACTCATTTTAGGCATGCTTGTGTGTATTCATAATACATACGTGAAACTAACACCGCTTTAGTTGAAAATAGGCTTCGTTCATGCTTTTATTGAAATGTGCTACACAAGTATGGTATATATATGTTTATACTACATGAGCAAGTCTAAGAGTGTTATCAAACATGATCACAAATGTCAGATTTTAGTCCTCGTGGTATCTTAAAAATATTCACATTTAAAGTTTGCTAATAGGTTCAACATGTTCATGTTTCTTTGCTAATCACATAAACACAAGTTAAAGGTTTATTCATGCATTTCTAAGTCATACTCACATGCTTTCAAAGTCAGAATATACAACATGTAGAATTCATGCAAGTTAGCTTACTAGGCTAAGTCTTTTCTTGAAAACATTTCTAACACAAGGTTTAATAAGTTTATCGTGCTCGAAGGAACTATGTACACTACAACATGTTCATCTATCTGCAAAATCAGTCATGCATAGCTTACTAGGTTCATAATTTGTAGAACATGATCTTTATATAGTTTGTTTTCAAAACTTAAGGTTCAAATCTCCATTTAAACCATATGTCTCCATTTATCATGCAAGTCTATTCTAAACATGCTCATATTAGGTCCATATAGCTATATATACCCTTAAAACATGCTTGTATGCTAGTACACTACATAATAATTCAACAATCTGCAAAATAGAAGCTCCAAACAAATTTCAGAGGTCAAGGTGGCGTGAGCACACTGGCATTTCAATGTGTAAATTCAGCAGCAATTGCGCCATGTCCTGTTCGCATCAGAACAGTGAACCTCGACAACTGTTTAGCCCAAACACAAAAATTTCTCACGAAACCATTCATAAACACTCTTATAACAGTCTAAACATGCTTATGTGATCATATAATAATTATATGGACATTACCCAACCTCATTAACAAACAATTTCATGAATTCAAGAATTTGAAATGTCAAGACTAAAACTCCATTTTTATAGAGAATGAAAATGGCAACATGGAAAGAGGAGTTATACCTCTGTAATATGATAGAAATTTGCTCCAATGAACTTCTAAGCTCTAGCACACTTGTATGCTCTCAAACTTACTACTTAGTAATTCACAGATAACTTCAAGCAACATTTATTGATGAACATGGTTGCTATTTATAGAAGAAGTTTGGGCTGGGCATTGGTGTTACACAAGATGAAAATCCAAGGTGCAATGGAGTAGAACAATGGTTGCTCAAGGGTTGGCCAACCACCCTCAAGCTTTGCCATCTCTCCTACACTAGCCTTTCGAAGAATACATAATATAGCCTTGAATCACTATTCATGTACTTGGTGACTTTCATTTTGGGACAAAAAGGAAAGAAAAGAAAACTCAGCAATTTAGTTATCTAGACTTAGTTTGGTCTACTTAATTCCCACAATGAGATCTTAATGTACAATTATTACCATACACATCACATAGTTCATGTACATTAAATATATGCATTAAAATAACGCAGTCACATATTATTGTCCGGGTAGTTTCATAATTATCTACTTCTCACATAACTATATTATAATAGTAATTTATTTATTTATGTTAAATAAATAAATATATTCCTTTCCTTGATTAATTACCACTTAATACAATATAATTTCATAGAACTTAATATATAGTCGCACAATGTCACACTACACTATATAGTATAGTTATATTATTACTCATATGCACATAACTGTCAATATAACATTATTATATTAATAACTCACTTAATTGTTAAATAAATAAATCATGCACTTCCTTAATTAATTAACATTATTAAATAATTAATCTACCACACACCAATTTAACAACTAATAGTATACTACAACAACAATTAACAATTAATATTACTATTAGTATTTCCCATCACCATGCCACACAAGGCTTTCAACGAGTTTACCACAAACTCCACGTATTCTCAATTATTAAATTATTTAATATAATTGAGTTATCTCATTTCATAACACGAAATTGTTCATATTCAAATAAATATTTATTTCCATTAATATATTTATTTAATAATAACACGTGAAATTCTCGGGTATTACAATACCTTCTTTAAAGCTTTATCTAGATTCTGATCTTTGAGTACTGACTTTGCTAAGCAAAGAAATTAAATTGGCTTATCTAGATTTCGTATTTAGAAGAGAGAGAAAGGGTTGGAGAGAATGAGCATTCAATTGCATTTTCTCTTTCTTAATCTATGTAATAGATATGATTCAATGTTCCTAGCAATCCAAATGGCTGATGTTGGACACATATCTAGGCTAGAGCTAGGGTCGTTCACCAACCCAAACTAGAACATAACTTATAAGTAACCTAATAAATAATGCAAGAAGGCTAGTTTAGTGATTTAGCGTTTAATTTTAATGGCGTAAAGTCAATTGATACAACCCTTAGGGTTTAGATTTTAACCTTTAGGGTTTAGTGTTTAACCCTTTGGGTTTAGGGTTTGACCCTAAGGTTTTACATTTTAATTTCTAAAACTTCTAATTTACGTTTTAAAAATAGAAATTTAATATTTCTAAATTGTAATTAGGATTATAATTATAATAAGATTCCTAATCATTGCTAATTAATTATTATTTCCTAATTAAAATTGCTAATTAAGCAATTAAAAAAATTGTACATTAAAGTTTATATCCCAAGAATTAGGGTTTAAAGTGGAAAAATAATATTTCTAATTTAGAAATTAGATTCCCTAATTAGATTAGGATTTTCTTATAACTTGAAAATTAGGATCAATGTTTCCTAATTAACATTAAAATTATTAAACTAACAATCAGGCTTTCCCTAATTATAAATTAGGGTTCCTAAACCAGAAATTAGGGTTTCAATTTTTTAAATTAGGGGTTTCTAACCAATTTGTTAAGATTAACCCTATTTAATCTTATAATTATTTACACTTATGCCATTAAGTTCCTAATTTAGGGTTTCCAAGTTCTGAATTAGGGTTTTCGATTCTCGAAACTAAAATTAGTGTTTTAGAACTGATTTCTAGGGTTTCTTATCAGATGTTAGGGTTTTCTAACAGAACACTGACATTCTTAATAATATTAGGGTTTGACATTAATAAAATTTATCTGGTCAACCCTTGACCCTTAACCACATACTGTACACGCATAATACCATATTCACCGAACATATTCACATATACACTTAATCCTGAATAATTCACCTTTTAAGAATTTTGAAATCCTCAAAATTCCTTCCTAAAAATATCAAATGCATACACTTATTTTCTTTCTAGGTCTATTATTTGACCTTAAATCAATCATTTAAGATTTTTTTTTAAATTTTATAAATTCTCGGGTTGTCACATTCACCCCTTCTTCTAAGAATTTCATCCCCGAAATTCCCCTTCCACCATACACCATACTGCTTAAACCAATCACACATCATCACATGCTACCCAATACACCACTCACAAGAGTAAAAGTTTTCAAATTGTGCTGAGGGGTCATATAGACCATGAACACATAGTTTTAACGGTATTCATACCGAAAAACTATACATTACTTAGTATGTTTACAATCACAAAGAAGGTAAACTACCGTTGCTAGTACTTTAGGTGATTAGGTTATCATACTCTTACGTCATGCATAACGTATTAATCATGTCTAGCGAATATTTACGCTACCCGATTGGATTATTTATCTAAACAACATAGTTCACCTCAGTCTTATCATATGATTTCGCACCAAAACAATTTGGTTTGGGAAATTTCTTTCAATGAACACTTAGAGTTTTCATAAACATTAGTCTTGCTGAATCGAATAGCGTAGACTCATATCAATAATTTAATCCAATTGAATTATTTAGGTGTAGCCAAACCCATTGGTAAATTAATTAAAATTTTGAAAACATTTTTGAGAATGACGTCATAATGCCGTACTATATTAACAGTCCATTTGAGGATGCCGTCATCGTATGACTTTGTCATAACACATCATACAATAGTGGAATAACGATTTTAGATCAAATTCACACTAAGTATTCCTGTATTTATAACTCCATCACCTTTTTATCATCTCTGCACCAGGTTACATGGTACATGGGTGATAAATAAAATATATTTTGATATTTCAAATCATTTGTGTCTAGCCGAAATAAGTAGCATAGACTATACTTTAAACCATTTCAAAAATGATTACGAGTCTATAATTTTTTTTTAAAAACACATAGTGTGTATTTAGCTTGATGTCAAAATTTCAAAGTCTAGAATAGCTAGGAGTTTTGGAAAACTTATGTCTCCACTAACAATCATTTGCTTAAACAGTCTATCTATTCCTATAATCCTCAATACTCCATTCACACACAACTATACCCAGTTCGTCAAACCACACTTATGAGTTCATAAGCTTGCCACAATTATATGAGTTTAAGAACTTACCCTAGTCAGACCTTTGGCGTCAATTCGCTGAGAGGTTCATAAACAATTCATATAACTATGAGTCAAGAATGTCACATAAGTATGAGTTTTAAGAACTCGATCTTAATCCTCTATTCTCTACCTATGACCTATCTATCTACTATACACATAAGAAAGGAATCACCCTCTTAACATGCATATAGCAAATAGCGCAACACAAACATTTCAATGATTATCAGTGCCAGAAACTAAGTAGTTTTTACACCAAGTACAATTCCCCGCCCATACAAGGAATCATACAACTCAGCTATCGGCATGAGTCCTCAATTAAAATCCCCACATAATCTTAACCCTCTTCATAATACGAATTTCATTCAATTCGTATTAATAATCCTTTCCTGAATCTGTACTAATTTATAGTACAACTGACGCACATCAATCTTACTGTAAACTTTCTAATCATTAGATTTATTCTTTTCCCTGCTATCACCTTATCAGATCACGGGGTGATCTCATTGTATGTATTACAATTCATTTCTATATCTTGATCGTTTTGTTTTACAATCTCATATCCCTGTACTTAGTCTTTTAGACTCTATCTATTCACCACTACTGTTCAACTTTATTATCAGAGTTAGGGAACTCCGTATCATACAACTCACCGAGATTCGTCAAACCACACTTTATTATCAGAGTCAAGAATGTCACATAAGTATGAGTTTTAAGAACTCGAGCTTAATCCTACATTCTCTACCTATGACCTATCTATCTGTTATACACATGAGAAATGAATCACCCTCTTAACATGCATATAGCAAATAGCGCGACACAAACATTTCAATGATTATCAATGCCAGAAACTAAGTAGTTTTTACACCAAGTACAATTCCCCGCCCATACAAGGAATCATACAACTCAGCTACCGACAAGAGTCCTCAATTGAAATCCCCACTTAACTTAACCCTCTTCAAAATACAAATTTCATTCAATTCGTATTCATAATCCTTTCCTGAATCTGTACTAATTCATAGTACTACTGACGCACAACAATCTTGCTATAAACTTTCCAATCATTAGATTGATTCTTTTCCCTGCTATCACCTTATCAGATCACGGGGTGATCTCATCGTATATATTACGATTAATTTCTATATCTTGATCATTTTGTTTTACAATCTCTTATCCCTGTACGTAGTCTTTTAGACTCTATTTATTCACCACTACTGTTCAACTTAATTATCAGAGTTAGGGAACTCCGTATCATACAACTCGTCGAGATTCAACTTTGAATCATACCGACTAACTAACTCTATATGAGTTAGTACTTATCCTAATCACTGCGGTTATTGGTCTCAGGTATTCCTACCTAAGCTTCATAACCAACAGCTTTGATACCAACTGTGAAAGCCCATAATCCGGGTCCCAAATCACCACGGATTCGGTTCAATCATTCTATAACTATTGTGGAAGATATAAACATAAATTGTTTATACAATACACTTTACACAAATTTTCCCAAAATCGAGTAACCTTAACTTATACAGAATTCATAACTTGTCTAATACATATCACTATTATCCAACTATATTATTACAAACTAGCTGCACATTTTAACCCAAGCTGAACTTGGCTTAACCTTTTCCTGTATCCGAACGCATTCGCCTTATCTGCAATGTTTATCATGATATAGCAAGGGTGAGCATGAAAGTTGCCCAGCAAATTTAAATACAATTTAAGGATATATCATGATTGAAAGAGTCTGAATAATAAGCTGGCTATAATTCATCAATATAATTGAGAACTAGCACGAACAAATTTTTGACTGAATAAGTATTAAACATGAACAAATTTATCTGGACCAACCGGTAATGAAGGTGATCAGCCTTTCATACCTAACTTATACATGCAATATGTACATAGTACAATTCCTCATGGAATCAGCAATGATTAACCATAAGCATATCCGAATGAAACAACTCTTAGTAGAGTTAAGAAAAACTTGCCTGAACCGTTGATTACCGCTACACAATTTATATCGCTTTATCCGAAGACCTAATATTAGTAATATAGATCTCCAATATTAGAATAATATCATCATAGTATAATACTGTTATATATATATATATATATATAATAGTATCAGTCTGCAACACACATAAGACTTAGTAGCAGGTCAAACTATTTCAGTCTGACTTGAAACCGACACAATTCCATCATTCCGATGGTCTCGTCGGACAAAAATCAAGTTTAAGTTCAATTAAACTCTGCCTAAACACTTAACAATATCTTAGATAATTTTCTTATCAGTCAAAATATTTTTCATAGACTTGCAATAATTTTCAGATAATTAATATCATTTATCATGATTTTTCAATCATTAAACTCGTATTTATATTATATAAATACCACACAATTCCTTAATCATTAATATTTATTTAATATTAAATATTAATGAAAATCATAACATAATATTATAATATAATTATAATATCGTAAAGTATTTTTAATACTTTAAAATCATAATTATATGATTTTTAAACACTTAAATCCATTATCCGATAATTGATATTAATATTAAAATATTAATATTTTCATGTCAAAATATCAAAAGTTATATTTTATAACTTAAAATATTTTTATAACACTTAAATCATTTTTATATGATTTTTAAAGCATTAACTCTATTTTTTCATAATTTATTTAATATATTTATTAAATAAATTAATTACAATTAATAATAAATTATTAATAAAATTCATCAAAAATATTAAAAGTCATCAAAAATAACTTAAAATATTTTCTAATACCATAATATAATTTTTCATCATTTTCATGAATTAAAACCATTTTAAATAATTTATTTAATAATATAATTAAATAAATAAATAACTTTTATATTCCAAAAATATTAAATATTTTTGAAATATACTCAAAATAATAAAAACTAATTATTAATAATTTATTTTGTATTTTTAATAATTAAAAACTATGTATTTCAATATATTTAATAATTTAATAATTTTTTGTAATTAAATGTCGCTAAAGGGGCCCTATAGCGACAAAACCGTCGCTATAGGTGTTCTTGGTGTTCTTCAGCTCAAACCCAGATCTTTATGTCAGATTTGAGGTAGCTACTTTGACCAGTAATAGATGTGGGTTCTTGTTGATTCTGGGATAATAATTTGCATTAAGATTGTAGTATAAGTGTAACACTACAGCCTACAACAACTTTCCTGTTTATAACATAACACATCAGAGAGATTAAGTCCTGAAAATATCGTGTCAGGCATGTTCTTCATTTTCTGGGTTGCCCAGAGATGAAGAACAACCATGGTACCTACTTTTCGATCCTTGCAACATGCATTCTAAGCTTTCTTTGTGTAATATTTGTAAGACCCCAACTTATTATTAAACGAAATTGAATTTCCTCTATTTATTATTTTGAAATAGTAAGGGTTGATTTGATTAATGTGGTTAGTTATGGGTAAAATGTGCAAATATTTCAAATAAGCAAGTGGTTATAAAATATTCATTGTTGTTGGGGAATATTCGTAGCAAGTGGTTATAAAATATTCATTGTTGTCGGAGAATATTCGTTTGGTCGAATATTCTTACTGTCGGGGAATATTCATACGACGGCGCAGCCTTGTGTGGTCCCCATAACGGAAAGCGATTGGATAAAAAAAATGACAAGCATAAGTTGTTAATAAATAATGGCGTAATTGTTACCGTTAATACTGTTGAAATACCCGGTGGTTAAAACACACGATATCTGGCGTTGTTACGATGAGCACACCAGAGTATTGCACCAATTATTGATTCTTACGTAAGAAGGCACTGCTCAATAATTGTTACAGTAATTACTGTTCAATATTATATTTTATTGATTCAATAATTGCTACGTTGATATTTTATATTATTGTTGTTTCAATAATTGTCACTGCACAGTATTTTTCATTATCAGATCAATAATTCATATTATTTGAATAATATTATTATATAGCATTATTGGCAATGTCTAGAAAGTTTTGTCTAAGGAGAGGTTTGGTCACCCAATTCTTGCTACGATGAAGGACAAATCCTTATTGAAAGCCCTCTTTCCGAGAATCTGTCGTTTGTCGATGATTGTGATTCTGTAATATTATTTATGAATAATTAATTATTGATCATTATGATAAGGAAAATATTCATTTTATGTGGATATAGATGGAGAAAATTTTTAATGTGACAATTGTTGAAAATTGATATTTTATCTTTTCTGATAAAATAATTCATTTAAATATATTATTATATTATAATAATATAATAATGGTGATATTTTATAATGAATGTGTGATATATGAATAAATGAGGAGGAATAATATTTTTGTTACAAAAATTGTTTAAAACATGTTAAACATGTTTGTGGGCCTATTTCTTGACTGAAATTTGATTATAGCCTGTAAAATCGTCCGTTTGTGGATTTCGGTCAACTTCTGCTTGGAATTTGAAAAAACTTACACTTATAAAGTTGTAGAGAATTGAATTTCCTATGGAATGGACATAAGATTTGAAATTTTCCGATAAAAGAGCTATTTATTATGAGGTATTGAAGTTCCAGAATAATTAATTTTTGAAGTTTTAATTTTTTTTAACAAAAACATTTTTGTTATGGTTGGTGGGCCCCACTTGTTGTTAAACATGATGAAATTGGATGATTCAAGGTGGGCGTAGAAAATTTAATATATATATTAATATTTTATTAAATTTTCTGCTTTGATGTTCTAAGCATTTTCCTATAAATAGGGTGCTTAGGTTAGAATTGAAAATCACACCAGAAACTAAAATCTTTTCTCTCTATATTATCGAGCGTATTCTTGTGAGTATTTTGATACTTTGAGTGTTGCTATATGGTGCAAGTTCCCTTCAGCACTATATACAGTATTCTAGTCAAAAGTACTGTCTTTTCGAGGTAAGAGATATTATTTCTTTCAATATCATTATGCCGAAATATTGGTAATATTTTTCTTGTGAAATTTTATCTTTTAGTGTCGGGGTTACTATTCACGTATACAACACTATTTACGTATACGGTACTATTCACAAATACGACACTATTCACAAAAAAATTAAATTTTTGTTTTTTGTCCAAAATATCTATTATGGATACTAGCTTTGATTGTATCCATGTTTTGGTCTTCATTCTTGAATTTTACTCCACTATGGTTATTTATGAAGTATTTTTGAACTTGGACTGTTTAAAGTACGAATCCTTAATATTTGCTCTTTTGTTTCAATCGGATTCGCTTTTCTTTAAAATATTTTTCATCATCCTCATCCCTAAATGATGATATTCTTGAATATCTTTGGCCCAGTAGTGCAAAGATGGTTGATTTTCTTATGAATATCTTTGGCACAGTAGTGCAAAGATGTACAGTGTTGAGATGAACATGACCCGGTCGATGAATATCTTTGGCCTGTAGTGCAAAGATGAATATTTGATTCAAGATGAATATTGATTGATGTTACAGGGATAAAATATTGATGATGGACTTTTAAATTCATAGATTATAGTAGATTTCATTCTCTACGTAACTCATCTATTAATTATTATTTCCACTGCAAATATTGATCTGAAACTTGTTGTCTATTATATTCTATCAGATTTTCCCTGTTGAGGACTAACGATAATTTGTTCTATATTATCTTAGTCATAATATTATTTACTGGGCTAGTTGAGCTCACCCTTTTCCTTTTTATTCCATTTTTCTTCCCAGGAGGCGAGAATATAGTGAGTACTAGTCGGGGTATGGAATGAAGGTTCTAGAAAGTTGTTTTAGTAGTTCTCGCCATTTTTGTAAAATAATGTATCAATAATTGTAATGAGGACTTATTTGGGTGTGAATATTGTCTAGATGACAATATTTGTATTTAAACTCACAGTTTATATGTTGTCGTATTTTGCACGATAATTGTATTAATAAAGTTGTAGTTGTTTCTGTACCATGTATTTGGCGACTTAGAATGGGTGTTGTATACCTATTTTGGGGTGTCACAGTTGGTATTAGAGCTTAGGGATATGGTCTCTGGCGGAGATCGGGGAATAGAACTAGGAGGGGAGAGACAAGTAAATCCTTCGCTAGTGTGTCCTACCTAAGCTTATTTGTTGGTTCGTCAGAATATAGGGATATTATGTGATATGTTAATTTCTTTAATTAACCCTTGTTTTATGGCAGTATTTGAGAATGGCAACTGAGAATGTTAACAGTGGAGTAAATGAGACTGTGGAGACACCTTTACTCACCAATGAGGAGAACGTGCAACAGGTCGGCAATGTTCCTCCTGTGAACAACACCATTGAGCAGACGATGAACGACGAGATGTTTAGAAGCTTTTTGCAGTTCATGTAAAATCAGACGAGGGAGACTTGTGTACAAAATACAGGTGGAAATGATAGCAACGCAGGGTTTGTCACAACCAAGCAGTTCAAAGAGTTGGGACAACCAGAATTCTGGGGAAAGCCGAATCCGATTAAGGCGAAGACATGGGTCAAGCAAATTACCAAGATATTCGATGTCTTGGGATGCACGGAGGAACAGAAGGTTCCATTCGCTACTTTTATGTTCAGTAATGAGGTAGATTACTGGTGGGAATCTATGAAGCGTACCCATCTAGCCGCACTCAGCATGTCTTGGGAAACATTTCAGAAACTGTTCAATGACAAGTACTTTCCTGAAAGTATTCGTCATATGAAGGAGGTAGAGTTTATTAGACTGGAGCAGAATAACATGACGGTGTCCTAGTGCGAGGCGAAGTTCACGGAGTTATCCAGGTTTGTACCTCATTTGGTGGAGAATGAGGAACGTATGACGCAAATGTTTCTGAGAGGTTTGAAACCCGACATACGTCAATATCTCTTTTCTCATAAGTTTTCTCTATATTTAGATGTTGTCAACAGGGCTCAATTATTATAGCGAGATAACGAGTACGTTCAACCTAGGGACCACAACCAGGGTCGTACCGGTGACAGCAGTCATCGGAGCAACGATAACTAGCGGGGAAAGAAAAATACGGACAAAAGTGGCAACCACTCTGGTGGTAATCATGGCCATGAAAATAGAAGAAGCGATTCGAGGGGGGATTTTAAAAAGAGGAAATTCAACAATGACAATGTTAAGATGTCAGCACCAGTAGCAACTGGTTCTAAGGGAGGAAAACGACCACCAGTCGTATGCTATAAATGCGAAAAAGAGGGACATATTAGCCCAAACTGTCCACAATAGTTCAAGGTATGCTATAATTGTGGAAAAGAAGGACATATCTCTCGAGATTGTACGGTAGCAAAACGAAGTCCAGGGGGGATGGTGACTCAAAAGGTTGTCCCAGAAAAGTCAAAGTCAACGGTTCTTGGAAGAGCGTTTGTTGTGACCGGTCAAAATGTGAGGAACCCAAACGAGGTGATCACGGGTAAGCTAATCATAAATTCTTGCAAAGTTCACACCTTACTAGATACCGGTTCTACCCATTCATTTATCTCTCCTACTTGTGCTCAACATTTAAACTTGACTGCGGAGAAATTAGACTTTGATTTATCTGTGGAGACTCCATTAGGAGAAACTTTCATTACATCCATTGTTTATAAATCTTGTTTGATCTAAATTGGCACCATCACATTACCTGTTGACCTTATCTCTTTAAAGATACTTGCTTTTGATGTGATTTTAGGGATTGATTGGTTAACTACTCATCATGCCAAAATTGATTGTTTTCGTAAGGTTGTTAGTTTTCATGTTCCTAACCAACCTGTTGTACGAATTCAAGCAATTAAACCACTAAAATCAATCACTATCATATCAAGTCATAAAGCTATTCGTTTATTAAAAAACAGATGTCAAGCTTTCTTAGCCCATGTTATGGATTTGAATAAAGACACGTCAGATTTGAATAATATTCCCGTTGTTAGTAAATTTCCTGATGTATTTCCTGAAGAACTTCCCGGTCTACCCCCAGAACGTGAAGTTGAATTCTTTATTGACCTTGAACCCGGTATAAAGCCCATTTCTAAAACCCCATATCGAATGGCTCCTATTGAACTTTAGGAGTTAAAGGTCCAACTATAAGAGTTGTTGAACATCAGTTTCATTCGTCCTAGTACATCTCCTTGGGGTGCTCCTATTTTATTTGTAAAGAAGAAAGACGGGAGTATGCAACTTTGTATTGACTATCGAGAATTGAACCATGTCACCATCAAGAATAGGTACCTGCTACCTCGCATTGATGACCTATTTGACCTGTTGCAAGGAGCATAATTCTTTTCAAAGATCGATCTTCGTTCTAGATATCATTAACTGATGATTAGAACTGAGGATATTCAAAAGACTGCCTTTAGAACTCGGTATGGACATTATGAATTCTTAGTCATGTCTTTTGGATTGACTAATGCTCCTTCGACTTTCAAGGATATGATGAACCGAGTATTCAAGGAATATTTGGATCGATTTGTTGTTGTCTTTATTGATGACATCCTCATATATTCCAAAAGTCATGAAGATCATGAGCACCATTTGAAGCTGGTACTCCAAAGGCTTCGTGAAAATAAGCTTTATGCTAAGTTAAAGAAATGCGAGTTCTGGCTTGAGGAAGTAGCATTCCTTGGGCACGTGGTGTCAAAACATGGAGTATCTATTGACCCGACAAAGATTGACGCAATATAAAGTTGGGAGCAACCGAAGACGGTGACCAAAGTGCGTAGCTTTCTGGGCTTAGCTGGTTATTATCGGAGATTCTTGGAAGGATTTTCTCGAATCGCTACTCCGTTAACTCAGCTGACTCGGAAAGAAACAAAATTCGTATGGAGTGAGGAATGCGAGAAGAGTTTTCAAGAGCTTATGAGGAGACTTATTTCGGCACCTGTTCTGGCAATACCATCTGGTTCTGATGGATTTGTTATCTACAGTGATGCTTCAGGCAAAGGGTTAGGATGTGTTCTCATACAACGTGGGAAAGTCATAGCCTATGCCTTGCGATAACTTAAAGAATATGAGAGGAATTATCCTACTCATGATCTAGAGTTGGCAGCAGTCGTTTTCACGCTAAAGATCTGGAGGCACTATCTATATAGAGAGAAAGTGGAGATATATTCAGACCATAAAAGCCTCAAATATTTCTTCACCCAAAAGGAACTCAACATGCGGCAGCGACGTTGGCTCGAACTGTTGAAAGATTACGACCACACCATTCAATACAATCCTGGAAAAGCGAACGTGGTAGCTAACACATTAAGTAGAAGATCATACGGGGGACCGAGTGCGATGTTGGCAACACAAAGGCCCATTTTGTGTGATTTACAAAAGATAAAGATAGAATTCAAGACTCTGGGGACCCATGCAATGATGTCAAGTATACGCATAGAACCGACTTTAATAGAAAAAGTTAAAGTTGCTCAAGCCACAGACCCGGAGCTGATGCGTATGAAGAAGAAAGTACAAGAAGGTACTATTCCAGAAGCAAGAATCGATGAAGAAGGAATTCTTTGAGTCCACTCTAGACTTTGTGTTCCTAACGACTCTGATTTGAAGTACAAAATCATGATGGAGGCACACAATACACCGTTTGTAATCCATCTTGGAAGTACCAAAATGTATCGTGATCTTCGACATACATTTTGGTGGAACAATATGAAGAGAGAGATTGCAAAGTTTATCTCAAGGTGTTTAACTTGTCAACGTGTAAAGGGGGAGCATCAAGTTCCTAGGGGTCCATTGTAACCACTTGAGATCCCGAAATGGAAGTGGGAACACATTACCATGGATTTTGTTACGGGTCTTCCCACGGTTTCTCAAGGCATAAATGTTATTTGGGTTATTATTGATAGATTAACCAAGTCTGCTCATTTCTTGCCGATACAGGAGATTTATTCCCTTGAAAGTCTTACTCGTATGTATGTAAATGAGATTGTGAGATTGCATGGCATGACAGTATCCATAGTTTCGGATCGTGACCCAAGATTCACTCCACGATTTTGGGTTAGCTTGCAAAAAGCTATGGGCACGGATATACGATTCAGTTCGACATACCATCCTCAAATGGACGGACAATCAGAGAGGACTATTCAAACTCTTGAAGATCTATTAAGACTCTATGTCCTAGAATTCAAAGGGAGTTGGGATAAGTATTTACCATTGGTGGAATTCTCCTACAACAATAGTTATCAGGCAAGTATAGGTATGGCTCCATTAGAAGCATTGTATGGACGAAAGTGTTGCTCTCCAATAAGTTGGGATGAGGTGGGTGAAGCAACATTGTTGGGACTCGAGTTGGTACGTATGACTACGAAAAAGATCCAAATGATTCGACAACGTATACAAATGGCACAGGATCGACAAAAAAGTTATGCGGATCTTCATCGAAAGGACGTGGAATTTAGTATTGGGGATCATGTATTGTTGCGTGTTGCTGCATGGAAGGGAGTTACAAGATTTGGGAAGAGAGGAAAGCTCAATCCACGATTTATTGGTCCATTTTAGATTCTTGACCTAGTAGGAAATGTGGCCTATAGACTCGCGTTACCTCCAAGCATGTCTCGTGTTCATAATGTTTTTCACATATCTGTGCTTCGTAAATATGTGAAAGACCCGAACCACGTTATTGAGTTAGAACCAGATGAGATAGCCGAAGACTTAACGTACGAGGAGGTACCTGTCAAGATCTTGGATAAAAAGGAGCATGTCTTACGTACAAAGGTCATACCACAAGTCAAAGTTTTGTGGAGGAACCATGCTATTGGGGAAATGACCTGGGAGTTGGAAAGGGAAATGAAAGCAAGGTATCCTCACCTTTTTGAAACACCAGGTACGTACGTCAATTTCGAGGACGAAATTTCATAAGGAGGGGAGGTTGTAAGACCCTAACTTATTATTAAACGAAATTGAATTTCCTCTATTTATTATTTTGAAATAGTAAGGGTTGATTTGATTAATGTGGTTAGTTATGGGTAAAATGTGCAAATATTTCAAACAAGAAAGTGGTTATAAAATATTCATTGTTGTTGAGGAATATTCGTTTGGTCGTGGAATATTCGTACGACGGCGCAACGTTGTGTGGGCCCCATAACGGAAAGCGATTGGATGAAGAAAACGATAAACATAAGTTATTTATAAATAACGGCGTAGTTGTTACCGTTAATACTATTGGAATACCCGGTGGTTAAAACACAGTAATACGTGTTGTTACAACGTCACAAGATGCTATTACCAGATTGCACCAATTATTGATTCTTACGTAAGAAGGCACTACTTAATAATTGTTACAGTAATTACTGTTAAATATTATATTTTATTGATTCAATAATTGCTACGTTGATATTTTATATTATTGTTGTTTCAATAATTGTCACTGCACAATATTTTTCATTATCAGATCAATAATTCATATTATTTGAATAATATTATTAGATAGCATTATTGGCAATGTGTAGAAAGTTCTGTCTAAGGAGAGGTTAGGTCACCTAATTGCGCGCCAGTAAGGAGAAATCCTTATTGGAAAGCCCCCTCTTTCCTGGGAACGGCTTGGTTGTCAGTATTGTGATTCTGTATTATTATTTATGAATAATTACTTATTGAATATTATGGTAAAGAAAATATTCTTTTTATGTGGATATAGATGGAGACAATTTTTAATGTGACAATTGTTGAAAATTGATATTTTATCTTTTTTGATAAAATAATTTATTTAAATATATTATTATATTATAATAATATAATAATGGTGATATTTTACAATGAATGTGTGATATATGAATAAATGAGGAGGAAGAATATTTTTGTTACAAAATTGTTTAAAAACATGTTAAACATGTTTGTGGGCCCATTTCTTGGCGAATTTGATTGTAACACAAAAAAATCACCCGTTTGTGGATTTCGGTCAACTTCTGCTTGGAATTTGGAAAAACTTAAACTTACAAAGTTGTAGAGAATTGAATTTCCTATGGAATGGACATAAGATTCAAATTTTTTCGATAAAAGGGCTATTTATTATGAGGTATTGAAGTTCCAGAATAATTAATTTTTGAAGTTTTAATTATTTTTTTTAACAAAAATATTTTTGTTATTGTTGGTGGGCCCCACTTGTTATTAAACATGCTGAAATTGGATGATTCAAGGTGGGCGTAGAAAATTTAATATATATATTAATATTTTATTAAATTTTCTGCTTTCGTATTCTAAGCATTTTCCTATAAATAGGGTGCTTAGGTTAGAATTGAAAATCACACCAGAAACTGAAATCTTTTCTCTCTATATTATCGAGCGTATTTTTGTGAGTATTTTGATACTTTGAGTGTTGCTATGCGGTGCAAGTTCCTTTCAGCACTATATCCAGTATTCTAGTCAGAAGTACTATCTTTTCGAGGTAAGGGATATTATTTTTAAAAAAATTGATATTATTTTTTTCAATATCATTATGCCGGAATATTGGTAATATTTTTCTTGTGAAATTCTTATCTTTTAGTGTCGAGATTACTATTCACGATATCGCACTATTCACGATACTCTGATCTATTCACACTAATCACTCTGGACTATTAACAAAAAAATTAAATTTTCATTTTTTGTCAAAAATATCTATTATGGATACTAGCTTTGATTGTATCCATGTTTTGGTCTTCATTCTTGAATTTTACTCCACTATGGTTATTTATGATGTATTTTTGAACTTGGACTGTTTAAAGTACGAATCCTTAATATTTGCTCTTTTATTTCACTGGATTCGTTTTCTTTAAAATATTTTTTCATCATCCTCAGTCCTAAATGATGATATTACTGGATATCTTTGGCCTGTAGTGCAAAGATGGTTGATTTTCTTATGAATATCATTAGCCTGTAGTGCAAAGATGTACAGGTGTTGAGATGAACACGACCAACTGATGAATATCTTTGGCCTGTAGTGCAAAGATGAATATTTGATTCAAGATGAATATTGATTGATGTTACAGGGATAAAATATTGATGATGGACTTTTAAATTCATAGATTATAGTAGATTTCATTCTCTACGTAACTCATCTATGAATTATTATTTCCGCTGTAAATATTGATCTGAAACTTGTTGTCTATTATATTCTATCAGATTTTCCCTGTTGAGGACTAACGATAATTTGTTCTATATTATCTTAGTCATAATATTCATTATTGGGCTAGTTGAGCTCACCCTTTTCCTTTTTATTCCATTTTTCTTCTCAGGAGGCGAATATATAACGAGTACTAGTCGGGGTATGAAATGAAGGTTCTAGAAAGTTGTTTTAGTTGTCCTCACCATTTTTGTAAAATAATGTATCAATAATTTTAATGAGGACTTATTTGAGTGTGAATATTGTCTAGATGACAATATTTTTATTTAAACTCACAGTTTATGTGTTGTCGTAATTTGCACGACAATTGTATTAATAAAGTTGTAGTTGTTTCTGTACCATGTATTTGGCGACTGAGAATTGGTGTTGTATACCTATTTTGGGGGCGTCACAATATTAAGGTTTAAATATGTAATTGAGATGTCAGTAAACAACTTTATATCATCATATTAGTCTAACAACAACATCAAACGAAGATTTAGGTTGGTCAAAGTGAAGGCCAAGAACTGTTCTTGATGAATTCTGGGTTTTCCAGAAATTCATCCGGACAGTTGGTCAACTCGTGTTTGACCATTGATTACTTTGATTCTGAGCAAGATATGAGTGATCTAATGGTTTGAGCACGTCAATTACATATCAGACAACAACTTTAATACCACAACATGGCTAAAACACTTAATAGCAGCAAGATCAAAGCCTTGCAAAAACGTTATCAGACAACAATCTGGGTTCTGGGTTGCCCAGAAACCCATTCCTGTGATCGGTCAACGACCTTTCACTGCATATATCTTATGATCTAGACATGTTATGACCCTGATTCAAGTTGCAGAACAAAGACCACATATCAAACTATATATCCAAACAATAAAACATCAAATATCTATAACATAGATAGATCTATGGCCACTGACATTTGACTGTCAAACACTTTTTTAAACTTTTCCCAGATTTGATAAATCTTAAATTTCAAGCATCTAAATGATATGGATCAAGGTTTTGGCAACCCAGATCATTAAGTTACACCCTCTAACACATATTTAACCAACAAACAACAACATTAACTACAATCTTGAAGATCTCAAAATTTTAAGGTTTATACCTCCTTTAAAGCTTGATCTAGATTCTAATCTTTGAGTATTGACTTTGCTAAGAAAAGAACTTAAATTGGCTTATCTTATCACTCTTTCTCACTCTAGATTTTGGATTTAGAAGAGAGAGAAAGGGTTGGAGAGAATGAGCATTCAAGTGTGCATTTTCTATTTCTTAATCTATATAATAGATATGATTCAATGTTCCTAGTAATCCAAATGGCTGATGTTTGACACATATCTAGGCTAGAGCTAGGGTGGTTCACCAACCCAAACTAGAACATAACTTACAAGTAACCTAATAAATAATACAAGAAGGCTAGTTTAGTCATTTAACATTTAATTTTAATGGCATAAAGGTCAATTGATACAACCCTTAGGGTTTAGATTTTAACCTTTAGAGTTTAGGGTTTAACCCTTAGGGTTTAGGGTTTTACCCTTAGGTTTTACATTTTAATTACTAAAACTTTCAATTTAGGTTTTAAAAATAGAAATTTAATATTTCTAAATTGTAATTAGGATTCTATAATTATAATAAGATTCCTAATTATGAAATTCAATCTTGCTAATTAGGATTATTATTTCCTAAAAAAATTGCTAATTTAGCAATTAGGGTCAAAATTGTACATTAAAGTTTATAATCCAAGAATTAGGTTTTAAAGTTGAAAAATAATATTTCTAATTTAGAAATTAGATTCACTAATTAGATTAAGATTTTCTTATAACTTGAAAATTAGGATCAATGTTTCCTAATTAACATTAAAATTATTAAACTAACAATCAGGCTTTCCCTAATTATAAATTAGGGTTCCTAAACTAGAAATTAGGGTTTTAATTTTTGAAATTAGGGTTTTCTAACCAATTTGTTAAGATTAACCCTAATTAATCTTATAATTATTTACACTTACGCCATTAAGTTCCCAATTTAGGGTTTCCAAGTTCCAAATTAGGGTTTCAGATTCCCGGAACTGAAATTAGGGTTTCAAAACTAATTTCTAGGGTTTCTTATCAGATGTTAGGGTTTTCTAACAGAACGCTGACGTTCTTAATAATATTAGGGTTTGACATTGATAAAATTTATCTGGTCAACCCTTGACCCTTAACCATATACTATACACACATAATACCATATTCACCGAACATATTCACATATACACTTAATCCTGAATAATTCACCTAAATCCTTTATAGAATTTTGAAATCCTCAAAATTCCTTCCTATAAATATCAAAAGCATATACTTATTTTCTGTCTAGGTCTATTATTTGACCTTAAATCAATCATTTAAGATTTTTTTAAAATTTTCTAAATTATCGGGTTGTCACATTCTTCCCTTCTTCTAAGAATTTCATCCCCGAAATTCCCCTTACACCATACATCGTACAGCTTACACCATTTACACATCATCACATGCTACCCAATACACCACTCACATGAGTAAAAGTTTTCAAATTGTGCTGAGGGGTCATATAGACCATGAACACATAGTTTTAACGGTATTCATACCGTAAAACTATACATTACTTGGTATGTATGTTTACAATCACAAAAAAGGTAAACTACCGTTGCAAGTACTTTAGGTGATTAGCCTATCGTACTCTTACGTCATGCATAACGTATTAATCTTGTCTAGCGAATATTTACACTACCCGATTGGATTATTTATCCAAACAACATAGTTCACCTCAGCCTTATCATATGATTCCTCACCAAAACAATTTGGTTCGGGAAATTTCTTTCAATGAACACTTAGAGTTTTCATAAACATTAGTTTAGCTAAATCGAATAACGTAGACTCATATCAATAATTCAATCCAATCGAATTATTTAGGTGTAGCCAAACCCCGTTGACAAATTAAAATTTTGAAAACATTTTCGAGAATGACGTCATGATGTCGTCTCAGTATTAATGATCCATTTGAGGATGCTTAATCGTATTGTGACTTTGTCATAACACATAATACAATAGTGGAATAACGATTTTAGATCAAATTCACACTATGTATTCTTATATGTACAACTTCATCACCTTTTTATCATCTCTACACAAGGTTACATGGTACATGAGTGATTAATAAAATATATTTTGATATTTCAAATCATTTGCGTCTATCCGAAATAAGTAGCATAGACTATACTTTAAACCGTTTCAAAAATGATTACGAGTCTATAATTTTTTTTATTTTTTAAAAAGCACATAGTGTGTATTTAGCTTGATGTCAAAATTTCGAAGTCTAGCATAGCTAGGAGTTTTGAAAAACTTATGTCTCCACTAACAATCATTTGCTTAAACAATCTACCTATTCCTATAATCCTCAATACTCCATTCACACACAACTATACCCAGTTCGTCAAACCACACTTATGAGTTCATAAGCTTGCCACAATTATATGAGTTTAAGAACTTACCATAGTCAGACCTTTGGTGTCAATTCGCTGAGAGGTTCATAAACAATTCATATAACTATGAGTCAAGAATGTCACATAAGTATGAGTTTTAAGAACTCGATCTTAATCCTCTATTCTCTACCTATGACCTATCTATCTACTATACACATAAGAAAGGAATCACCCTCTTAACATGCATATTGCAAATAGCGCGACACAAACATTTCAATGATTATCAGTGCCAGAAACTAAGTAGTTTTTACACCAAGTACAATTCCCCGCCCATACAAGGAATCATACAACTCAGCCATCGGCATGAGTCCTCAATTAAAATCCCCACCTAATCTTAACCCTCTTCATAATACGAATTTCATTCAATTCGTATTCATAATCCTTTCCTGAATCTGTACTAATTTATAGTACAACTGACGCACATCAATCTTGCTGTAAACTTTCTAATCATTAGATTGATTCTTTTCCCTGCTATCACCTTATCAGATCACGGGGTGATCTCATTGTATGTATTACAATTCATTTCTATAGCTTGATCGTTTTGTTTTACAATCTCATATCCCTCTACTTAGTCTTTTAGACTCTATCTATTCACCACTACTGTTCAACTTTATTATTAGAGTTAGGGAACTCCGTATCATACAACTCACCGAGATTCGTCTTTGAATCATATTGACCAACTAACTCTATATGAGTTAGTACTTATCCTAATCACTGCGATTATTGGTCTCAAGTATTCCTACCTAAGCTTCATAACCAACATCTTTTATACCAACTGTGAAAACCCTGAATCCGGGTCCCAAATCACCACCGATTCGGTTCAATCATTCTATAACTATTGTGGAAGCTATAAACATAAATTGTTTATATAATACACTTTACACACATTTCCCCAAAATCAAGTAACCTTAACTTATACAGAATTCATAACTTGTCTAATACATATCACTATTATCCAACTATACTATTTCAAACTAGCTGCACATTTTAACCCAAGCTGAACTTGGCTTAACCTTTTCCTGTATCCGAACGCATTCGCCTTATCTGCAATGTTTATCATGATATAGCACGGGTGAGCATGAAAGTTTCCCAGCAAGTTTAAATACAATTTAAGGATATATCATGATTGAAAGAGTCTGAATAATAAGCTGGCTATAATTCATCAATATAATTGAGAACTAGCACGAACAAATTTTTAATTGAACAAGTATTAAACATGAACAAATTTATCTGGACCAACCAGTAATGAAGGTTATCAGCCTTTCATACCTGACTTATACATGCAATATGTACAGAGTACAATTCCTCATGGCAATCAACAATGATTAACCATAAGCATATCCTAATGAAACAACTCTTAGTAGAGTTAAGAAAAACTTGCTGAAATCAGCTTGATTCTGCTACCCAATTTATATCGCTTTATCCGAAGACCTAATATTAGTAATATAGATCTCCAATATTAGAATAATATCATCACAGTATAATACTATTATATATATATATATATATATATATATATACATAGAATAACCTAAACACAAAACTCATATCCCTATCAGTTTACAACACACATAAGACTTAATATCAGGTTAAACTATTTCAGTCTGACTTGAAACCGACACAATTCTATCAGTCTGACGGTCTAGTCGGACAAAAATCGAGTAGTTCAATTAAACTCTGCCTAAACACTTAACAATATCTTAGATAATTTTCTTATCAGTCAAAATATTTTTCACAGACTTGCAATAATTTTCAGATAATTAATATCATTTATCATGATTTTTCAATCATTAAACTCGTATTTATATTATATAAATACCACATAATTCCTTAATCATTAATATTTATTTAATATTAAATATTAATAAAATCATAACATAATATTATAATATAATTATAATATCACAAAGTATTTTAATACTTTAAAATCATAATTATATGATTTTTAAAACTTAAATCCATTATCCGATAATTGATATTAATAGTAAAATAATAATATTTTCATATCAAAATATCAAAAGTTATATTTTATAACTTAAAATATTTTTATAACACTACAAATTATTTTTATATGATTTTTAAAGCATTAACTCTATTTTTCCATAATTTATTTAATATATTTATTAAATAAATTAATTACCATTAATAATAAATTATTAATGAAATTCATCACAAAATATTAAAAGTCATCAAAAATAACTTAAAATATTTTTAACACCATAATATGATTTTTCATGAATTAAAACTATTTTAAATAATTTATTTAATAATATAATTAAATAAATAAATACCTTTTATATTCCAAAAATATTAAATATTTTTGAAATATACTCAAAATAATAAAAACTAATTTTTAGGCTTTAAAATAATTTTTAATAATTTATTTTATATTTTTAATAATTAAAAACTATGTATTTCAATTTATTTAATAATTTAATAATTTTCAGTAATTAAATGTCGCTAAAGGGGCCCTATAGCGACAAAACCGTCGCTATAGGTGTTCTTGGTGTTCATTATCCCAAACCCAGATCTTCATGTCGGATTCGAGGTAGCTACTTTGACCACTAATAGATGTGGGTTCTTGTTGATTATGGGCTAATAATTTGCATTATGATTGTAGTATAAGTTGAACACTACAACCTACAACAACTTTCCTGTCTATAACATATCACATCAGAGAGATTAAGACCTAAAAATATCGTGTCAGGCATGTTCTTCATTTTCTGGGTTGCCCAGAAATGAAGAACAACCATGGTACCTACTTTTCGATCCTTGCAACATGCATTCTGAGCTTGCTTTGTGTAATATTAAGGTTTATATATGTAGTTGAGATGTCAGTAAACAACTTTATATCATCATATTAGTCTAACAACAATATCAAATGAAGATTTAGGCTGGTTAAAGTGAAGGCCAAGAACTGTTCTTGATGAATTCTGGGTTTTTCAGAAATTCATCCGGACAGTTTGTCAACTCGTGTTTGACCATTGATTACTTTGATTCTGAGCAAGATCTGAGTGATCTAATGGTTTGAGCACGTCGATTACATGTCAGACAACAACTTTAATACCACAACATGGCTAAAACACTTAACAGCAGCAAGATCAAAACCTTATAAAAATGTTGTCAGACAACAATCTGGGTTCTAGGTTGCCCAGAAACCCATTCCTGTGATCGGTCAACGCCTTTCACTGCATATATCATACGATCTAGACATGCTATGACCTTGATTCAAGTTGCAGAACAAAGACCACATATCAAACTATATATCCAAACAATAAAATATCAAATATCTATAACATAGACAGATCTAGGGCCACTGACATTTGACTGTCAGACATTTTTTCAAACTTTTCCAAGATTTGATAAATCTTAAATTTTAAGCATCTAAATGATATGGATCTAGGTTTTGGCAACCCAGATCATCAAGTGACACCCTCTAACACATATTTAACCAACAAACAACAACATTAACTACAATCTTGAAGATCTAAAAATTTTAAGGTTTATACCTCCTTTAAAGCTTGATCTAGATTCTAATCTTTGAGTACTGACTTTGCTAAGCAAAGAACTTAAATTGGCTTATCTTATCACTCTTTCTCACTCTAGATTTTGGATTTAGAAGAGAGAGAATGAGAATTCAAGTGTGCATTTTCTCTTTCTTAATCTATATAATAGATAAGTTTTAATGTTCCTAGCAATCCAAATAGCTGATGTTGGACACATATCTAGGCTAGAGCTAGGGTGGTTCACCAACCCAAACTAGAACATAACTTACAAGTAACCTAATAAATAATGCAAGAAGGCTAGTTTATTCATTTAGCATTTAATTTTAAAGGCATAAAGGTTAATTGATACAACCCTTAGGGTTTAAGTTTTAACTTTTAGGGTTTAGAGTTTAACCCTTAGGGTTTAGGGTTTAACCCTAAGGTTTTACAATTTAATTTCTAAAACTTCCAATTTAGGTTTTAAAAATAGAAATTTAATATTTCTAAATTGTAATTAGGATTCTATAATTATAATAAGATTCCTAATCACTAAATTCAGATCTTGCTTATTAGTTTTATTATTTCCTAATTAAAATTGCTAATTTAGCAATTAAGGTCAAAATTGTACATTAAAGTTTATAACCCAAGAATTAGGGTTTAAAGTGGAAAAATAATATTTCTAATTTTGAAATTAGATTCCTTAATTAGATTAGAATTTTCTTATAACTTGAAAATTAGGATCAATGTTTCGTAATTAACATTAAAATTATTAAATTAACAGTCAGGCTTTCCCTAATTATAAATTAGGGTTCCTAAACTAGAAATTAGGGTTTTAATTTTTGAAATTAGGGTTTTCTAACCAATTTGTTAAGATTAACCATAATTAATCTTATAATTATTTACACTTATGCCATTATGTTCCCGATTTAGGGTTTCTAAGTTCCGAATTAGGGTTTCGGATTCCTGGAATTAAAATTAGGGTTTCAGAACTGATTTCTAGGGTTTCTTATCAGACGTTAGGGTTTTCTAACAGAACGCTGACGTTCTTAATAATATTAGGGTTTGACATTGATAAAATTTATCTGGTCAACTCTTGACCCTTAACCACATACTGTACACACATAATACCATATTCACCGAACATATTCACATATATACTTAATCCTGAATAATTCACCTAAATCCTTTATAGAATTTTGAAATCCTCAAAATTCCTTCCCAAAAATATCAAACGCATACACTTATTTTCTGTCTAGGTCTATTATTTGACCTTAAATCAATCATTTAAGATTTTTTAAAAATTTTCTAAATTCTCGGGTTGTCACATATCTCGTGAATGTCTCTAAACATCAAGCTATCTTTTGACATCTACAAAACACATAACATCTGTATTTGTACATAATTCACAATAGTATAAGCACAAACCACATTTAATTTATTTAAGATTAATTTCCATCTATTAAATCTTTCAGTAATGAGTTTTCTCAATACCTTATTAATATAATTCATTTGACTTGAATTTCTTTCTTCGGACTTTACCTTACTTACGAGGTTATTAGCCTAAGGTTCTCCCCCCCCCTTAAGTTTTATAACCTAATGCTTTGATATCAACCTGTGACGCCCCCAAATTCGGGTATCTTCCAACCCGACATATGGTGCTACATGGTACTCATAACTTTATAATCATTCCATTGAAAACACAACATAATGAATGTATTTACTATCTTCTTATTACAATCAAAGTGAAATCCTTTCCCAGATTCATAAACCGATTACATTGTTTGTTGTTTGTAAAGTATAATACGTACAAACATACTAATCTATTACACGAAGGTTAATTATCCATCTTAGTTTTTCCCTTATCTCTCTTAGCATTCTTAGTACGTTCATCCTTAACTGCAATCATATAATTCACGCAAGAAGTGAGCATAACAAGCTCAGCAAGTTTAACTAAGAATAACATTAATACCACATTCGTGAATTATATAACATATCATACATAACTGAACAAATAGTTATGAAGTATTATGAAACAGTAATACTTTAACAATTCATAACATCAATTCCCAAAGTATAGAATAGATTAGAATTACGACCACGATAGACCATGAACGATAACTTCTGCTTTTCATACTTGAAAAGGACATCACAACACTAAAGTTGTACATCCGTATTACTTACGATCACTTCTAGGTGATCAACCTATAGTACTCTATGTTGATCAACATTCATCCGTTAAATTTATTTACGTTTAAGTTTTGGCAAACTCGCGTGCCCATTGAATAATCGATGAAAAATACTTTTGTTTGTTCATAGATAAACCTTACCTTCGAATCCGTACCAATTACTTAGCATAGGATAGCGTTATCAGTTCTATATAGAAAGATATGTAGACAAATTAATCTATGTCTTACAAATAGTCTAGCAGAGTTAAAACTGACATTGACCCTTTCTTTAAAATCAATCATGCAATTCAGTACAATGAATCACATAGAACTTGACTAACTTGAAGGTTAGACAAGCATTAAGAAAACTTGCCTTTCAGCGTCTTGAAATAACATAATCGACTGATCACAGCCTTTACAGAATCTACATGGTATATTCACATAGCACACTGTAATTAGCTATCAAACAATTACTCACATTGTTTCTACCAACTTCTTTCTCTTCTATGTCTTAGTTAACTTCATTTCATTAATAAAGTCAATTTGACTTATTAACCTTCATCCCGACTTATTAACAAACTTACGTTATCAATCGGACTCTATCATCATTGATGAAGTACCAATGTTGTTTACCGATTATAGTTCATTAATAACACGTTGTGTTCTTTGATCACAACTTACGTTAAATTCCTAAGTTTCATTACCATATACATTAGTATATGTAATATAGGAATAGTCTTAGTACATTCATTAAGTGTGTAAACTTAAATCATATAGGTCTTGGAACAATTGAAGTTCAAACCTAAGTTATCTAACAAAGACCCTGCCTTGGCACTGCGGTGTGACCTTCCTATACAATCACGGCACTACTGGCAGCGGGTTTGCGATCTCTCTAAGCTCTGTCTCACATTGTGCATGCGAACCTCCTTCACATGAGTGGCATTGCGGCGCCACTCTTTAGTAGGTAATGACACTGTACCAGTGCTGCGGCGGAGCATCTGGCACCGCGGCGCCAAACCTTAGCACAAGAAAACTTTGAAAAATAAAATTTTTGGTGAGTTTCCCAGATTCATAACTTCTTCGTTATAAGTCCGATTTGGTCCGTTCAAAAACCTACAAGTCATAAATTACATACTCTACACATTCATATAAGAATTCTACACTTTCGAATCCGTTAACTCAAAATTCATTATTAAGTTCATTTTTAAGCGTTCGTTAAACGTTAATAAGTGTTCAATACTCGTTTTCTTCCTTTTAAGTCAGAATCCGATGATTCTTGAGTCCACGACTCTTAAATACCCTATCTCACGTGTTGACATTGAAAACCCATGTTTTCAAGTCTCACGACAACTTTCAACTACCAATCTGGAATTTTTTACGTTTTCGACGTTTAACGTCTAATTACATAAAATTCACCATAACTTCGTTACTAGTGTTCTATAAGCCAAATCACATGGAATACTCCATTGATTTCATATCTACATCCTAACCAAGTAAGATGCACATATATTATCATTCATGGAGCTCAATTGTTCAATAACAATCAACCTCAACAATCAATATTTTCATGGTTTAAAACTTACATCAACCCTTACGATTTCTATGTCTTTATGACTTATAAAGATTTCACATATTACATGTCATCCTTATTCCTCCATAAGAGGCATACACCACCAATTTATGATTCTTCCTACACAAAGAAATCAAAAGAGACGGGACTATTATTAAGGAATATTACCTTAATGAATCTTGGTGTTCTTGAAAGAAACTCTAAGGAAAAGCTTCAAGGTAGATTGATGGCTTAAGTCTAGCTTTTTTTCTCTCTCAATATAGGTTGAATTCTCTTTGAAAAATCACAAAATGGCCAACCTTTGCTCTCTATTTATAAGCAATTGAAGTGGAGGGCAAAATAGACATTCTCCCCCACCTCCTTACTATTCCATACTTTATCACCAAGTAAAATACTTGGTGATCAAGTAGTTATCTTTGTTTGCACACCAAGTGGCCGACCCACCATGCCCATGGGTCATCCCCATGGGTTACCCCATGGGTTTTACCCATTCGGTGACCCACCGGTTCGATCCACGGTTCAGTTTCTTGGATCGGGCTTAATCCACTCTAACATTGGGCTCAACCACTTAATTCATTGGGCTTACATACTCAATTACTTTGACTTGGCATAATCCAAATCTAATTGGATCGCTTTAAGTCTTAACCTTAATTCCATAATATCAATCGTATTCTACACGTATAATTCACGTATTCTTTCCGTATAATACTCGTATGATAATCGTATTGTACTTCGTATTAACTCTTCGTATTATACATAGATACTAAATAGTATCATACTTGTATAACATACTCTTTATCATTATCGTAATTCTTTCTACGCGTCTCATTTCCTTCTCGGAAATCATTCTACTCAACCCTTAAGTTTTAAGTCCGCATGTGAAAACTTCGTTTGCCATAAATGAAATATTATTAGATATTTCATCTCATCTCAATATTATATCATTACGCGTTTCTCAAAATTTCAAAATAATTTCCCGAGCAGAAACGGATGAATAGTGAATTTACAGGAATTTCTTAAAAATATTTATTTTCGTCTTGGAAATTCTAAACAATTAATTCTAGCACGTAGACAGATTATTAACCATATTAGCACATTCTAGGTCATAGAACGAACTTCACATAGCTTACTCACAAAATAAATCAATTAAATTCATTTAATTCACATAATTAAATAAAAATTTAATTATCATAAAAATCTGATTTTCTCGGGCGTTACATAATAAATCAATGTTAACTTTAATTTAATTGAATTTGAATATTGGAATTTAATGAGTTATTAAAATAAATTAAAAGAGTTTTAATTCAGTTTTCCCAAACAAGGTTTAAGGATTGTAAGTCTTTATTTTAAATTGGTTTTGCCAAACTAGCCTTATGGCTTTTGAATTTTTTAAAAAAAGTAACTGAAATCAGTTATATTATATATTAATATGTATTATATGTTATATGTTTATATTATATATCTGTTTTTATAAGTTACGTAAAGTTAGAAGAGAGATGAAGAAGAAAACAGAGAAGAAAGTGAGAGCTCTAGAGAAATTGAGAGAAAAGTTGGAAGTTTTGGAAAACAAGATGTGATTAACAAAGTAATTCTCATCATCTAACAAGGAATTAAGGTAGAAATCTAACTCTTTATTGTTAGTTTTGGTGTTCTTAAGCTTTCATGAAAAAATTCTCTGTAAATAAGTTTTTGTGAATGATTATTGAAAATATGGTGTTTTATGTGTTAATAGATGATTATAAACTATTTTATACCATTTATTCATGATTTAGAGCAATCAAATTCATAGAAAAATGTTTAGAAGTGAATAAATTGAATTATTGTAATATATATATATATAATATAGCTTATGTGATATTAAATTTGATGTTCAATTGGTATACTAAATCGTAAATAACTCCTTGATTGTGTAAATATATGAAGAAACAAAAATAATGAGTTTTAAACAAACTATTTTGGTTGAAAAACGAATTTACAGTAATTTGTTTCACTAAGAATGTCTAAAAGTGAAGAAATAACAAGAACAGTATATTTAGAGGTTTTAAATTTGGTGTTTATACTGTTCAAATGGATAGAAACATGTTGGAAACATTAATTTATATTTTTGTAAAGTTTATGTATTTTATATGTGTTAAATTTGTTGATAAAAAGGAGTTTTTAGGCCAATTTATCTTTGTTCCGTGTTCTTCGTGAACACTTTGTCATGCGTCTTGACTTTGTCATGTAACATATAATGATTCGCCTTCTGTGAAGAAACTAGGCACTACAACGCCACTCAATGCTTGTTGACGAGTACAAAGCGCCGCAACACCGGGTTCGTAAGTAACTTGAAGCGTTATAAGCGCCACCACCCAATTATTGCGCAAAACAAGTTCTATGAGAGTAAACAAAAGCAACTCAAGAAGATTTGTTCCCAAAGGTAAAACTAGGGCGTACTGCAAAGACTAGTTAGTAGTTTGGCCCAGAAATTTGAATTTTAATTATACAATTCTTTAATTATTGATATAGTGTAATGTTATAACTATTAAAATGTGAATTATCATATTATGGTGTTGTTATAATACCAAATATGAAAATTATTATTAAGTTATTAGTAAGTTATGTGGTAACTGAAGATTTATGTTATTGCATTAAAAGTGTGGCTTAACCATGTGGTTAAACCTAAGACTACAAGTCGTATATGAAATTGATATTTAATTATGTACTAAGATTATGTAGTAACTAATTATGGCATGATGACATGTGTATAGGATATTGAGAGTCAAGTTATATTGTTTAGCTTACACGCAAGGTAAGTTTCCGAAACTTAATCTCTATTTGAGCTTATCCTACCTTACTTATTTTATGAAAGTTCTTGAATTCTATTGAGCAAAGTTCTTAATTTTGTTTCTGTAACGCCCGAGAAAATCTGATTTTTATGAGAATTAAATTATTATTTGATTATATGGATTAAATGAATTTAATTGATTATTTATGTGAGTAAGCTATGTGAAGGTCGTTCTATGACCTAGAATGTGCAGACATGGTTAGGATTTTTGCTACGTGGTAGAATTAAAGTGTTTGAATTTCCAAGACAAAAATAAAAGTTTTCCGAGAAATTTTTTGAAAAACACTATTCACTAATTTCTGCTCAGAAATTATTTTTGAATCTATGAGAAACGCGTAATGATAGAATTCCAAGACGAGATGGAATATCTAATAATATTTCAGTTATGGTAAACAAAGTTTTCTCTTTCGAACTTAAAAACCTAACGGTTTGGGAAAGTGATTTCCGAGAAGGAATTTAAATGCGTATAATGAATTAAAGCAACGATCGTATAATATGTAGGTATTGTACGAGGTAATGAATATGAGTATGATACGAGGTATTATACAAGTATGTATGAATGATGGTATGTCGTATATGAATAAGTATACGAGTGGGAATACGAGATTAATACATAGATTATACGTTATAAGGCTTTAAGCTAAATGTAATGGACTTGTAGGATTATGTAGAAAATTGTAATATCCAATTGGAATTATGATAAAGCCCAAGTGTAGGAATGGATAAGTCCAAAGTGAATTAATGAACACACCCAATGTTTGTCTAAATTCAAGCCCAAAGTATAAGTTAAGTTAATTAAGCTAAAAGCCCAAAGTAAAAATCGGATCCGTGGATCGATCCAATGGGTAAAGATAAACCATGGGTGACCCAAAGTGGCGAGCAAGTAAAGTACTTGATGGTTAAGTAAAGATAAATTAAGTAATGGCTAAGTAAAGTGCTTACGCTTGGTGGCTAAGTAAATTGCTTATACTTGGTGGCTAAGTAAAGAATAAGTTATGTGATAAGCAAGCATACTTAACGGCTAAGTAAAGGATAAGTTATTTGATGAGTAAGTTAAGTAATGGCCAAGTAAATGTGGTGATCAAGTAAACTTGATGGCTAATCTAGGAATAGTAAGGATGTGGATGGCTAATTGACCATTAAGCCCTCATTTTATGATTTCTATAAATAGAAGATGTCCTAGCTCATTTTTTTGGTTGTTAAATTTGATCCAACATTATAAGTGCTTCTTGGTTAGAGAGAAAAAGCTAGAAAAGATAGAAAAGCTAGTCTTTCATAGTTGAAGAAGAAGAACAAAGCTTAATCAAGTGATCTTCAAGGGTGAGATCCTAAACCATGAAACTATTTCTCTTCAATTGTTAGAGAAGTGAGTAGTGGTAGGACTTGTATGCTAAGAAGAAGAAGTAAGAATGATTAATCAAAAGACTTAAGCTTTAATAAGCCGTGAATAAGCAATTCGTTCATATATGAGTTATGAACTAAGGAAAAACTTGTAAGAACTTGTAAAATTTTTATGATTAGAAGATGTGAGGATGATGGTTAGAAGACTTAAACTATGATAAGTTATGCTAAGTGAAATCATAAGTAGTTTATACTTTTATAAGTTATAAACTCATGAAAAATAAGTAAAAACTTATCATGTATATAAGTTAATGAAATATGTATGTTAAGATGTTAGTATGATTGATTGAATCCATTTGGAACGATTTAAAAATCTCAAGTAACGAAGTTATGGCGGAATTCACGAGTTTGGACGATAATCGTCGAATTCGTGAAATTCTCAGAATGGAAGTCAAATTTTGACATTAAGCTCGGAAACGTTGGTTTTCGATGGAGTATAGTCTCATTGGGCATTCTAGAGTTGTGGACTCGAAAATGACCGAATTCCGACCTAGAACAAAGAAACGAACGTTGAACATTCACGAACGTTTATCATTTTCGTTAAAATGAACTAATAGGTGAATTTTAAGTTAACAAATTAGAAAATGGAAAATTCTTGCATAACCACGTAGAGTATATGATTTTTGAGATAATGGATTTTGAACGAGCCAATTCAGGCTTAAAATGATCAAATTTGGAATCCGGGAAGTTCGTTGGGTAATAAAACTGTCAAATTGTTCGATGATCGAGGTCCTGCAATTGCAGTGACGCGACACAAAGCACACTAAGTGGCCAATGCTTGATAAAAGTGTCTAGGAGCTATTGAAGTCTTCAGCCGCATGAATACGAATTGCAATGAATCGAGCATGGCGTGCATGGCCATGAAGGCCGTGTTTCAAACCACGACTTGTCTTGCCAAACGACGTCATAGAGAAGGGAAGCTGGCGCCTTAGCGCCAACACTAAAAGGTAGACAGAGAAGAATGATTTTGAATGTAAAGTAAAGGAGAAGTGAATGAAGAGTGAATTAAATCCTTAACTAACTTAATGTAACATCAGTAAGGATGTTATGAACCTTAAATATAACATTAAAGGTTGGAGGTAAGTCAATTGAATGTGAACGTGAACAGTATGCAATAAGTGTACTTAACCAATGACGATCGAGTTTTATTTAATAACATAAGAACGTTAGTAAGCCATAAGTAAGATTAATAAGTCTTATTGACCTTTATTAATGAAGTAAATTCACTTAAGACATAGAAGAGAAAGAAGTTGGTAAGAACGATGTAAGTTTTAACGACAAGCCGGAACCAATAATAACAAATCTAATACATGATTAGATTGAGAAGAAGGGTAAGATTCATTAGGAACCATGTACGTTTATTCATGTCCTAATGTGGTATGTTATGTGGTTATGTGTTGTAGACACCGTAAAGACTCAAAGGAAAAGTAATTTTACTGTAGCAGACGCTGCAGGCAAGTTTTCCTAATGCTTGTCTAACCATCGTGTTAGCCAGGTTTTTAGTGATTCATGTTATGAGATGCATGGATTATTTTAAAGAAAGGGTTGATGCCATTTTAACTCGGCTATACTAATCTTGAAAGATTGATTGATTTATGTACAAGTCTTTCATTATAGAATTGATAACGCTATCCTATGCCAATTGTTTGGTACGGATTCATGGTAAGCCTGAGTATGAATAAAAAAAATGTATTTTACATCGATTATTCGATGGGCACGCGAGGTTGCCAAAACTTAAACGTAAATACCTTTAATGGATGAGTGTTGATCAACATAGAGTATTATAGGATGATCACCTAAAAGTGCTCATAAGAAATATCGGACTTACGGTCTTAGTATCGGGTTATCCTTTTCATGAATAAAAGCTAAAGAGAATGTTCATGGTATATAGACCTACTCAGAATTTTCCAAGCTACTATATGTACTTCAGAATTATTTTATGAGATGAGAAGTGTTATTCAATGTTTTATAGTACTTCATAACTATTGTTTAGTTAATGAAGAACAATCATATGATTCTCGAAGTGGTATTTATATAATATATTGTTAGACTTGCTGAGCTAGTTATGCTCACTTCTTGCTTGAATTATATGATTGCAGCTAAGGTCGAGCGAACCGAGGGTTCTAGTAGAGATAAAGACAAGGCGAAGATGAATGCTTATTTTATTCTGTAATAGACTAGTATGTTTGTGTGAATTATATTATGATGAACAAAGAATGTAACGGTTTCAGAACCTTGGAACATGATGTAATATTATTAATGTAATTAGAATGTCGTAGCTACTCCCATTTTGATGTTGTTTCAATAGAATGAATGTACAATTATGAGTACCATGTAGCACCATCTGTCGGGTTGGAAGATACTCGAATTTGGGGGCGTCACAAGTTGGTATCAAAGCATTAGGTTATAAAACTTAAGAGGGGAAGAACCTTAGGCTAATAACCTCGTTAGGGAAGGAAAAGTCCAAAGGAAGTAAACGCGAATCGAATGAGTTAACAAGGTATTGAGAAAATTCAGTACCAAAAGTTTTAAAAGATGGAAATTAATCATAATAAATTTAAATGTTATTTGTGCTTATACTATTGTGTATTATGTACTAATCAACATGTTATATGTAATTGTAGATGTCGATCGATAGCTTGATGTATAGAGATATACACGTTGTGAGCGAAGAGCTTGTGAACAGAGTAGAGCCTGTACCTATGCCAGTGGCGAAGGTACCATTAGTGATTCTATAAGAATCGGAGCCAGAGGAGTACTTTTCTGAGGAGAACTACTCCGAGGGAGAGATAGATATAGCATCATACCTAAATATGATGATTGATGTGGAAGAAGAAATGGAGGTAACATCGGTTAATACAGTGGTACCTGCACAAGAGTCAACATCTCCAGATGCAATGAGAGCATTTTATCTGGCAGTGCTTGACAAGAATGTGCAACTGCGTACAGTTTTGCAGAATTAGAATGAAGAGATTAGTTATCTCCATGAAGCAAAGGAGTCTGCAGAAATAGAGTTTGAGTCAGAGCACGATGAAAAGGTGCATATGACAAATAGGGCTAGGGACTATAAGGAAGAGGCCGATGAGCTTCGTAAGAAACTGGGTGAGAAAGACCAGAAGATAGCACAGATGTCTTACATCCACGAGAGTGCTCATAAGGATTTCAAGCTAAAAGTTTCTTGTTATTCCATTAAGTCGGGACAAACTCGACATACTATTAGTCAGAATATTGTGTCAATTCTTGCAAATGAGAAACACGAGGACGTTATTATGCATTATTAGAAGTCTAAAGTTATAAATATGTGTGTAATGACGTAAAACCCTCTTTTGTATAAAAGGGTAGTCTTTTTGTAAATCCCAACTTTTGTGAAGTTCAATTGCGAGATAGAAATGTAATAGCTTTGGCTATGGAAACAAATTGTAAATAGTTTCAAACTATGAAGAAGCATATGAATATAATGAAGATTTCATTTAATATGCTTTGTATGGTATGCGTTGTTGTTTGACGAGTAATAACTACGTAAGTAAATAGATAATAATGAAATTTTATTTATTTAATCAGAAAATGTCGCCATAGAGAAGACAATGTAAACAGGAGGCTGAGTCACATAATGATAACTAAGGGGGTCAAAACAACCCTATGCAAGAGTTCGTTAATTTATTAACGGCAACATTTAACCAAACCAGGGGTAGAGTACCCGTGGGACCTATGGTAGCCAGAACGACTACCTTTAAAAGAGTTTACGACGAACCAAATAGAGGCCCAGACATGAGTGAAAAAAATAGAGAAGGCGCAAAAGACTTTTTTTGCGACCTACATGATGAAGGGAGAAGACAACTTTTGGTGGGAGGCTCACCAAGGTAGGGCTAGAACTGATGTGGTAACATATGAACAGTTCAAGAAGGTTTTCTTCGAGAACTATTTCCCTATAAGCATGAAAGGGAGGATGGAGATTAAGTTCTTAGAACTTAAGCAAGGGGACATGACAGTTCCTCAATACGCGTCCAAATTCAATGAATTGGCAAGATTTGCTCCATATCAAGTGGACACTTAGGAGAGGAAGGCTCATAGGTTTGAGCAAGGCCTGAAACCCTGGCTCTATAATAGGATTTCTATGTTCCAGAGTGCTTCCTAAGGGACCATTCTGGAGAAAGCAATTATAGCAGAAGGTGGTCGTGAGGCGTTGACCCAATACCACAAAGAGAGAAAGAATAAGAATAAGGGAGAGGGAGGAACCAAGGTAGAGAGTGCCAGTGGTAGTGGCAGTATGCCAAAAAGAAAGAATTTTAACTCTAGGAATACTAGAGTGGGACAAGGGGATCCTAAGCGTAAGATCAAAGCATGCAAGACATGCGGAAAGACTCATCTAGGAGTCTGTTTGAAGGGAAAGTCAGTTTATTATAACTGTGGACAGGAGGGCCATATATCACCCAATTATCCTAATCCTAAGAAAAACCATGGTTGTTTTATTTGTGGGTCGATGGACCACATGGCAAGAAATTTCCTAAAGAAAGGGTTGGAGGAAAGTAAAGGTGTTAGTAGTGACAAGCTAGCCATTACTGGACCACCATTGTCGGGTAGACCTGTGGCCCATAATTTTAATATGACGGTCCAAGATGTGGTTGCATCAGCGGATGTAGTAACAGGTATCATTCCAGTCAATACAATGAAAGCTTATGTGATGTTTGATTGGAGTGCTATTTGTTCTTTTATAGCATGTGAATGTGCTAAGTCATTAAGTTCATTCCTGAGAGGATTATAAATACCTTTAAACGTGAAGGTAGAGAATGAGGAAATAAATCTCGTTGATTATATTCATGGGAATTATTTCATGGATAATGAAGGTAATAAAGTATCGGTAGATAAGTACCGATAAGGTTGAGAGAATTTGAAGTAATTCTCGGTATGAATGAGTTAATTAACCATTGAACTTTGATAAATAGTCATCAGAAAAGTGTAAACCTTTGGATATGACGCAAGTTAGGAGGATGATAAGGAAGAGGATAAGTTGTTATGTTTGTGTATCGACTATCGTGAGTGGAGTATGTTAGCGGTTTAGAGTAAATACCCATTGCCCAAGATTGATGATCTATTTGATCAGTTGAAAGGGGCAAAGTATTTTTCTAAGATAGATTTGTGTACGGGGTATTGTCAGTTAAAAGTAAGGAAGGAGGATGTACCTAAGACGACATTCAGAACTCGTTATGGTTATTACGAGTTTCTAGTTATGTCGTTTGGGTTGGCTAAGGTACTAAAGTTAGACTTTTTGTAAGGGGCGCTAAGCAAGTCGGTGGTAAATTGATAGGTACTCTTGTTAGGTGCTATGGTTGAAGGTACCATTAGCATCACAGAGTGTTCAAATAATATTTGGACGAGTGTGTCGTAATGATCATTGGTGATATTCTAGTCTATTTTAAGACGTCAGAACATCACACTAAACATTTGAAGATAGTGTGGGAAACACTACAGAGGGAGAAGTTGGATACAAAATTCACTAAGTGTGAATTTTAGCTTAAAAGATATACAGATTTGTTATTGATAAGTACATTGGCAATGAGAAGTGAGAAAAAAAGTTTTCAAGAACTAAAAAGGAAGGTTAAATGAGGCACATGTATTATCTTTATCAGATGATACGAGGAACTTTGTAATTTATAGCGATGTTTCGAATAGAGAACGAGGTTGCATGCTCCTGTAGCATGGCAAGGTCATTGCGTATACATCACGCCAGTTAAAGGATTATGAGAAGGTTTATCCTACTTATAATCTAGAATTAGCAGCTATAGTTTTTGAATTAGAAATCTAAAGATAGTATTTATACGGGAAGAAGTGTGAGATATACACGGACTATAAGAGTCTGAAATATATCTCTACACAGAAGGAGTTTAATATGAGGTAGAGAAGGTGATTAGAAGGGATAAAGGATCACGACTGTGATATCTTATATCATATAGGGATGGTGAACGTAGTAGCCGACGCGTTAAGTAAGAAAGGCAGGGAAAATCTATCAATGTTAATGACTTAGAATGAGTTAATAACGGAGATGGCGAGAACAGAGTTAGAAGTTAAATTACGGAATGAAGTGGTAGAATGTTATTCACAATGTAGACTCAATCCATGAAAATGGAACGAGTTAAGGAAGTACAAATAAGTAACAAGGAGTGCAAACGAATGAAGAAGAGGATGCAGGATGAAGAGAAGACCAAGTGTAATATTGTTTTGAATGAGGAATTTGAGTTCCAAATATTTTTAAAGTTAAAAGAAAAATAGTGAGTGAGGCCGTAGTTCGAGGTGCTCGATACATCCAGGTAGTACTGAGATGTATTAAGACCTTCAATGGAACTTTGGTTGGCCAAATATTAAAGAGAGATAGTGTAATGTGTTAGTAAGTGCTTAACTTCCAACTCAGATTATTAATAGGAAGGAATAAGTCATGTGAAATAAGATATTACCTTCGGTGAAGGTGAAATGGAGGAACCACAATGCCGAAAGAGTAACGTGGGAACTCGAGATTAAAATGAAGAAAATGTTCCTCATTTATTTATGTATTGTAGCGAGATTCTGGGGACAAAATCTTTATAAGGGGGGAAGAATGTAACGCCCGAGAAAATAAGATTTTTATGAGAATTAAATTTTTATTTGATTATAAGGATTAAATGAATTTAATTGATTATTTATGTGAGTAAGCTATGTTAAGGTCGTTCTATGACCTAGAGTGTGAAGATGTGGTTAGGATTTTGGCTACGTGGTAGAATTAAAGTGTTTGAATTTCTAAGACGAAAATAAAAGTTTTCCGAAAAATTTCCTGAAAAACACTATTCACTAATTTCTGCTCAGGAATTATTTTTGAATTTCCGAGAAACGCATAATGATAGAATTCTAAGACGAGATGGAATATCCAATAATATTTCAGTTATGGAAAATAAAGTTTTTGCTTGAAGACTTAAAAACCTAACGGTTAGGGAAAGTGATTTTTGAGAAGAAATTTAAATACGTATAATGAATTAAAGCAATGATCGTTTAATACGTAGGTATTGTACGAGTTAATGAATATGAGTATGATACGAGGTATTATACAAGTATGTATGAATGATGGTATGTCATATATGAATAAGTATACGAGTGGGAATACGAGATTAATACGTAGATTGTACGTTATAAGGCTTTAAGCCAAATGTAATGAACTTGTAAGATTGTGTAGGAAATTGTAATATCCAATTGAAATTATGATAAAGCCCAAGTGTAGGAATGAATAAGTCCAAAGTGAATTAAAGAACAAGCCCAATGTTTGTCTAAATGCAAGCCCAAAGTATAAGTTAAGTTAATTAAGCTAAAAGCCCAAAGTAAGAACCGGATCCGTGGATCGATCCAATAGGTAAAGATAAACCATGGGTGACCCAAAGTGGTGAGCAAGTAAAGTACTTGATGGTTAAGTAAATGATAAATTAAGTAATGTCTTAGTAAAGTGTTTATGCTTGGTGGCTAAGTAAAGTGCTTATACTTGGTGGCTAAGTAAGAATAAGTTAAATGATAAACAAGTATACTTAATGGCTAAGTAAACGATAAGTTATTTGATGAGTAAGTTAAGTAATGGCCAAGTAATTGTGGTGATCAAGTAAACTTGATGGCTAAGCTAGGAATAGTAAGGAGGTGGATGGCTTATTGATCATTAAGCCCTCATTTTGTGATTTCTATAAATCGAAGATGTCCTAGCATTATAAGTGCTTATTGGTTAGAGAGAAAAAGTTAGAAAAGATAGAAAAGCTAGAAAAGCTAGAAAAACTAGTCTTTCATAGTTGAAGAAGAAGAACAAAGCTTAATCAAGTGATCTTCAAGGGTAAGATCCTAAACCATGAATCTCTTTCTCTTCAATTGTTAGAGAAGTGAGTAGTGGTAGGACTTGTATGCTAAGAAGAAATAAGAATGATTAATCAAAGGACTTAAGCTTTAATAAGCCATTAATAAGCAATTCATTCATATATAAGTTATGAACTAAGGAAGAACTTGTAATATGTTTACATGAATGAAATTTGTATGATTAGAAGATGTGAGGATGATGGTTGCAAGACTTAAACTATGCTGAGTCATGTGAAGTGAAATCATATGTAGTTTATACTTTTACAAGTTATAAACTCATGAAAAATAAGTAAGAACTTATTATGTATATACATTAATGGAATATGTATTTTAAGATGTTAGTATGATGGATTGAATCCATTTGGAACGATTTAAAAATCTCAAGTAACGAAGTAGACGATAATCATCGAATTCGTGAAATTCTAGGAATGGAAGTCAAATTTTGACATTAAGCTCAAAAACGTTGGTTTTCAATGGATTATAGTCTCATTTGGCACTCTAGAGTTGCAGACTCGAAAATGGCTGAATTCTAACTTAGAACAAAGAAATGAGCGTTGAACGTTCACGAACGTTTATCATTTTTATTAAAATGAACTAATAGGTTAATTTTGAGTTAACGAATTTGAAAATGGAAAATTCTTGCATGAACACGTAGAGTATATGATTTGTGAGCTAATGACTTTTGAACGAGCCAATTCGGACTTAAAATGATCAAATTTAGAGTCCAGGAAGTTCGTTGTGTAATAAAAAAACTGCCAAAATTGTTGCGATATCGAGAGTCCAGCCATGCCAATATGCATAAAGCTTACAATCGAGTGGCCGTAGAAAGCGCCAAAGTATCTGAAAGTGCTATTGAAGTCCATATTTAAATGTATACCAATAAATCGAGCATTGTGTCGCGCATGAGAGGCCGTGTTTCGAACCATTGACGAAAGGCTTAAAGAAGGAAAGTTAATACAAATGGCCAACACTAGAAGGTAGACAAAGAAGAAATATTTTGAATGTAAAGTAAAGGAGAAGTGAATGAAGAGTGAATTAAATCCTTGACTAACGTAATGTAACATCAGTAAGGATGTTATGAACCTTAAATATAACACTAAAGGTTGGAGGTAAGTCAATTGAATGTGAACGTGAACGGTATGTAATAAGTGTACTTAACCAATGATGATCGAGTTTCGTTTAATAACATAAGAACGTTAGTATGCCATAAGTAAGATTAATAAGTAGAATTGACCTTTATTAATGAAGTAAATTCACTTAAGACATAGATGAGAAAGAAGTTGGTAAGAACGATGTAAGTTTTAATGGCATGCCGGAACCAATAATAACAAATCTAATACATGATTAAATTGAGAAGAAGGGTAAGACTCATTAGGAACCATGTATGTTTATTCATAACCAGATGTGGTATGTTATGTGGTTATGTGTTGTAGAGACCGTAAAGACTCAAAGAAAAGTAATTTTACTGTAGCAGACGCTAAAGGCAAATTTTCCTAACGCATGTCTAACCTTCGTGTTAGCCAGGTTTTAAGTGATTTATGTTATGAGATGCATGGATTATTTTAAAGAAAGGGTCGATGTCATTTTTAACTCGGCTAGACTAATCTTGAAAGATTGATATATTTATTTACAAGTCTTTCAATATTAAATTAATAACGCAATCTTACGCCAATTGTTTTGTACGGATTCAAGATAAGCCTGAGTATGAATAAACAAATGTATTTTACATCGATTATTCGATGGGCACGCGAGGTTGCCAAAAATTAAACGTAAATACGTTTAACTGATGAATGTTGATCAACATAGAGTACTAATGGCTGATCACCTAGAAGTGCTCATAAGAAATATCAGACTTACGGTCTTACTGTTGGGTTGTCCTTTTCATGAATAAAAGCTAAAGAGAATGTTCATGGTCTATGGACCTACTCAGAATTTTCCAAGCTACTATATGTACTTCAGAATTGTTTTATGAGATGAGAAGTGTTATTCAATGTTTCATAGTACTTCATAACTATTGTTCAGTTAATGAAGAATAATCATATGATTCTCGAAGTGGTATTTATATAATATATTGTTAGACTTGCTGAGCTAGTTATGCTCACTTCTTGCTTGAATTATATGATTGAAGCTAAGGTCGAGCGAACCGAGGGTACCAGTAGAGATAAAGGTAAGGCAAAGATGAATGATTAGTTTATTCTATAATACACTAGTATGTTTGTATGAATTATATTATGATGAACAAAGAATGTAATGGTTTCAGAACTTGGGAACGAGATGTAATATTATTAATGTAATAAGAATGTCGTAGATACTCAAATTTTGATGTTGTTTTAATAGAATGAATGTACAGTTATGAGTACCGTGTATCACCATCTGTCGGGTTGGAAGTTACCCGAATTTGGGGGCGTCACAGTTTCCTTATTTGGAAAACGTAACCTTAGCTTATCATTTTGTTCAAGCAAGGTTGATTATATCTTTTTAATACTTTGAACTTTATTCTTAAAGCATGTCTTAGATGTTTTATAATATTCATTTATGGTTCATAACTACCCTATAATATGTCGTTGTTGAACCCTCGCATTGTCATTAAACTTTTGATTCAACTAATCCTTAGTTGATGTACGTTAAACTCAAAATTACCCTTGAAACTTATCCAAACCAAACTTCCTTTGGTGTGGACTCGTATGTTAAAACATAAATGAACAACCCAATTATAAGGGATTATTATGCGAAAGCGTTAAGATGTTTGTGCACAATACATAGTACGAATGGTTGATCCCCCTAAGTACGAGAAGAAGGTCTATATAGTCTAACGACTGTTATATATTATAAGTAGATATACTTATAATCTGGGACATAGTTCGTGGTCTTGTGACCTCAGATGATATTCCATATCAGTTCATGATTATCAATACTATAAAATGTTATTCAGTTCAATCACGTTTATTCATTGCTAGTTATTATGTTTTCTTTAAGTGAGCATTTATTTTGCTCACTCTTGCATATATATAACCATTGCAGCTAAAGTTGAGAAGGTTGATGAGCTAACCACTAGTAAGGGGAAAGGAAAGATGAACAAGTGTTGAAGACTTGTTAATCTATTGATATTTATGTTTTCAGACTTGACTAAATTATGTTATGTAATTATTTAATTTTCCGCATTTGATGAATGTTTAAGGTTAGACAACCTGGGATTTATCAGATTTAATTATGTAACCAGTGATGCCCCCAAAATAGGTCCACACTGGGTCGCCAGATATCATACTATAAAAATCAAATACAAACTTCATTTATACAACTGTTGAACTGTCATGCAGAATACGACCACAGTTAAACTATGAGTTTTAATATAAATGTATGTAACTCTCATGGTGCTTCGACCACAACCTTACAATGGTACTTTATATAAAAGTACAGTCAAAAACTATTTTAGAAATTAAAATCTTTGGGAAGTGCTCAAGGAAACCTTCGTACATAGGAGGCCATGAATCTAAGTTATGATAGATATCATATGTCCAGAGAATTATCCTTGGTTGACCCAATAGGCCCCAAAGAAAAATGAGAAGATTACTATCATGTTCCTTCCAATGGTGAGTCTTCTCTTGACATATAACTATCTCCACCGTCTGCAATTGAACATTATGTTTCAACCAAACTCCAAGATCATATAGGTAGTGCTCGTAGATATACTCAGCAAGTGGATGTGCACAACCCTATCTTATGATAACACGAGGTTGTATGTCATTAGACATCTTGTATTATAGTGACAAAACACCCTTCCAAAGTTGGGTTTGCCTCACCCTATTCGGTTCACAAAAATTAAATATCAAATGATGTATACAATACGACAAACTTATCTAAAGTTCTCAATAAAATTATTTCCATACTATTTAGGGAAAACCTCAACAGCTATAGACCACTGTTGTATTCTCCTGTTACTCCCGCTCGACCCAGCTACACTCTTATTTCCTGAAAGGAATTGTGAAGCAAAAAGGGTGAGCACAACTAGCTCAGTAAAGAATATCATGACTAAAGATAATTTACATCATCAATAGCCTTCATCAGTAATAAATCAAAGATTTAGAACATATGGTCGATGATAAAACTTTTCAACCATAGTTGCAGCGGAATGAGAAATCCATTAGAAGAGTCAATTAGACCATTAGGTCTATTATCTTCTCCATGTTAAAAGTCCACCAATAATGTTTTATCACTGTAACATCAATCAACAATTCCTGTCCACAATCATATGAATAACTCATAATCATAATTGTGATTCTAAATTCCTCTTCGCACCCAGGACGAAGATAATTTTCATCACATATCTTCACCTGAAACATCAAAAATCATGGTTATACCAAATCACAATTCCTGCTCATAATCATACTAATAAATTCATCTTCGCACAACAGCCAAAGATATTCATTAACAATTCATCTTTGTAATACATGCCAAATACATACAACTATATTTTAGAAGAGTCAAGTAGAGCATGATATCTACTATCTTTTATGAATTAAAAGTGTATAATCAATATGTTATCGCTGAGACTCAGCTTAATAAATAATCCACATCATCGAATCATCCCTGGACTATGGCCAAGGATATTCATGTAATCATCAATGGTCATGATTATACCGAATAATCCCTGGTTATAATCATACCAATAACAATCCATCAATGCACTGCGGGCCAATGAGGACTTTTACCACATCATCTATAACATTACGGGTCATGATTATACCGACTGATCCCTAGTCATAATCATACCAATAAACAGTTCATCTATGCACATAAGCTAAAGATACTCATCAATCAATAGTTCATCTTTGCACGTAAGCCAAAGATATATAACTGTAAAACCAATAATCAACAGTCCATCTTTGCACGTAAGCTAAAGATATACAACTGTAAAACCAATAATCAACAGTCCATCTTTGCACGTAAGCCAAAGATACTCATCAATCAATAGTTCATCTTTGCACCACGTAAGCCAAAGATGACTTTCATCATAATATAAGCATGAGGATGATGACAATGATATAAGCATTAATCAAACGAAATCAAGGATAAATATTAAAGACTTTAAATTTATCAAGAGTTTAAAAATATCAAAATTGTCAACATGATACTGCTTTGTGGAGTAAAATTCAAGAATAATATTCATGTAGCAAAAATAATTTTGACAGAAAAGAAATATATTTTAAGGGTAAATAGTACCCCACAATAGTACCCTATGAATAATACTTTGGGAAAAGTACCTCGTGAATAGTACCCCAGCATGAAAAGTACCCCAAATACCCAAGTGAATAATATTCAGGTGAATAGTAACTCGTGAATTGTAACTTGTGAATAGTACTCTGACACGAAAAATGCCCCGAATACCCGAATGAATAATACTAGAGTGAATAGTAACACGTGAATACTAACTCGTAAAAAAAATGCCAAAGAAAAATATATTCCATGACGAGTACAAAAGAAATGATATCTCATACGAGTATAATAGAATATACGAAACTGCAAATGGATTTTCACCCGCCATGCAGTAATCCACGTAGACAGATTATTTCCATAATTTAATAAGGAATGAATACGAAAGATCATTCACCGTGCATGTGGTAATCCACATAGACAGGTTATTCCAATAGAATAATAAAGAATGGAATAATAGAAGAATTCACTAGGCATGCGATAGACCGCACAAATAAGTTATTCCCAATAGAATAATAAAGAATGGAACCAGGTCATGCGTAATCCGCATAGATAGGATATTCCAACAGAATAATATAGAATGGAACCAGGTCATACGTAATTACGCACGCATGGGATATTCCAACGAAATAATAAAGAATGGAATAACAACGAATTCACTAGGCATGCGATAGATCGCATGATAGGTTATTCCAATGTAATAATAACGAATGGAACCGTGTCATTAAATGCGTAATCCGCATGATGCAGGATATTCCAACATGAATAATAAAGAATGGAATAACAACGAATTCAACAGTACGCGATGCGATAGACAAGCATGCATAAAGTTATTCCAATGTAATAATAAAGAATAGAATAACGAAGACTTTCACCACGTGTATGCGGTACTTGCATGACAAAAGTTATTCCAACATAATAATAAAGAATGGAATAACAACCCTTACGAGTATTGAAAAAATAAATAACTCTCTTCATGAATACGAAAGAATAATACCCCTTACCTTAGAAGAAATTGGATCTTTGGAATAGTGAGGTAGCAACTTCTCTTCTTCTTTTTCTCTATAATTTATCTCTATAATAATTTCTCTTGTGAGACTTAGTGAATTGGTGAAAATAATGAAGGAATGAACTTCTATTTATAGGAAAATATAGTTTCCATAATTGCACCTTTGGGGCTCAAATATTACAGTATAATACCTTCATCTTTTCTTTCATTTTAATTTAGTCATGCAAGTATTATTAAACTTTCACCACCTCCCCTAATAGTAAATCATGTGAATCAATAGTAAATCATATAACTCAATAGTTCTAAACATGTGAAAAAATTAATTACAGTATAGTACCTTCATCTATACCTGCATTTTTAACTTAGTCATGCAAGTATTATCAAACTTGCACCAACTCCCCTAATAGTAAATAGATGTGATTCAATAGTACACACATGTGAACAAATAGTTATAATCATGTGAATTAATAGCAATTAATTGCTCATTTATCCGATTAATTACTCGATTGGTCAATATAACTTCCAGATATCAATTCTTATCGAAATAAATGTCGGTTTCCACTAACACTAATAATCCCAACACAATGAAACTATCAATTTCATCTTTAATCAACACGAACTTATTCATCATTACTATTATAACTCGCAATATTTAACAACCAGGTCTTTCCCAAGAAAGAAGGGGCTTTCCGATAAGGATTTCTTCTTATTGGTGTGCAATTAGGTGACCAAACCTCTCCTTGACAGAACTTCTAGACATTGTCAATATTGCAAATAATAATATAAATAACTTTACCGTCTCAATTATTGATTTAATAATATATCGTATTATGCAGATGATACTGTGACAATAATTGAATCAATAATATGAGAGATATGATGAAGCAATTACTGCTGCAATAATTGAGTATAACTGAGTGACTTCTCACGTAAGCATCAATAATGAATACCGTGTGCTATTATGCAACCACGCGTATTACTGTACTTTTACTACCGAGTAGTTCAACAGTTTTAACGGTAACACTTTCGCCGTTATTTTTATAAAAAGATAATTCTGTCATTTTCTTACTACGACAATACTTTCGTTGTGTGGTCCACCAATGATTATTCTATCGTATGAATATTCCCTGTGAAAATGAATATTCCCCTACCAATCGAATATTCCCCGACACAACGAATAACAACTTGTTTACTTTGTAAAATTTTCATATATCACCCTTAACTTTAACCTTTTCTCAATTTAACCATTTACTAAATAGAATAATTATAAGAAAATTGAATACTTTCATTTCATAAAATTTGGGGTCTCACAATCTCCCCTCCTTATGAAATTTCACCCTCGAAATTTACATACCTGGTAGTTCGAAGAGATGAGAATACCTTGCTTTCTTTTCGGATTGTACCTTACCGGTTATTTCCTCTGTATCATAATTTTCCCATTGCTCATCTCCTGTATTTCAGATATCATTCTAGTATATACCTTCAAAACAAAGGTTAATTGACATATCAAAATTTGTCAACTTATCAAGTAAACAATTTCAGCTTAGGTAAGTCACACACTAGCGAAGTATATTACTCGTCTCTCCCCTCCTAGTTCTAGACTCATATCTCCGCCAGCGACCATATCCCTAAGCTCTGATACCATTTTTGATGCCCCCAAAATAGGTCAACACGACCCATTATGAGTCGCCAGATATCATACTATAAAAATCAAATACAAACTTCATTTATACAACTGTTGAACTATCGTGCAGAATATGACCACAGTTAAACTGTGAGTTTTAATACAAATGTATGTAACTCTCATGGTGCCTCGACCACAACCTTACAATGGTACTTTACATAAAAGTATAGTCAAAAACTGTTTTAGAAATTAAAATCTTTGGGAAGTGCTCAAGAAAACCTTAGTACATAGGAGGCCATGAATCTAAGTTATGATAGATATCATATGTCCAGAGAATTATCCTTGGTTAACCCAATAGACCCCAAAGAAAAATGAGAAGATTAATATCATGTTCCTTCCAATGGCGGGTCTTCTCTTGACATATAACTATCTCCACCGTCTGCAATTGAACATTATGTTTCAACCAAACTCCAAGATCATATAGGTAGTGCTCGTAGATATACTCAGCAAGTGGATGTGCACAACCCTGTCTTATGATAACACGAGGTTGTATGTCATTAGACATCTTGTATGATAGTGACAAAACACCCTTCCAAAGTTGGGTTCTTCACCACCCTATTCGGTTCACCAAAATTAAATATCAAATGACGTATACAATACGACACACTTATCTAAAGTTCTCAATAAAATTATTTCCATACTATTTAGGGAAAACCTCATTAGCTATAGACCACTGTTGTATTCTCCTGTTACTCCCACTCGACCCAGCTACACTCTTATTACCTGAAAGGAATTTTGAAGCAAAAAGGGTGAGCACAACTAGCTCAGTAAAGAATATCATGACTAAAGATAATTTACATCATCAATAGCCTTCATCAGTAATAAATCAAAGATTTAGAACATATGGTCGATGATAAAACTTTTCAACCATAGTTGCAGCGGAACGAGCAATCCATTAGAAGAGTCAAATAGACCATTAGGTCTATTATCTTCTCTATGTTAAAAGTCCACCAATAATGTTTTATCACTATAACATCAATCAACAATTCCTATCCACAATCATATGAATAACTCATAATCATAATTGTGATTCTAAATTCCTCTTCGCACCCAGGACGAAGATAATTTTCATCACATATCTTCACCTGAAACATCAAAAATCATGGTTATACCAAATCACAATTCCTGCTCATAATCATACTAATAAATTCATCTTTGCACAACGGAAAAAGATATTCATTAACAATTCATCTTTGCACTACAGGCCAAATACATACAACTATATTTTAGAAGAGTCAAGTAGAGCAAGATATCTACTATCTTTTACGAATTAAAAGTGTATAATCAATATGTTATCGCTGAGACTCAGCTTAATAAATAATCCACATCATCAAATCATCCCTGCACTATGGCCAATGATATTCATGTAATCATCAATGGTCATGATTATACCGAATTATCCCTAGTTATAATCATACCAATAACAATCCATCAATGCACTACGGGCCAATGAGGACTTTTACCACATCATCTATAACATTACGGGTCATGATTATACTGAATGATCCCTGGTCATAATCATACCAATAAACAGTTCATATATGCACATAAGCCAAAGATACTCATCAATCAATAGTTAATCATTGCACGTAAGCCAAAGATATATAACTGTAAAACTAATAATCAACAACCCATCTTTGCACGTAAGCTAAAGATATACAACTGTAAAACAAATAATCAACAGGCCATCTTTGCACGTAAGACAAAGATACTCATCAATCAATAGTTCATCTTTGCACGTAAGCCAAAGATATACAACTGTAAAACCAATAATCAACAGTCCATCTTTGCACGTAAGCCAAAGATGACTTTCATCATAATATAAGCATGAGGATGATGACAATGATATAAGCATTAATCAAACAAAATCAAGGATAAATATTAAAGACTTTAAATTTATCAAGAGTTTAAAAATATCCAAATTGTCAACATGATACTGCTCTGTGGAGTAAAATTCAAGAATAATATTCATGTACCAAAAATAATTTGGACAAAAAAGAAATATATTTTTCAGGTAAATAGTACCCTGCAATAGTACCCTATGAATACTACTTCGGGAATAGTACCTCGTGAATAGTATCCCGGCATGAAAAGTACCCCAAATACCCGAGTGAATAATATTCGGGTGAATAGTAACCCGTGAATAGTACTCTCGACATAAAAAGTGCCCCGAATACCCGAGTGAATAATACTAGAATGAATAGTAACTCGTGAATAGTAACTCATAAAAAAAGTACCAAAGAAAATGATATTCCATGACAAGTACAAAAGAAATGATATCTCATACGAGTATAATAGAATATACGAAACTGCAAATGGATTTTCACCCGCCACGCGGTAATCCACGTAGATAGATCATTTCCAAAATTTAATAATGGATGAATACGAAGGATCATTCACCATGCATGTGGTAATCCACATAGACAAGTTATTCCAACAGAATAATAAAGAATGGAATAATAGAAGAATTCACCAGACATGCGATAGACCGCATAGACAGGTTATTCCCAACAGAATAATAAAGAATGGAACTAGGTTATGCGTAATCCGCACAGACAGGATATTCCAACAGAATAATAAAGAATGGAATAACAATAGAATTCACCAGGCATGCGATAGACTGCATAGACAGGTTATTCCAATAGAATAATAAAGAATGGAACTAGGTCATGCGTAATCCACATAGACTGGATATTCCAACAAAATAATAAAGAATGGAATAACAACAGAATTCACCAGGCATGCGATAGACCGCACAAACAGGTTATTCCAACAGAATAATAAAGAATAGAATAACAGAAGACTTTCACCATGTATGCGGTACTTCGCATAGACAGGTTATTCCAACATAATAATAAAGAATGGAATAACAACCCTTACGAGTATTGAAAGAAAATAACTCTCTTCATGAATACGAAAGAATAATACCCCTTACCTTAGAAGAAATTGGATACTGGAATAGTGAGGTAGCAACTTCTCTTCTTCTTTTTCTCTATAATTTATCTCTATAATAATTTCTCTTGTGAGACTTAGTGAATTGGTGAAAAATAATGAAGGAATGAACTTCTATTTATAGGAAAATATAGTTTCCATAATTGCACCTTTTGGGGCTCGAAATATTACAGTATAATACCTTCATCTTTTCTTTCATTTTAATTTAGTCATGCAAGTATTATTAAACTTTCACCACCTCCCCTAATAGTAAATCATGTGAATCAATAGTAAATCATATAACTCAATAGTTCTAAACATGTGAAAAAATTAATTACAGTATAGTACCTTCATCTATACCTGCATTTTTAACTTAGTCATGCAAGTATTATCAAACTTGCACCAACTCCCCTAATAGTAAATAGATGTGATTCAATAGTACACACATGTGAACAAATAGTTATAATCATGTGAATTAATAGCAATTAATTGCTCATTTATCCGATTAATTACTCGATTGGTCAATATAACTTCCAGATATCAATTCTTATCGAAATAAATGTCGGTTTCCACTAACACTAATAATCCCAACACAATGAAACTATCAATTTCATCTTTAATCAACACGAACTTATTCATCATTAATATTATAATTATTGATTTAATAATATATCATATTATGCAGATGATATAATGATAATAATTGAATCAATAATATGAGAGATATGATGCAACAATTACTGTAGCAATAATTGAGTATAACTAAGTGACTTCTCACGTAAGCATCAATAATCAATATCGTGTGCTACTACTAACCAACCAGACATCGTATTTTTACTTTTACTACCGAGTAGTTCAACAGTTTTAAAGGTAACACTTTCGTAGTTATTTTTATAAAAAGATAATTCTGTCATTTTCTTACTACGACAATACTTCCTTTGTGGGGTCCACCAATGATTATGTCGTCGTATGAATATTCCCTGAAACGAGTATTCCCCGACCAATCGAATATTTCCCGACACAACGAATAACAAATTGCTTACTTTGTAAAATTTTTATATATCACCCTTAACTTTAACCTTTTATCAATTTAACCATCTACTAAATAGAATAATTATAAGAAAATTGAATACTTTCATTTCATAAAATTTGGGGTCTCACATAACCCTTTAATGGGAAGATTTATTGCTTAAATTTTATTAAATTTAGGTAGATAGAAATGAATGCTTGGACAGTAAACACCAAATCTTGTGGGAATGAAGTACCCAAATTTTGGGGTGTCATAGTTAGACCAAATGACATCACCAGACACTCATAATGACCATAACGTGTAATGATCCAAAATTTTTATATGTAATTTAAAATATTTATTAAATTAAATAAATATTTTAGTTGATGTGGTTATTGTTAAATAAATATTTGATTGATTTGATTATTTATTAGTTAAATAAATAATTCATGAGTTATGGGGAATTAACTCAATTAAGTGTAATATATTAATTAAGTTGGTATTTGGTAATTTTGTATTTTGAATTTAATTAAATTAAAAGAGTGATGAATTAATTATTATGTGATAATATTCTAATTTAATTTAATAAATAAATTAGAGAGTTGATAAGGATTAAAAGAATTGCTATAATGTTATTTTATTAAATTTAGTAAGTAAAATGATGTATTAATTTATTAAATAAAATTATAATGAAAATTTTAATTTTGTTGTATTAGATTATGTGAAAAATTAATTTAATAAGTTGTTTTTAGCTTTAATTTAATTAAATTTGAATTTGGGAATTTAATTAAATAGGTGTGACAATTAAACTATATAGCAAGAAAGTTATTAAAATAAATTAAAAGGATTTTAAATTTGGTTTTACCAAACAAGGCTTAAGGCTTTTAAATTATTATTTTTTTTGTATTTTGCCAAACAAAGCCTTATGGCATTTGATTTTTAAAATTTTTATAACTGCTGATTTTATAACTAATGATAATTATACGTATAATAATTGTAAGTTTATGTTTTTTTTATGTTAAGTATTTTCTAAGCCTAAGTGAAAGAACAAAGTAGAGAGCTGTAGAAAATATAGAGTGAAGAGAAAGCTTAGGAAAGGAAATTGTGAATTCTATATAGTTTGTCAAGAGAAGTAGAATCAACGGAAGGAATAGTAATTCAAAGCCTCTCTAATCATCATCTAACAGAGCATAATCAAATATTTAGGTAGTATTCTACTCTTTGTTCTTTATCCTTTGTGTTCTTGGTTTTTCATGAAAATTGGAGTTTTAGTGGTTGAATTTATTGGATAATTAGTATATATGGTGGTAGATGATTATAATATGTTGTATGTATGCCATAAATGATTTTTTAGGCATTAAATTATCATGAAAGAAGTTTTAAATGAAGAATTTGGTTCTTTTGGAAAATATATATTTTAGCTTGTTTTAGAGTAAAAGATTTGTGATTCAATCATGTATAAATCTGAAAATTAAGATTTATTTATGATACCATCTTTAGATACAAAAATAATGCAAGTTGAATGAATCAATTTGGTTAAGAAATGAATTCGTAGTGAATGAATTCGCTAAACATGTTAAAACTGAAAATTCAGTATAAACATGAGTTTTACGTCAAGATTTGGGTTAGTTAACGTTTTTGTAAATTGTGGATTCTTTAGTATGTTGTAGTTCTATGAATTACGAATCAATAGAATTGAAAACAGACTAATTTGGATGAGTATAGCTTGAGTTATGAAGATTAGTAGGAGAAAAAGGGTTAAAAATTGCAAGAACATTAAACTGCTAATTCTGGTTCTGCTATTAGGCGTAGCTGCACTGTGCCCTAAGTCCATTAGGGCACAACTGCGCTGGTCCCAAGGCATATTTGGGCGCAGTTGCACTCATGTAGTGTCAGATGTGACTGTTTTGACATCCTTTCATAAAATAGCCATAACATTTTGATACAAACTCCGATTCAGGCGATTCAGGATGATTCGAAAAGATAACGAGTAGACCTATAACTTTCATTCTTTAAGTTTTTCAATTTGAGGTCGGAAACATGGGTAAAAATTACCATCTTTAGGACTTATGTGTATTTGGAGACAATCGGAGGGCGTTGGGCATGCATGTATGCAAGTGTAGTTCTTTTGACGATAAAAAATGTTTTTTTAAGTTATAAAATATTAATATTATGATGTATAATGATGTTTAATATTAATAAATAATGTATTATATAAGTTGTATTAGCATACTAAGCGTACGTAAGCGAGACGAATCGGGTGTGCGACGAATGAACGTTGAAACGCCATGACAAGTGTTAATGAACTTAAAAAGTGTTTTAATTAAAATGAAATAAACATTATAAGATATGGAATGTGATTAATATAAAACCAATAAGGAGTCCTAGAAAGACTTAAACACTTGAATGAACTCCGGGTTTGACTTGAATGTAACCCTAATCTTTCATTATGCAAGTTCATTTTCCTAACTTGTTATTGCTATGCAAGTTCTTTAACCCTTATTTATTGTTGAACCAATTCATTAATCTTTGTTACTTCATTCTAAAGGAGATTACTTTGGTTATCCTAAGTTTTAAATTTTATTATAAGAAATGTGTTTATTCAGCTACGAATAGTTGTTGTTTGATCTCTGATCACCAATGTCATTGTACCATCTTATATTATTGTACCGAACTCTGAGTTGACTAGCTATTCTTTACTGATTCAACTAATCCTTAGTTGATGAATGTTCTAAACTCTAAATTACCCTTGAAGTCAATCCAAACCAAACTTCCTTTGGTTTGCTTATGTACCCACACAGTTTGAAAGCATGTAGTCGATGATTAACACTTGTTTAATTTAGAAACCATTAATACTCTATATCTTATTGATTCATTGATATACCTTGTTCAACAAGATATTGTAATCAAACTCTTTAATAGTTATCGGTCCCTATCTGATTCAACTAGTACTTGGTTGATGAGTGTGCTAAAGACCAGGAATTCCTTTGAAGTTAATTCCAAACCAAACATCCTTTGGTACGGAACCTAATGATCTAAGCTGAGATGAACAACCCTATATCAGGGGATTATTTCAGAGCTACGCAATAGCATTAAAATGTTTGCGCAATACATAGTACAAAGGCCTGATCACCTGGAGTATGAGATGATGGTCCACATAGTTGATGAATGGGATTTATACACATGAATCGGATACTTTATGACTTAAATAATTGCCTGAATTCGTAGATTTTATATAATTTTATATGATTATAGTGTTATTACGCTTAACTGATGCAATGCAGGGCTTATTAGGTCTTTTCCAAGCTTTCAAGGGATAAATCAGACGCCGCCTTTAGTCCAAATGACGTCACCATGGAGTCATGCGCCATCGACCTTTCTTGGACTCATGTTTTGCGTATGAGCTTGATGTTCACCATGTTGATGTGGTATGGCCGCCGCCACCATTAGGCATATTGTTCGTGCCGCGGTGCCACCTCTGGTGCCCAGGCAAAGAAGGCGTTGGTTTGACCTAACTCAAGAACGATACTAATATAAAAGAGAATAGAGCCTTTACATAGAGATAATATGATATCTGAGATCAGAAAAATAGCATAGCTTAGTTTAGTTTAGTTTTTCCTTTTTTTTTGTATTTCTCTCTCTAGTTCTCAGTAAATGTCTGCAAATATAGATTAGGGAGAAGTTTGGGTTTTCCTTGGAGCGACACTAGTAGTGAGCTACACGGAGTGGAAAGCTTGATTTGAGAGGAATGCTTGGAGATTGAAGGGCTTTGACCGAGTTTCCTCTTATCCATTTATTTTCTCTGATTTTATAATCTATAAATGTTGTCTTTATTGCTACTTATATTTTTTTCAATATCTATGAACTGAATATTTGCTCTAAGGTTATAATGGAACCATTTGTTATTTAAATTGACTGCCTTATCTCTTTGGTTAGCACCATATGATTTGATTCAATATATTTATGCTTAATGATTGTCGTGACCATTAAGACCAAAGAGAGAAGGGTAGGAAGTTTGATGAAGCATAGCACGCCAGGTGTTCTACAGAATGCCTGTGTGGGGTGAAGTTGTAACCTTAGCTTGTAATTCCTTCGGTTACCATTCGTCATCTATCCATTTACTTGTTTTGATAATTAGTTATACTTAGATTAATCACACTTCCATTTATTGATGTTCGAATAAGACTTTAGCGACACAAAGTCGGTACTTGGTAAATATCAGTGATAGTTCCTCGTGGGTTCGACACTTTCCTTATCACTGTATTACTTGTTAGACCGCGTATACTTGCGCACATTTAGTGATCGGTTTTCGACCACCAACAAGTTTTTGGCGCCGTGGTCGGGGAACTATTATTCTAATATTGTCCAATATTGATTTAAATCAATTTAGTCTTGATTTAAACGTATATATATATATATATATATATATATATTTCTTTAATTTGTTTGATCTTCCTTTTTATTTTTAAGTTTATAGGTTATGGACTATCATTGTTATCAATGGCCTTATGAGAGGACGACACAACCAAGCTCGGAAGAAGGACTCGAGCAATTGTAATGTCAAATTGCAAATATCTTAAGGCTTTCTGACAATCTTGAGTGTCAGTCAACTCAGAATACGTACTGTCAGGAACGAGCTGATATTGAACCGATCTCCTATCATCCAAAATGTCAGGGTTATCCAAACTTTTGGGACTACAGTCCAGACCAATATGATGATTTTAGTTACTCCTATCCAAATCAGTTTGACTATTAGTCTCCGCCGCAATATGAGGTGACTTCTCAACCCAATGAGAACTTGTCTGAGTCCTTAACACGTGAAGAAAAAAACAGGCTTGGAGAGCTTCTCACCAACTTTATTGAGAGAAATGAGGTTTGGATGGCAAGCCAAAAAGTCGCATTGCAATACCTTGAAAATCAATTGGGGAAACTCGTCAATGCCATCACTAATCCGCAAGGCAATCTACTGGTCATAATTGATCTCGACGATGAAGTAGTAGAGCATTGCACAGTGGATATGCAAGGAAAAGGTGATGAGTCTCACACAGTTGTTGAGGGAGACGTCGTAGTGCAAACTATCCAACAGGTGTGGAGTTTGAAGTTGGAGACAAAAGGATCAATAGTGGTTGTATAGTCAAGACTGATCAACAACCAGAAACCACGCTCCCGACTGTGGAAGCCCTGGAGGGCTCGCTAGAGCACAAAGAACGCTTTCAAATTGATGAACAAGGGGAATTAGTGGATAATTCCAGTGGTGAAAGATTCTTCGTGCCGATGGGTAAAGAGAAGAGGAATGACCAATCATCCATGTCGGCCAAAAATTTTGAGGAATTAACGACTAGGCGACATGAAATGGTCGTTTTTGCTTACGAGCCGGATTGAGCCGGCGACTTTAAAAACAAGTGCTTGGTGGGGAGGCACCCCCATCTCAGTATCAAATTATATCTGTTTTCCTTACTTATGTATAGTTTATATTTAGTCTTTTTGCTTTAGCGTTTTCACATTGCTGCCATTTTAATTATATTGTCAGGTGCATGTTTTTGTGGCTATAGAATGTGGACAACATGTTTTCCTTTTGTGTTTCTTTTTTATATATAGTAGTATAGTTAAGATAGTTAGTATGTGGGGTAATATATATATATATATATATATATATATATATGTATTTTTATGCTGGCTAAAACATGGCTTATTTTTTTGCAGGGAGAAACTAAGATATAAGGATCGCACCGCGGCGCCAACATATACACCACAACTTGCGCCGTAGCCCCATGTTTAAAAACCAAATTTCCTGTTTTGACATTGGATTTTCATTGGGGATTATCTAAACTAAGTTTGGGGGAGTGTGTGCTTCAGTTCTCTGTTTATTTTTATACCAATTACTGCGATTTTCGACATGGCACAAAAGAGGCAACGCCTTAGTATGGGAGGATCATCGTCCGCGGCACCACCAACGGCTTGGACAACACCAAGTTCATCAATGAGAATGCCTGGAAAAGGTATAAAAGCTCCTTTGCCGTGTGAAATTTGATTCCTGAGCGGGGTTTCAGGCTGGACAAGAAGGATGGTGAGCAGACCACCATGATACTTGAGTGCAATTAGATCTACTTCACCGAACCACCTGGTCAACTATTGTATCTATAGTTCGGGAGTTTTACGCCAACGCCTATCCTGATGGTCCCGCTGTTGTCCAAGTTTGAGGAAAGTTAGTGGCTTTTGGTAGCTAAGCCATCAATAAACTATTTACGGCACCCAGTTATCAGGGCATGGAGTATCTGGAGTCGGGACTCTGAAGCTATGATCTCAAGGATATCATTAGGCAGCCCTGCAAGCCCGGGACTACTTGGAAAATGAATGACTACATGGGTGAAAAGACCAGTTTCCCGTCTTCAGCACTCAGTCGCTACAGGAAGGCGTGGTTCAGCTTCATATGTGCCAACATGATCCTGACTCATCATTTGAGCGATGTGACTAAGGATAGGGCAATTCTGTTATTCGCCATTGTCATGGGTCTGTATGTGGATATTGGAGTGCTTATTCACGACTCAATTCTGAAGGCCATCAAGAGTAATGTCGCTGCAGGACTTCCACATCCATCACTGATCACCCGCTTATACAAGCAAATAGGTATTTAGTGGGGTCGGAGGAGATAGCCTTTCCACCCATGGCAGTCGTTGACCATCCGACCATCGGCCGCTATATTATCTGGGATGGGTCAAAACATCATGTCAGACGAGAAGGATACGGGCCACCTACTGTGCCATCTTCCACAGCAGAGGCCGAGCCCTTGCAGCCTCCAAACGCCAGTCCAGACGCCAGCCCAGCTGCACAGGGACTACTGCCCGACATCATGGCATCGCTAACCTTGCTGCATCAAAAGCACGACGTCGAGGCTAGGAGGTAGCAGAGGCACATTGCAGCAGTGGCGCAGAGGCAGGACATAGCGATGTAGTACCAGGCTGAGCTGGTAAACAACATGCAGAGCATTTACACCAACTATTGTGGCGAGAACGCTGAGTTCACGCTATACCAGTTCTCGAAGCCTTTTGTCTTCCCACCATACCCTCCACCATCACCGCCCGTCAAAGTTGACGAGGACGATGCCGCTGCTGAGTGAGCGATCTTCAGGGAAGCCCTCTTGTATCGATTGTTATATGTTTGCAATGAGGGCATTGCTCACCTTAAGTTGGGGGGGTGTTAGGGCTTATTATCTATTTATTTCTGTATATTGCCATGTTAGGTTGATTATTTAGTACTTTGCTTTTGTTTATTTGCATTATTGTGGCGTAGTCATTTTGAACTGCGAGATTATGTTTTGAATTCTTATTATTATTGATGCCATAAACTGTTTTTGGTTATTATTTATTAATGCTTGATTATAATTAGCATGTTTGTTGTTTAGATCCATCTTTTTGGGGCTTATACAGATTTATATGCTTGTGGCATGTTAATTGTAACAATCCAAGATTTTATTATATGTAATTAAAAATATTTATTAAGTTAAATAAATATTTTATTGATGTGATTGTTGTTAGTAAATATTTATTTGATGTGATTATTGTTACTAAATATTTATGAATTAATAAAATTCTAAATTAATGTAATTTATAATTTAGAGAGTTGTAATATAATATAACTCGAAGAAGCTATATTGTTGTTTTAATAATTTAAAATAGTATGTTAATTTTTTAAATAAAATTATAATGAAATTATAATTTTATGATATTTGTTTAAGTGGAAAATTTATTTAAAATATAGTATGTGTAATTAATTTATTTGATTAATATGGGATATGAAAATACAAATAAATAATGTGTGATTATAAATTATAAACTGAATTGTTTATTAAATAAATTAAATGAGTTTAATTTAGTTTTAACCAAACAAGGCTTAAAATATTATGTCTTTAATTTTTAAAGAGTTTTTGCCAAACAAAGCCTTTTGGCTTTTGGATTTTGATTGTTTTTTTAATTGTTTGAGAGAGAAGCTATAGAGAGAGAAGCTATAGGGAGAAAGAAGAAGAGAAGTCTGCTACTTCACTATTCCAGTATCTAGTCTTCTTCTGAGGTAAGGGGTATTATTTATTTCATATTCTGAAGAGATATTATTTTTCCTATTCGTATAAATATTATTTTCGTTCAATATTAATAAAGAATATTATCTTCGTTCAATATTCGTAGGAATATTATCTTCGTTAAATATTCATTGGAATATTATTTTCATTCAACAATTGTAAGGGGTGTTATTTTTGTTCAATATTCGCTTGAAATAATATTTTCTTCCATATCTGTAGTATGTAAGTAATATTATTTCGTTTCAGATTTAGAATTCTATACTCATTTTGTTAATGTTTTGGCTTCTATATTCCATGAAATTAGTAGAATATCCGTGAAATTTGTGTTTCATCCAGTATCGTTTCACAAGGATATTTTTGAACATTCTTGTTAAATTTTAAGCTTTTCATGCTGGAGTACTGTCTATGAGTACTATTCATTTATACGGTAATATTCACAAAAGTACTATTCATAGGTACTATTCACAAAGTACTATTCATAAAATATTATTCACGAAGTACTATTTACAAGTACTATTCACGGGATACTATTCCTGAAGTACTATTTACGGGGTACTATTCACTTGGAGTACTATTCATGATAAAATTGATTTATTTTCGGTTCAAATCATTTTTAATACAATATCATTCTTGAATTTTACTCTATAAAGCAGTATCATGTTGACAATTTGGATATTTTTAAACTTTGGATATATTAAAATTCTTTAATATTTATCCTTGATTTTGTTTGATTAATGCCTATATAGTTGTCATCATCCTCATGCTTATATTGTGATGAAAGTCGTCATTAGCTTATGTGCATAAATGGACTGTTGATTTATATGATTATGACTAGGGATCATTCGGTATAATCATGACCCGTAATGTTACAAATGATGTGGTAAAAGTCCACATTGGCCCGTAGTGCATTGATGGACAGTTGTTGTTATGATTATGACCAAGGATTATTCGGTATAATCATGACCACTGATGATTACATGAATATCCTTGGCTCGTAGTACAGGGATGATTCGATGATATGGTTTATTTATTAAGTTGAGTCTCAACGATAAAGTTGATGAAAAACTTTTTAAATCATAGAAGATAGTAGATATCATGCTCTACTTGACTCTTCTAATGGATTGTTTATTCCGTTGCAGTTGTTGATCTAAAACTTGTTGTCTATTGTATTCTATCAGTTGTTATACTGTTGAAGGCTAAGGATAATTTATTTTGCATTATCTTAGTCATAATATTTCTTACTGGGCCAGTTGAGCTCACCCTTTTCTTTTATTGTTCTCTTCAGGAAATGAGAACGTAGCTGGGACTAGTCGGGGAACGGAGTGTCTGTCCAGATGTTTACATTAGTAGTCCTCACTATTCTATGAAATAGTGTGATAATAATTATAATGAATACTCCATAGAGAGTGGATATTGTCTAGAAGGCAATATTCGTGTACAAACTCTCAGCTACGCTGTTGTCATATTGTATAATTAAGTTTGTATTTGATTTATGTACCATGTATTTGGCGACTCAGGATGGGTGATGTATACTTGTTTTGGGGGCGTCACAGTTGGTATCAAAGCTTAGGGATATGATCCCTGGCTGAGATGTGAGACAAGAACTAGGAGGGGAGAGATGGGGAATTCCTTCGCTAGTATGACCTACCTAAGTTTATTTGCTATTTAATTGGTCGGTCAGAGTATAGGGATAATATGTGATATGTCAATTAACAATTGTTTTGTGGCAGTGTTTCAAAATGGCATCTGAAAATGTCGAGATAAGCAATGAAGCACATGAGACCGTTGAGTCACCAATGATCAATACCCAGGATAATGTGCAACAGGAAGACAGTAATCCTCAGGTAACCAACAACACCGATCAGATGATGAACGATGGGATGTTTAGAGGCTTTATGATATTCATGCAACATCAGGCGAGAGAGACTCCTGTTCAAAATGTAGGTGGAAACACTGGCAACTCTCAGATGGTCACCGCTAAGCAGTTCAAGGAGCTAGGACCACCAGAGTTTTTGGGAGATCCAGAACCACTTAAAGCGGAGACATAGATAAAGCAGATCACCAAGATATTTGATGTCTTGGGATGCTCCGAGGAGCAAAAGGTTCCCTTTTCCACCTTCATGTTGCGAGGAGAGGCAGATTACTAGTGGGAAATAGTAAAATGGACTCAACCTGCCGCACTAAAGATGTCTTGGGAGAAGTTCCAAGAACTGTTCAACAACAAGTACTTTCCCAAAAGTATTCGTTACATGAAGGAGGTGGACATTATCAAGTTGGAGAAGCATAATAATATGACGGTGTCGCAGTACGAGGCTAAGTTTTCTGAGATGTCATGGTTCGCATCCCATTTGCTTGATAATGAGGAGAGGATGGCGCGAATGTTTCTACGAGGTTTGAGACCCAAAATACGTCAATACCTCATTTCTCACAAACTTTGTTTATATTCAGATGTTGTGAATAAGACTCAGTTATTGGAGCACGATAATGAGCCAGCCCAATCAAAAGGCAACAACCAACAACACGATAATAATCGTACCAGTGGCAACGACCATCGGAACAATGATAACCAACGTGAAGGAAATTATCAGGCAAGAAATGGTAACCACTTCAGTGGTAATCATGGCCAAGATAATAGAAGAAATGATTCAAGTAGAAAATTCAAGAAGAGAATATTTAACGATGATGGGAAGATGTCGGCAGCAGCATCAGCACTATCAACAAATTCTAGGGGAGGAGAACGACCACCACTTAGATGCTACAGATGCGGAGAGGAGGGACACATAAGTCCAAACTGTTCACAGTCTGCTGAGGTATATTTTAGTTATGGAAAAGATGGTCACATAGAATAATTTTGTCCTGTAGCGAAATCAAATCCAACTGGGATGGTGGCACCAAAGACGGATATGGATAAAACAAAGTCGGTGGATTCAGGAAAAGTGTTTTTCGTGACTTCTCAAAAAGCGAGTAACCCGAACAAAGTTATCACTGGTTAGTTAATCATAAACTCTTGCAAAGTCTATACATTGTTAGATACTAGTTCTACCACTTCTTTTATTTCTCTTATTTGCACTTAACGTTTAAATTTAACTCCAGAGAAATTAGAATTTGACTTATCTATTGAAACTTTGTTAGGAGAAACCTTCATTACATGTGCTATCCAAGTCTTGGATGAGAGTCACAGTTTTTAAATGATATTTCTATCGTTAATAAATTTCATGACGTATTCTCTGAAGACTTCTTAGCATACCCTAGAGCGTGAAATCAAATTTTGTATTGACCCCAGTACAAAACCCATTTCTAAAACCCTTAAATATTTCTTCAACCAAAACGAACGTATAATGCGCTAAAGACGTTGGGTCGAGCTGTTGAAGATTATGACCACATCATTCAATATTATCATGGAAAAAACGAACGTGGTAGCTGATGCTTTGGGTAGAAGATCGTATGTGTTTACGATTGTAACGATGTTAACACAAAGACCCATTTCATATGACTTACAGATGATAAAGATAGAGTTAAAGACTCTAAGGACCCACGTGATGATATCAAATAATATGAGTAGAATCGACATTAACCGATAAAGTTAAAACCGCTCAATCTACACACCCAGGGCTAATGAATGTGAAGAAGAAGGTTCAAGAGGGCGTTATTCTAGAAGCAAGATTCGACGAAGAGAGTAAATATCAACCCTCGATTTAATTGGGCCATTCGAAATCCTCGATAGAGTAGGAACTGTGGCCTATAGACTCGCTTTACCGCCAAGTATGTCGCGTGTTCATAACGTTTTTCACGTATCGATGTTACGTAAATATGTGGACGACCCGAACCATATTATTGAATTAGAACTAGACGAGATAGCAGAAGATTTAACGTATGAGGAGATACATGTTAAAATGTTGGATAAGAATGAATATATTCTACGCTCAAAGGTTATACCTCAAGAGTTAGAATTTGACGAGGTATCATTATCTCTTCGACATACCAGGTACGTACGTAAATTTCGAGGGCAAAATTTCATAAGGAGTTGAGATTGTGAGATCCCGAATTTTATGAAATGAAAGTATTCAATTTTCTTATAATTATAATTTTATTTAGTAAATGGTTAAATTAAGAAAGGTTTAAAGTTAAGGGTGATATTTGAAAATTTTACAAAGTAAGCAAGTTGATATAAAATATTCGTTGTGTCGGGGAATATTCGATTGGTCGGGAAATATTCGTTTTAACAGGAAATATTCGTACGACGACATAATCATTGGTGGACCCCACAACATAAGTATTGTCGTAGTTAGAAAATGACAGAATTATCTTTTTATAAAAATAACGGCGAAAGTTTTACTGTTAAACTGTTGAACTACCTGGTAGTAAAAGTACAGTAATACGCGCGGTTGCACAGTAGCACGTGGTATTTATTATTGATGCTTACGTGAGAAGTCACTCAGTTATACTCAATTATTGCTACATGAATTTCTGCATCACATCTCTCATATTATTGATTCAATTATTGTCACAGTATCATCTGCATAATATTTTATATTATTAAATCAATAATTGAGACAACAAAGTTATTCATATTATTATTTGCAATATTGATAATGTCTAGATGTTCTGTCAAGGAGAGGTTTGGTCACCTAATTGCGTGACAATAAGGAGAAATCTTTATCGGAAATCCCCCTCTTTCCTGGGAATGATCTGGTTATTAAATATTATGAGTTATAATATTAATGATGAATAAGTTTGTATTGATTAAAGATGAAATTGATATTTCCATTGTGTTGGGATTATTAGTGTTAGTGGAAGTCGATATCTATTTCGATAATAATGGATGTTTGGAGGTTATATTGACCAATCGGGTAATTAATCAGATAAATGACCAATTAATTGCTATTAATTCACATGCTTATAACTATTTGTACACATATGTGTACTATTGATTCACATGCATGTACTATTAGGGGAGGTGGTGCAAGATTGATAATACTTGCATGACTAAATTAAAAATGGAGGTATAGATGAGGTATTATACTATAATTATTTTTTTCACATGTATAGAACTATTGAGTAACATGATTGTACTATTGATTCACATGATATACTATTAGGGGAGGTGGTGCAAGTTTGATAATACTTGAAAGACTAAATTAAAAATGAAGAACAAAATGAAGGTATTATACTGTAATATTTCGAGCCCCAAAATGTGCAATTATCGAAACTATATTTTCCTATAAATAGAAGCTCATTCTTCCTTCATTCTCACCAATTCACTAAGACTCACAAGAGCAATTATAGAGAGAGAAGCTCTAGAGAGAAAGAAGAAGAGAAATTTGTTACTTCACTATTCCAGTATCCAGTCTTCTTCTAAGGTAAAGGGGTATTATTTATTTCATATTTTGAAGAGATATTATTTTTCGTATTCATATGAATATTATTTTTGTTCAATATTCATAAATAATATTATCTTCGTTCAATATTTGTAGGAATATTATCTTTGTTAAATATTCTTTGGAATATTATTTTCGTTCAACAGTTGTAAGGGATGTTATTTTTGTTCAATATTTGCTTGAAATAATATTTTCTTCCATACTCTGTAGTATGTAAGTAATATTATTCTGTTTCAGATTTCGAATTCTATATTCATTTTGCTAAAGTTTTGGCTTCTATACTCCCTGAAATTAGTAGAATATCCTTGAAATTTGCGTTTCATCCAGTATCGTTTCACAAGGATATTTTTGAACATTCTTGTTAAATTTTAAGCTTTTTATGCTAGAGTACTGTCTATGAGTACTATTCATTTGTACGGTACTATTCATAAAAGTACTATTCACAAGTATTATTCATAAAAATACTATTCATAAAGTACTATTCATGAAGTACTATTCATGGGGTACTATTCCCAAAGTACTATTCACGGGGTACTATTCACCTGGAGTACTATTCATGACAAAAATTGATTTATTTTTTGTTCAAATCATTTTTGATACAATATCATTCTTGAATTTTACTCCACAAAGCAGTATCATGTTGACAATTTGGATATTTTTAAACTCTGGATAAATTTAAAGTTTTTAATATTTATCCTTGATTTCGTTTGATTAATGCTTATATCATTGTCATCATCATCATGCTTATATTGTGATGAAAGTCATCTTTGACTTACGTGCATAGATGGACTATTGATTTATATGATTATGACTAGGGATCATTCGGTATAATCATGACCCGTAATGTTACAAATGATGTGGTAAAAGTCCTCATCGTCTGCGTAGTGCATTTATGGACGATTGTTGGTATGATTATGACAAGGATTATTCAAAGATAATCATGACCATCGATGATTACATGAATATCCTTGGCCCGTAGTACAAGGATGATTCAATGATATGGTTTATTTATTGTCGAGTCTCAAATGATAAAGTTGATGAAAAACTTTTTAAATCATAGAAGATAGTAGATATCATGCACTACTTGACTCTTCTAATGGATTGCTTATTCCGCTGCAGTTGTTGATCTAAAACTTGTTGTCTATTGTATTCTATCAATTGTTATACTGTTGAAGGCTAAGGATACTTTATTCTGCATTATCTTAGTCTTAATATTTCTTATTGGGCTAGTTAAGCTCACCCTTTTCTTTCATTATTCTCTTCAAGAAATGAGAATGTAGCTAGGACTAGTCGGGCAACGTAGTGACGGTCCAGATGTTTGCATTAGTAGTCCTCACTATTCTATGAAATAGTGTGATAATAATTGTAATGAGGACTCCATTGAGTGTGGATATTGTCTAGAAGGCAATATTCGTGTACAAACTCTCAGCTACGCTATTGTCGTATTGTATAATTAAGTTTGTATTTGATTTATATACCATGTATTTGACGACTCAAGATGGGTGATGTACACCTGTTTTGGGGGCGTCATAATTTATATGTTCAATGAATTCAATTTGTTGAATTGTTTCTATACAACTGAATTGTGGTGATTATACATGTTGGTTATGTTTGAGTTTGTATGTAAACAAGGAATTGTATGCTAATTTCGTTTAAAAGGTAGTAAAAGTAATTACAGTATATATATATTTCATATGGCTTGTGAAAGTACCAATTTTGGTGGTCAAATTGTGTGTTAATCTTTAAATTGAGTTTTGATTATGCTAGTCCATTAAGAAACGAAGAGAACGTAGTTTAAACGAAGTGATTTGAACAAGAATTGTGATCATGGTGATGATTTCTATGAAGAATGTCAAAAAATAGAGTTTTATGTAAAAACATGAAATTTAAGGAATTAAATTAGTTAAAGTGGTTGTTAAATTATTCTAAGTGGTTGAATATGTTAGCAATAATGTTTGTGGTAGTTCTATACCAATTGTATTTGTTAATTTCATTGTTTTGTGTGTGAAATTTATGTTAATTGGGCTAAAAACGGCTACTATTACTGCTTTTTGGTTCTCGGTGCATGCATACCAAGGCACACCGGGTGCCAAGGCCGAATGGCATATAAATTTCTTCTACCGTGGCAAATGCGCCATCCCAAAGTTTAGGTATGGCGCAGCTACGCCATACCCTGTCCTGAGACAATGGTTTTTGCTGCTGCTGCTGCAGATCTTGAATACAATTGTAATTTAGTTCAAGGATGTGTTAATGTGTCAAACATGTAATGTGGAGGTTTAAACAACATAGTGCCATGTGGTTAGTAATTCTAAAGTTATATGAAGTTAGTAAACTATGAAAATGACATGTTGTGATTTATTGAACACGAGGATTAGTAAATAAGTGTTATGAAGGTTAACACTTGGAATTTTTGATATTTATATAGTAGCATAAGACTTGTACTAAATTAATAAGTTTAGCTAGAAATGAGTGTTATTTTGGAAGTGGATGTTAACATGTCTAATAAATATTGTGATTCCACTAAAATGTGTAGGTGAACGTGAGTTGTAATTTATAGCTTACGCACGAGGCAAGTTTCTATATCTTATCTTTATACATTGAGCAAGCTTCTCACTCTAAACTTTAATTAAGCAAATTCTTATATTCCTAATCATTATTTGAGCAAGCTATATCTTTAACTTTATTCAGACAAGTTTTTAATTCCAATACTTATTTATGTATTCTAACTTGTTTATTGTTAGACAAGTTTCTTTAATGTCATTCTTGTATTGTGAATGAAATTTTCTTGAATTCCAATTCCTAATGTCGAATTGTCTTATTTCAATTACTTGACACAAGTTATTCTCAGAATGAGCAAGTTTTACTTTTAGCTTGCTATTACTTAATATATATTCAATAATTTTATATCTTATTTAATAAGATCATAGCCCTAGCTTAATATTATTCAAGCAAGGTTTATTTTTATTCAATACTTATGCTTTGTAGTTGTTTCTAAGCATGAGTTTAATATATAGTTAGTTCATCTACGATTATTCATTTTTCCATACTATGTTGTTAGTGATCAAATGTAGTGTTACCAAACTTTGTTGATTCAAATAATCCTTTAGTTGATGGACGCTAAACTCTAAATTACCCTTGAAGCTTAACCAAACCAAACTTTCTTTGGTGCGGACTTGTACTCTAAAACTGAGAAGAACAACCCTATTATAGGGGATACACAATGCGTTTAGATGTTTGTGCACAATACATAGTACGAAGGGCTGATCCCCTTAAGTACGTGAAGTCCCTATAGTATAACTGTCAAGGTTAAAGTTGAAAGATTACTTATAACCGTGGACATATTTCGTGGTCTTATGACCCTCAGATATATATTTCATATTTTGATTCCAGTTGTTGGTTATCATTGATAGAGTACTATTTAGTTTTGTTGAGCCTATTCATTGGCGGTTATTATTTTCTTGTTGATTCAATGCTATATCTAGTGAGCATTTGTTTTGCTCACTCTTGCATAAATATAATCATTGCAGCTAAAGTTGAGAAGGTCGACGAACCTACAACTAGCAAAGGAAAGGGAAAAATGTGCAAGTGATGAAGACTTGTAATTTTATTTATTGTCATGAATGATAGACTTTTTATTTAATGATGTGATGAAATTATTTTAATTCCGCACTTGATTGATGTTTAAGGTTAGACAACCTTGGAAGACTTTTTGATTAATGATGTAACCTTTTTAATAGGATGATTTCTATTTTAATTTTATTATATGTGGGTAGATAGATATGAATTAATGGAAAGTGAACACCAAGTCTTGTGGAAATGAAGTACCTAGATTTGCGGGTATCACAAGTTGGTATTAAAGCTTTAGGTTATGAACCTTAGGTGGGGAAAAGCCTTAGGAAGTAACCTTTGAAAAGATAGTGATGATAAACTCTTATCGAGTTGTTAAGGAAGAAGTAATAAAACACTTATGTGCTTCTATGATTATAAATTATGTGCTCGTGAGTGTCAAGTAGTAATGATTAGTAATTGAAAACATAAATTTTGTTGTCAGGATGGCTAATGTAGGAGAATCCATTCAGGCTAGGGAGGAAGGATCCCAAATGCCTATAGAGGAGGACCCTCGAGATATTCAGGTTGTTTGGGAACAACTACTGCAATGGGAAACATCTCTATTGGTTATAGTGGTTGAGTAAGAGGGTTTACCTGATGAGGATGATGAGATAAAGACGGATGAGGAAAACCCCCTTGAGCTGCCACAGTCAAATGAGGATGAGGAAGATCTTCCACTTAACTCGATTGCTGCCCGTATGTACGACGAGGTATACGATCACAATGTAGAACTTCAGGATACCATCGAGGAGTTGGAAGATATAGTAGCTGAACAACAGATCACAATGGTGCAGAAGGACAACGAGATCCAGGATCAAGATGAATGTTGATCGATTTTATAATCAATGAATACGTGCAAGTATACACGGTCAACAAGTAATAAAGTGAAAGTAGAATATCGTTTCCACGGGGAATTATTTAATAAAAATTACCAGATACTAACTCTTAACCAAATCAATTTTATTTAAACAATTGCAAATTGTGAATTTTCTAATTAAGAAAACTAAATTAAACAATTAAAATAGATTAGTCTAAAAGAAAGCAAATAAACAAAACTAAGATTTGATTGAATTCAGGTAAATAAGGATTAGGACTCCAATATCCCCAATTATGAACTATAAATCAATTATCTAATTATCCCAATTATTATGTCTACTGAATTGTTAACAGGAATTCTCAAATGCCAAAAGCCCTTTTCCAAGTGATCAATTGCCTTTTATTTAATCCAGATTAATTTTGTAATATTTCTATGCAAAACAATTGAATTAAACTCGCTACAATCCCAATTCCTTATGTGTTACATGCGGCGAACAAATATTTCCATTCTATTCACAAACCAAATTATTCACTGTGCAAATAACTAAGTCACATGATATCATGCCCAGTTCTAACCCTAGAATTCCTCTTCCAATTCCTTTTAGAATAACAAAGTAATTACTGATCAGATAATTAATTAATAAGCATAAGGGAAGATAAACAACTCACTTTAACACAAATAATTGGAATAAATTAAATAACTAATTAATAGCCATAAAAGGTTCAATTGAAATCTTAATAAAAGAGTTAGTTCATAATTAATGAATTAAAACCAAGAATCCACAACTGAATAGACATTAAAAGATTAAAAGTATGATAAGATAAGAGAATAGAATCTGTTGTCAGCAAATCTGATGCTCCCCTCTTGCTCCTGCTCTTGATTTTTAGTGTTCTTCAATTTACTTCAATCTTCAATGGCTAATTAAGAACAAGGGTTTTTATTCTAATCTAATGGAGTGTTTAATCTAGTCTAATCTATGTAATCTCTTTTTAGTTTATGCCTTACATCTTGTATTTATAGGTTACAAGTCCAATTTTTAGCTTAGGAACAAATCCAATCCAATTTGGAGTAAAAAAGGTGTCAAAATTCACCAAAAACGCGTCTGTGCCATCACTAAGCCTTCCTCAAATACTTCAAATTTGATTGGGCTTGACGCTCAAACCCCCTGCCCCAGCAGCCCTCTGGGCATTGGGCATAGGTTAAAAATGACGCCCGTTGGCCAGCACATGTTCTGACATTTTCTGCCCCGACATCCTTTGGGAAAATGGCCATAACTTCTTCGTCCGAACTTCGATTTTGATGATTCAAGATGACCCGGAAAGAGGAGAAGTAGATATACAACTTTCATTCTTTAGGTTTTTCGAAATAAGGTCCGAAGAAATACTCAAATTGGCTCTGAAGTGACTGTTGTGTAAATGGCAAGCCGAAAACGCGAATCTAGCCACCCCGAACGTCGATCCAAGTAACTTTTGTCCCAACTCCTACAAAAAAACATAAAACATGCATGAATGGACACAAACACTTAAAAACTATTCTAAAAGACTTGAGAACAACAATAAATTAAGCCCGAATGTATCCAAATCATAGGTATAAAACTCACTCATCAAATACCCCCAAACTTAAACCGTTGCTTGTCCTCAAGCAAAAACACTAAAGAACTAAAAATAAACAAAATAACTCAACTAAATGAATGCATATGCATGATCTACTTCCTAATATACCTACGAATCGAGTAATAAATCAGTATGATATATAGCAACAGGCCTCAAAGATACCAATGATACTCAAACAATATATCCATTCAAGTTAAAATCCATAACTCTAACCAATTAGTCAATCCAAACCTGTCATCACCCATGTTGTACGTGTGTGCTTGTTAACCATTCTAACCAACCACAATTCAAGATAATCACATAACAAACTTCTTAAAAGGAAAATTTTAGTTCCAATTAAATTACTTTTGTGAACATGACAACTCCGGTTAAAACTAAGCAATTACCAAGTCTTAAGGTAAATACAAGATTTATTTATACTTTTATTCAACCACGAGGGCATTTTTGCTCTTTCTCGTGTTTTATTCATTTTTTTTCTCATGGTTGTGCAATGTCTTATTCCCTTAGGCTTTTCAGTGCTACCTTAACGAGCTTTCGACCAACGACTCCCAAGCCATTAAGACCTCAGGGCGCTAGGTGTAAAGACAATCCCCTCGGGCTTACTTACTCAAGTAACAAAGGCCACAAAACTAGACATGTGAGACCCCAGATTTTATCAATAATGATTTAAATTTTGTCGAAATAATTTTTTAATATTATGGTGTGAATTTAAGATAATATTATAGTTGTGGGTAGTATTTATAAATTTTGCAAAGTATGCAAGTGGTTATATTATATTCGATTGGTCGGGGAATATTTGGTTTAGCAGAGAATATTCGTATAACTACTCAATCATTGGTGGACCCTAATTAATGTAATTATTGCCGGATTGAGAAAACGACAAAAATATTTTATCAAATAACTATGGAAGTTTTACCGCTGATCTTTGTTGAACTACTTTCGGTAGTAAAAGTAAGAATACGTGTGGTTTGCATAAGAAGCACACCTGATTGATTATCGATGCTTATGTGAGAAGTCACCATTTGATTCCATTATTGTCGATTAATAATATGAATTATTATAATGATAATGACGCTTTTGTTTTATTCGTATTATTAACGTAATAAAATGTAAACATCTTTTTATATAAAATGTAATACTTTATTAAAGTTATTCTATAAATAGAATATATTATATTTTATTATGCATAGTGTTGCATAGTGTTTTGCATAGTATTGCATAGTGTTTTGCATAGTAAAATGTTTTTATATAAATAGAATATATTATATTTTATTTAAAAGATTTTGCTTTAAATATGGACCGTCATATTAAAGTAAATCAATCTGACCGCTCATGGATTAATTACTATGCATTCTATTTTCCTATAAATAGAAGCTCATTCCTTCATTATTTTCTTACTTAATTCACCAAACTCTAGAGAGAGAAATTATAGAGAGAAGCTATAGAGAAAAATCTATAGAGAGAAAGAAGAAGAGTATTCTGCTACTTCACTTTGCCAATATTCAGTTCTTCTAAGGTAGGGAATATTATTTGTTGTGCCCGTAAGGGGTGTTATTCTTTCTTATTCATGAAGAGAAATTCAGTTATTCCATTCATTATTATTCTGTTGGAATAACCTGTAAAAGTGGCATACCCTATACATAACCTCAGATACGCCAGATACCCTATACTTGGTGAAATCCTTATATTATTCCATTCTTATTTATTCTGTTGGAATAACTCAGATCACGCTGAATCCCCTATACTTGGTGATCTTCTTCATTATTCCATTCTTTATTATTCATTGGAATATCCTCATCGTGTGTTTTACACCGGACCTGGTTCCATTGTTTATTATTCAAAGATTTATTATTCTTTGGATCATCCCGTTGCGTGTGTGAATTTCACCGACTGGTTCCGTTATTATTATTCTCGTTGAATAACTCGCCTATGCGCAAGTACCGCATGCATGGTGATTTCTTTTGTTATTCCATTCTTTATTATACCCAAATTGGTTAAACTTTGACTTCTATACTCCATGAAATTAGTGGAATATCCTTGATATTTGCGCTTCATCCTCAGTATCTTTTCATGGAAATATTCTTCCGATCATTCTTGAATTTTACTCTACAAAATAAAGATTCTTGTTGACAATTTGGACATTAATAATTCCTAGATAAATTAATTCTTGAACTTGTTTTATTGAATTATTATGTCATTGTCATCATCCTCATGTTATATTATGTTATCTTCGCTTACGTGCATAGATGAACTTAGTATGATTATGATCGTGGATCATTCGGATAATCATGGCTTGTTTTAAATGATGTGATAAAAGTCCTCGAAGGGCACTGTAATGCGTTGATGGATAGTTTTTGGTATGATTATGACCGGGGGTGATTCGATATAGTCATGACCATTGATAATTTGATGAAAATCCTTGACCGTGTATACGAGGATGATTAGATGTGGTGGTTTATTTATTAAGCTGAGTCTCAGCGATAAAAAAATTGATGAAAACCTTTTAAAACTTAAAAGACAGTAGACTTTATTTTCTACTTGACTCTTTTAATGGATTGCATATTCCTACCGCAGCTTAAACCGGTTGTTCATTGTATTTTATCAGTTTAACACTGTTGAAGGCTAATGATAATTTATTCTGCATTATCTTAGTCATAATATTTCTTACTGGGCTAGTTGAGCTCACCCTTTCTTTCACTGTTCTCTTCAGGAAATAAGAACATAGCTGGGACGAGTCGGGGAACGGAGTAATGGTCCAGAGGATAGCAATAGTAGTCCTCACTACTATTGAAATAGTGAAATAATAGTTGTAATAATAGTTGTAATTTGAGGACCTTTCGAATTTGTATAATATCGTATTATTTATAGACAATAAGCATGCCACTTCTTTATTTTTTTTCTTTCTTTTCGGATTTTTTTCTTTTTTTTTTTTTTCATCATTTCTTTTTTTTTTTTTTTCTTTTTTTTTTTTTTTTCTTTTTTACTTTTTGTAATATATATATCCCATAGATTCCCCCAAACTCAAGCTTTTACGCTATTCCAACCTTTTACCGCCAGCTTCACTAATTTCCTTAAATTTTAACAAAGATTTTCCTCGTAAACAAATTATGAAACCTTGAACCAAGTGGATTAAAACAGTTAAACTTTAAGTGCTAACCCGTTACATAAGTTTCAGACAGGCTCAGATTATCATCATTATTAAAATTAGAACTCATCATCAATTATCAACATTGTTCAAGTTAACATTTAATACAAATCTTATCATAGGCCGAGCTAAGACCACACCAACCAATCACACAGATTCATGCAAAAAAAAATGCAATTATACTACATGAACACATACTAATGCAACACATATATGAATATGCAAATAACTACCATGTATTATATGCGACCTAAAAAAACAATGCTAACACATAAAAAAAATGAACTACTATGCAGATAACTAACTATATGCAATACGACACTATAGTACCCCCAAACTTAAACTAGACATTGTCCTCAATGGCTGAAATAGAAAAAAATAAAGCAGAGGACTTCCCTGAAAATATAGCAATCTTCCTCCTTGTCCGCTAAGTTTGGAGAATATGCTAGGCACATGGAACAAATTGGGCACCACACTTGAATTTGACTTGAATAACTCAGAAACCATGATAGAAACAATTTTTATTAAATTTTAAATAAATGCAAATTCAAAACTACTAATATAAAACTTAATAAAAACTAAAATAAAAATTAAACTTGGGTCAGCTCCCAATAAGCGCTTGTTTTATAGTCTCAAATTTCGACTTCTTCAATTCTCTATCCAATTCCCTACAAAAATTGAGAAACCCTCCATCCATCATTAGCAATGTCTCTTTTGGAGGTTCCCATTAGCAAAAACCCTTGAATTGAAGTCACCTAGCATGCTCTTTTGTAGATAGGTTCCCTATTAAGAACGCCCAACAACTAGGTGTTTTCTCCATTATGTCTATGATCGATTGGGGCATTGAAGCTTAATAAACATAATGGAATCTTCCTCTATCTTCTCCTTTTCATCCCACCATGACTCCATAACCGTATTAGCTCTTATGTCACAAAGAGCTTTGCTTACGACACACGACCGCTAATCGGGCATGGTTTTGCAAAAAATGCCTTGATTCTTGAACTTTGGTGGAGAAGGGCATGGGACACTAATGAAATCGCTTCATCTTCGTTGGTACTCAAAGTTAGATCTTCATCGATCTCCTTTTCTTGGTCTCCAAGTCTTTCCTCTCTTTCAACATCTATATCATTTGGCACATCCGGTTGTAGATTTGGTTCGGCTCACCATCGCCCTTGGAATCCATGTCATAGAGCCAAGGGTATTGAGGACAAATGTTTGAGGCATCGTTAGTTGTTTTCCGCTTTGGTTCAGTAAAATTTTGACTTTTGATATCTCTTGATTAATCCTCCTCTCCTCACATTTTCGAAGCTATGTACTTGGACAAGTTTTCTCCCCAATTTGAATGTTCTTCCCGTTGTAGTGGAGGTGGACACGAGAAATCCGTGGGTATGTTGGACTTGGAGCATAAAATTGATCTTGATGAGTATGACTCCATGAAAAATCCGGTGATACCCCCAATCCGATGATAGTTGTTGTTGATAGACATAATTATTGGGGTAATCACCACCGCATCGTACCTTCTCAAAACCGATGGCACATTGATGACTCATATGATTTCCAAAGACAATAATCACAAGTAACCGCCACACTTTGACGACGCTGAGCTTCAAAAGCTTCAAACATCCTCGAAAGTGTCTCAATCTGTACGACAATGCGAAAGTTTCTCAAGTCTCATCAATCTCCTCTCCCTCGGGTCGAGTCATTCTTCCCATCCTTCGACTCAGATGGTCACAAGCAAACCTCCAACGCCTTCGAGTTGCCTCTATAGAAGATGTATTAAGTCCATCAATCCTCGCTTCCCTTGGTTGAGCTAAGAACGTGTATGGCCATTGATACTCAAACTCATCCATGGTACCGAAAAGAGAGAAATATAGGAAGAGAATTAAAATAAAAATAAAATAAAAATGTTTAAATTAAGACTAATTTGATTGAAATTAATATTGGTAAATAATTATTAAATTAATTCCCGAAAACGGCGCCTAAAAACTTGTTGATCGATTTCACAATCAATGAATACGCAAGTATACACGGCCAACAAGTAATAAAGTGAAAGTAGAGTATCGTTCCCACGAGGAATTATTTAATAAAATTACCAAATACTAACTCTTAACCAAATCAATTTTATTTAAACAATCAATAATTGTGATTTTTCTAATTAAGAAAACTAAATTAAACAATTAAAAAAGAGATTATTCTAAAAGAAAGCAAATAAACAAAACTAAGATTTGATTGAATTCGTATAAATAAGGATTAAGACTCCAATATCCCCAATTATGAACTATATAAATCAATTATCCAATTATCCCAATTATTATGTCTACTAATTGTTAATGTGAATTCTCAAATGCCAAAAGCCCTTTTCTCAAGTGATCAATTGCCTTCTATTTAATCCAAGTTAATTTTGCTATATTCCTATGCAAAACAATTGAATTAAACTCACTATAATCCCAATTCCTTATATGTTACATGCGGCAAATAACATATTTTCATTCTATTCACAAACCTAATTATTCACATGCAAAAATAACTAAGTCACATGATATCATGCCCAGCTTCTAACCCTAGAATTCCTCTTCAATTCCTTCTAGAGTAACAAGGTAATTACTTGATCGATAATTAATCAATAAGCATAAGGCAAGATAAACAACTCACTTTGACACAAATAATTGGAATAAATTAAATAACTAATTTATAGCCATAAAAGGTTCAATTGAAATCTTAATAAAAGAGTTAGTTCATAATTAATGAATTAAAACCAAGAATCCACAATTGAATAGACATTAAAAGATAAAAGTATGATAAGAGAAGAGAATAGAATCATTGTCAAGAAATCTGATGCTCCCCTCTTGCTCTCTTCTCGATCTTCAAAGTTTCTTCAATTTGCTTCAATCTTCAATGGCTAATTAAGAACTAGGGTTTAGATTCTAATTTAATGGAGTGTTTAATCTAGTCTAATCTATGTAATCTCCTTTTATTTTATGCCTTACATCATGTATTTATAGGTTACAAGTCCAATTTTTAGCTTAGAACAAACCCAATCCAATTTGGAGTCAAAAGGTGTCAAAATTCGCCCAAAAACGCGTCCCCGTGCCATCACTAAGCCCTTCCCTCAGTGCCTTCCCAAATACTGGGCTTGACGCTCAAACAATCGCTTCCCTCAGTCCTTACCTTGGCGCGCTATAAAGGCATAGGCTAAAAATGGGCGCCCCCAAGGCGCTGCCACATGTTCTCGACATTTTCTCTTCCGACGCCCTTTGGGAAAATGGCCATAACGCTTCTTCGTCCAACTCCGATTTCGATGATTCAAGATGATCCGAAAGAGGAGAAGTAGATCTACAACTTTCATTCTTTAAGTTTTTTCGAAATAAGGTCCGAAGAAATACTCAAATTGGCTCTGAAGTGATCATTGTAAAATGGCAAGTAAAACGCTAATCTAGCCACCCCCCAAACGTCGATCCAAGTAACTTTTGTCCCAATTCCTACAAAACAACATAAAACATGCATGAATGGACACAAACACTTAAAAACTATTCTAAAAGACTTGAGAACAACAATAAATTAAGACCAAATGTATCCAAATCATGGGTATAAAACTCACTCATCAAATACCCCCAAACTTAAACCGTTGCTTGTCCTCAAGCAAAAACACAAAACAACTAAAAATAAACAAAATAACTCAACTACATGAATGCATATGCATGATCTACTTTATAATATACCTACGAACCCAGTAATAAATCAGTATGATATATAGCAACAGGCCTCAAAGATACCAATGATACTCAAACAATATATCCAATCAAGTTAAAATCCATAACTCTAACCAATTAGTCAATCCAAACCTGTCATCACCCATGTTGTGCGTGTGTGCTTGTTAACCATTCTAACCAACCACAATTCAAGATAATCACATAACAAACTTCTTAAAAGGAAAATTTCAGTTCCAATTCAATTACTTTTGTGAACATGACAACTCCTAAGTAAAACTAAGCAATTACCAAGTCTTAAGGTAAATACAGATTTTATTTATACTTTTATTCAACCACGAGGGCATTTTTGCTCTTTCTCGTGTTTTATTCATTTTTTTTCTCATGGTTTGCAATGTCTTATTCCTTTAGGCTTTTCAATGCTACCTTAACGAAGCTTTCACCAACGACTCCCAAGCCATTAAGACCTTAGGGCGCTAGGTGTAAAGACAATCCCCTCGCTTACTTACTCAAGTAACAAAGGCCACAAAACTAGACAAGCATGCCACTTGTTTATTCTTTTTTTTTTTTTTTTTCGGATTTTTTTTCTTTTTTTTTCTTTTCATCATTTTTTTTTTTTTTTTTTTTTTTTTTTGTAATATATATATCCCATAGATTCCCCCAAACTCAAGCTTTTACGCTATTCCAACCTTTACCGCCAGCTCACTAATTTCCTTAAATTTTAACAAAGATTTTCCTCGTAAACAAATTATGAAACCCTTGAACCAAGTGGATTAAAACAGTTAAACTTTAAGTGCTAACCTACATATAAGTTTCAGATAAAGCTCAGATTATCATCATGATTAAAATTAGAACTCATCATCAATTATCAACACTGTTCAAGTTAACATTTAATACCAATCTTATCATAGGCCGAGCTAAGACCACACCAACCGATCACACAAATTCATGCAAAAAAAAAAAAAAAAAAAATGCAATTATACTACATGAACACATACTAATGCAACACATATATGAATATGCAAATAACTACCATGTATTATATGCAACCTAAAAAAACAATGCTAACACATAAAAAAAATGAACTACTATGCAGATAACTAACTATATGCAATACGACACTAAAATGCCCCCAAACTTAAACTAGACATTGTCCTCAATGGATGAAATAGAAAAAATTAAAGCAGAGGACTTCCCTGAAAATATAGCAATCTTCCTCCTTGTCCGCTAAGTTTGGAGAATATGCTAGGCACATGGAACAAATTGGGCACCACACTTGAATTTGACTTGAATAACCTGTAAACCATGATAGAAACATATTTATTAAATTTTAAATAAATGCAAATTCAAAACTACTAATATAAAACTTAATAAAAACTAAAAATAAAAATTAAACTTGGGTTGCCTCCCAATAAGCGCTTGTTTTATAGTCTCAGCCTGACTTCTTCAATTCTCTATCCAATTCCCCTACAAAAATTGAGGAACCCTCCATCCATCAGAAGCAATGTCTCTTTTGGGAGGTTCCCATTAGCAAAAACCCTTGAATTGAAGTCACCTAGCATGCTCTTTGTAGATAGGTTCCCTATTAAGAACGTCCAACAACTAGGTGTTTTCTCCATTATGTCTATGATCGATTGGGGCATCAAGCTTAATAAACATAATGGAATCTTCCTCTATCTTCTCCTTTTCATCCCACCATGACTCCATTAACCGTATTAGCTCTTATGTCACAAAGAGCTTTGCCGACGATACGACCGCCAATTGGGCATGGTTTTGCAAAATTGCCTTGATTCTTGAACTTTGGTGGAGAAGGCACATGGGACACTAATGAAATCGGCTCATCTTCGTTGGTACTCAAAGTTAGATCTTCGTCGATCTCCTTTTCTTGGTCTCCAAGTCTTTCCTCTCTTTCAACATCTATATCATTTGGCACATCCGGTTGCAGATTTGGTTCGGGCTCACCATCGGTCTCTCTAATCCATGTCATAGAGCCAAGTGTATTGAGGACAAATGTTCGAGGCATCATTGTTAGTTTTTCCAGCTTGGTTCACGAAAATTTTGACTCAATATCTCTTGATTAATCCTCTTCTCCTCACATTTTTCTTTTCGAAGCTATGTACTTGGACAAAGTTTCCTCCAAATTTGAATGTTCTTCCCATGTTGTGGAGGTGGACACGAAAATCCGGTGGGTATGTTGGACTTGGAGCATAAAATTGATCTTGATGAGTATACTCCATGAAAAATCCGTGATACCCCAACTCGATAATAATAGTTGTTAGGATAGACATAATTATTGGGGTAATCACCACCGTCTCAGTACTTAATCAAAACCGATGGCGATTGATGACTCATATGATTTCCAAAGACAATAATCACAAGTAATCGCCACACTTTGACGACGTTGAGCTTCAAAAGCTTCAAACATCCTCGAAAGTGTCTCAATCTGTGTTGACAATGCAGAAAAGTTTCTCGAGTCTCATCAATCTCCTCTCCCCCTCGGTCGAGTCATTCTTGCCATCCTTCGACTCAGATGGTCACAAGAAACCCTCAACGCCTTCAAGTTGCCTCTATAAGAGATGTATTAAGTCCATCAATCCTGCTTCCCTTGGTTGAGCCAAGAACGTGTATGGCCATTGATACTCAAACTCATCCATGGTACCTAAAAGAGAGAAATATAGAAAGAGAATTAAAAATAAAATAAAATGTTTAAATTAAGACTAATTTGATTGAAATTAATATTGGTAAATAATTATTAAATTAATTCCCCAAGAATCTACGCGCCAAAAACTTGTTGATCGATTTCAAATCAATGAATACGCAAGTATACACACTTCAACAAGTAATAAAGTGAAAGTAGAAGTATCGTTCCCACGAGGAATTATTTAATAAAATTACCAAATACTAACTCTTAACCAAATCAATTTTATTTAAACAATCTCAAATTGTGATTTTTCTAATTTAAGAAAACTAAATTAAACAATTAAAAGAGATTATTCTAAAAGAAAGCAAATAAACAAAACTAAGATTTGATTGAATTCAGATAAATAAGAATTAAGACTCCAATATCCCCAATTATGAACTATAAATCAATTATCCAATTATCCCAATTATTATGTCTACTGAATTGTTAACAAGAATTCTCAAATGCCAAAAGCCCTTTTCCAAGTGACCAATTGCCTTCTATTTAATCCAGATTAATTTTGCTATATTCCTATGCAAAACAATTGAATTAAACTCACTACAAATCCCAATTCCTTATGTGTTACATGCGCGAAAAAATGATATTTTCATTTCTATTCACAAACCTAATTATTCACTTTGCAAAATAACTAAGTCATGATATCATCATGCAGCTTCTAACCCTAGAATTCCTCTTCCAATTCCTTCTAGAGTAACAAGGTAATTACTGATCAGATAATTAATCAATAAGCATAAGGCAAGATAAACAACTCACTTTGACACAAATAATTGGAATAAATTAAATAACTAATTTATAGCCATAAAAGGTTCAATTGAAATCTTAATAAAAGAGTTAGTTCATAATTAATGAATTAAAACCAAGAATCCACAATTGAATAGACATTAAAAGATAAAAGTATGATAAGAGAAGAGAATAGAATCATTGTCAAGAAATCTGATGCTCCCTCTTGCTTCGCTTCTTTCTTCGATCTTCAAAGGTGTTCTTCAATTTGCTTCAATCTTCAATGGCTAATTAAGAACTAGGGTTTAGATTCTAATCTAATGGAGTGTTTAATCTAGTCTAATCTATGTAATCTCCCTTTATTTTATGCCTTACATCATGTATTTATAGGTTACAAGTCCAATTTTTAGCTTAGAACAAACCCAATCCAATTTGGAGTCAAAAGGTGTCAAAATTACCAAAAAACGCGTCCAAGCCATCACTAAGCCCTTCCTCAAAGCACCCAAAGACTGGGCTTGACGCTCAAACATCGCTTTTCAAAGCCTCTGCTGCCACTGGGCATAGGCCTAAAATTTTGGCGCCCCGACACGGCCGCACATGTTCTCGACATTTTTTCTATCGACGTCCTTTGGGAAAATGGCCATAACGTCTTCGTCCGAACTCCGATTTTGATGATTCAAGATGATCCGGAAAGAGGAGAAGTAGATCTACAACTTTCATTCTTTAAGTTTCGAAATAAGGTCCAAAGAAATACTCAAATTGGCTCTGAAGTGACTGTTGTGTAAATGGCAAGCCGAAAACGCGAATCTAGCCACCCCAAACGTCGATCCAAGTAACTTTTGTCCCAATTCCTACAAAACAACATAAAACATGCATGAATAGACACAAACACTTAAAAACTATTCTAAAAGACTTGAGAACAACAATAAATTAAGCCCGAATGTATCCAATTCATGGGTATAAAACTCACTCATCAAATACCCCCAAACTTAAACCGTTGCTTGTCCTCAAGCAAAAACACAAAAGAACTAAAAATAAACAAAATAACTCAACTATATGAATGCATATGCATGATCTACTTCCTAATATACCTACGAACCCAAAGAATAAATCAAGATGATATATAACAACAGCCCTCAAAGATACCAATGATACTCAAACAATATATCCAATCAAGTTAAAATCCATAACTCTAACCAATTAGTCAATCCAAACCCGCATCACCCATGTTGTGTGTGTGTGTGCTTGTTAACCATTCTAACCAACCACAATTCAAGATAATCACATAACAAACTTCTTAAAAGGAAAATTTCAGTTCAATTCAATTACTTTTGTGAACATGACAACTCCTAAGTTAAAACTAAGCAATTACCAAGTCTTAAGGTAAATACAGATTTATTTATACTTTTATTCAACCACGAGGGCATTTTTGCTCTTTCTCGTGTTTTATTCATTTTTTTCTCATGGTCAGGCAATGTCTTATTCCTTTAGGCTTTTCAATGCTACCTTAACGAGCTTTCAACCAACGACTCCCAAGCCATTAAGACCTTAGGGCGCTAGGTGTAAAGACAATCCCCTGCTTACTTACTCAAGTAACAAAGGCCACAAAACTAGACAAGCATGCCACGAGTTTATTCTTTTTTTTTTTTTTTTTTTTTTTTTTTTTTTTTTTCATCATTCATTTTTTTTTTTTTTTTTTTTTTTTTTTTTTCTTTTTTTCTAATATATATATCCCATAGATTCCCCCAAACTCAAGCTTTTACGCTATTCCAACCTTTACCGCCAGCTCACTAATTTCCTTAAATTTTAACAAAGATTTTCCTCGTAAACAAATTATGAAACCCTTGAACCAAGTGGATTAAAATAGTTAAACTTTAAGTGCTAACCTACATAAGTTTCAGATAGCTCGATTATCATCATGATTAAAATTAGAACTCATCATCAATTATCAACACTGTTCAAGTTAACATTTAATACCAATCTTATCATAGGCCGAGCTAAGACCACACCAACCGATCACACAGATTCATGCAAAAAAAAAAATAAAAAAATGCAATTATACTACATGAACACATACTAATGCAACACATATATGAATATGCAAATAACTACCATGTATTATATGCAACCTAAAAAACAATGCTAACACATAAAAAAAATGAACTACTATGCAGATAACTAACTATATACAATACGACACTAAAATGCCCCCAAACTTAAACTAGACATTGTCCTCAATGGATGAAATATAAAAAATTAAAGTAGAGGACTTCCCTAAAATATAGCAATCTTCCTCCTTGTCCACTAAGTTTGGAGAATATGCTAGCACATGGAACAAATTGGGCACCACACTTGAATTTGACTTGAATAACTCAGAAACCATGATAGAAACATTTTATTAAATTTTAAATAAATGCAAATTCAAAACTACTAATATAAAACTTAATAAAAACTAAAAATAAAAATTAAACTTGGGTCAGCTTCCCAATAAGCGCTTTGTTTTATAGTCTCAAATGACTTCTTCAATTCTCTATCCAATTCCCCTACAAAAAATTGAGGAACCCTCCATCCATCAAGAATAATGTCTCTTTTGGGAGGTTCCCATTAGCAAAAACCCTTGAATTGAAGTCACCTAGCATGCTCTTTTTGTAGATAGGTTCCCTATTAAGAACGCCCAACAACTAGGTGTTTTCTCCATTATGTCTATGATCGATTGGGGCATTGAAGCTTAATAAACATAATGGAATCTTCCTCTATCTTCTCCTTTTTTCATCCCACCATGACTCCATAACCAGTATTAGCTCTTATGTCACAAAGAGCTTTGCTTGACGACATACACGACCGCCAATTGGGCATGGTTTTGCAAAATTGCCTTGATTCTTGAACTTTGGTGGAGAAGGTACATGGGACACTAATGAAATCGGCTCATCTTCGTTGGTACTCAAAGTTAGATCTTCGTCGATCTCCTTTTCTTGGTCTCCAAGTCTTTCCTCTCTTTCAACATCTATATCATTTGGCACATCCGGTTGTAGATTTGGTTCGAGCTCACCATCGGGCTCTAATCCATGTCATAGAGCCAAGTGTATTGAGGACAAATGTTCAAGGCATCTATTAGTTGTTCCGATTTTCCAGATTCTAAAATTTTTTGACTCAATATCTCTTTGATTAATCCTCCTCTCCTCACAAAGCTATGTACTTGGACAAAGTTTCCTCCAAATTTGAATGTTCTTCCCACAGAAGTGGAGGTGGACACGAGAAATCCGGTGGGTATGTTGGACTTGGAGCATAAAATTGATCTTGATGAGTATGGCTCCATGAAAATCCGGGTGATACCCCCAATCCTCGATAATAGTTGTTGGGATAGACATAATTATTGGGGTAATCACCACTATAATGCATCTACCAAACCGATGGGCGATTGATGACTCATATGATTTCCAAAGACAATAATCACAAGTAACCGCCACACTTTGACGACGTTGAGCTTCAAAAGCTTCAAACATCCTCGAAAGTGTCTCAATCAGCGACAATGCGTAAAGTTTCTCGAGTCTCATCGATCTCCTCTCCCTCGGGTTGAGTCATTCTTCCCATCCTTCGACCAGATGGTCACAAGAAAACTCCAACGCCTTCAAGTTGCCTCTATAAAAGATGTATTAAGTCCATCAATCCTCGCTTCCTTGGTTGAGCTAAGAACGTGTATGGCCATTGATACTCAAACTCATCCATGGTACCAAAAAAGAGAGAATATAGAAGAGAATTAAAATAAAAATAAAAATGTTTAAATTAAGACTAATTTGATTGAAATTAATATTGGTAAATAATTATTAAATTAATTCCCCGAATTCATTAAAAAAACTGTTGATCGATTTCACAATCAATGAATACGCAAGTATACACTATCAACAAGTAATAAAGTGAAAGTAGAGTATCGTTCCCACGAGGAATTATTTAATAAAAATTACCAAATACTAATTCTTAACCAAATCAATTTTATTTAAACAATCTCAAATTGTGAATTTTCTAATTAAGAAAACTAAATTAAACAATTAAAAAGAGATTATTCTAAAAGAAAGCAAATAAACAAAACTAAGATTTGATTGAATTCGGATAAATAAGGATTAAGACTCCAATATCCCCAATTATGAACTATAAATCAATTATCCAATTATCCCAATTATTATGTCTACTTAATTGTTAATGTGAATTCTCAAATGCCAAAAGCCCTTTCCAAGTGATCAATTGCCTTCTATTTAATCCAGTTAATTTTGCTATATTCCTATGCAAAACAATTGAATTAAACTCACTACAATCCCAATTCCTTATATGTTACATGCGTGAACATAGATATTTTCATTCTATTCACAAACCTAATTATTCACTTGTGCAAATAACTAAGTCACATGATATCATGCCCAGCTTCTAACCCTAGAATTCCTCTTCCAATTCCTTCTAGAGTAACAAGGTAATTACTTGATCGATAATTAATCAATAAGCATAAGGCAAGATAAACAACTCACTTTGACACAAATAATTGGAATAAATTAAATAACTAATTTATAGCCATAAAAGGTTCAATTGAAATCTTAATAAAAGAGTTAGTTCATAATTAATGAATTAAAACCAAGAATCCACAATTGAATAGACATTAAAAGATAAAAGTATGATAAGAGAAGAGAATAGAATCATTGTCTGTCAAGAAATCCGATGCTCCCTCTCTCGCTTCTCTCTTCTCGATCTTCTTCAAGTGTTCTTCAATTTGCTTCAATCTTCAATGGCTAATTAAGAACTAGGGTTTAGATTCTAATTAATGGAGTGTTTAATCTAGTCTAATCTATGTAATCTCCCTTTATTTTATGCCTTACATCATGTATTTATAGGTTACAAGTCCAATTTTTAGCTTAGAACAAACCCAATCCAATTTGAGTCAAAAAGTGTCAAAATTTTACCAAAACGCGCCCAAGCCATCACTAAGCCCTTCCCCAAAGCTTCCCAAAGACTGGGCTTGACGCTCAAAACACTTTCCTCCCTGTTTTTTGCCAATGGGCATAGGCCTAAAATTGGGCGCCTTGCTACGGCACACATGTTCTGACATTTTCTGCTCCGACGTCCTTTGGGAAAATGGCCATAACTTCTTCGTCCGAACTCCGATTTCGATGATTCAAGATGATCCGAAAAGAGGAGAAGTAGATCTACAACTTTCATTCTTTAAGTTTTCAAAATAAGGTCCGAAGCAATACTCAAATTGGCTCTGAAGTGACTGTTGTGTAAATGGCAAGCCGAAAACGCGAATCTAGCCACCCCAAACGTCGATCCAAGTAACTTTTGTCCCAATTCCTACAAAACAACATAAAACATGCTTGAATAGACACAAACACTTAAAAACTATTCTAAAAGACTTGAGAACAACAATAAATTAAGCCCGAATGTATCCAATTCATGGGTATAAAACTCACTCATCAAATACCCCAAAACTTAAACATTTGTTTGTCCTCAAGCAAAAACACAAAAGAACTAAAAATAACAAAATAAACTAAATGAATGCATATGCATGATCTACTTTATAATATACCTACAAATCCAGTAATAAATCAAGATGATATATATGCAACAGCCTCAAAGATACCAATGATACTCAAACAATATATCCAATCAAGTTAAAATCCATAACTCTAACCAATTAGTCAATCCAAACTGTCATCACCCATGTTGTGCGTGTGTGATTGTTAACCATTCTAACCAACCACAATTCAAGATAATCACATAACAAACTTAAAAAGGAAAATTTCGGTTCCAATTCAATTACTTTTGTGAACATGACAACTCCTATTAAAACTAAGCAATTACCAAGTCTTAAGGTAAATACAAGAGATTTATTTATACTTTTATTCAACCACGAGGGCATTTTTGCTCTTTCTCGTGTTTTATTTATTTTTTTTTTCATGGCTGTGCAATGTCTTATTCCCTTAGGCTTTTCAATGCTACCTTAACGAGCTTTCGACCAACGACTCCCAAGCCATTAAGACCTTAGGGGCTAGGTGTAAAGACAATCCCCTGCTTACTTACTTTTCAAGTAACAAAGGCCACAAAACTAGACAAGCATGCCACTTGTTTATTCTTTTTTTTTCTTTTTCGGATTTTTTTCTTTTTCTGCTTTTTTTCTTTTCATCATTCCTTTTTTTTCTTTTTTTTTCTTTTTGTAATATATATATCCCATAGATTCCCCCAAACTCAAGCTTTTACGTCATTCTAACCTTTACTGGCAGTTCACTAATTTCCTTAAATTCTAACAAAGATTTTCCCTCAGAAACAAATTATGAAACCCTTGAACCAAGTGGATTAAAACTGTTAAACTTTAAGTGCTAACCGGTTACATAAGTTTCAGATAGGCTCAGATTATCATCATGATTAAAATTAGAACTCATCATCAATTATCAACATTGTTCAAGTTAACAATTAATACCAATCTTATCATAGGATTAGTTAAGACCACACCAACCGATCACACAAATTCATGCAAAAAATAAAAATAAAAAAAATATAATTATACTACATGAACACATAGTAATGCAACACATATATAAATATGCAAATAACTACCGTGTATTATATGCAACCTAAAAAAAACAATGCTAACACATAAAAAAAATGAACTACTATCTACTATGCAATATAACTAAAGTATCTATGAAATACGACACTAAAAAAAGTATAGCAAACTTAAACTAGACATTTCCTCAATGGATGAAATATAAAAAATTAAAGCAGAGGACTTCCTCGAAAATATATAGCAAATCCTAAATTCCTCCTCAATCCAACTAAGTTTGGAGAATATGCTAGATTAAGACACATGGAACAAATTGGCACCACACTTCATCAATTTGACTTTAATAATTAAACTCAAACCATGATAGAAACATATTTATTAAAATTTTAAATAAATGCAAATTCAAAACTACTAATATAAAACTTAATAAAAAACTAACCAAGTCCTACTATGACCAATTGTATTGAATAAGTCACAAGCTCTTCCCAATTCTAGAAGTAACAAAGTAATTCTGCTTTCAATAAGCATAAGGCAAGATAAACAACTCTTGATGCTCAAAAATAGGCTAAAATGGGCGCCACAAATCAATAGGCATTAAAAGATATATGTTCTTTGTTGTCAAATTTTCCCCTCTTCCTCCGACATCCTTTGGGAAAAACTGGCCATAATCTAATGGAGTGTTTAATCTAGTCCTATGTAATCTCTCTTTATTTTATGCGATGATTAAGGATGATCCAAAAATCCAGGAGAAAAAAGTAGATCTACAACTTCCATTCTTTAAGTGTTTTCCCTGAAATAAGGTGTGAGAAATACTCAAATTGGCTCAAGTGTGATGTTCTCATGCTTTGTAAATGGCCAAACGTCTTCGTCTCGAACTAGGATTTCGAATCTAGCCACAACTTCCATTCTTTAAGTGTTTCAAATAAGTCCGATCCAAGTAACTTTTGTCCCAATTCCTACAAAACAACATAAAACATGCATAAATGGACACAAACACTTAAAAAGTTTCTAAAAGACTTGAGAACAACAATAAATTAAGACTGAATGTATCCAATTCATGGGTATAAAACTCACTCATCAAATACCCCCAAACTTAAACCATTGCTTGTCCTCAAGCAAAAACACAAAAGAACTAAAAATAAACAAAATAACTCAACTAAATGAATGCATATGCATGATCTACTTCCTAATATACCTACGAATCGAGTAATAAATCAGTATGATATATAGCAACAGGCCTCAAAGATACCAATGATACTCAAACAATATATCCAATCAAGTTAAAATGCATAACTCTAACCAATTAGTCAATCCAAACCTGTCATCACCCATGTTGTGCGTGTGTGCTTGTTAACCATTCTAACCAACCACAATTCAAGATAATCACATAACAAACTTCTTAAAAAGAAAATTTCAGTTCTAATTCAATTACTTTTGTGAACATGACAACTTCGGTTAAAACTAAGCAATTACCAAGTCTTAGGGTAAATACAGGATTTATTTATACTTTTATTCAACCACGAGGGCATTTTTGCTCTTTCTCGTGTTTTATTCATTTTTTTCTCATGGCTATGCAATGTCTTATTCCCTTAGGCTTTTAAGTGCTACCTTAACGAGCTTTCGACCAACGACTCCCAAGCCATTAAGACCTCAGGGCGCTAGGTGTAAAGACAATCCCCTCAGGCATACTTACTCAAGTAACAAAGGCCACAAAACTAGACAAGCATGCCACGGTGTTTATTCTTTTTTTTTCTTTCTGGATTTTTTTTCTCTTTTTCTTTTCTTTTCATCATTCCTTTTTTTTCTTTTTTTTTCTTTTTGTAATATATATAACCCATATATTCCCCCAAACTCAAGCTTTTACGTCATTCCAACCTTTACTGCCAGTTCACTAATTTCCTTAAATTTTAACAAAGATTTTCCTCGTAAACAAATTATGAAACCTCGAACCAAGTGGATTAAAAGCAGTTAAACTTTAAGTGCTAACTTAGGTTACATAAGTTTCGACAGAGTGCTCAGATTATCATCATGATTAAAATTAGAACTCATCATCAATTATCAACACTGTTCAAGTTAACATTTAATACCAATCTTATCATAGGCCGAGCTAAGACCACACCAACCAATTACACAGATTCATGGAAAAAAAATAAATAATAAAATAAAAAAATGCAATTATACTACATGAACACGTACTAATGCAACATAAATATGAATATGCAAATAACTACCATGTATTATATGCAACCTAAAAAACAATGCTAACACATAAAAAAATGAACTACTATGCAGATAACTAACTATATGCAATACGACACTAAAGTACCCCCAAACTTAAACTAGACATTATCCTCAATGAATGAAATATAAAAAAGTAAAGCAGAGGACTTCCCTGAAAATATAGCAATATTCCTCCTTGTCCACTAAGTTTGGAGAATAAGCTAGGCACATGGAACAAATTGGGCACCACACTTGAATTTGACTTGAATAACCTGTAAAACCATGATAGAAGCAATTTTATTAAATCCTAAATAAATGTAAATTCAAAACTACTAATATAAAACTTCATAAAAACTTGTTTTCATCCCACCATGACTCCACAACTGTACTAGCTCTTATGTCACAAAGAGCTTTGCCGACGACATGACTGCCAATTGGGCAAGGTTTTACAAACTTGCCCGGATTCTTGAACTTTGGTGGAGAAGATGCATGGGTCACTAATGAAATTGGTTCATCTTCGTTGGTACTCAAAGTTAGATCTTTGCTGATCTCCTTTTCTTGGTCTCCAAGTCTTTCCTCTCTTTCAACATCTATATCATTTGGCACATCCGGTTGTAGATTTGGTTCGGGCTCACCATCAGTCTCGGAATTCATGTCATAGAGCCAAGGGTATTGAGGACAAATGTTTGAGGTATTGGTTAGTTGTTCTGTTTGGTTCGTAAAATTTTAACTCAATGTCTCTTGATTAATCCTCCTCTCCTCACATGAAGCTATGTACTTGGACGAACTTTCCTCCAAATTTGAATGTTCTTCCTGTTGTAGTGGAGGTGGACACAAGAAATCCGGTGGGTATGTTGGACTTGGAGCATAAAATTGATCTTGATGAGTATGACTCCATGAAAAATCCGGTTGATACCCCCAATCCTGATTATAGTTGTTAGGATAGACATAATTATTGGTGTAATCACCACCGTACTGTACCGGCTCGAAACTGATGGCACATTGATGACTCATATGATTTCCAGGACAATAATCACAAGTAACCGCCACACTTTGATGACGTTGAGCTTCAAAAGCGTCAGACATCCTCGAAAGTGTCTCAATCTATGCTGACAATGCAGAAAGTTTCTCGAGTCTGTCAATCTCCTCTCCCCTTGGCTGAGTCATTCTTGTCATCCTTCGACTCCGTATGGCTGTGCAAACCTCCAACGTCTTCGAAGTTGCCTCTATAGAAGATGTATTAAGTCCATCAATCCATGTTTCCCTTGGTTGAGCCAAGAACGTGTATGGCCATTGATACTCAAACTCATCCATGGTACCTGAAAAGAGAGAAATATAAGAAGAGAATTAAAAATAAAATTGTTTAAATTAAGACTAATTTGATTGAAATTAATATTGGTAAATAATTATTAAATTAATTCCCCGGCAACGGCGCCAAAAAACTTGTTGATCGATTTCACAATCAATGAATACGTGTAAGTATACACGGTCAACAAGTAATAAAGTGAAAGTAGAGTATCTTTCCCACGAGGAATTATTTAATAAAAATTACCAAATACTAACTCTTAACCAAATCAATTTTATTTAAACAATTGCAAATTGTGAATTTTCTAATTAAGAAAACTAAATTAAACAATTAAAATAGATTAGTCTAAAAGAAAGCAAATAAACAAAACTAAGATTTGATTGAATTCAGGTAAATAAGGATTAAGACTCCAATATCACCAATTATGAACTATAAATCAATTATCCAATTATCCCAATTATTATGTCTACTGAATTGTTAACAGGAATTCTCAAATGCCAAAAGCCCTTTTCCAAGTGATCAATTGCCTTCTATTTAATCCAGATTAATTTTGCTATATTCCTATGCAAAACAATTGAATTAAACTCGCTACAATCTCAATTCCTTATGTGTTACATGCGACAAACAGATATTTTCATTATACTCACAAACCTAATTATTCACTGTGCAAATAACTAAATCACATGATATCATGCACAATTCTAACCCTTGAATTCCTCTTCCAATTCCTTTTAGAGTAACAAAGTAATTACTGATCAGATAATTAATCAATAAGCATAAGGCAAGATAAACAACTCATTTTGACACAAATAATTGGAATAAATTAAATAACTAATTTATAGCCATAAAAGGTTCAATTAAAATCTTAATAAAAGAGTTAGTTCATAATTAATGAATTAAAACCAAGAATCCACTACTGAATAGACATTAAAAGATAAAAATATGATAAGAGAAGAGAATAGAATCTGTTGTCAGCAAATCTGATGCTCCCCTCTTGCTCCTGCTCTTGATCTTCAGTGTTCTTCAATTTGCTTCAATCTCCAATTGCTAATTAAGAACTAGGGTTTTTATTCTAATCTAATAGAGTGTTTAATCTAGTCTAATCTATGTAATCTCTCTTTATTTTAAGCCTTACAACATGTATTTATAGGTTACAAGTCCAATTTTTAGCTTAGGAACAAACCCAATCCAATTTGGAGTCAAAAATGTGTTAAAATTTGCCCAAAAACGCGTCCAGGCCATCACCAAGCTCTTCCCCAGCACCCCAGCGCTGGGCTTATTGCTCAAACTCTGCCCCCCAGCGCCCCGGCGCTGGGCATAGACCAAAAATGGGCGCCCTGGCGCTGGCACATGTTCTGACATTTTCTGCTCCGACGTCCTTTGGGAAAATGGCCATAACGTCTTCGTCTGATCTCCGATTTTGATGATTCAAGATGATCCGGAAAGAGGAGAAGTAGATCTAACACTTTTATTCTCTAAGTATTGCGAAATAAGGTCTGGAGAAATACTTAAATTGGATCTGAATTGACTGCTTTGTAAATGGCAAGCCGAAAACACGAATCTAGCCACCCCGAACGTCGATCCAAGTAACTTTTGTCCCAATTCCTACAAAACTACATAAAACATGCATGAATGGACACAAATACTTCAAAACTATTCTAAAAGACTTGAGAACAACAATAAATTAAGCCCGAATGTATCCAATTCATGGGTATAAAACTCATTCATCAATGAACGTCTTAATAATGTCGAAGAGAAGCTGATCCACATTGAAGGAGAGAACGAGCAACTGATAGAGAATATTACAGAGTTGGAGAACAAATTGAAAGAAGAATATATGAAGAGGGCAAGAGCCGAAGACGCATACGAGGTGTAGCATCCCCAAATTCGGGTCCTAAATCACAACGGATCTGGTACAATCATTCTATAACTATTGCGAAAGATATAAACATAAATTGTTTATACAATAAACTTTACACACTATTCCCCAAGGTCGGGTAACCTTAACTTATACATAATTCATAACTTGTCTAACATATAACATCATTATCATATAATACTATTACAAATCTAGCTGCACTCATTAACTTAATGTTGGAACTGTCTTTAACCTTTCCTTGTATCCGACGCATTCGTCTTAATCTTCAATGTTTATCATGATATAGCAAGGGTTAGCATATGTTTTCCCAGCAAGTATAAATTTATTTGAGGATATATCATTATTGAAAGAATTTGAATAATAAGCTGGTTATAATTCTTCAATATAGTTGAGAACTAGCACGAACAAATTTTATAACTGAACGACCAAGTCAATAGGAATTGAATGGTCAAGAAAAAAACATGAACATAGCAATTATATCTTGACCGAATGGTAATGAAGGTGATCAACCTTTCATACCTGATGAACACATGCATTATTTGCACATAATGCTATTCAACAATTCATAGACATGGTAATCAAAAATGATTAGCCATAATTATAATTGAAAGAAAGAGCTACTCGAGGTCGAGTTTAGAGAACACTTGGGCAATAATTAGAAGTTCAAGGTTAGGAACTTGCACAGGTCTATTAGATTCAAGTATTACATGATTTATTTAGCTTTGTCTGAAGACCTAATATATAAATAATATGGATATACAAATTAGAATAATATCACTACAGTATAATATTATTATATATAAACATAGAATAACCTAAACACATAACACATAACCTTATCAGTCCACAAACTACCTAAGACTCAGTATCAAGTCAAACTATTTTAGTCTGAGTTGAAACCAACACAATTCTGACATTCCGACGGTCTAGTCGGAGAATTATCGAGTTCAAGTTCCATTAAACTCTGCCTAAACAGTTAACAATTATCTTAGATAATTATATTATCAATCAAAATAATTTTCCATGTCTCATAATACTTTTTTTAACATAATAATTATCATTTATCATGATTTTTCAATCATTACTATCATATTTATATGATTTAAATACTTTAATCTTATATATTATAAAATTTTCTTTAACATATAAGTCAAATACCAATCCAGCAACCTAAATTTGCAATCCAGCAACCTGGATTCCAAATCCAGAATCTAAATGGTCAATCCAGCAAATCAAACTGCAATACAGCAAACTGGATTCCAAATCCAGCAACTAGATTGCAATCCAGCAAGCTGGATTCATCAGATTTTCAATTCAGCAAACTAGATGAATAAATTATTTAATCCAGCAAGCTGGATTCCACATCCTTTTCACGAAAACACAAAATCAACTTATAATTTTTCTATTCTTTGTCCAAGCACATACATATATTTCATACACAAAAAGTATTTTTCCAAAAATTTTTAACTTCCTTTAGTATTTTTCAAAAATCATTTTTAGTGTGTAGCTTAAGAAATTAGCCCTATCATGCTGAACTTCAGAAATACTCATCTCTTGACCCAATCTTGTACGGGTTAACGTGAGCCTCCAATTTAAATTTTGTGGCCATCAGAGTTATAGAACTCCGGTTATAGCTATTTTCGTCGGAAAATCACAAAAATTGAAATGGTCATAACTTGGTCATTTTAAGTCGGAATGAGCTCATTTTTGGACAGGAGGTACTTTATAACATATATTTTCATGTCCCAGAAGGTCGGAATTTATTTCACAAATTAAGTGGCCAAAACAGCCCCTACAAATTTCTGGGCAGTAGCTTTTTTGCAATTTTTCACTTTTTTGTGCTTTGTTAAAAATAGTCCATACGGAAATTTACAACTCCTTTTTCAGTGATTCCACTTGGAGATGTTAAAAAGGTTATCATATTATCCTTCCAAATTTTTCTAAAATTTTTGAATGTCAAAAAAATGACGAAGCTACCCCTACCCTTGACTGTCCAAAATAATCTGTTTTCCCCTAAAAGACACGAAACTGTTTTGGAGTCTTTTATAGAAACGCTTGTATTACAAGATCCACAACTCCGATTGAGGCCCAATCAGACTCATTGGATCCGTATCTTCTTGAAATATAGTTTTTAGTTATAAAACACCAAATTCCAATCTATCTATGTCCTGGAAATCAGGACCAAAGTGACTGGTCAGAAAGGTTTTCGTCAACGATTGGTTCATTTTCCAGATTTGGGGTTCTTAATGGAAACACTTATAAAACAAAATCTACAAATCAGATTTAGGTCCATAGGTATCGCTGGATTCGTACTTTCCCGAACTATAGTTACCATATATCAATCATCCATTTTGGTTCTGTTTTGGTCCCGAAAAAATGGACAGAAGTGACTGATTAGTATCTTGTGTTCAACAGTTAAGGTAGTTTGGGATTTAATGCATAACTTGTTTATTTCTTAACATATTTGAGTGATTCCAAAGGGGTTTTTCCTTTCACTCATGTATCTAGCATGCCAACATGTTTTAAACCATTTACCACATGAACCCAAAGAATCTAACATAAAAATATATATAGCATACATAGGAAAGCTTTTTCTTAAACCTTTTGGTACAAAACTTGATTTTCTCACTTTGGATCTAACTTTTGATTTCAAAAATACTTTGATACACATATAAAATAACAATACTCATCTAAATCATGAGTTTTTAAAGATCCAAAACAAAAGTTGCTTGGTTCATAAAGATTTAACAAAAGAGAGCACAAAAATTGAAAATTTTCAATTTCTTACATTTTTCTTCTTGCAAACCTTCTTGATCCTTCAAAGTAGCTTATGAGTTTAAGTTGTATGAAGATCCAAGACCCCAACTAGACTCTCTATGGCTGCAAATTTCGGCAGTCCCCTTTCTCTCTCTATTATTTTGTTTTTCTTTTATTAGCAACTTGGAAAGTGAGAGAGAAAATGAGAGAGAGAGAAGTTAAGAATTGGATTTTTGTTTAGTGTAATAATCCAAAGAATGTATCTACCCATTAGTTTACTTGCTAGCCTTGGATTACTTGCATATGTGAAAAAAAGTGTTGGGCTAATTTACCAAGTGACACATAGCTTGGAGTTGGTAGCTTATAACCAAAATTTGGGACAAGCTACTAAAATAAAATTTGTCTCCCCATTATGCCCCCTTAGGGGCTGGCTATTCCCCTCTTTATCTCCCCTTATTGATTTATTTTTTATGTCAAATTAAGCTTAAACAAATGAGAAAAATACTCCTCTTCAAGTGGGCTAAGCTTGGGTCATTCTTTTAATTCTTTTAGGCTTCCAATTTAATTGTTTGGGCTAGGTAAACTAATATGACCCAAAACCTTAATTTTATGTTACCCTAATTAGTTACTTAGGGTTTCCATTCCATCAAAGTTAGAATTTAAAATGTTTTCTTTTATGCATTCAATCTCATAACCCAATGAGACATGTCTCAATTTGGTTTAAAATAATTAATAACTTGAGATAATAAAATTTATCTCTTAGGTTAGTATAATCTCACATACTAACATTCTTTATTAGCACATAAGCACATATATTTTAGTATACACCAAACATATACACTTATATCCTTAATCCTGAATAATTCACCACAAAAATTTTAAATTCACAAAATTCCTTCTCGGAAATCTCAAATCCATTCACTTATTTTCTGTCTAGGTTCTAATATTGAACCTTAAATCAATCAATAATGATTTAAATTTTTTTTCTAAATTCTTGGGTTGCCAAATGAGGAAACTTTTCAACGAGCCAGGGTAGCAGAGAGAGAGGTACAAGTAAAGAAGATCAAGATGGAAGAGATGAATAGTGTTTTCAATACCGTGATCAATCTAGCTCAAGATCGAGTCATGTGTTATCCTATTCAGTTCGAGACGCTGCCATCGTACATTTTAGATCGTCGAACAATGTTTCGTATTATGGAAGAGGAGCGTCGTAAGGTTATGCAGTATTTTAATAGGTCGTCATAAATATAATTATTATGTGATTAGTGAGTAAATAAGATGTTAATCCCGTGCGATACAACCAATGGGATGTGATGATGATGATGTTATCCTGAAACTTTTGAAGTTCAGGGAAGTAATGTAAATAGCAGTGATGCTATTGTTTTTATGTTTCCTAAAAGATTATGAATGAATAAAAGTTATTATTTTATTTAAATTGTTATGTATTACGTGATAATATTTTATAGTGTGCAAATTAAGTAGTAATACTTAAAAGATTGAATAGAATCTAATGAGTATATTTTAATAGAAAATGTCTCCAAGACGTCAACCACGACAGGGATCTATCAATAACAACAATGCTGAGGCTAATCCAGTTCAGCAATTCGTTACACTACTGACGGGAGCATTATAGAATCAGCCATAGAATCAAGCTGCGACATTTAAGGACTTCAAGGCGGTTGGGCTACTAGAGTTTCGTGGGTCCATGAATCCAGTTGAGGTATAGACCTGGATCATGGAGATAGAGAAAGTTTTTGATGTTTTTAAGGTAGGGGATAACCAGAAGACTGCTTCTGTAACATTCATGTTGAAAGCAGAGGCTAGTTATTGGTGACAAGCCAATAAAACCCCAAGGAGGTCAAGGGGTAATGACTTGGGATAGATTTAAGGAAATATTCTTCGAGACCTATTTCCCAGAAAGCTCAAAGAATTAGATGGAAGTGCAAATTCTAGAGCTAAAACATGGCATAATGACAGTGTCAGAGTATGCAGCAAGGTTCAATGAGTTGGTGAGGTTTGCGCCATATCAAGTGAATACGGATGAGCGCAAGGAAAGGAGATTTGAGCAAGGACTGAAGCCATGGTTGTACAGTAGAGTCTTCTTGTTCCAGTTAAAGACGTTTGCAGCAGTGCTTGAGAAGGCAATTCTCGTTGAGAGTGGAGGCGAGGCTGTAACAAAGCACAACCAAGAACAGAGAAAGAAGAAAAATGAGGGTGAAGCTAAGAATGGTGGTGGTAATGGTGGAAATGGTAACAATAATTTGAAAAGGAAGTGGAATGCAAATGTGGGAGCTAGAAATCAGCAAGGTAACCAGCAAAAGAAAAAGATTGATGCATGTGCTACAAGCGGGAAGTTTCACACGGGTATGTGCTTAAGGGGGAAGCGGGTATGCTTTAACTGTGGCCAGGAGGGTCACATTGCCCCAAACTGCAATCAACACAAGAAGAATGCTTGCTACACCTGCGGGTCAAAGGATCATTTTGCTCGTGAGTGTCCATAGAAGAAATCTGGTGAGGCAACTGGAAGAAAGGTAAATGCTGGTGGAGGTACACTAACTATTGCTGGACCAACGTCATCAAATAAGCCCACAGCCAGAACCTTCAACATTACGGTGCAGGACACGGTGCAATCAAAAGATGTCGTGTCAGGTATTATCCCAATCAATGATATAAATGCATATGTATTATTTGATTCGGGTGTTACTTGCTCATTTATATCTGATGAGTTTGTTAAGAGGTTACAAATACCTAGTGAAGAGTTGAACTTCCCTTTACACATAGAAATTGCAAATAGGGAGGTAATTCATGATAGATTCGTATACAAGAAATGCAGGGTGAATATAAAGGGAAATGTTATGAAAGTAGATTTAATCCCAATAAAACTTGGAGAGTTTGACGTTATATTGGAAATGGATTGGCTATTCAATTATGGAGTGATAATTGATTGCCAAAAGAAGTGTGTAAACCTTATGACTTCGTCAAAGGTAGTTTTACATGGTAGGAAACCGCCTAGACAAGCAAGGTGTCTGACGGTTATGTAGGCTAAGAAGTTGTTGAGTCAGGGCTGTGTAGGGTACTTAGCCTACATAGTCGATACTCAAAAGAAGAAGGGTGTAAAACTGGAGGAAATACCAGTGGTTAGGGACTTTTTAGACGTGTTTCCAGAATATTTGCCAGGACTTTCGCCTGACAGAGAGGTCGAGTTCGTGATCGACTTAGCGCCAGGAACTGCTCCAATATCGAAGGCTCCGTACAGAATGGCTCCTGTAGAAATGAAGGAATTGATGGTACAACTACAATAACTTCTAGATAAGAAGTACATTCAGCCGAGTGTGTCACTGTGGGGAGCGCCGGTGTTATTCGTGAAGAAGAAAGATGGGTCAATGCGTCTTTACATTGATTATAGGGAATTAAACAAAGTCACTATTAAAAACAAGTATCCATTGCCAAGAATAGATGACTTGTTTGATCAATTGAAGGGTGCTAGATATTTCTAAAAATAAATTTGAGAAGTGGGTATCACCAACTGAAAAGAAGGAAGGAGGATGAACCGAAGATGGCATTCTGAACTCGGTATGGACATTACGAATTTTTAGTGATGTCTTTTGGTTTGACCAATACCCTTGTAGCGTTCATGGATTTGATGAACAGGGTGTTTTAACCATTTTTAGATAAGTTTGTGGTTGTATTTATCGATGACATACCGATGTACTCTATATCTCAAGAAGAACACGCGAAATACTTATGTCTGACATTGGAAACGTTAAGAAAAGAAAAGTTGTATGAGAAATTCTCTAAATGTGAATTTTGGCTAGAACGTGTACAATTTCTTGGGCATGTAATCGAAAAGGATGGAATTTCAGTGGATCCATCAAAAGTCGAAGCTGTGATAAATTGGGAACAACTAAGAACTCCATCAGAAGTGAAAAGTTTCTTAGGATGGTTTATTCAAGATTTTTCCAAGATTGCCATTTCGTTGACAAATTTGACGAGAAAATCTATAAAATTTGTTTGGACGGAGAAGTGTGAAGAGAGTTTTGCAAGAATTGAAGAAGAGGCTCAGTATGGCACCTGTGTTGTCATTACCAGATAATACAGAGAATTTTGTGGTGTATAGTGATGCTTCACACAAAGGATTGGGTTGTGTCCTTATGCAGAACGACAAAGTCATTGCGTATACATCAAGACAATTGAAAGACTATGAGAAAGGGTATCCGACTCATGATTTAGAGTTTTCAGCAGTAGTGTTTGCACTAAAAATATGGAGACACTATATCTATGGAGAAAAATGTGAGATCTACATAGACCATAAGAGTCTGAAGTGTATTTTCACACAGAAGGACCTAAACATGCGTCAAAGGAGATGGATGGAATTGATAAAAGATTATGATTGCGAGATCTTTTATCATCCTAGCAAAGCTAATGTAGTTGCATATGCCTTGAGTAGGAAAGGTCGAGAAAAGTTGATATTGTTAACCGATAAGGAGGAGCTCATTTTAGCAATGGCAAGGCTAGAGTTGGAAATCAAATTTCTAAAAGAATCTGACGAAAGATTGTACGAGATGGAAGCTAGTCCAACTTTAGTGGACAAGGTGAAGAACGTTCAACTGTAGGATGAAGAATGCAGAAAAATTAGGGAAAGTGTGGTCAAGGGTAAAGAAGTGAAGTATAAGCTTGATACTGAGGGAATGCTAAGATTCGAGGGACGAATTTGGGTTCCAGCAGTATAGGGTATTAAAGAAGAAATCTTGATAGAAGCTCATAGCTCAAGATATTCGATTCATCTGGGAAGTACAAAGATGTATCAAGATTTGTGACAACATTTTTGGTGGCCAAATATGAAAAGAGATGTTGCAAAATGCGTTGCAAAGTGCTTGACATGTCAGAGAGTAAAGGAAATACATCAAAGGCCAAGCGAATTACTTCAGCCGTTGGAAATACCGGAATGGAAATGGGAGCATATCATAATGGATTTTGTGGTAGGTTTCTAACAACTTAGAAAGGATGCGATGCGATATGGGTGATAGTTGATAGATTAACAAAATCAACACACTTCTTGCCAATAAAGATTAGATTTAATCTTGACTAGCTGGCAAAACTATATGTCAAAGAGATCGTGTCGAGACATGGACTTCTAATGTCAATAGTAACAGATAGAGATCTGAGGTTCACATCAAATTTTTGGAAGAGATTACAAGAATGCATGGGAACACAACTGAAGATGAGTACGACATATCATCTGCACACTGATGGTCAAAGCGAACGAACAATCCAGACGCTAGAAGATATGCTTAGAGCGTGCATCATGGATTTCAAAGGAAACTGGGACGATCATTTACCATTGGTGGAATTTTCATACAACAACAGTTACCACGCAAGCATTGGCATGCTGCCATACGAGACATTATACGACAGGAAATGCAGAACTCCACTATGCTGGGATGAAGTTGGTGAACATCAATTGTTAGGACCAGAATGGGTACAGCAGACCGCCAAAGTTATCAAACTTATCAGAGCAAGATTGGTAGCTGGTCAAGATCGACAGAAGAAGTATGCTGATCAACACAGGCAGAATCACGAATTTAAAGCAAGAAATTTTGTTTTCCTGAAAGTTTCTCCTTGGAAGGGAAAATTCATTTTGGCAAGAAAGGAAAGCTAAGCCCAAGGTTTATTAAACCTTTTGAGATACTGTGAAGAATGGGATAGGTGGCTTATGAAGTAGCTTTACTTCCAGAGTTAGAACACGTGCACAATATTTTTCATTTGTCGGTGTTGCGACCGTATAATCCCGATTATAAACATGTAATCGAGTATGAACCGTTACAATTCAGTAAAGATTTCTCTTTTGAAGAGGTTCCTATCCAGATAGTCGACAGGAAAGAACAAGTGCTCAGGAATAAGGTGATACCTTCTGTGAAGGTGATATGGAGGAACCACAATGTCGAAGATGCTACGTGGGAACTCAAAGCTAAAATGATGAAGAATTATCCTGAGTTATTTGTTTAGTCTGTGTCTTCGATTCTGGGGACAGAATCTTTGTAAGGAGGGAAGAATGTGACGATTTGATTGTTTGAGTTGTGATTCTGGGGACAAAATCCTTGTAAGGAGGGAAGGATGTAACAATCTAAGATTTTATTATATGTAATTTAAAATATTTATTAAATTAAATAAATATTTTATTGATGTGATTGTTGTTAGTAAATATTTATTTGATGTGATTGTTGTTACTAAATATTTATGAATTAATAAAATTCTAAATTAATGTAATTTATAATTTAGAGAGTTGTAATATAACATGAGATGTTATATTGTTGTTTTTTAATAATTTAAAATGGTATGTTAATTATTAAATAAAATTATAATTTTTTTGTGATATTTGTTTAAGTGGAAAATTTATTTCAAATATAGTATGTGTAATTAATTTATTTGATTAATGTGGGATATGGAAATCCAAATAAATAATATGTGATTATAAATTTTAAACTAAATTTTTTATTAAAATAAATTAAAGTATTCTAATTTAGTTTTAACCAAACTAGGCTTAAAATATTAAGTCTTTAATTTTTAAAGAGTTTTTGCCAAACAAAGCCTTACGACTTTTGGATTTTGATTTTTTTGAATTTTTAGATAAAATAAATTAAATAATAAATAAAATATATTTATAACCTAAGTGTTATATTTGTAACTGATATTCTAATAACTAGATGTATTATGGTTTATCAGTTTTTATCTTGTGTGTATTAGTTTTACGTGAATTGTCATTTGGCCTAAGAAGAAAAGCTACAAAGAACTTGAGAGAGGATAGATAGAGAGATTGAGAGAAAATCTAAGAATTTCACAACAAATTACTGTGTTTAACAAGGATTGTTCGACAAATTGAAGGTATTTTCTTTAACCTTAACATTATATATATATATATATATATATATATGTGTGTGTGTGTATGAGTTTTACGGCATAATTTATATGTTCTGTGAATTTAATTTGTTGAATTGTTGCTATACAACTGAATTGTGGTGATTATACGTGTTGGTTATGTTTGAGTTTGTATGTAAACAAGGAATTGTATGTTAATTTCGTTTAAAAAGTAGTAAAAGTAATTACAGTATATATATTTTTCATATGGCTTGTGAAAGTACCAATTTTGGTGGTCAAATTGTGTGTTAATCTTTAAATTGAGTTTTAATTATGCTAGTCCATTAAGAAACGAAGAGAACTTAGTTTGAACGAAGTAATTTGAACAAGAATTGTGATCACAATGATGATTTCTAGGAAGAATGTCAAAAAATGGAGTTTTGTGTAAAAATATGAAATTTAAGGAATTAAATTAGTTAAAGTGGTTGTTAAATTATTCGAAGTGGTTGAATATGTTAGCAATCATGTTTGTGGTAGTTCTATACCAATTGTATTTGTTAATTTCACTGTTTTGTGGGTGAAATTCGTGTTAGTTGGGCTAAAAAAGCAGCTCTTGTTGCTATTTACGGTTCTATCATTGCACCGTGTGCAATTACTATTTGCTGCGTGCCAAGGCAACAAGCAAATTGTTCTGTGGGTCCCTAGGCTTAGGTATGGCGGCATTGCATGTACCTTATCTGAGAGACAGTGGTTTCTACTGCTGCTGCAGATCTTGAATACCATTATAATTTAGTTCAAGGATGTGTTAATGTGTCAAACATGTAATGTGGAGGTTTAAACAACATAGTGTCATGTGGTTAGTAATTCTAAAGTTATAAGAAGTTAGTAAACTATGAAAATGACATGTTGTGATTTATTGAACACGAGGATTAGTAAATAAGTGTTATGAAGGTTAACACTTGGAATTTTTAATATTTATATAGTAGCATAAGACTTGTACTAAATTAACAAGTTTAGCTAGAAATGGGTGTTATTTTGGAAGTGGATGTTAACATGTCTAATAGATATTGTGATTCCACTAAAATGTGTAGGTGAACGTGAGTTGTAATTTATAGCTTACGCGCGAGGCAAGTTTCTAAATCTTATCTTTTTACATTGAGCAAGCTTTTTACTCGAAACTTTAATTAAGCAAATTCTTGTATTCCTAATCATTATTTGAGCAAGCTATAACTTTAACTTTATTCGGACAAGTTTTGAATTCCAATAGTTATTGATGTATTCTAATTTGTTTATTGTTAGACAAGTTTCTTTAATGTCATTCTTGTATTGTGAATGCAATTTTCTTGAATTCCAATTCCTAATGTCGAATTGTCTTATTTCAATTACTTGACACAAGTTATTCTCAGAATGAGCAAGTTTAACTTTCAGCTTGCTATTACTTAATATATATATTCAATAATTCTATATCTTATTTAATAAGATAATAGCCCTAGCTTAATATTATTCAAGCAAGGTTTGTTGTTATTCAATACTTATGCTTTGTAGTTGTTTCTAGGCATGAGTTTAATATATAGTTAGTTCATCTACAATTATTCATTTTTCCATACTATGTTGTTAGTGATCAAATGTAATGTTATCAAACTTTGTTGATTCCACTAATCCTTTAGTTAATGGACGCTAAACTCTAAATTACCCTTGAAGCTTATCCAAACCAAACTTTCTTTGGTGCAGACTTGTACTCTAAAACTGAGAAGAACAACCCTATTATAGGGGATAGGCAATGTGTTTAGATGTTTGTGCACAATACATGGTGCGAAAGGCTGATCCTCCTAAGTACGAGAAGTCCCTACAATATAATTGTTAAGGTTAAAGTTGAAAGATTACTTGTAACCATGGACATAGTTCGTGGTCTTATGACCCTCTGATATATATTTCATATTTTGATTCCAGTTGTTGGTTATCATTGATAGAGTACTATTCAAGTTTGATGAGCCTATTCGTTGGCGGTTATTATTCTCATGTTGATTCATTGCTATATCTAGTGAGCATTTGTTTTGCTCACTCCTGCATAAATATAATCATTGCAGCTAAAGTTGAGAAGGCCGGCGAACCTACAACTAACAAAGGAAAGGGAAAAATGTGCAAGTGTTGAAGACTTGTAATTTTATTTATTGTCATAAATGATAGACTTTTTATTTAATGATGTGATGTAATTATTTTATTTCCACACTTGCTTGCTGTTTAAAGTTAGATAACCTGGGAAGACTTTTCGATTAATGATGTAACCCTTTTAAAGAGAGGATTTCTGTTTTAATTTTATTATATTTGGGTAGATAGATATGAATGAATGGAAAGTGAACACCAAGTCTTGTGGGAATGAAGTACCTAGACTCGGGGGTTTCACATTAATGGTCTTTTTACCCTATTTTGAGCTGCTATTAAGCAAGGGTGTTATACATTATTAATTTTTGATTGTAGCTATGACAAGCGCAATGAGCTAGTTAACCTTTAATTTCAAATACACTCGCGCAATGAGTTTGTCCACGATAAAGGAAATTAATTTTTATTAGATAATAGTCTAATTTAATTTAATAATTAAGTTAGAGAGTTTAGAATGATTAAATAATTTATTCAATAAATTGTTATTAGAATTAATGAAATTAAGTATGAAAACTTAATTAAATAAAGTGTGATAAATAACTATATTATAAAGGAGTTATTAAAATAAATTAAAGGAGTTTAATTTAGTTTTGCCAAACAAGGCTTAAATATATTAAGTCTTTAATTTTTAAGGAGTTTTTCCAAATAGAGCCTTATGACTTTTGGATTTTTAAATTTTGAATTTTAATAATATAAATTAAATAAACAAAATATAAATAATATATAATAATTTTTGGTAACCGCTGATTTAATAAGGTCATTAGTAGCATCAGTTTTTAGACATTTGTAAATCATGCGTTGGTTTTGATTTTTACGTAAAGAGTATTTGGGTTATTTGGCATAAGCCTAAGAAGAGAAAAGAGATGAAGTTATCAGAGAGAATTGAGAGAGACCAGAGAGAATTGAGTGGAGAAAGGTTTTGTGAAGTTCAAGCAAGCACGTTGTATTCTTAATCAACAAAAGGTATGTTACACAAGCTTAACATATATGATTTACGCCGTAATTTCTAAGTCATTATGTTCTGGAATTTCACTGTGTATAAAGCTTTTACAAAAATTTCTGCAAACCATGTTTTTATAATTGGTTAGGAAATTATGTGTATTTGTAATTGTAATTATTATGCTAGCACACACACACACACACACACACATATATATATATATATATATATATATGTGTGTGTGTGTGTGTGTGTGTGTGTGTGTTTTATGCTTATCATATATATAAGATTGTATGCTAAATTAAGTCTGCAAGAAAAGAATTTGGTTTTTCAGTTAATATATGCATGAACATGTTTTGTAGGATAACAAAATTAATATTGGATTTTGAGCTAATATGTGAAATTGAACTATGGCTATGTTAATTAGTTTGTTAAGAATTACAGAGAACGTAGTTGAAAGGAATCAAATTGGTATTACAGTGGTCACTGTGTCAGAATTATCAAAAATGGAGTTTTGTTGGTTTAAAAACAGTGTTTTAAGGATTTAACTTCTCTAAAATTATTGTTTAAGTTGTGTTAAATTAGTATATGTATGCTTGTTATTGATTTACATAATATATATATATATATATATATATATATATGTCAATTTTATGATAACCCAAAATTCATAAAATCTTGAATAATTAGAATAAAGGTTAAAGAATAAAACCTAGATGAGAATTTGAGGATTTATTTAAAATTTTTCAAGTAAAACGTTTATGGTTTGCTATTTGAAAAGGAATTGAGAAAATAAGGGTTATAAAAAATTCAAAACCTAGAAAGAGATTTTTTTGTATGTGAAAAATTTATTTAAAGAAATAAATTTCAAATGAAGAGATATTATTAGATTAAATTAAATGTGTATATGTATAGATGTGACACACCCAAATCCAGGTACTTCATTTTCACATGATTTGGTGCTCACTTATCAAAACTATTACATCTAACTACCCATCAATAAAGGATAAAGACATAATTTAAATAACTTAAACAATAATATTTCCCGTTAAAGGGTTACATCATCATCTCAAAATAAATCCTAGGTAATCTAACCTTAAAATTATTACATCAGTTTCTGGAATACATCATAAAATAAAACAAGTCTTTAACATAATTCATTAAAATAAAATTCTCATAAGTCTTCATCATTTGGACATCTTGCCCTTGCCTTTGCTGGTAGATGGCTCATCGACTCTTTCAACCTTAGCTGCAGTGTTAATTGCAAGAGTAAGCAAACAAATGCTCACTGATATAGAAAGTAGCAATGATGGTAACATGAGAGTGAACAACGAAAGCTGAACATTAAGGAACTTGTTCTATAAATCAAACTAGAAAACAAGTTCGAACTTAAATTATCTGAGGGTCTTAAGACCACGAACTATGTCCCCGGTTCTTAGGTATTATTACCCAACCTTAATAGTCATTTAGACTCTATCTTTCGAAAACATCTCATTTGGTTTCATTTTATAACTCAATTAACAATCACTTCAAAATCTTTTATACTTTGTATTATAAAGCATGACAATCTGCTATTGTAGTTTATATCATGCCTCAACGTCATTAACATGCATGCTAAACTAATATAAGTCCATTACACATGATCTGCAAACAAGCAGACCTCATCGTCTCGAGATTCGAGGTGTGGCGCAATTTGTGCCACACATAGTCTTGGAACCAAATAGCGTGGGCTATTTTGTTTTGCCTTGGCATCGGTAGCAATTGCTAAGAGTGTTGAACAGACGCAGAGACAACAGTGAATAGTAGCCATTTTTAGCCCAACTAACACGAAATTCACTCATCAAACGGTGATAACAACATGTAAAACAATTATACAACTACCATAACATGATTGCTAATATATTCAACCACTTAGCATAATTTAACAACAACTAGAACTATTTTAATTTCTCAATTTTCATGTTTTTTCATATAAAATTTCCATTTTTGATAGTTTATCCAAAAATCATCAATGTGAACTCGTTACTTGACCAAATCATTCTATTCAAATTACGTTATGTTCGTATTTCAGTGAACTACCACATACAAGCATCAATTAAAGTTTCACATACAATTTGCCCACTAAAATTGGTACTTTCTAAGGCCATAACATATGAATATAAACACTGCTACTTCATTTTCTTCCTACAACCAATTTCTCACGAACTTGATAACTGATACAACACGCATACAAGATAATTAACAGATTCTACAATATAATACACACCATTTATATAACGCTTGAACAATAAATCCACAAAAACCAGTTTATAGAGAATAGAAAATCACAGGTCTGAGAATTATAATTAGTTATACCTTAATCTTCTTGATTATAGACTAGCAAGATGGTGAGTTTCTTCCTTCTCTTGGCAAACTCACAGATATTATTCTCTCAATTCCTCACTCTCAATACTCTGTAATTCTCTCTTCCTCAGCTATCTAGCAAGCCTTAGAAAATAATACGCGTAGAAAAAATATAACCACTCCCACGTTCCTTACGTTAGAAAAATAAAAGACTGTCAAATTTGAATAAGCCAAAGGCCACAAGGCCTTGTTTGGCTACCATATATTTTCCTAAATAATTTATTTTATATTATTTATATTATATAGTTACACTTGCCACACATGCAACCATTAAGTAGCTTATAATAATAATAATAATCTTATTATCATTATACTTATAATTAATAAATAATTATATATCTAATTTAATTAATAAATTAGACACATCAATTATTTAATTTATTTATTTCCTTTAAATTAAACAATTCATTTAATTTAATCATTTTCTTAAACATTAAGCAATTGATTTAATTTAATTATTCCTTAAATTAAATCCTTCAAATAAAATTATCATTATTCGATTCAATTAACATTAATTAATTTAGTTACTAAATTAATTCATCACAATTCATCAAATATTTATTTTCCTCAATAAATAAATTATTTTAAATATTTGTTTAATTCCATAAATATTTAAATTAAATTATAAATTTCTCGATTGTTACATCCTTCCCTCCTTAAAAGGATTCTGTCCCCAGAATCATAACTCGAAAAAATTTATCCGCTACATTCTTTCCTCCTTCACAAGATTCTGTCCCCAGAATCGCTATACAAAATCAAGCAAACAAATGAGGATAATTCTTCATCATAACGTTTTCAAGTTCTCACGTAGCTTCTTCAGCATTGTGGTTCCTCCAAATTACCTTAACAGAAGGTATCACCTTATTCCTCAGTACTTTCTCCTTTCTGTCAACAATTTGAACAGGGACTTCTTCATAGGACAAATCTTTCTCAAATTGTAAGGGCTCATATTCGATAACATGGTTATAGTCAGGCTTATATGGTCTCAATACCAAAACATGGAAAACATTATGAATATGCTCTAACTCCAGAGGTAAGGCTACCTCGTATGCCACTTTGCCAACTCGACGAAGCACTTCAAAAGGTCCTATAAATCTAGGGCTCAATTTCCCTTTCTTGCCAAATCGAATTTTCCCCTTCTAGGGAGACACTTTCAAGATAACATAACTACTGACATCGAATTCTCGATTCTGTCGATGTTGATAGGCATATTTCTTCTGTCTATCTTGTACTGCGATCAATCTAGCTAGAATAACCTTGATGATCTCGACAGTCTGTTGTACCAATTCTGGACCCAATAGCTGACGTTCACCAACCTCATCCCAACATAATGGAGTTCTGCATTTCCTGCCGTATAATGCTTCGTAAGGCGGCATGCCAATACTCGCGTGATAACTATTATTATAAGCAAATTCCACCAATGGCAGATGGTCATCCCAATTTCCCTTAAAATCCATGATACATGCTCTAAGCATATCTTCTAGTGTTTGGATGGTTCTCTCACTCTGTCTATCTGTCTGAGGATGGTACGACGTGCTCATTCTCAGCTGTGTTCCCAAACACTCTTGTAATTGTTTCCAAAAATTAGATGTGAAATGTGGATCTTTTCTTTTAATTTTAATTTCTTCATTTCAAAAAATTCTTAACTCCATAAATTTGTCATTCATCAAAATCGATCTTTGTAACTCTCATGAATTCTCATTGATGGTTCTTCATTTGAATTTCTTTCCCTTCACCTTTTATCTTCAAATTTCTCTTCTCATCTTGAAGTATTCAATTCACATTTAAACTTAGCGTTATTTCTTTCTCATTTAATCTTTTCATATTCCTCTTTTTTAATTTCCATCCATCTAAACACCACAACTTTCTGGTTTCACTTGTTAACATCATATAATTCTTTAAACTAAAACATCAACAAACTCTAATTTCATTAACATTTTTTTGATCTCCTCGGTCTTTTATGATGATAAACTTCTCAAATCTCTTGAAATATCTAGCTCCTTCATTGATAACTCATGATCTTACTGGATACTTTTTTTAATCGTGACCTTATTGACTCTTTGTGTCATCAGCGATCCTCTTTCTTAACTATACACTCTCTCTATAAACACTTTTCTGAATAACTTCTTTCAATTCTTTGAGTACCATCAACTCTTTCACTCACCTCTTGTCCTTAGATGTGATTTCACTATAAACAATGCGAACTTGATTTACCATCCCAAGTTACAAATCTCTTGGAAACTCAAATCTCTTTGATAAATTTTTCTTCACCTTTTCTCTCATTGATCCTGTACTAATATCCTAACATCCTATCTAAATCTTGTTCATCATACGAACACTTGTTATCTGATAAACAATTTGTAATTCTCACAAGAAATCATTCTTGTTTCAGAATAACCAATCCATTGTATATCGCCTTCACTTTTTGGTATGATCTCCTCATCTCTCGACCGATAACCACTCCGTTCCTATATAGAATTTAGCAATCCTTCAATCATGATCTCATACTTAAGGAAATTCTAATTCTTCTCAATCTATTCGTGAAATTCGCCATCTCTAAAACTCTTTTGATCAAATATCGTAACATAATATACCTTTGAATGAT